>JAIXND010000621.1:21863987-22065575 GCA_023646645.1 Varanus salvator macromaculatus | reverse complement strand
GGCTTGTGGGCGGCACAAAGAACTCAGTTGCTGCTGCTAGCAGAGTTGCAATGCACATCTCCCCTTACATACTCTCTGCACCCCCCCAGCCCCCCAGGACCAAAGCAAAGGGACAAAGTTGCCTAATGTGTCAAGAGCATGGGTGTGACTGAGTCAGGCAGGGTCAAGCCACTTAGGAGAGGCTTCACTCTATGAAGGGTTCAGGAGGCCAGGACTAACCAGGTGAATGGAACATTTCCAGCCCTGCCTCCCAAATTGCTCCTTGTTTGCATCTTTGCACAGACTAATCCCTCTCCCTTGCTTCTTTGCACGTCCCAGCCCTCCTCACTCAGCTTCACATGTAGTTAAGAATGAAGCTCCAGCGACCAGCTGTTTTGGGGAAAAAGGTGCCTAAACCTTGCACTTTGCCCTGGCCAGGGACACCCTCACGCTATCAGGCCATTTGGGACTGCGGGGGGAATGGCAGGGCAGTAGTGGCTAATTGGTTAGGATGCTCCTTGGTTTGCGTCTCAGCCCTGCTGTCCATTTGCAGGTGGGCATAGCCAGCCACTCTCTCCCAGCCCTGGCACTTGCTTCCTGCGATGGGAGTGGGGAGGACACAGTATTAACAAGGGCCCACCTTGCCAACCTGCTGCTGCTGTCACCTGCCATCAAGTCATCCCTGACTTATGGCGACCCCATGAATAAAAGCTGTCCAAAATGCCCTGTCCTGACAGCTCTGAGTCTTGGTCCACTGGCAGGGCTTCGTCCCTAAGGACCAAACAGTCTAAACATGAAGGAACCTCTGTGGTGGCGCATGGCCCTAGTGGTAACACGGAGCTTTGGGTAAAGGGGAAAGTGGGGATGTGAATTAAAACAGAAAAGAGGTGTGCTGTGGGAGTAAGGGTAGATGATGAACCTTCTCCAGGGTTATTTTGACTTCAGCGCTGCTCCGATTCCCGAAATGAGTACAGGCAGGGATGCAGTGTGGCGTGGTGGTTGGAATGTTGGACTGAGGACCTGGGAGATCCAGGTTCAAGTCTGCACTCAGCCATGAAGCTCACTGGGTGATTTTGGGCCAGCCCCTCCCTCCCAACCTAGCCTACCTCACAGGGTCGCTATGGTGAGGATAAAATGCAGCTATGTAAATCGAAGTAATCATAATGAAACAAGCCCCCAGTTTAAATTCAGTGAACTGCTACTGGCACATGTAGGTTAGCTCTGTGTTCCATTCAATCCACTGGGGCTTTCTTCTGCGTAAACTTTCTCAGGATGGTGCTGCAATCATGTAAATACTATTGAAGTGAATGGAGCTTATTTTGGTTGGCCATTTGTGCACAGCCAGAAGAGAGGAACTGCCCACTAATAAAATAGAGTACGGATTGGCAGAAAATTTGCATGTGGTCATTTCTAGAGAGCTGCACAACAAGAAAGAATTGATGTAATTTAAATAGATATGATGTATCTCATTATATAAGAAAGCCTGTGATTAGGTGTGTTTCTCCTTACTTGGCCGTCTAGATGCTACGTGCTGATGGGTGGCACCAAGGCCACCGCTGCTCTCCCTTTTTGCATTGCCCCCCCTCCCCACAGCAAGAGGGGATGAGCAAGTGGCTTGCCCTGTGGGGGAAGAGGAGGTCAGTCAGTCCAGGGGCTCTTGTAAACGGGACTTACTGTGGTCTTTGCCCCAGGGAGAAGCAAGTTGGTGTTTGGAGGGTTAAGGCCACAGAAACCTGATGGTCTCCCCTTTTGTCTGGATTTGAAGGATGCCTGAATAATTACAGGGCTGGTTTCATGCAGCTGCCTGTCTAGGGCAGGCACTGTAGAAACAAACTGAGGTAAAAAAGTAAGGAACTGCCAAGGAAGGTAAGCAACCAGAAGGTAATTCTGTGTAAATGCTTGCCAAGGGTCAGGATGAGGGCATAGGGCAGCTTATGCTAATCTGATGGGTCAGTTGCCAAGGGCAGAAGGGACCGATTCTGTATACATACAATGACATGTCTAAGTGGAAGGCATTCCCCCAGGAGAGCCAAGGTCTGAAAATAAAACCAATGGGGCTAGCTTTGTATAAGCAAATGCGATTAATTCCTCAGTGTGGATTCCTTCAACTGCCATCAGCCAGGATGAAGGTGGCAAGTTTGCTAAGAAGGATTTGGGTTTCTAATCCCTGTTTATGTTTCCAGGTGTGAGCTGCCCCAACTGCTGGCCCTTCAAAGCAGTAGCAGATATCGACCATTTCTATCAAGGAGATGCTATTGTAAGTACAATTACTCTGCTGCTGACCCCTCCTCACGTGTTTGCTGCTCACGCAGTGGGAGGAGGGCTGTAAATTCAGTGCTCAGACTGAGCTATGCACCTTGTTGCTGAAAATGGGATTTGTTCCCAATTATACTATTAACCCTCTTATACTGCTGGTAAGAAAATGTGTTTTTAAAAAAGTGAGCAGGGTGGCACTGAGAAAGAGGCCTGGGGTGCTTTAGTGCCCATGGGTATTACATTGCCCCGTTCCTGAATTAAACCCTGCAGGGACTTATTTCTCAGAAGATGAGAAGATGCTTTGAGATGATCAAAACTGGAGGTTTAACATGAACATCCAGTTTCCTTAAAGATTCTTTGCAACAGCTCAAACCTGCAGTTATAATTTATGTAGGAGGAGAATTATGTAAGCTGCTCTGAGTTCTGGTAAGAACAAAGGTGGGATATAAATCAAATAAATAAATGTATGCCAGGGCTCTCCAATATGTTACCTCAAACACCATCATCCCCATTATGATACCCACAGGCACCCTAACATTTTTCTTTAAAGAAGTTCATTATTATTTGCTAATATATTGGCATGGATTTGTATGAAATGCAAAAGCCGTGGAGCTCACTGGGTGACTTTGGGCCAGTCACAAACTCTTAGCCCAACCTACCTCACAGGGTTGTTGTTGTGAGGATAAGCTGGAGGAGGAGGAGGAGAATGTAAGCTGCCTTGAGTTCCTTGAATGGAAAAAAGTGGGATATAGACTTAATAAATAAATAATCAATAAAAGTGGGCCGAAAGATAAGTATATATAATAAGTATCCATTTGAAGTTGGATCTAGGGGTACCTGTTCAGCCATCAAAAGTGCTGTAAGGTTTTCAAATCTTGCTTTATACAAGGTATATATCTTCCCAGTTTTGTGCAATCAGTTTTTAGCTGTCAAAACAGTGCAAGAGAGTCCATTTCCTCTTCCATTTGCTAATTTTCCTGAAGAAGCTTAAGAATTAAAAAGATCATGTGTATTGTTGAGGATGAAAGACAATTCCACTACAAAATTTTACCTGCTTAATAATCTCCTCTCCAAAGGATGCAAACATGGAACAAAGCTGCAACTTAGGTTTGAAAGAAAGATTAGCTGTATGTACCCCCAGGATTTGGCTCCATGAGACAATCCCTTATTAAAGAGATATTGCTGCATCCAGTAGTTTTAGCAGAATAAGATGCAGCAGGTAGGTGATCCTCTGATTAGGAATTTTCTGGTGGTCCCCACTGCAGTTTCTCCGATCCTCAAATGTGCCCATGGCTCTAAAAAGGTCCCGAGAGTACACCTTGTGTTCCTGCAGAACATTAAAAGTGCCTCTGAACTTCTTTCAGATCCTATCTAGAAATGAGTGTGCTCATTCTCTTGCATACATGATTGTAACGCTGTAGAATAGAAACTGGAGAGGACTAGTTTTATAAACATGTATCTTAACCTGTGTTTTTTTATCACTTGCCAATCAGGTTAGTCTTAATTTTCATACATCAAAGTGCCCACATTGTCATCCAATGTGTATTGCACTTCTGAGATCTGCCCCATTGGATTTGCTTATCCATATCAAACAGGATGACATGGATTACTGCCGGAAGGATAGGAAGCAGAGCTGGGCCTTCCTGCACAGACAACCTGAACCAAAAATTGCTTTAACAAGAGAAAATTCTCAGTGGAAATCAGCAGGTGAAGCTTTTGATGGCTAAAGAAGCACCAGCTGCTGAGTGGTGAGCCCAAACCCTGGAGTTGCTTTGAGAGCTGGCAACTTTGAAGAGCTGCTTTGAAGAAGCTCCCAATGCAATAAGGTGCATGTAAGGTACTTCTGCAATATTCAGAGGCACAGTGTGCAAAGCTTAACTATGCTTTGAGATGGGAAGAATTCTGTCTCCATCTAGCCAGATAGTTCAGGGCCTGGGGGAAGGAAACCGGATGGTCATTACACATACTGTGCCTTTTCTATTGAGATGGGAAGAGCTGGTTCCAGGAAGCATGGGGCTGGGATGAATCTGCAAAGGGTTGTACCTTCATATACTTTATTTAGAAGATTAAGGGTATGCCTTTACAAGCAAATCTTGGGGATGTCTACAGAGTACATAGCATGTATAGGGTACAGCTTCAGAGGCATAACTGAAATGAGAAACTGATACAGGGTGGACATGCTTTGCCTTCACTAATTAGTATTTCTTATACACTACAGTGGTCTTCCTCAACCTGGTGGCCCCTATTCTGGCTGTGTTATAACATCTGGGATTGTTTAGCTTAGAAAGAAGGTAAGGAAGGGGAGACGGCATAGGCGGGTCCAAAATTATGAGGAGTGGGGAAAGGGGGAAAGGAAGAGATTTTTCACCCTCTTTCATTAAGCTGATTGGTGGGAAAAGGACTGAGCTGGTGGGGTGGTCAGAATGCTGGACTACTCGTCCAGGTTCTAGTCCCCCCCTTGGCTGTGAAACTCACCAGATGTCTTTGGACCAGGCACATGCTCTCAGCCTCACCTGCTTTACAGGGCTGTTGTGCAGATAAAATGATGCTCTGTAAGCCACCTTGACTTCCTCAGAAGAATATGCAGAATATAAATGCAATTGTAGCAACAACACCCACAATGGAATGCACTTTTGTAAGTGGTAAGGATGTCCACCACTTAGAGAGGGATTTGACAAATCCATGAAGGGGAAGGCTATCCATGCTACTAGTCCTGATAGTTATGTGCTACCTCCAGTATCAGAGGCAGCTGGCCTATGTTCTCCAGTCGCTGGGGAACATGGGTAGGAGGGTGCTAGTGCACTCATATCCTGCTTGTGGGCGTGAACCAGTGGGCTAGATAGACCCTTGTCCTGATCTAACATGGCTCCTCTTACGGGACAATGGACATTGCAGTCCAATGCCTTTGGAGGGCTCCAAACTGTGTAGACTGGATTAGAGCATTAGGGTAAAATTTGGAGAGTCAAACTGCCATTCAGCTTTGAAGCTCTTTGGATGACCTTGGATAAGTTGCTGTCAGCCTAGCCTACCTATAAGGGTTGTTGTGAGAGTAAAATGAGGAGCAAACTTGAGTACACTGCCTTGGGCTTTTTTTGAGAAATGGTGGGATAGAAATTGATAACCTTTATTAATTCTTGATTATAAGGAAGCTCTGGGTGGTAACTACTTCAAGTTCTTTACAAGATCAAGGCAAAAGAGGTAAGGAAAGGCCAAATACGAGATGGGTTGCATCCATAAAGGAAGCTGCAGCCTTGAATTTGGAAGGGCTGAGTGGACACGACATTTTGTAGGGCTGCCATCCATAGGATCACCAGATCACTTGCCAGCTTGTAACAGCAACACATTCTAAGTTTTTTTGTTTGTTTGTTTGTTAAACATGGAGACTATCAGAGATAGTCACAATATTTACTGGCACTTATCTGCTCTTTTAGCCCATGGCATCAATGTGTATCCAGACAGCTCCTTGATGTCCACCAGGCTTCCTTCTCCTTCTGATTGGAAGAGCTTTTTAAAAATACGTTTGTCTTTAATTAAAATCATTTTTAACCAAGACTTTGGCATGATGCAATCACTGCTCTGCAGTGCCATCTTTATTTAGCCCCACAAATACTGGCCATGAGGTCTGGAGCTCAAATACACCCTCTGCCCTGTACTTAAGTTCTTGGGTAAGTTACTTTTCTTTTAACCTTATCAGTTTGACTTTCGCCAAAAGCTTGTATTGCAACTAGTAATGACCGCCATTTTGTGAGAGCACCCGCACCATTCAGAATTCCAGATTTGCCCATCGACAGCCTCCCAGACCTTGCAAGTCTGGGAGGTTCAAGGAGCTTCATAGATTACAAGTAAATCTAACACCCCTGTAAAGTAGGTCGGTATAATTTTTTCCCTCTTGCAGATTGCGTGAACTGATTCAGGGAGAGAAAGAAAGCTGTCGGAGAAGGGAGATAGAGAAGAAAAGTATGTCTGTGATTGCTCAGCCGAAACATCCAGGTAAATCGGAGACGAACAGAAACTTTTTCTCGAAGGCAGGCTACGGGGCTGGGCTGGGCTGGGCTGGGCTGGGGCGTTGTCTCCCGGCGGCTCTTTCTTGGGAAGGGCTGCAGTGGCAACCCTTGAACGGGGCTTGAACTTCATGGGGCTTGCTTCAGAGTAGACCTGCCTCCAGCCAGGCCCGGGCGCGCGGACTCGCAGCTTTTCTCCAACCCGGAGCGCGCCGCCCAGCTCGCACGTCCACCGCGGTGTTGCAGCGAGCGCCTGGGTCTCGGATCGCCTCGCCCCGTCTCGGGAGCGAGGTGGGCGTGCGGGGGGGTCCTTTCTGCCCCTGGGAGTGTCTCAGCCGGCGTCACTCCGGCCGCTCCCTCTATAAAGCGCGGCGCGACGCGCCAAGACGCTTTCGCTCCAGCCAGCTTGTGGCGTGTCCGCGCGCGGCGCAGCGCAGCCAGCAGTCTCGGAGCGGCCGGCTGCGGAGATGCTCAGAATGCGGCGCGTCCTCTCGGTGGAGCCTTTCTGGAACCGAGGTGAGTGTCTGCCGCTTGGCGGCGGAGGCTTCGTGTCCGCGCCAAGCGGGGCGCTCTGGCCGCGGGCGCCCAAGCCCTCCGTGGCGCTCGTTTCGCGCCCCAGCGCGGCCGACGTCGCCGGCACAGGGAACGCGCTGCACCCAACCGCCGTGCTGGGTGCTGGGCCCCGAGCCCGTGCCGCGCGTTCCCCGAGAGGCTCGCCTGAAAGCGTGTTCGTACGAGACGCTAAGCGCGCGGGCTCCTGGTCGGGTGTCGGTACGGCGCCTTGTTTCCGTACCGGCTTGGAGCTTCTCGCCTGCTCGCGTGTCCTCTGCGAAACGTCTGAATACTGTGAAATGGCTAGATGGTGGAGGAAGACAAAAGGTAACGGCGGGGAGGCGAACTGAATCGAAGGATACCAAGTGGGTACTGGATTACACGCAGTTTAGTGTCCACTGAGTGCCGTTTTCTTTAGTTCACTCCTCTCTTATTGGAAATAAAGCTCACTCGATTCTGAAAGCTTATGCCAGAAAAGAAGTGTAGGTCATTAAGATGCTACAAGACGCTTTGATGGTCATTAGACTGGATTTATACTTAGTCATGCTTGGGATAAACCCATTGAAATAACCAATGCTCAAAGCCCCGCTAAAGTCAGTGGGTCTATTCCAAGTATGATTGAGGGCGCAACCCTGTGCAGACTTAGATGGGAGAAAGACCCTCCTTTCCCGGCTTGGAAGTTGGAGGCCTTTTTTCTGTCCACACGTGCATACACTTGGAATTCAACTAACTGCACTCAGAGGATTTTGCCTCTGAGTCAAGATGCACAACCTTTTTCTTCTTATTGAATGTGTTTTTAGTCCCAAACATTTATTTCTTTAAATATGACATGTGCTGTAATTTTGAGAAATTGGAAACAGACAATATGTGCATTTGAAATAATTTGTGGGTTCCAACCCAGCCTGGTTTTGCAGTGATATGTAGGATGCAGAAATGCTGGATCTCCAAAGAAGTGGTTTTGCTTTGTGATTTGTACACAAGTGGAGTATAAAAAAATACACCCCCTCATGGCTTCTCCTTGCATTCTCTGCTGCATTAACATTTCTCCAGTCATGCCACGGAACCCTGTAGCAGTCTAGTGACCTGAGTAAAGAAATGCTCTTAACTTTCTGACTTAACAAGGGATCTTGAACTCAGTTGGTATAGCGCAGGTGGCGGACCACTTCTACCCCCACTCTTGAAACTAAAGGAATCCAAACATTTCATTCTCGTTACCACACAATAAAATGCCTTTGTGTGATATCTTTCCTGCAGGAGGAGGAAAGATTGCAGGAGTAACTCCCAAGCCCTGTGTGCATGTGGACTGATTTAAGGAAGATCTTCATGCCAACTCCAGAAAAGTTAGCTCCAGGCTGCGGGGTTTGTAGTGCAGGGGTGAGCAGGAAATAAATTTGTAGATGTATTGAACACCCTTCCCTTGCCACCTTGGCCCAGTGGTCAGCATGGGAGTTAAGTCCATTCATCATTATGGGAGTTGGATCTCCTAGTGTTGAGCTTTGGCCCTGTATTCAGATCACAGTCATTCTCATCCTGAAAAAAGTCTGATCAATTTCTGATGTACAGCAGCCTTCCCTTAAATGAACCGATACACAGGTGATACACCAGCTTGTTTTTGGAGCCCTATATAATGTGTATTTGTTGCAAGTTGCCTTTTCTCAATTAATTACAGGAATGCAGTAAGGGGCAACAGCTGTTTTGGGGAATTCCCATTACCCCTTCCTTTGCCACTGCCTGTGTCAGACTTTGGTAAGGATATTTCTGGACTGGGCCACCTTAAGCTGCAGAAGAATTGCAGGACTGAATGCTTGCATAGAAGGGGAGGGGCAAACAAAATTGTGAGGAAGATCGTGGGGCATTTGGGGCAGTAGCACTTGGTGGAGGAACGTTCAAACAATCTGAAGTGGAATACTCAAGGAACACCTTTACAACGAGGTTCTGTGGCTGTTGAGCTAAAGCAGAACATCTCATGAATTCTTGGACTGGAGCTCAGTGAGATTAACAAGCTCTTAATTACTGTTGTCCCACATTTTTAAAGTACAATGGACATGACAGGCAAACTTGACAGCACTATGTATGGCAAGAGACCAAACTTGGTTGTACTTGTATTTTGGAAGAATTCCTGCCATGCAAAGCCAATAATCAGGCCTATGTAAACTGTAATAAATCTACCTTTTCTAGCTGTGTTCTCATGACACTCCTGCACAATGTTTAAAACCGTACTTGTGAACCAAAGTTGTAATTGCTTTTTATGATATGGGAAGTCTCCATTTACTTCATGTTTCCTGAACCCTTGAACCCAAATTTCTATCTAATACTGATGTCTTCCCCAGAGATCGGTGCAGTGTGATGCATTATTCTTCCCTCCACATTTATTCGCACAGTGGCCCTGTGAATAGGTTAGACTAACAGGGCACCTGGGCTGTCCTAGTCCAGCACTCTAAACCGGACCTGCTCTGAGCTGGTGCCCTCCCAAAGTTCTGGACTTGCACTCTCATCAGTTCTAATCAGCAGGGCTGATAGAAATGCTGTGAATTGTAGTTCAAAACATCTGGAAAGCACTGTTTTGGGGAAAACTGCCCTAACCATTGTTCCACCTTAACAATCTACATAGATGAAACATTTTGGATAGGATGTCTTTGCAATTGCAGCACCGCATGGAATCCTACTGATGCTGAGGTCTCTTCTATGTTACAACCCTGTTTGGACATAATGGTGGCTTTTTGCGGGTTAATTATTTTGCACCATGATTTGTGGGGATGTGCTGTGTGGGGACAAACTGGTTATTTCCTTAAATGTCATAGGAAACAAGCTATGATTGCCACATTTGTGGGTTGCTTCTGGAAAGTCAACATGGCTTGTGTGCACTGGGTATCCCAAACGATTCTTGAGTTAATTAACCTACAGATTGTTGCTGAAAGCTGCCTTTATGTCTGAACAGGGCCTGTATCTATATATCTTTAAAAATACTTAGGTTTTTTTATTCAAGGTACTGAGTTTCTGTGTCTGTAACTAGTGGGGGAGAGAGGGTCAATATATATTTTTAGACAAGTACATTTCTAAATGGTTTCCATGATGATCCTTATTGAATCAGTCTGTGCTGGTGGAGTATATGAAATGTTTTGGTTATCTTGTCTGTTTGGGGTGAGCAGGAGGAAGGAAAGTTGCTCACTCATGTAATATCTGTTAATGCAAATGGAATTCCAGGTTGCAACATAAGCATTAAGGTGGAGTATTTTTGGATTGCGGACAAATGTGGGAATTTGAAACAGCTGTGGACTCCTAATCAACTGATCATCACTTTGGCATCCACCTGCTGTGTCTCTTAATCTTAGGCTGTGTTTTATTTGACAAAAGCTTCTATTTTGTGTCTTTTGGACATGACAGCATTTAATTAATAAGGATTATCTAATTTAGCTAATTGCTGGTGGTGTGCTATGGCTAATGTTTCTCTTAGATATATGTGTTGACAATGTCCAGTAATTATTTATTTTGGTGAGGCGGTTATTTCACAGATGTATCTTGTGCTGGAATGGTCTTTAATTTTCAGTGATGTGCACATTCTTGTAATTTTTTTCTACCTCATGGAAATCAACAAATGCTCAGTGAAGATGGATTCTCTATTACTTGTGGATATGTAATAGGATTACTTGTGAATATCTTTAATTTACTTGTAAATTAGAAGTAAATCTTTTTTACTTTTTGATAGGTAAATACTGACTTTATATCACTGGAAGGATAAACACTCACCTCTTATACTGCAATGGACTGAGGATCTTACAACATTTATTTATTTAAAGTTTTTCTATCCTATCATATTACAAAATGGTCTGATAGAAGAATGGGTGGTACATGTCTGCTGAAATGGAAAAACTTTAGTCCACTTTTTTTGACTTAGAACTTTTGTGTGCATTTCAAACACATGCATTGCTATGGATCTATACAATCCATGGATGATTTTTTTTAAAATGGGGAACACGTTTAAAGGCTTGTTGGGTGCTGTGTTGGAACTGCCCCTTCTTTTGCTCATGTTGGTGAGAGTTTGTGATTAGCCCAAATAAGAATCAAAGCATGTTACACTAATCCCCTAAAATGGCCCTTGTGGGGACCTCGGAGAGCCACCAACTCCCTGCCCACTTCAAGACTAGAACCTTAGAATACACCAGATCAGTCTTAAGCTTCCTTTCTAGGCTCACTGCTTTAGATTCCTGCATCTGCTCCCCCCACCCCACTGCCTCAGCTCACTTCTGACTAGTCCTGCCCCCAGGGCAGCCATTGTGTGATTGGTCAGTTCCTCATAGGAGCCATTTTGTGGCGGCGCTCACAAAAGTTTCTCACATGGGCCCACTGGTCCAAACAGTAGCTTAGGGTTATCTTTTAATTTACTGTTGTGTAAGAGTGTGTTCATTTGGTATGGATTGACACCACTACTCTCTGAGAGGGGAGTGTTGAACCACGCGCTATTGTTTTTTTCTCCTGAAAGTCCTCCACAGGTCTGATTTTTTCAAAAGCCCCCAGTGGCAACTTTGTCTTTTCTTAATCTGCCTGTGCAGGTGGGAAGGGGAAATGCAAGGGAAGGGTGAGGTTTAACTCTCTGTATGAACTGGTCAAATGCAGTCTTTTCCACCTTAGCACCCTCCAGGTATTGGCCATCTCGCTTGGGGTTGACTGGAGTTGATTCAAACTTTCTGGAGGGTACCAGGTCAGGGAATGTGCATTTTGGCTGTCAGCCTCAGGGGCGAGGAGTTGAACGCAGGTTGCCCAGTCTTACCTTCTGCTGCTTTATTCACACAAGTTCTTGCTGTTGCATTCTCCTGTCTGTACATTGAGATCATTTCTACTTGATGTCAGTGTTGTGGCACCCCAACCTTCCCCAAACTATATTTTTAAAATGCTAAATGAAAAACCAGTGCACATGTTCACATAACAACAATAAGCCAGAATTCTGGAAAATCCTTATGTTCATTGGCTGCATACTTGTGTTTGGAGCTTCTTAGCTCCTGCTTAGTGGTGTATTAAACTGGGGCTCCTAGCTTGTTGCTTCCTTGGCAAACCAGAATAACAAGCAAGGTTTGTTACTGGTTTTGATTCCTGGTTTGTTTGGGAGTGAAAAATCAGGATCATCAGTTTTGATGCTATGCTAAATTTTCACTTTCATAATAGTAATCCTGATAGCTTCAGCAATGCGTAGTTGAATGGTAAACCCAGATTTTCCAGAATTCTAATTTAACTGTTGTGCATGAATATGGCCAGTGGCGACTTTTAATTGTGAATAGGTATGGGGAAAAATCCATTTAGTGCTGCTAGTTTGAATTTCATGGGGGATGCATTAATTTGATTAACTTTTTTTTTTGCACTGTGTTAATTTTTGTAAGTTATCCTAACCTTCAGTTTTCTGGTTTAAAATAAAATAAGTACTGTTTCAGTGTTTTAAAGTGCAGTACACTGGAGAAAGAAATGCTGAATGCCGTTTCCAAATGTGACTGAACTGTGCCATGGAGGCCAGTATAGCTGGTGGATTGGTAGTGTGTTACTTAGAAGTATGTATTCTTCAGTGTCTCTTAATTCCTGGGAAGGGATAGCAGCCTAGATTTGTCAGTACTTGGACAAATACTGCCAGGGCTGGTAGCTGGTTACAGCTAAATACAGTTGGAAAGGGAGCTTGGGTCCATGCCACCTGGAGGGACTTCACTGGCTCCAGCAGATAGTAGATCAAACAAGCCATCTCTCATTACTACAGCATACCTGTTTCTACTTCTCCTTTCTTCCTTTCTCTCCCCTTTACCTCTTCTCACCCTAAGATTTGGATGACCCTAGCAGAGTGGAGGGTCTCTGTTAGGAGTGGCAGCAGCTCTCGGTGGGTGAAGCTCCACTGGTTCAATTATGTTCCAAATTGTCAGGTGATGGCAGATGCGTTCGTGTGTAAACAGCTTTGCAGCCAACCCAGCTCTGTTTCTACAGGGCGCTCCTTCAGCAAGAGCATTCTTCCACAGTTCACTGGAACGGCAGGCAGAGTACCCTCCGATAAGACGGCCGATAAGATGTTTAGATATGCTTGTGTTTGTGCTGCCAGCGAGAAAGAGACATGATGGGTCCTTCCTGTTGGATTCTTCATTTAAATAGAAGCATAAAATGCAGTATAATATGTTAACACAAGCTGGGAGTTTGAAAGAAAAGACAGTTGCAATGCAATTCAACCCGTGTGGAAAGAATGTCCAGAATCACAGAAATGAAGCAGCAGCAGCAGCATAGATAAATGCATAAATTAGAATGCATTAGAAACAGGTGGTTTTTCCAAGCCTTTGTAAATATTGCAAATCTGCATGTCTTGGGTGTGTGTTGTGGGGAGGGGTGATGGGGTGAGCGACTGCATAAGAAAGTCTCCCTTTTCTGATGCAGTTGCCATCTTCTGTGGCGCTGATTATACATAGAGGGCAAGTACAGGTTGAATGCTTGCTTGAAGGGAAAAAAAACCCAGATTCCTGCAGCAAGGAACTTGACATTTTAAAATTTATCCTATGAGCAATGGGAGGAAAGTAAAAGTTGGGTTCAACAGGGAAATAATATGCAATTGTTTCAGCTAGTGGAGGAATTTGGTGCTTTAGCAGCCCATGTTCGAATACAAATACGCTCCTTGTCTCTGTGAGTTGAGAACCAGGCTTTCATTTTATCAGGGGGTGTACAGCTCATGCATTTGGGCAGAGGAGTGGGGGCTGCTCCATGCAGTTTTTTTTCTTGCCACACACAAATGCTGGGTCAAGGTGCAGTGCTTGCCTTATCACAGAATGGCTTAGTTTTCTCAGAAAAATAGATCAGAGGTTCTGCAATGTAGGAATTCTTGTTGCAGGCATGTTGTTGCACAGACTCTTGCGGTCTTAACCTCAAATATTTGAAGACTTGTCATATAGTTGAAGGAGTACATTTGTTTTCTGTTTGCTCCAGAGGGCAGGACGTGAACTGCAAGGTTTAGATTACAAGAAAATGGAGGCCTACTAAATGTTAGAAAGAATTTCCTGAAGTTACAAGCTGTTTGGCAGGGGGACAGAATGCCTGAGAAGGTGGCGGACATTTCTTCCCTAGGATGACCAGTCAGGAGGTTGCAATAGTGGATTTTCTGCACTGAGAGATCCCAGTTCTGGGTGAATTCAGACAACCTGATAATCCACACTCAAGGGCTGAATATGGGTTGACAGAGAACTCTGGATTATCTTGGCTACTGAATCAGGCTGTCCTAGCAATCTCTGGTTTGTTGACCACAGAGCTGTTTGTGGCTAACCTCCCATGTTTTGCTAGTGTGTCTGGGTTCAGGCAACATAATAATTCATGTTTCAGTAACAACTCTTACTCAGGATGATTCTGTGTTTTGCTGAGGTCCACAGATGGGGAAGAAATTGAGGTAGTGACAGATTTTATTTTCCTGGGCTCCAAGATCATCACAGATGGGGACTGCAGCCAAGAAATTAAAAGATGCTTGCTCCTGGGGAGGAAAGCTATGGCAACCCTAGACAACATACTAAAAAGCAGAGACATCAGCCTGCCGACAAAAGTGCGTATAGTCAAGGCTGTGGTTTTCCCATTTGCAATGTATGGCTGTGAAAGCTGGACCATAAGGAAGGCTGAGCGCTGAAGGACTGAGGCCTTTGAATTGTGGTGCTGGAGGAGACTCCTGCGAGTCCCTTGGACCACAAGGTGATCAAACCAGTCAGTCCTAGAGGAGATCAACCCTGACTGCTCTTTAGAAGGCCAGATCCTGAAGATGAAACTCAAATACTTTGGCCACCTAATGAGAAGGAAGGACTCCCTGGAGAAGAACCTAATGCTGGGAACAGTTGAAGGCAAAAGAAGGGGACAGCAGAGGATGAGGTGGCTGGATGGAGTCACTGAAGCAGTCAGTGTGAGCTTAAGTGGACTCTGGGGGATGGTGGAGGACAGGAAGGCCTGGAGGAATGTTGTCCATGGGGTTGCAATGGGTTAGACTCGACTTCGCTACTAACAACAGCAACATCTTGTAGCCAAAAGTGGTGGTGGGAAAGGGACCTGCTGTCAAAATTCAGCCTTTCTCCCATTTTAAGTCATTTGGTAGTAGAACAACAAGGTTGAATCTTCTGGGTTCTTCTGAGTAGACCACAGGGCCTAGAAGCAAATAAACTGCCTGTGTTTATTTCAAGCAGACATGCACAGACCAGGTATTTGAAATGTGCTCTTGAGTGATTTGGCCCTGCTTGCTTAAAGCTTAAACTGCAGAACGTGGGTGCCAGTCAGCTGGGCTAAGAACTCCTGTGCGGAAGCTCTCAGTGCCAGAGGCAGAAGTGCTTCTGTGGGTGCAGATGTGGGGAGCATTCCCCCAGAGCGCTCTGCTCCCTGTTGGCATGGAAGAGTCCTTTAAATCAGAAATGGCAACCAGCAGTTCTTGCCCTGATTTCAAACATTCTTTGCAAGCCAGGATCCTTTGCAAGCACAGACCTCTGGCAGGAACAGCCTGTGTTTCTCCAGCAGCCTACTTGGAGGGAGGGGGGGAGGGGGCAGTCAGTCGCCTCTTGGCAGCCCCCCTCCCCCTGCCAAGGCATGCAACAAGCAAATGGCATCAGGTAGCTTCCCGCTGTTCTAGAGAAGCCTCTTGTATCTCACAGTGTGTTGGACTGCAACTCCTATCATCCCCAGCCATCAGAGTCAATGGCCAGGAATGCAGTCCAACACAGAGTAGCAGGTTGAGGAAGGCTCCCCCTCTGCAAGAGGAGGCGGGGAGGCAAGGTGTTTGGATGCCCTCCATCCCTGGCCCACATGCATTCTCCTTTCGCACAAGCTGCTTCCCCACGAGGGCTTGTGCAGCGATGTGTCTGCTTTCCCCTGTCCGCTGCCTCCTACCTGAATGCCTGAATCATGACCCATGAGGAATACCTGCTGCCTGAATCATGACCCATGAGGAATATTCTTGGAATGCACATGTTGCAAGTGAGCCTGTTTCCTCAGGAGCTGGACGTCCTGTGGAGCCTTGAGAGGGGAAGGGCTGGGGTGGAGTTATTTGTGAAGCAGCACTATATTTACCTGGTTTCAGGTGTCGCGCTTTCATTCTCGGTGGAATGGGGGTGGAATTCTGCCTAACCAAGTGTGCCTGTCTTTGAAAATTGCAGGCGCTACCTGGAGACCAGTAGAAAGCTGTGTGGTGTTAACCTCGGTCAGCATGTACCGGAAGCTGCAGGACCCTCAGCCCGAGTTGCCGCTCAGCCTGGAGCTGGATGATGGGAGAAGTGGTGAGGCAGGTCAGTGGGGTGAAGCCAGCTCACCAACAGAACCCGTGTCCCGTGAGCTGAGTTTCTTGCCTGTGAGTGGGAGGCTCGTCAAATCCGAATCAGAGGATTCTGGAGTGGAGATGGCCAGCAACGATCAGTCTCCTTCTACCCCACTGGGCTCTGATAAGAGCTTCTCCTTGGATTGTCTGGACGGATTCCAGCCTTCAGGGGGAGACTCCCCTCCTCTTCCCTCCCATGAGAGTAGCCCCAAAGCAGATGGGCTGGAGGACTCCAGTGCTGGTCAAGATCGGGCCTACCGCCGGAATCTCTCCGTCAGCAAGAAATTAGCCCAGGTGGTCCAGCGATCACAGAAGCACTGCCTGCCTGGCCGCTCCCCCAGGATGCTGAACCGAAGGTTCCGGAGCCTGGTGGATCCAGAGGGGCTCGATTCCTACCACTTGCGCCGGCCAGCGGGTGTTGATGGGGTTGTGGGTGCAGCTGCCAGGGAATTTAGCCAAGCACTTTCTGGCTACAGCAGTCCAGAGGAGGACAGCATAGAAGAAGAGGTAAGTTGTGGAAGGAATGTTTGGTCTCCCTCAGGGCTGCTTTCCCAGTGCAGTTCCTCCTTTCTCTTAGCAAGGGGCTTAGCTTCCTGCTGTGGTTTGCCTTCTGTTTGGGGGGAGGGGCAGCCATGCCCCAGGGTCTAAAGAGTCTGGAAGGGTGGCTCTTACTTATGGGCAGATGTGGTGGGGCTGGAGACCAGGATGGAGAGCATGGAAGTTCGCCTGCTTTCCTCCAGTGGCTTAATCTCTCCTCCCACCAGCCAGGCAGGGTGGTTTTGTATGGGAAATGCTCTACATTCAACCCTGTGATGATCCCTTGCATAATTGTCTGTTGCTGGAATGTGGAGATGTTCTTGCCCTTGGATTATATAGAGTGATACACACACTCACCCTCCTTCCCTCTCTCTGACCTGCTTTACAGAAGGGAGGTGCTGAGATGGGAAGAACTCATTTACGTCCAGGACTTGATTCATCCAGGCCACAGCTAGCAATATAGCTATTAATGTGGCGAGTCACTTGCATTCATGAGAGAAAGCTTCCCTGTACTGAGTCGGACTTTCGGTCTGTCCAGCCCAAGCTGGTTGACGCTCAGCTTGATGTTCGGCTGGCATCAGCTTTCTAGGGTTTCGGGCAAAGAAGGTGCTCTGGGCATATAAGCCTCCCACAGAATAAATGGAGATTGTTTCTGACTTGCCATGGACTGCAAGATGAAGCATTGTCACCTTTGAAGGCTGTGTGGACTGGCTTACCTTGTAGCTGTTGCCCCACACCAACGTGAATCTCAGTCCTGTATATTTTAGCTGGGACACATGCCCCACTGAATTCTCGGGTAAATGTACAAATGTTGCTGGCTTGAGGTTGCTGGTCAGTCCCTGGTTCAGAGTTTGCCTCCTTATAAATTCACTAGGTGGCCTTAAGTAAGCCTTTCTTGGAGGGACAGTGGAGAAGCCATCGCTATGTGATGGTCGGGTGAGGACTAGGGAGACCCAGTTCTAAACCATTTAGTCCAAGAAGCTCACTGGGTGACCTTCACTCAGACACTTTCTTTTGGCATAACCAACCTCACAAGGTTGCAGTGAGGACGGGGGATAGGATGAGCTCTCGGGCAGGAATAAAAAGAAATGTTTTACGATTTTGTAAGGAGCAGTGCAAAATTCATGTGAATGGCTTTGAATGCTTGCATCACTGTCTAAATATGAACAACTATTATTTCTTTAACCATTAAGAGATGGGGATGGATTTTAGAAGAAAATGGAGGTGTTGCCATGAGAAGTGATTGTGAAATCTTACCGCCTTAGATTTTCATAATTTGGCTGCTGCCCTAGAATCGGAATACTTGAAATATAAGTGTCGCAATTGTAGTCAGTGAGATCAGAAAGGTCTCTGATAGGAAAGGTCTCTGAATTCATCCTTGCTCCTCTCCCTGCTGAGCTGTGACAGGAATTCCCCACTTTGCCAAGGCAGTCCTCTGCCTTCCCCAGCGGCCCCTTATCTGCTGCCGCCCAAACTCAAGTCTCTCCCTGCCTCCCTCAGTGGCATGTGTGAACTGCAACCTGGACCCAGAGCTGTTCGGTGATTGGCAGGCTGGGAAATGAAAAGCACATGGAAAGTAATGTTAATTGCCTACTGCTTTCAGACTGCACTTGACACTGGTCTGAAATCTAAATCCAGGAAAAGACAAGTTGTTTGCTCAAAAGTATGCAAATATATACACATTTTGTATCTGTGTGTATGACATCAGTTTATTTAACATACACACTTCAGTTAAATATACACACTTCATACACATTCTTCCCCTGCTGCCTTTAGGAGTGTTTGGGGAAATTGGGTTGTGTTGTGGGTGAAGGTGATCAAGCGATAGGACAGCATGCAGCAGAGGTACTTGGAGGTGGAATGGGGAAGGAGATGTAACTCAAGATCTGAATATTTCTTCAGACTTTGGTGGCATGTTTGGAAATGACTTTCCATAATCTTAAGAACCTAGGACCTTTGATATTTCTGTTTTTCCATCCATCAGTCTATCTAGAAAGTTGCTGTTCTTGTATCTGCAGCAAGGAACTTAGTCTGCATTGGTCTGTATATCAATTTGCTTCTGAGCTTCATTCACAGTGTCGAACAAGAATATCCTAATACTATTAAACTCTGGGCAGTTTACAATATTGCATAAAAACAATACAAGAAAGTCCACTTTATTAATACAATGAATCATTTCCAAAATATAAATCTTTACAAACAAAATTAAAAACAGCTAACACAACTTAAGATGAAAAGTAGCCTTGTAAAACACTTGGGTTGGATTATTCCCCTCAAGCCCTGGAATAGCAGAGTGCATCTCTTCCAAAGCCTTGGCAGAAAGGGCTGTCTTACTCTGACACTGAAAAAGATGATACGGTTGGCACTGAATTAAGGACTTGCATTTTCCTTTATGAGCTTGCCAGTTCAGTTAGGCTGTGGAGCCAAGACTGTCCTTCAGCCCTCCTCCTTAGGCAGTTAGGGGAGTTAGCTTGGATGCAGGGCCTCTGGAACTGCCTCCTCTGGGAGGTCCATTTAAATCTCCCAGTCTGAGTGTTCGAGGCTTTGGGTAAGAATCATGGAATGATCGATTTGGAAGGAACCAATGAGGCCATTGGATCCTGCTCCTCTGGGTCCAGCCAGCAGGCAGTGTGCTGCATTGTCCCTTCATATGTGCATCCTACTTCACACACGTTTGTTAACATTGCTTAGCTTCTGGCATTTGGGAGCATTAAAAGCTTTACCTTTTCTATTTTACACATTTCCTTAAGTGGATTATCTGATGCTGAAGACGGGTTTCTCTTGTGCTGCCTCCACTTTTTGCTTGCTTATTCTGCCCAGTTTTGTGCTGTTCTATTTTTTATTTATTGCTTTGTGGAATTGGCCCCAAAAAGTAACTGATAATATTGATAAACTCATTTTCCTCTGACCTCACTTCTTCTGTGTAGTACAGGTAGTTACATTCAAGCTGAAAGTTCAGGAGTCACAAGATGATGTGTGGTTTTTTCTGCAGCACACTTACATAACTCTATCCCTCTGAGAAAAACTAAAATAGAGCATTACTCATGCAACTTCAAACCTATAGTTTTGAAAAGTAGTGCTTCCAGATTTTGTAATATGTTGGCTCATTGGGTGACTCTTGTCCAATGGTAAGGCTTGTCTTTCTAGTAAATCTGGACTGGCAATTTATGAATTTACTATTTAAGTTCAGACCAGATTGCTAACTTTGAGCATGCACAGTTTGTATCTGAACAACACCAGTTTTGCAGAACTGCATTGGTTAGATTAACTCTTTGCCTGCCTGTTCTGTTGCTGCTACAGCTTCACTCCAAAAGGTGGACCAAGCAGCTTCTTGACCCAATTTTTCTAGTTGTTCACATGGAACAGGAGTGGACATATTCCAAGTGTAAATATTTTCTGGGTAAAGAGTGAACTTACTTGGAGGTGCACCCATCATTTGTCTTGGGAGATACTGTCCAGGAACAGTTTGAACACCTCTTTCATGGGTGGAATGGAAGGATTTTTTTTCCATATTAGAAACAAAAAGCTCCCCTGTACATTGAGCTGGGAACCTCAGGAAATCTGAGAACCATTTTGACCAGGATCCTCCTGGAACTTCTCCCAACTGAAAAATTAATTTCCCCCCCAAACTTAAAAAAAGCCCACTGGCTACCTCCCCCAGCTGCAGTCTTGTGCTGTACCATCCAGGAACAGGTTCAGTAGTTCAGGCACATGCGGTATCTAAACTGGGCCTGAATTGTAACATCTTAATGAAGACTCACACGCATTGCCCAAGAATAGGGCCTTGCCAGACTTAAAAGGAGCAGACTGCTGCACGTTTCCCACAGCTTCCTTGTTTACTCTTGAGTGGGCATGTGTACCTGATGCTCTGTGATGCCTCCTTCCCAGGTGCACTGTGAGCCGTCACTTACCATGCCTGGACAGGGCCTGCGGTACTTGGAGCACATCTGTCAGATGCTGGAGAAAATTGCTCACTTGCAACGGGCCAACCTGCGGCTCCAGCATCAGCAGCAGGTCATGGAGGATCGGATCCGGGCCCAGGAGTTGGAGAATGTAAGCAAGGGCTGTACGCAGTCCTAAGCATGTTCATGAGAGTCCATTCCAGTACAAGCTGATCTACATTTGGGCTGAACACACTATGGGTAGGAGAGTGGGGAATTTGGGAAAGTGAATGAGCACCTGTTATAGGCTACCCTTCTTCCCAAGAGCAGAGAACAATATTTGTGGCTCTTCCCTACCTGCCATATCTCATCCTTGCAGCAACCTTGCAGAGTAGGCTGGCCTGAGAGGGATGAGGTGGGCAAGTTCACACTTGATGCTGAGCTGTCCCTGCCGCGAAGCCACACACCTTGCCAGGCACCCCGTGGGTTGTCTCCCCTCCTTCCCCAGGGACATTGCGACAGAGCCTTTCTTGTCTCCTTCCCCCAACCCCTCCCCACTCTAGTGGCTGCCCTTTCTGGTTTCCTGGCTGCTTTATTTTGCAAAGCCTTTGCTTTTTAGTGCAATGGGGGCTACTCTTACTCTTTAAAGAGTTTTGTTGCTCCTTTGCAACTGCTCTCCTATGTCTGTCCCATATGTGTAAACCTAGCCGGTCAATTTCTTTATAAATTTCTAAGGCAATGGCAAAGTGAAGTAGATAACCGACATGGAAATTGAGAAGGATTGTTGCCTATGGGCCAATCTGTGCACAATTGCGTAAGACTAGCTAAGAGAGAGGGAAAAAATATGAAGGTGAAGAATGCAAATGGTGAGGGAGGAAGTGCTTTGGCAGCGTGGTCCTCTAGGTTATTATTCCAGGTATATATTTTTGCATGGCAACTCATGAGAAAGTTCTGGGTTCAGATGACACGACAACCCATTATGGGCAAGAACAACCCTCTCACAAGTCACGGGCTCTTTCTGGGCTTATTTTCAAATATAAGGTACTCCATACTAAATACTCTGGGTTCAGACGACCAGGCAACTCATTATGGCTAGTTGTCTGTAATGAGTTATTGTCTTGTGTGAACCCGATCAGTGACTCACCCAGTGATCTTTGTGGCTGAGCAGAATTTGAAATCTTGGTCTCCCAGTTCTTTCCTCACCACTGCACCATGCTGGCTTGTTGGCAGTTTTGAACCGGAACTACTTCTGTCTTCCAGTTCCTCACCCATGCCTGCCCCCTGCCCTTTTGCAAAGGTTAAATCCTGAACAGTGTTCTCTAGGACGCCTGGATTCATGGAGGCTGTTATGTCCATCTTGTCCAGCAGGAGGGCATTCCTGAAGTTGCTTTGGAACCTGGCCCTGAGCTGGCGCGAGTAGAACCTCTGCCTGAGGCTTCAGCAGCCCCAGGAGTGCAGGGGGATGGAGAGGAGGATCCCAGTCCACAAGGCCCTTGGCACCCTCGCCACTTTCGGGCACGCTCTGCCTCAGACACACGAGTGTTGTGGAGTCCAGTCCATAACCAGGGTGAGTAGCCAGTTTTTAACCTGATCAGCAAGGCTGCTGCTCCGAAGGACGATCTCTGTGTGTTGTGAATACTTTCTTCAGGCAACCCTGGCTGGGGCAAACAGCAGGTGTGGGGCAGTCATCCCTCTCTTTACTGAGTGCAGGGCCACAGGAGCTCCAGCCCCAGGGGCCAGACCTTTCCCAGTTATCCCCTTTCTCCGAACCACCATAATCTCTCGGCTCTTGTGCCATTTAGCTCCTCTCTAAAAGGGGAAATGCCTCTCCGAAGGGAGGGATGGTGAGCAAGGAGGCCCAGTTCAGCTTCAGCCACAGGGCATGTAAAGGCCCTTGCTTCAAGGATGAGGTGAAGAGTTCACAGAGATCCCAAATCTTTGCTGAGACCTTACAAGTTTTTCCTAATGACTGAGAAAGTGTTGTTTTTCTGGATATGCTTAATGCTTGTGCTGTGCTGGGAGCACTTCCTACCAGGCCTCCTCGCTGGTTATCAGTCCCAATTCGACAGGCCAATAGCTCAGTTTTTTATAATGTAGCACCCCATGTTCCCAAAACGGAGGGCTTATGACGCACTAACAAGCATCTTCTTCCATCAATGCAGGAAAAAAGGCCAATTACTCCAGGAAGACAGCCTCTCACTTTGCCAGCTCACCTAGCTTGATGGATCAGCAGGATGGGGGTGTTCACACCTTGCCACCTGGCATGAAGTTCAAGGTAGGCTGGCTCCTGGGTGGGGTTCTGCCTGGGGGTGTTGCTCAGTCTGCATGAAGCTGGGGATGGGGGTGCCCCATAGGGCCAGTTCGATCTTTGCGAGGAGGAATGTAGCTAGTGGAAGTTAGAGACAAGATGCTGGTAGAGTACTGGATGGACCTGGGTTCCAATCCTCACTCAGCCTTAAATCGTAGTATTTATTCATTTAAAACATTTCTATGCTGTCCTATTGCAGCAGCCTCAGGACGGCTTACAAGTAGATGATGTTGGATCCATAATGCACAGACTCAGCCTAACTCACCTCACAGTCTTCATGAGGGATGAAATTGACGCCTGCTGGTGTGTGTGAGGCTCAGCCTAAGAGCAGTGTGCTGTCTCAGGTCATGCCAGGACTTGTGTGTTCTGGGCGGGGAGGATCAAGGCTGCTTGTGCTGTTAAGGTGGCAGAGGTGCTTCTTGGAGGCTCAGAGGCAGCTTGCCCTGCTGGGGGAAGAGTATATGGAGTGGCTGCTGTGTTCACATCCTGCTCATGGAAATCCATGAGCATTTGGTGCGCTGCTTTGGGAACTGATCCAGCAGGGTTCTTCTCTAAATAGGCTTTGAGGCTCTGAAACTGGCCAGCGGGACATGCCTCTTCTCTCAGCCTTTGCTCCTACAGACCTACCATTTCAATAAAATAAGAAGCTTGGGATTGAAGAGTCCTGTGGCCATTTATAATGGGATTAAATGTCTGAAATAAGCTTCTCACAGCCTGTCAGAGGCTGTTGCATACCAGCGACCCTTTAGCTCACAGGGAAGATTATATTGCAAGGCAGGAGGAAAGCAAGCTAAGGCCTCAGATAGCGCCAAGTGAGCCCTGCTGGCTGAAACACTTCGTTAGGACTATAGGAAGATGCTGTCTCAGCAGTTAGTTGTCTCAGCTTCACCCCTCCTGGAGGAGTTGATTGGATTACTAAGGGGAAATCACCTGATTTGGTAGCCTGAGAGTCTGCAAGGCAGGGGAGATGGGAGGCTCCGCTGGTGACTCATCTCTGAACTACGGAATGATGGCAGGGCCTTGTCCTCTGGCTGGGATGGCCCCGAATAAGGCCACGAGTGCCCTTTCTGTGAGGAGTGAGCCTGTGCTTCACAATCATCACAATGCTCTGCAGTGCTGGAAGGCCCGAGGGCTGAGAGTCATGGCTGAGGTGTGTTCCATCTTCGCGTGTTTTGTGGGGTAGAAATGGAAAAGGCGCACCGTCTTTGAGGCACTGCAACGAGAGGAAGGTCTGTCCCTTTCTGTGTGGTTACTCTCTTCATTTTGAACATTCCTTTCCTTAGAATGACCACTCACACTGGGGCAAAGTCAAAGTGCTGATCAACAGAATCACAAGAAAGTCTGCACAGGCCAGTGAACCAACCTCTTCTGGTGGACCAGCCCCCAGCAAACCGTGTGGGTAAGTTGTTCCTTTGGGACGTGGCACTGGGGACTCCCCAGTGGCATTGCCTGATTAAATGGTGAGGTTTGGCTCACAGAAGGAAGTGGATGTAAATGTGGGAGATACCAGGTCTTTTGGGGGTCCTTCCAGCCTGGGCTGATTTCAGGGAGAACATGACTGGCCAAGAAGTTTTTCCAGATGTCTCGCAAGTACTTGTAAGCTCCATTTCCTGCCTTGTTGACTAATGGTGCTGGCTGGGGCAACCTTGAATTCTGCCTTTTGCTGGGGTTTTTAAAAGACTTTTGCTGGTCTCCTCTTGGGCTGCTGAGGTGCCACCCTGTGAATCCCCCTTTGATCACCTTCAAAACTTGGAGATGAAGTGGGTGCTGGTTCCCTGCTCCACTTGTTAAAAATTATGCTAGTCCTTGTGTGCGTCTTTCTCCAGCCTGGCACCTTCCAAAAGTGCTGAACTGCAATTCCCAGAATCCTCGCAGTCAGCTGTGTGCAGGTGGAGGGTGCCAGATTCGGGAAGGATGGTTTTAGAGTCTGGGTTCCTGCAGCAGGATGGAGAGGGCAGCAGGAACAGGCAGGAGGAGTCCTGGCTGTGTGGTCTCGGGGAAGAGCTCCTCCAGGGCCCGGAGCACCCACACGCTTGCGCAGAGGCACATGGGCTTTTCAATACCATGGTCCCAAGCAGTCACTGGCTTCTTGGATTAAAACCAATGCATACTCCCCCTGGGCTGGGAATAATGGGAGTTGTTGCCTAACTCATGGGGTGTGGAAGATTCCAGACTGATGAAGTTTGGTGCCAAGAAACATACAGAAAACCAGTGGAAGAGTTTAGAGCTGGTGAGATGTGCATTTTGAATGTGCTGATGTTTCTGAGAAGTCTTGAAAGACAGTCCCACATACAGGTGGATTGCATTAGTCAAGTGTAGCATTGGATTGTTTTGGTGCAACATGAATGCCTTATTTAATCCTATCTTAACATAGCTCTGACTTCTGCAGAAGATGCTGCAAAAAGCAGGTTTGTCATTTTGGATGTCATTGCCACCCAGGTTGTGAGCACTCCCTAGAGGAAGCGGCTTCCCCCACTTGATCTTCTTCCATCCCTTCCTGTTTCCTTACAGAGTGGACCTTGTACTGGGCAAACAAGAGTCGCACCCCAGGCGGCATTTCCTGCCCACTCTGGGGGCCAAGAAACGCCGGTCGAAACACCTTTCCATGCGGTGAGCTGCAGCTTCTCTTGGAGACCCATGACAGATGTGTGGGCACCAAGTTGGCCCCACTGGATGCAGTGACTGTCCTTCCCTCTAGGTGTGGTTGTCAGGATTTGATGGGCTCCACCTGCTTTGGTGGGGTTGGGATCATGGAACTTGAGTATCTTCTGGTGCAAGAAGAAAGAGAAGAGGCTTTTCCGAGGAGAACAGAGACATAGAAGCCCCACTTTCCCCTGTGAGAAGGGAAAGAATAGGCTTGGAACTTGAAGTCCTTTTCCCTAGCCAAAGAGGGGAAAGCTCAGATTTGGCCCTGTGAGAAAAAATGCGGGTTCTTGCAAACTGTGGTTTGCGAATTGAGAACCAGCCTTGTGAAGCATGTTCTTCTATCTCTGGAGAAATGCCCCCCTTCCTTCCTGGTGTTAGCCATAGTTTCATATTCTGTGTGCACCAATGTTGTCATACAAACCAGAATTTAGAGTTGGTAGGAAAGCCATGGTGGCAGTGATCATGGCTTGCATCACAGCACCTCTTGGGCAGAGCTGGGTAAACCCGTTTGCAGGGAGCCAATGTATCATGCTGGCAAAGAGCTTTGTCACAGAGTCCTTACTAGCCTCATGTCTTAAGGCACTGTGTTTAGGACCCATCACTCTTGAGGCTGGTCCTCTGGAGAAACTGGTTTTAGGCCTGTCCTATACAAACTAAAGGGTAATTCCTTTGGTGTATGTCTTTGTGACAAAGGTAAGATATATTTTCCCCCATTAGGGCTCTTCTCTCCAGTTTCATGGCTGCCCTCATTGGCTGGATAGGACTGTGGGCTTATATAATCCCTTAATGCACAAGGAAAGCTGCAATGAGGAGTGTACACCTGTCTCTGAACTTTTTGCCACCTCATCTCCACCAGGAAATCCCTGTGTTGCAGAATGTGAAATAACTTATTCTCCCAACCTTTATTTTTTTCCAATAAATGATTGATGCTTCCCTGATCTCTACCTCCCCCCACTCCAGTGTATGTAGCTATGTAATTTCATGGATAGAGTGAACTCGGTGTATTTATATGACCAAATGGTAACATGTGGATGGAAATTGAGCTATATTCACAAGGAAAATAAAACTTTTAAAAAGGAAAACAAAACTTTTCCTGTCTGAAAAAGGAACATAAAGCTTTTGCAGAATGTTTAACCCCATTGCTCTGGAAACAGTGGTAGAGGAAGGCTGTCTGAAAAGCCAAGTTCAGCAGAATCCCGTCAGTGAAATGCCTTGGATCACACGATGTCAGCCCTGGGATGAGGCAGGGCAGGGCAGGACATTGCATCTCTGAAAGTTCCTGCTTTGTGATCTGTGGAATATGAGCAGATCCTGGCTGGGGACTTAACGGTTGTGGCCCAACACAGCTCAACGGCGCCAGGTTGCCTTCCCTTTGCATGTAGCAATCTGGATTGCTCAAGCCATAGTGCCTGCAAACAAGGATGACAAATTTATTTATTTATTGAAATATTTATATGCCGCCCCTTGCAACAGCCTCGGGGCGACTCACAATACAGAACAAATACAATATTAAAAACATATACAATAATTAAAAACTGGCCCATCTCCAGGTTAAATATAAAAATTTACAACATGAATAAACCAATTAAATTCATAAATTAAAAATAATATTAACAATTAAAATACCGTCTAAATAAAAAGGTCTTCGCCTGGCGCCGAAAAGCAAATAACAACGGCGCCAGGCGAGCCTCTCTGGAGAATAAACCACAAATTGTGGTTTGATCATCCAAATAGCTTGAGTTCTCTGCCACCTCTGCTGGAAGATGGTGCATCTTAATGGAGTAGAGATCATCTACTGACCCGGCATACCCAGGTTCCCTCCAGCAAAACCAAGGAAAGAGTCCAGCTGGAAATCCGAAGGACCTGCCTTCTCTGTAAACCAGGCATCCCCATCCTGATGCTGGCCAGATGTTTTGGACTCCCCTAGCACAGCCACTGATCAGGAATGCTGGATGCCATAATCCCAAACATCTGCAGATCAGGGAAGGCTAGTGGAGGCAAGAGGAAAGAACATTTTAACTTGGTATAGGGAGAGTTCGCATGGGAACTTATTTGCCCCCAGATCAGAATCTTGGAGGAAACGAGAGAAGCTGCACTCACTGTGCCCTTTCCTGTCTTAAAAAGCAGCATGCAGTATTCCAGAGCCTAAAGAGCAAATGCTGGGGTGAGATTAACCTCTGTGTGAGGACTTTGCTTTTGAAGCTTTTTCCTACAGCTTGTGCTTCGGAGCCAAGCCATGGGGCTGCAGCTCCTGTGTCAACACTGCTTGGGATTTGGCGAAGAGATGGTGCCATGGATTTGACTGTCTCCTCTCCTGGCCTCTGTCACATTCCTTTTGATGTCTGATAAACAACTGGTTCTTTGGATTTAGCTTTCAGTGGGTAACTTGGCTGGAAGGAGGGTAGAAAGACTTGGCCTGTCAGATCAAAGGACTTTTTCACAAATGGAAGAGGGAGATACAGTTTGGACATCTGGTATCTGTTCTGCAGATTTCAACAGAGCTTCAGCATTCTCAGTGGAGTCGCATGCCATTCTAATGGCTTGCAGGACTCTGGACTCTGAGTGGAATACGAAATGGCAAGGAAAGGTACTGTCAACACATCACGTACAACTGATAAGCTTTGAGCAATATCAGGTGCTATCCAAGAGAACCCACACTTAAGTTTGAGTGAGGGGGCTGGTCTGAGCCGAGCTGTGCCGCAAGCCAGGGTTTGTTAAACATGAGCAACCCAAGAAGAGGGTTGTTGGGTTGGGTTGCGTTGGGAACTGGGTATTGGTAAAAGCCCCTTGTTAGCCCATCCCACCTTTCAGCCCATACTCAGCCTTGAGGGTGGGGGGGTTCTCTGAACCCAGCCATTATGTCATTTTCATCTGGTCAAAAGCTGAGGCCCACCTGGATCCACATTTTGTAGAATGAAGCCTACTTCAAAGAGATGTGGAGGCACTTAAAGCTGGAATCGGAATAAAGGAGTGGTGTCACAGCACCCATGCAACCTGGGAGACCGTGACTGGCCCAGAGTCACCCAGGGAGCTTCATGGGTTAGGTGGGAGCAGAACCCAGGCCTCCAGAATGGCAGCATTCTGTGCAGTATCCGCTTTAAATTGTTTGTTGTGGCAATTACCACATTAGTTCAAAGTCCATTAGAAATAAATATAGGCAACACTTGTCTAGTCAATGAAGCTTCCTTAATTGCGTGATGACAGGCCTTATGCTGCTTAATAGAAAGGAGGGAGGGTAGTGTATTTTTAGTGGAAAAACCCAATCTGTCTGAAAAGGAAAAAAAAAACTGGGAATATTCCCAAATTAGCCACAAGGTGGCAGCAATACCCTTATTGTGGAAACTCTCCAAGCCAGTTTCTCCAGAGTATTTGCTGTTTGAAGCTATACTTTAAAAAAAAATGCTCCACTGATGCAGCTGCAAAGCTCCGTAACTCCCTTTCTGAACTCTGAAGGGCACAATTTAGAATTAACTGCATGCTGACAGGAAGCACAAGTGAGCCTAGTGAGTAGATGGTTTCACTGAGGCTTTGAATTGAGTTTGGTTCTTACTGATCTGGAGAGGTGATGTGGCATGATGGTGAAGAAATGGAGTTGTGTGTTAGGAAAGCTGCTTGACTCAGAGCTTCTCTCACTAGATGGTTTTGGGCTACCTATTCTCTCTCAGCCTTGCCCCCCCCCCCATCTCCAGTGTGGGGGACAATAATAATGGCTCCCTCTACAGCATACTTGTAAAGATTCATAATGCACGGGAAATGGTGAGACGCATGAAGGAACTATACATAGGCTAAGTTTTGCCTAAAACCCAGTGAATGTAGCTGTAACAGCATAATTACCTTTGCACATAATTTAAAAGATACCAGTGGCAAAAGATGAAATTCTCAACCTTACTGACAAACTGAAAGCAAGTCAACCAGTCCAGATGGTATCCATCCTGGAATTACTGAAAAACTCAAACATGAAATTGCTGACCTTGCCAAAATAAATTTAACATGTCCCTAAAATTAGTCCTTGTACCAGAGGACTACAGAATAGTCAATGTAACACCAATTATTAAAAAGGGATCCAGGAGGGATCTGGGAAATTCAGGCTTAATATCCATTCTGGGCAAACGACCTGAAAGCATCAATACTTGTGTGCTTGCTGATTCTGAGAAACAATCAGCATGGCTTCTGCCAGGGGGAGTCTGGTCTCACTAGCCTATTTGAGGTCTTTGAGAGTGTCAAGAAGCATGAAAATGGGCTGAAACACACACACTGTTTACTTGGACTTTGAAAGGCTTTTGACAAAGTCCCCCCTTGGCAAATGAAGCAGTCATGGAATTAAAAAAAAGAGGGGGGGCTGTTTCTTAATGGATCATTGATTAAAGAGCAGAAGACAGAAAGTGGGAATAAATGGCAACTTTATCCCAAGGGAGAGATGTCACAAGTGGAGTCCTACCGCATTCTGTATGAGGACCAATGCTTTTCAACCTATTTATAAATCATCTGGAATTAGGAGTAAGTGGTGAAGTGGCCAAGTTTGCTGATAACACTACATTTCTTAGAGTGGGTAAAACCAAAAGGGATTGTGAGGACTTTGAACCAGTTACATTCTCTCAGCCCAACCTACTTTACAGGGTTGTTATTGTGTGAATAAAATTGAAAACAGGAAAATTATGTAAGCCACTTCGAGTTCATTGGAAAAAAGTGAGATACAAATCTAATACTTATATAAGATCACACAGATGCCAGTTTATTTTATGCCAACCTGTTCAAGATGTCAGAGAAGACTTATTAAGTTGGGGTTGCATGAAATTGCCTGAAATGCATAACATTACAGCTGCAAACACACCTACACAAGATGTACACATGAAAATTGCCATGGACTAAGCAACTACATACTTTTCACAAGTATATTTTAGGAAAATTCCCAAAACTCATTTTTTTTTGCAAACAACAACCATAGAACAAGTAATACAAAGTCACCCAGCAAAAATACAATCTTTTACTTCTTCTAAACAAAATCCCATATTGTTGCACATTTGCATAGCACAGAAACTGAGATGCATCTGTAAATGACAGTTCATTTGTCCAATGTTTTTGTGGTGTATTTTAAGTGTGTGCTGTACATCTTGTCATACATATATGTCATAAAAAAGTAACATGCATTTTCAAAAAACCCTGGAAGGAGGTGGTCGTCTTTAAAATGCTCCACAAGGTAGCATAGAATAATCTGAATTCTGTGAGCTTGTAATCATTTCTGTTTGTTTGGCGGCTCTCAATGTCCCGCTGAAGCTAGCAGACACACTTGCCCATTGTCAAATTGTGTAATTCATCTTCTAGAAGCAACCCATCATTGAAGCAGGGATACTTCCTTACATGATACAAGAAGTTGGAAGGCAGGGATGGCTGGGTCCAAGCTTTTTCTTTCTCTATCCCATCCTACCCTTGGACTGGGCCCTCCTTGGCGAGCAGGAGGGACCCTCTCCTCCGTCTTTACTTTGGAACCCTGCATCTGGGAGGGCATGTGTCCCACCATCTCGCTGTCCACAGGTATTTGCTGAGATGAAGGCACAGGAGCCCTTATCTCTGTTGCATGGGATCCCCCACTACACAATTAGCTGCCTTTTTGACCATTTGTGCTTTCCCGCCTCCCGATTCTTTCTGGCTGAGCTTTACTCCCTGAAATTGAATGCCCTCTTCCCTGTTCACGCATCTCTTTTCCCAAAACGGGTGTCCTTAGCTGACGAGTCCTCAGGCTGCAGAGCGTGCATAAATGAACGCATGCAACTGCGCGCATGTGATTTTGTCCTGCGCATTTGGGGACTGTCTTCGGCGGGCAGACCGGCTTCGCGCCGCCCCGTTGCGCAAGTCGCCCCCCCAAGGGAGAGCGCCCCAAAGTATACCTGGCCTTAGAAGGGTGGGCTGCGCGGGCCACCCCCTTCCCCTTCCCCTTCCCTCCGCCGGCGGGTGCGAGCGCGGAGCAAGCGCCCCCTTTCCGTACCACCCCAGCGCGGAGACACGAGCCCCGCACGCGCAGCCGGGCCGGAAGCGGGCTCACTTCCGGCGCAGCATCGAACAGGGGCTCTTCCGGCGCCTCGGAGGGAGCGCGCGCGCGCGCGCGCGTGGCGGGAGGCGGGGCGGCTCCCCGAGGCGCACATCCGGGCGGCGTTTCCGGGTTCCTTTGTCCTGGCGCCGCAGCCGCTGCTTGCCTCCCGGCCGCGCCGTCCCCTTCGCCGCCCGCAGGTGCGTTCGAGCCCGGCCCGCTGCGGCTGCGCGGGGCGGCGGCCGTCGGCCGTGGGCGCCGCGTCCCCCGCCATTGTCTGCCTCCTGAGGGCCCTGCGCCGCTGCGCCTGGGCGCCCCTCGGCGTCCGTTGGCGGCGGCCTTCGACTCGCGTTTCCCGGCAGAGCCTCCCGCAGGCCAGCACAGCACTGCAGCGGGGTGGGCGGTTGGCTGGGTGGGCGACGACCCTGCCGTGTAGCGCAGTGCTGCTTTCCTTCCCTTCCGCATCGCTGAAGGGTCCTTTGCCCAAGATTGCTCCTCCCTCAGCCCTGCCTGACTTTTGGCTCCCTTGTTTACTCACAGCTTTGGTTGTTTTTCTTGGTAGGGCCAGTTATCTCTGTTCTAGCCAGGGAAGAGTTTATTTTGGCACTGATGAAGGATTTTGGGGAGTACTTAGATATCCCTGTCACTGCTTGCCTGTTCTGCTCGAGTGAAAGCTCTCATATTTCCCTTGCTGCAGGGCCCTGGTATCGTGGGTTGTACGGATCAGCTATACTTTATACTAGAGAACTTTGTTTTGGAAAAACGCGTTTGATGGGGTGTGTTTGCTATTGCGGTTCATGACAGCTGGAAGGATTCATTTCCTTTTTCACACTCTTGGTGCTGGTTCTTGTTTGCGACACCTCTCTGTAACAGTTGTCTTTCTTTTAAAATGTCCTTTTAGACAATAAACCGATTACACCATCCACAATGGCACAGTTCAAGCGCCAGAAGCAGTTGCGAGCTAGTAGCCTTCAGGGAGCCAGGTCATTCTCAGGTTAGTCTGATGCAGAAGTCAGAAATGTTACTCTTTTCCACCCACCTTATTTCTTCGTTTTTGATGGATACATTGGCTTCTTGTGTATAAAAATGTTTATTTCTGCTTTAATGATTTTTGATAATGTTTGTGTCTTTGTGCCTATTTGAGGAAAAAGTGCTACACCAAAGCATGTCCAATATTTCTCTTTCATGACAAGTCCATGTTTGTGCTCCTTTCTCCCTTTCATTCTCCTTGTTATATGACCAATATATGTGATCAAGCATGTTAAGGTCCCATCATCCTCTGCCAGTAGGCCAATTGTGGTGCTGGCTGGGAATGACAGACGTTGTAATTCCCTCTGGAAGATAACCCAGTTGGGAGAAGGCTGGTCTAAAGTATATCTGCTAAACTGAAGTGTCAACGATAAATATAATAATAATAATAATTGCAACAATAGTGAATCGATGTGTAAATAATAAATAAACTTAGCCTCTTTCTCACTTACTGTCAGGGGCCAGTATGGGTTTAGTGGATAGCATCTCTGAATATCCTTTAGCCTGATCCCTGTAAACAACATTTCAGTTACTCCAGTGGGGAAAAATATAGTAAGGAGCTTATTTCACAGTGGTTCTGAAATGGTGTTTGCTCCTTTTCACTAGGAACCCAGCCAGCCTCTTTATTGGGACCTGCACCTGGCCTATTAAATCCTCCTATCTCAGCAGATATCATTCAGGCAGCACGGCATCTTCAGGTATATGGTAGATTATTGTCTTTCCCTTGTGGGTGTCTTGCTCATGATGTGATGAAATTCTGCTTTCTCTTCATTTTCCTTTGGGAAGCAGTGAATGGTCCTCCCTCAGCCTAAGACTGCTGGGAGCCATTCAAGTTTCTGGCTGGTTTGGGTGACTTCTGTGATTGTGCCAAGAACTGTGTATTTTAGAGGCAGCACAACAGTCCTTATTTCACCTCAAATTGGATCTTGGCCAGGGGTCAGGTGAATGCTCCACAGAGATCTGTGTGGTTCTTCTGATGCTTCAGGCATGTGACTTTCTCAGCTTCTGATGAAATCAAAGCTGCATTCATGGTGCCAGGGTAGCTCACTGCTATAGCAGAAGCAGTTGGAAATATTTCAGTCTGTTATAGAAAGCAAGTGTATGAGAGGGTGCAAGGGCTGCTCTCTTTTCAGACACCACCAAATTTGGCACAGCCTTAGTATATCGCATTATTTATGTATACATGCAGAATTCTTACTTCAGTCACGAAGTTTGTGTATGGAGTGTGAAGCCTAGACATTTGCAAAAATAACATCGTGACTAAAAGTGTCAACTCTTAGGCCTTTGGGGTGCTTAGGAGCTCAGATTAAAACCTGACATACAAGCTTTTGTTCTCTTTGTCTCTGGTGTCTCATGACATCGAGCAGTTGAGCCAGTGTTCTTTCTGGCAGGTGTGTGTGAGCAGGTGGTGTGAGAAAGCACATTCCTGACATCTGTTCTTTTGGCAGTTGCTGGGATGAGGCTGGCCTTCCCTGTGCAGCGATGTTCTTCCTGGGAATCGGTGTGGGCAACATACCAGTGGCCCTTAGTGCTGTGGCTGATGGATCTTGCCAGAGTACGGTTCCCCTCAGCTTTGCAGAACAATTAGCAGTTGACTCCTCCAAGACAGTTTAACCACTCAATACAGAAAAGGGCAAAATTCTGCTGGAAAGGGCAGCAGCAGTGCACTAGATGAGCTAGGATAGATGCATATGGCTGGACCTTCCTGCTTTCTGTTTTGCTTGTGGGGTTTTGTCCCTAACAGGAGTTCAAATAATAGCCAGCCTGGTAAACCCGTGGGCTGCTGGAGTGTTTCTCATGTGTGTTGTCACATGAAAGAAGTTGCCTGTGTGTAGGCATATTCCACACTTGCCCGGTTTCTGCATGTCGGCCTGAGTCACATGTGACTTGCTTCATGTGGTGCAGTTGTACGGATTCTGTGTTCCATATGGCAGCGCATGTAGGAGGTTACCAGGTCTGCTCAGAGTGACCAATCATTTCACAGTATTATATAGCTGCTTGTAGCATTGAATGCTCTTAGAAAATATGAGAGAGGCTTTTTAAAATTCTGAACAGAATTTATGTGCTGCTCTGAAGCATCAAAATCAGTGCAGTTTTTGCATGGTGTTGGTGATCTCTAAATCACTCTTAAAGAGAATGGTGGCAAAGTGTCTTGGCTGGAGATCACTAAATAATGGATTCATTTTTTGACAGGTGAAAGAGCTTGAGCATAGTCAAAGCTTAAGGTGACCTTAACCTAAGAAACTTGGCAGATGGTGTAGAGCTCCAGTGACCAAAAATGAGAGTGAATTCGGTAGTGGCTCGTACATAGGTCATGTTGGCAGAGTTACCGACGGTGCTTGTTGACAGTGTATGCTGGTTGCCAGATGTGTGGCACTGGCAACCTATCATTATGTCATTATGGTGATTTCCCTGGGCCTTTGCTTTTCAGGGGGGAGAGAAACAACGCGTTTTCACCGGCATTGTCACCAGTCTTCATGATTACTTTGGCGTGGTGGATGATGAAGTTTTCTTCCAGTTAAGGTAAGCAGAGGGCTACAAGGACAGAAGTGGGCAGCAAACGGTGGCTAATGGCATTGTACCCACAGCACTTTCTTTATGGAGGCAGGCAGTGGGAGAAAACAGCTAATGTTTACTTTAGTTACATTTTGTTGACATGCAACCAGAATCCCAAGCTGCAATAGTCCACCCCGGATTGCAGTTGGGGGCCGTCATTTTTGAATGCTAAACAAAAGCCAGTTTGGAAGCAAAAAAAGCAGTGAGCACGAGGAAGAAAATTTTTAGTCAAGCTGTTGCCTTGCTGTGCTAGTTTTCTACTTGCAGAGTACGTGAGACCAGTCACTCACACGATTATTACAATCAAGCTAAATAAACGTATACCAGAATCTCAAAGCAAGCAGAATCAAAGTATAGAACAAATACAGTTGTTTAGCATTCCAATAATCACAGATTGGCCCCTGGATATGATCCTTCTAGTTTCAAATAGAAAGTTGCATCGTGAATTGTTCTTATTCACATTGCTACAGATAAAAAATGAGCTACTTTCAGTGATAACACTGATAGATTTTATCTTCTGTCAAATATTTAATATAAATTGAACTGCCCTTCCTTCAAATTTGATCAGTGAGGGGACAATTGTATGCTGCCTAACTCCAGTAATAGATGTTCCAGAACAGAAGGGGAATTTTTAGGGGAGGGGGTCTAGCTCAGTGGTGGAGCATGCAGAGAAAATTTCTGGGCATTTCCAATTTTAAGAAAGGGTGAGGTACAGGGAAAGGGCCTTTTCTGGAAATCAGCCTCACATTGCAGTAGACAATCCTGGGCTAGATGGGCCTACAGTTTGGCCTCTTGTAAGGCAATCTCCCCATTTCCCCATGACATGGTACAGCCAGAAGACTTTTCCACCTCAGTCTGCTGTGTAGGTGATGAAGCTAAAATTGCTGAACTCTGGGTCCTTTATTCCCACTTGAGAACCCTAAGAATGCCCATGGATGCTCAGCAGAAGCAGAAATGATGCATGTGCCTTCTATGTTTTGTTTCATTTCAGTGTTGTCAAAGGTCGGATCCCACAGATTGGCGAAAAGGTGCTGGTGAAAGCGGTTTACAACCCTAGCCAGTCAGTTCCCTGGAATGCCTTGAAGGTTCAGACATTGTCAAATCAGGTACTGCAGAGTTCTGCTCTTCTAAATGTAAAAGGAGGATTCTTTCCTGGAATTTTGGAGCTTGTGTGCATCTGTTTTGGTTTCCCGGGGTGAAAAGTTAGAGAGCTTTTGATTTTACCCAGCTGTGTGCCTGGGCTTTTTATTCAACGCCAATTCATCTCTTCCAATGAAGCAACAAAAGGTTGGAAAGTAGGTCTCACCATAGACATTGCTGTTCTACTGCTGCCTCGAGGCATGCAGGTTGCAGGTTGCGGGACAGACTGTTACTTACCCATGGATACCTTGCTTTTCTTAGAAGATACTCAAAGTAACCCAGAATAGGATGAATAACAAATAATGCAGCTTATAAACAATATACTGCCCAACTCCTTCTTTTAGAAAACAAAACTAGCTAATACATGTTTTCGGTAGTTTTCTAAACTACTTCATAGGATTGCGGTTGTGAGGATAAGATAAGAGAGAGAAGATTGAAAAAGAAGAAAAAGAAAGCCCAGGCTTCTTACATGTAGAGTAATAAAGTCTTAGTTTCTTACGACACAGTATTTCTCTAATATTTCTTGCACTGGTAAATGCTGATAGGCTTACAGCCAAAAGGGAGCTACTGAGAAATAATTGCAAGGGTTCAGATGTTTTGGGGGAGCACCAACATTGGAGGTATAAAAGAACTTTTGGAATGGCTCCCACCTAACGGGCCCAAAAGTGTTTGGAGTGTGCCCTCAACATTCTGGTTGGAAACCTGGTGGGGTGTGGGGAAGAGAACACCATTTGAGAAAGTAGGCATGGCTGGCAGGAATACTGGGTAGGGACACTATACACGACAACATGCTGCTGCTGATCCTCCTTACAGAAGTCTAATAATACTAAGTGCCAATGCTTTTTCTTATTCCATTAGAATTTGAGGAACTGCAGATTGGAATGCTTTAGGTGTAACGTATTCTGAAAAGTGAGATGTGCCATCTTGATATGAAGTTGATAGTGTAGCTTTTCTGTGGCATCTGATGTATACTTAAGGGACTGCAGGTGGCGCAGTGGTTTAAACCACTGTGCTGCTGGGCTGGTTGATCTAAAGGTCACCGGTTCGAATCTGCACAATGGGGTGAGTTCCTGTTGCTCTGTCCCAGCTCCTGCCAGCCTTGCAGTTCGAAAGCATGAAAATGCAAGTAGATAAAAAGGTACCACTTCGGTGGGCAGGTAACAGCGTTCCGTGCACCTTGGTGTTTAGTCAATACTTAGTAGAAGCAAATGGTGTGATGCATGGGTGCTTCTCAGTTGGATTATTTCCTGCTTGGGCTATCTTGGATTTGATGAAATTACATAGACTTCTTGGCTTCTGGCCAATGATTCTCCCACTTTCCTCCCGTTTCTGCTGCATGACCAGCCAGTTTCATATTGGAGGGAAAGTAAAATTTTTGAATGTCCTTTCCATAATCCTCTGATGGTTGTTATGTGTATTTGAATTCTTAAATTTGTGAACTTGTTGCATGAGAAAAGTTTCATCTTTCTAGCCAGTAAATTTCTAATTACTGGCATCATTATGTTCCACAGCCTCTTCTGAAGCCTCCCACTCCTCTGCTTCATGTGGCTTCTTTGGGACAGAAGCAAGGCATTCTGGGAGCCCAACCTCAGCTGCTCTTCCAGCCTCACCGAATTCCACCTCTCTTTCCTCAGAAGCGTAAGTGTGACTGCTTATTGTGTTGTGAGAGAATATATCTAATAGGGGAGAAACGGGATCACAACATATTTAGCATTACAAATCTAGAGTTTGATGAGTGTTGCATGGTGATAGAAGACACAGGTCTCTTAGGGAAACTGGGGGGGGGAAAACAATCCATTCCTTCTTTTAGAATAGTGTTTGCCCTTCCACCTTGATGGCATGGAGCAAAAGAGTTTGAGAAGCGCTTTTTTTTTTTTTTGCTGCCCCATGAGACAAGCTGGTAGCCTTGCCAAAGTTCTCAGCAAGAGTTGGCTGAAGCTGTGGGGCTACCCTGTGAGCAGGAATTGTATGGCAGTGCTAGGATGTCATTTTGTGCTGTGGCCTCTGAATCCCTCCCTCCATCCATCCCTCCTTCCTTCCCGTGTGTGTGTGTGTCTGAATCTGAATGAGCTGATAATGTGGTGTGGCCTTGTCTGTTTCCATCCTCCCTCCCTCCCTCCCTCCCTCCCTCCTGTGTGTGCATGTCTGACTCTGAATGAGCTGATAATGATCTTGGAGCTCAGCTTGAAGGCAAGTGGATTGTCCAAGCAATAGAAATGAGAATGAACTATTTCTTTCCCAGCCATAAGCCTCTTCCAGACATCCCCGTCGCTCCACCTGGGTCATCTTGGGAGATACAGTGGTCGGGGTCCAAAGGGCAGACAGGATTCCGGCAGATGGTAAGGTGCATTTATGCTGGTACAGTCCCCCTGCGCCTCAAATGATCCAGAAGCTTCCTTCCCAGGGACTGCCATGTTTGTCCGTTTCTTTCCTGCATCAGTGACTTAACACTCTGTGCCAAAGTCTCTTAGTAGTCTCTTCCCTTCTCCACCTTTTTAGAAATTTAGACGTGTTTTTGGTTGTTGTCATCATCATAATTTGTACAGACTTCCATTGCACGGTCCTTCACAATGCTATGGCCAGCCATTTCTAATTACTTGTTTCAGCTCAAAACTGTATGTGGCCATTTTGCCTTAACAATGTTTCCAACAGAAAGGAAGGTTTGGACTTAATCCTGTGCATCATTATTCTAAAGCACAACCAAAATAAACCATTTTCCATAAAATATTTTTGTACTCCGCCTTTTCTGATTCTAAGAATATTTCTGAGCTTCTGCATAGATGTCGCTTCCTGAACCTTGTCATCCATTCTCTCATCAATATGGTTTTGCTTCCTTTTAGGCTTATATTTTTTTACCTTGTGTACATACCTGTCAGTATGGAGCAAACCGTTCCTGAAGCCATGCATGAAAGATGCCCAGTGCTAACTAGGTTGGATTCTTTGTCCATCAGTGTAGTTTTGACAGCCAGCATTGCTTGCTACCTGATGGTTTTAAGTGGCATTCTTGGGGTAAAGTATTTTGCCACAAAGCTCTGGTCTGCACTGCCCTTGCACAGAGCCGATGTCACCAGGACAAGCTCCAGGCTTTTTCTTTCCTCCTGCCTAGCAATCATAACTAAATGGAGCCCCAAACCCCTTAATGTGAGGGCACAGGAACTCTCGGAAGAAAGGGGAAAGATTTGGAGAATTTTGTAGCCAGCATCTTTGCTGCCACACTGCAAACCTTGTTGAAAGTGGATGGGGCAGCAGCTGTTCTGCCCCTGAGCGGCAGTCCTCTGTGCTGTCCTTCTGTCACCAGGATTTGTTCCATAAGCTCTGTGGTGGTGCTCCCTTTCTTACTTGCTTACTTCCAGCAAAATGTGTCCTGTCACAGAAAATGTAGGACAAGGGTGGTGGCCACAAAAATCCTCCAGCGTTTTCCTTTTCCTTCCAGGGCTCTTGTGCCGCTGGGGCTCCATTGGGCTGCGCACACTAAACAAAGCCACTGGATTCAGAGGCCGTTGAATATTGGATCTGGGAGATGGTGGTGGGGTGGGGAAGTTGCCTCCATGCCCCACCTGGGGGCTTCCTTTCCCCTTATGGGCAAACAGGACACACCACTCAGTAGACACAGCAGGGCTGCCCCCAGGTCCCCTTCTTGGGAGTCCTGTTCTTCTTCCTTGAGCTCAGCTATATTGTTTGGCACAGCTACAGCATTAGAGCCAGGCGGGATCTAGCTCTGATGCATGTTGGGTGTAGGAAGCTACACGGGGGACTTGTTGGGGGCACTAAATCTCTGCCTGCGTAGTCAGGGCAATCTTCAGATGAAAGAGGTAGATGTCCTGGACTAGCTGCAGGTGCTGCCACTTAGCTTCCTCCTGGAGCAGGGATGTCAGTTTATCTGTCACAGTGCAATTCAAGCAACCCAGGTTTGGTGCCCTGGCTACCTGTTTCTCCTAAGCTGTTGCATTCTGTGAAGAACTGAAGCTTGAAGGGTTGTTACAGAATTACTGTGCTAGCAGGTGCTGTGCTGTTGTGCCTTTAGGGATGACTTTGATTCCAAAAAACGGAAGCAGCGGGGGAATGAGCCATGGGGAGTGAAAAAGCCACGGCACGAGCCACCCCAGTACCGGGTCCAGTTGGCTTCCTATACTGTGAACAGGTAAGACAAGTAGACCATTGACTAAAGGGAAAGAGTGCAATGAAGCTCCAGGGCCAAGAAGAATGACTTGGGTTGCCGAACAACTGCCCTTTGTGCCTTTAAATGCAACAATATTATTTCTTATGCACCACCCTCGGTGTGTATTGGAGCTTTTTGCAAAGTCTTAAGAAGTCAAGCCCTTGCCCTAAGAGGCTGCAATCTAAAATTGAACAGAAGGGAGAAAATGCGGCGAACAAGGTGGAGGGAGACAACAGGCATTTATTTCATGAATGCGCCCTTAGGGAAAGCAAACAAGACAGCCTGGCTGTGTTATCAGGCAGGGGCTTAGTAACTGCAAAAGCTTTGCTCTCTTTCAGTAGAGGGGAGTGTTGGGCCTAGCAGGTTACTCTTGGTGCGCAGTGTGTTTATTCCATGCTCAGATGAATGAGCAAACCCAGTCCCTTCCCTGACTGGAAACAGAGTGCGCAGGACAGACCGGCGAGAGCCTCAGATTTGTCCGCATGGAAGGGCAGCATCTGCTCTGCTTGCTGGGCTGGCTTGGCCTTGCCAGGCCTTGTTTTTGACAGCAACAGCCTGTGTCTCCCCAGCCCCTTCTGTGATGCCATGGAAATCCTGCGACGCTATGGCAGCATTCAGTTGCCCAAGGAGTTCTATGATGCTCGCCTCTGCTGGCTGGATAGCTTCCCACTAACGCAGCCACTTACCCTCCGGCACCCCAGCCGTATCCGGGTGGCCAGTTCTGCTGAAGAAACCCCTCCCGTTGAGGAGCGTTCCTCACAGGATGCTCAGCCAGGGGATGCCAATTCCACATTCAGTGCTAAGGTAAGGACATAGGGGCTGGACTGACAACCAGTGGATGCAGGAGCTGGAAGCCAGGTGGTAAAAACAGTTGTAAGACCTTTCAACCCTGTTGAACATAAAGCTTACTGACTCACCTGTTGGGCTGCATCTCTTTTGTTAACTGAATAATAGCATGTCCGTCATACATAGACAAGACCAACCTAGGGCTCCATCTGCCTTTTACAGGTATACAAGTGTAGTGCTGCCTTCTCATGTCACCTGTGCTGCTTGCAGCATTGCCCTGGTTTGACAGGGTGCCAAGGTTGGGCAGGTGTCCTGGGATTCACTGACCTGGTGGCTGTTGCCAGAGCTACAGGGAATTGGGAAACTGGAAAAGCCATAGATTCTATTGTCCTAGATCTCTGTTGCACCAAAGATCGGTTTCCAAATTCTACAGTGAGGATGGCTATTAATAATAACAGTGTTTAATGCCTTCCCTTACGGGACACTCATGAGTTATAAAAACATTTTAAACTACCACTTCACTTTAAGCCAGAGAGAACAAGCTCACATCCAGTGCAAATACATGAGTCCCCTTATCCACCAAAGGAGCAATGAAAGAGCTGTTTTCTAGTCTGTCATAAAGGGGGGCTGGTTGACTTCCCTAGGCAGATCATTCTGTGATGAGGCAGACGTGTTGGCTTTCCAGGAAAAAAAAGAATTTTCCAGTGCCTTAATTTGATTAGACTCTGAAAAGTTTTTCCAGGTGCCAAAATGAACTGAAGTGCTTGATTAGGTTGATGAAGTATAATGTAGCTTAACATTTCTGTTCGAAGCACTAGAAAACGTTTTATTTTTATGGGTCTTAGAATACTTTAACTATTGTAAGATGATAATTCAGTAGCATGCATTTTACTTGTTTAAATTTAAATAGGCACTGAACATTCTCATTTTAGCTCGGGGGGCACTGCATTTATAGTTCTTATATATACACACGTGTTCTCGTTAGGGACGGCCACTTGCTAATTACAAACTTGAAACTGGCCGGCATGTCTGGTATTGTACCTGGTCACTCATTTTATAAAACAAGGCATCTTCCACAATGGACGTTCTCCTGCCCAGGACATCGTAGCAACAGAAAGTGTTCTGCGCCGAGCGCAGCAGTGAACCTGCAGCAACGCCAGTGGTCCTGCTTCTCTCAAGGCAACATCCTATTCAAGTTAGACAGAAAAAGGGCTGGTTGGGGCTTCCCGGGAGTTGTAGCCTTTTTTCTGTCTAAGTTTGCATAGGTTTGTGCCCTTAGTCATTTGCTTGCCTCCAGTGGTCCAGGTAACCTAAATCAGGGTTTTGTTTCATGAGGGGCACAGGGTGGATACTTGCAGCAGGTGTTCCTTTTGAGAAAGAGATATATTTAGAGAGTCATGTAGAGCATTACACTACTGTGAGCAGATCCAGTGTTAGTCCTACAGAGAATGGAGCCATCAAAAGGAATAGGATTTTGGTTAGCTGTGACTACTGGTCCCATTCCTTCTGGTGTAGGCCTCCACCAGGTACTACACATCTGTAGAGGGAGGGAGGGAAAGAATGTGGACAAACACGAGCCATGGTTTGGGTCATAGATCAAATTTTGCACGTTTGTGGAGGTCACGGGCACCTGTAATCCTGGTTGTACCTTCGCCTACCTTGTACAGCCTGTGGATTTGTGGACTTGGCGTGTACACACCCGTATTTTGCCCTTTGCAAAATATCCTGCAGAGCCCCCAGCTGTATTCATGCCCTGCCTCCATGGTGTTTTTGCGGGGTGAGGGGTGGAGTGAGAGCTGAGACCCCACGTGTATATTCTGTATTGATCAAAGGCTTCTTATCGTAATAGCTCTGTATTAGCCCCAGCAACAGAGACAGTATGCCTCTGAATACCAGTTGCTCAGGAAACCAAGCAAGAGGATGGTATTGCCCTCCTGTCCTGCTTGTGGGCTTCCCAGATCTATCTGCGTGGCCACTGTGGGAACAGTGATCTCATCTAGCAGAGGTATTCTTGTTAAAATATTCGTAAGCCACCTTTCTGCCTTATCTGGCAGAAGATGCACAAGATGATGTACATAACAGACAGTAAAGCAGCTTACATAAACTAGATTTTTTAAAGCTGTCTTTAAAACATTCCAGACGGTGTAATCATTAAATCTTTAAAAGACCAAAGGAAGAGAGAAATTTCCACTGTCTACCCAGAAATGAGCAAGGACAGGGCCAGTCTAACCTCCGCAGGGAGGGAATTTGCTGGTGGTGTGCTGCCACAGAGAAGGCCCTATGCTGCCTTCACAGCAGCCCACTCTTTCTTTGTGGTGGGCTGTACAACTGGGCTTCTGTTGACGTTTGTGGGCAGCAGGCAGGTTCATTGGTCCAGGCGTCCACAGTTGTCCAGTTGCACTGGCAGGAGTTGACTTAAAGGTCTCTAGCAGAGCTCTTTTCCCATTAGAGATACTGGGGATTGTTGCACTTGGGTTTTTGCCTGGATGCAAAGCTTCTGACTTTCCTTCTGCAATGTAGGTTTTGCTGCTGTCCTCTCCAGGCATAGAAGAATTCTTCCGGAATTGTTTGCTGTACGTTGAAGATCCCAGTGACCAGAGAGAGAATCCTGAGCACCCAACAAAGCAAATTAAGGTGTGGATCCTCAGGTTTAGGAGAGAGGTGCTAGAGCTGACCTTGGGCAACAAATGTAAGCATTAGCCAGTTCATGCTGGCCAAAGGACTGGGAGCTCTTCCAAAAGCCCAGGAAATAAGCTGGAATTAGAGCTATGCAAGGCCAGCGTTCGAGAAAAAGAAGAGTTTTAGCATGTTTGTGTGCATTTTCATGAATAGCATCTTGTCACTTCTGTGCCACTGTGTTGTGAACTACTGTGCTGTTAAGATCTAGAGTGATTTTTCTCTCCCAGGTATAGGAGCTTTCAGTTTTTCCCCCTTTTCACTGTGATAGCAGGACACATCTAGAGGCAAGGCGGAAGTTTTACACATTAAGAATATGCTTTTGGGAAGATAGAGTTGAGGTCCAGAACAACAAACTTACTGCAAGTCAGACAGACTAAGAACGCTTGTGGTTTGTCTTCTCTAATGAACCATAGCGGGCCTTGCTTGCCTAAAATGTCTTAGCAGCTTAATGCGTGAAGTATCTCTATCTTCTGTAGCACAATTCCTCTGCATCCAAGTTAATAGCTGCTTCCCCTTTTCACAGATACGGAGCTGAGGTGGGGGTCAGGGTCGATTCACTGTTGCCTTCCAGGCGTTCTGGACCACAGCCCCCATAATCCCCAGCCACCATAGGTCAGGGATTATGGGACTGGTCACCCAAAACATCTGGAGGCCACCTCCAGGTTTAATGCCTCTCTGAGTCCACAGCTAAGCAGCAATGTCAGTTTGGAGTGGTTTTGCCCAGCTCTCCATCCCCCAGACCTGTCAGTTCCTGCAGAACGGTTTGCTTTCCAGGCCCTTTCTTCTGGTGCTGCTCCTCATCTTCACTTGTGCTTCAGTGCAGTTTGTGTGCTACGCAGGTTCATCTGTGAGGCACTGGTGGGTGTTTTGGCCAGACTTCTGGCATTAGGGTACATTTAATGCCTTTTGGTCCCTTTCAGTTTTGAATATGTGGCTTTAAGGGAGCAGGGGAGGGCCTGGTCATTGGTAGGGGGGAGGAGCAATATTGATCAAGAGTAATAGGTACCCCTGGGTAGCAGAGACCTGCCCAAGGTTTTGCCCCAAGCTCTCCTCTCTTCCATGACTTGGTTGTCAGGGTGGTGGCTAGTATTGTCTCCTGAACAATTTCTCTTTCCTTAGTTCTTGCTGGGAAAGAAAGCAGATGAGGCTGTACTGATAGGAGGAGAGTGGTCCCCATCACTGGATGGTGCTGACCCAGCTACCAACTCCATGGCCCTGATTCACACAGCCATTCGTTGCACCAAAGTACAGACTGGTTTGGACTTGAGCGCTTGCTCTAAATGGTGAGTCTTCCTTTTTGGCTGCTGAATTGTGCTTTCGAAAGCCACCCTCTTTTTCTTTGTTTACATTACAGCTAATGAATTTGTTGAAATAATAGCAAATGAATTAGAATGGTACTCAAGTAAACCTCTTGCCAGCCTTGACAATCTCTGTGAATTTTATTTCTATGTGGACTTTCTGCAGAAACTGAAATGATAATCAGATGTAAACTCTCTACCTTTGAGAATATGGTCAAGCATTCTGATTTGTGTCTTTGATTTTGCCTGTACGCTTGGCTACATTTTAGACATGGTGGTTTGGTAGGACCTAGCAGTAGCCACAGTCACAACAGGAGAATTGGTTAAACTGCTGTGTGTGTGTGTGTTTCTGTTTCTGTTTGTTTCTGTTTCTGTTTTTTGTGGGGATCATGAGCCAGCCTTTACCAATCTTTACCAAGTGCCATCACTCTTTCTCCTCTGGTGGGAAATCCAAGTAGTAGGTTGGAAGGCTATGGGTTTTTTTGTATGACTAAGCATGGCAAACACCAGTGGTCCTTTGGATTTCTAGTGGAGTGGCCATAGTAATCTGTTAAGCAAACTTCTTTGAAAAAAGATTTATGTGACACCTTGCAAACTAACTAGTTTATTGTGTCATCGACTTTGATGGACTAAAGCAGGTATAAGAAACCTGTGGCTCTCCAGATGTTATTGGACTTCAGTTCCCATCATTTCTAACCAGTGGCCATGCTGCCTGATTTGGGCAGATGGGAATTGAGGAGCAACATTATCAGGCAAGCCATTGTTTCCCATCCCTGGACTGGAGCACTAATGATTCATCTAATGAAGGGCCGTATTTCATGGATGCGAGCGCAGAAATAAATCTAGCCTTTAAGATGCCACAGGATTCTTTGTCTCTCTTGCCTTAACCTTCAGAAATGAGGTGGCAAGCCATCTTCACTTGCACTCAGCTAGTCTGACCACGAGGTGGCTGCCTTTTATAGTGCGTTTCTCGATTCTTGCTTTCAGGCACTCTGTTCAAAAAAAGGTGTGTTTGTTTTGTTCAAGGAATGTATGGTTGGAAAGTGAGGGGGTTGGCAGGAGATCTTGAAAGATGTCCTGCCACACTGAGCAAGGGCCCCCAGCCGGGAAAACCTCAGTGTTCTTCCTTTGCAGTCCTTCTGGAATTCTAGGGTTAAAAAAAGCCAAAGTACAGCGTGGCTTAAAGCAAGTTTTATGTTCCTAGATTAGGAACTAGGTAGAAGAACTCACTAATCTTCGAGGAAAGATCAGTAGGTGGCAGTAGGTGGGCCAGGATTGAGCACATGCCAGTCAAGGGTGCCATTGCTACCTCATGACTTTAGAAGAAAATGCACCATTTCCCAGGTCTTGCCCCATAGCTTCAAAGCTCACTGGAGGAGAGCTAGTACTTGTTTTAGCTTGTTCCGTGGACAAAGGGCACAAGAAGAAATTGTTTCTGCCCTCCGAAGACCCAAGAAGAAGGCCCAAGGGTTCAGTTTACTTCTGGGTCTGCTTCCTCTCACCTCCAGCAGTGGATTGCAGGCAGCTTTCTCCCGAGTCTTGCTTAGGGAGAGCAAGAGGCTTCTGTGGATGGGAAGAGGTCATGCAAAGAGCAGGTGTGCATCTAGGAAGCCCTGCCAAGACGGCCGGGCTTTCTGTGTGTCCCAAGGTGTGAAGATTGTTGTTGGCGCCTCCCTGTGTCGAGCTGAGCAAGAGGCGTGTCTCGGCTGCTGCTGACCTGCTTCCAGAAAATGCCTGAGCAAGGCCTCCCTGCTTCTGATTCCTTGGAGCTCCTGGATGCTTTTGCACCTCGATGCTTTTGCACGTGAGCTCTTTGGAGCCAGCAAAGACTTCAGAAGATCAGAACCCCCAGCCAATCAACACGGAGGGGGAAAGCCGGAACTCGGAGCGCATTGGTTTGGTTGGTAGCAATGGGTCTATATATAGATTCCTTGCACTGCGTAACCATAGCAACTGATCTTATTTTGCTTAAACCTGGCTGCACATGTGACTTGTTTGGGAAGCAACAGATGAAGGAAGAGGGGAGCTTCTGCTGAAGCTTTGCCACTTGTTGAATTCAGTCCAGGGCTGGAGTGCTAGTTTCTCAAATGCAATCCTTCCTTTCCATAGTGCAACTGAAGGCACACCCTTTGCAGGGCAAAATCCACTGCTGGGGAGCCAAAGTGGGTCAGCAAAATGACTATGTTCAAGATGGGCTAGGAACTGCAGAGAGAGAGTCTTGGGCTTCCGGCTAATCATTAGATTCTGTAGAAGCAGTTGGCAGTGGCCCAATTTAGGACCAGCACGTTTGGGGTGAATGTCTCCCTTTTGTCTGAGGAACAGAGCTGCTCCAGTATCGTTAGCCAAGTTATGTTCCCTGGAAGACCAGCCCTGACCATGGCCCAGTGTGTGGTTTTCCAGCTTCTGTGCAACTTCCACTGATCCTAAAAGGTTGAGATGCTTCTCCTAAGGATTTGTTACTGGCAGCAAGGGTGCTAAGCTGCAGAATGCGGTTGCTTTTGACTCTGTTCCTCTTCCCTTTCGCCGCAGTCACTACTGGAATGTGGCCACTGGGAGCCCTCTGGATAAAAGCAGTTCGGTACCCAGTGATAAGCCAGGAAGCGTTTCATTTAGGTATATGCCAAAGATGGTTTGCATGTGCACTTGAATCAGATGCAGCTTGACTGCCTGTGTTTACAGGCCTGTCTGCCTGCAGGCCAAGTTTAGTTGCTCGTACTGAACGGCACCAGACCTACTTCTGCTGTTGTGTGAGGATGTAATGAAACACCAAGTGTTCAGGTTTACTGAATATATCAGAGTCTTGGAAGATCTGGAAATCAGTGTATCTATTATGACTCAACTTAAATTCTGGCCCTGGTGATGGGGAAGAGACTCGCTTTCGCTCTCACATGCAAAGTGTGTGAACACAGTGAACCAATGTATTTTGAGAACAGCATCTGTGTAACTGCACAGGCAAGGAGTCTTCACATCTGTGCGACCTCTGCATTTTTTCCGGTGGCTTGAGCGTCTGAGCCCTGCTGGGTGCTCCGGGACTGGGCCAGAAGAGTACTGCATCACTAGCTGTTGCCTGTTCCAAATTAATACCTCAGGAATCCCATTTTCCTTCCCCTCAATTGTTTTAATGCCTGGGAAACCTGCACGATGTGGGTTTGTTTTTTGAAAGCAGGGCGGGGGGAGCGCAACAATGTAAAAATATGCAGATGAATTAAACAGAGACAAGTTGTCTGTAGCGCTGAACTCCATTGCAGACACGAGGCCCAGTTGGACATTTCAGTGTCCTCCTGCATGGGTTTTGGTAGAAATTCTTAACCATCCTTTCCAGTTGATGTGACATCTCTGTTTTGATTCATGTTTTCAGTAAAACCCAGACATGCAGCTGGGGGCACTTGGTATCCCTTGTCATTTGCCTTGGTGAGAGTAATTGAGTAAGAGCTCTGTGGCGGCAGCTGTTTTCCTGAAATGAGAGAGAGATCTATTGAAGAAGCACTTTCTGATGCTCTTTGGTTCTTGCTTAATTTCTTTTCATTTTTCTTTTTTTACATTTCTCTACCATCTGACAGCCAGAGCTCTTTGCCAGCTTGGGACTTGACACCATGGACAGGATTTGAGAGTGTTTCAGATTCTGCTAAGACTTTGAAGGGGAACAGTGAAGGTTTCCATGCTCAAACAGACACCACCCCAGTTCTTATAACTGGGCTAGAATATCATCAACTCTTTCATTTTAGGACTGCTAGTTGCTCCACGACTTAAAGGGACTTGGTGATCATGGCAAGGAAAAGAAACTGCACAGCCTTTGGGAAGGGTCACTGTTGCTTCTGCCTGCCTGCCTGCCTTTTACCCTCCAATTCCTGTACACCAGGTTCCGGTTTGCTGAGTTCAGATACCTGCGTGAGGGAAGCCTGGCTCATCAGGAGCGGACTGTGATCTTCCTGCCAGACATCTGGAGCTGCATGCCATCTCTGGAAGAATGGGAGGCTGTGTGCAAACAGAAAGCAGAAAAGGCACCACCAGCAGTGTCGGAAGACAAAGCAGAAATGGTAAGAATGGGTGGAAACCGGACAGAGTTTCTTGAGCTGAGAGAAGACCTGAGGCCCCTAGTAAACTCCTGCACTGTGGCCTGGAGATCTTTGTTCTTGATCGCCACGTTGATGATGCAAGAACTAATTGTTACTGCTGAGCTGGTCCAGAAAGTCTCAAGGCATGGGGCACCCTCTTAGGTCTGTCACCCTGTGTGTTGTTCCATCAGTTTAATGGGCTAGTCAGCTCTCAGGTCTTCAGCATTGGCTTCAGGTGGAAAGTAGAGAGTAGCCCTGCTTACATGCTTCAGTCCACACCAGTGGCTTCCTCTGAGACTTGCTAAAATGATCCTGTTATTGAACAGGAAGAGGAAACAGAGCAGGCCTCCGAAGCTGGCCCCGAGCAAGAGGCAGAGGCCAGTGAACAGGAAGCTGACTTGAACGAACCTGCCTCTGAATCAACCCTGGAGACCCCCGCTCCTGAACTAGAGGCTCCCACTGCTCCCTTGGAACCTGCCCTCATTGCTCACTCACAGCCCAGCTGCACTAATATCTCGCTTTTCACCCTACTGGAGTACCGGCGGCAGCGGGAAAAGCTCTCCTTTGAGGTAGGATTGGGAGACCTGTATGAGCCGTTCTTCTGGGTTCTGCTCGCACTTAGTGTTGCAGTAATCCAAGCAGCTGGGTGTTTGCCTGTTTGCATTCTGGAAGTGCACATCTTGGGAAAGCTCCCTATTACTCAAGGTCAAATAGGTTGCAGTTTCAAAGCCTCTTGAAGTTCAGGAAAACTGTCAGAAGTTATGAGGGTGCCCTTGGTGACTGTGTGTGTGTTATTAAGAATCCTCCCAGCTACATACTTGCATTAGGGGAGTTTGGGAGGAAGAGCTATCACAGAAGAAGCTATTAACTGGGTGGGTTGGTTGGATGGTGGCAGGCTGTGCTCAGCCTTCGTCTTTCAAGCAAGGGCTCTACCACAATCCCGCCAGCCAGAATTCTCACACTAACAGCTTGTTTGTGGATGGCACTTTTTGCAATTAAAGTACCACGGCAATGGCGTGAATCAGTCACGTCCTCCCTGCTGCCGCCACGTCTCTGTCTCCTGTGGATAACGCCTGGACCCAGCATGGTCACAGCTCTTTTCTTAGCCAGACCTACACTATACTGATCTACACAGAGCCAGCAGAAGCCCTGGAGAGGCTTGACATGGAACACTGACAGCCAGGCCATGAGCAAGTGTGTTCCTGGAGCAGAGGGATGAGTGGGGCGTTCCTTTCAGTGGGAGCAGGCCGAGGTGGCAGTGGAGGTGGTTTTGCGGGCGCCAGGCCACCATTGCGTGGCGCTCAGCTCTTGGACACCAGGCTTTCAGAGTGGGACGCAGGCACTCAGACCCCTTCCTTTCCGTAGCCTCCTGGGCAGGGCTGAAGTATGCCTCCAGCTGCTTGCTCACTGCTCTCCCTCTGACCCTCTCTCCACCCCTGAGGTGGCCGTGGTGGCAGAGTTCTTCCAGGAGATGCTCCAGCGGGACTTTGGCTACAAGCTGTACAAAGCGTTACTGGCTCTGCCAGAGAAGGAGGAGCCCCTGGAAGCAAAGATCCCCGAGCTGGAAAAGGCAGCTGAATTGGAAAAGGAGGGGGAGAGCGAGCCTAAAGAGGAGCCTCTGGAGAAGCCTGGAGTGGAGGACACGCTGGACAATAATGTGAAGGAGATTCAGGTGAGGCTTCTGGCCACTAGTAGGGCCGAGAGGCAGTGCAGATCAGCTACACCTTCCCCAGATGGGGCTGACAGCATTCCGTGATCCCCAGGATGCCTGCAGCACATTGGTGTCCCACACAGCCCCCAAGAGTAGGAAGGCCAGAACAGGTTAGGCAGAAATGGGGCACTGTACAGATGAAGTAGGTTAGTGTTGGCGTGCCTTTGTTTGCATGGCATATGCATTGTCCTCGTTTGTGTGTGTGTTGCTTCTGTAGAAGGAGGAGGCAGGAGATGTTGAGAAGAAGCCTGGAGGCCACGATGGGGCCAGTTCAGCCAAGGAGGAGAAGGTCAGTGGGAATGTCAAAACAGAACCAAAGGATTCTACAGACGACCTCTGTGAGCTGAGCCTAGAGGATGACCTGCTGCTGCTAAGGGAGGAGGAGGAGGAGGATTTCGGTAGGTGCCCTGCTGGGGAATGCAGCAGTCTTTCCAGGCACAGGGGGAACCTTGGGTTGGGACAGCCTTCCCTGACCCATCCTGACCCATGTGGATGTGCTGAACAGCAGGGAAGCCAAAGGGCCCTCCCTGGCTGTAGGAGGGAAGGGCAGGGTGTCTGAGCCCCAGCCGGCCATCTGTTCGCAGACAAGCTAAAGCCACCTCAGCTGTTTCCAAAGGTATCATGCCATGAACTCAAGTCTCCCCCTTGGCAAGTGTTTAGCAGAACTCAGCCTCTGAAACAGGTCATGCTGCCTTGTCTGCAGGTGTCAAGCTGGAAGATGCAGAAGTGAGATCTGTAGCGTCCAACCAGTCAGAGATGGAGTTTGCCTCACTTCATGATGTGGTCAGTAACAAATTCCTCTTCAAACCTTGTTTTAGACACCTTAGGCCAGAGCCTCTGCAATCACGCAGAGCATACTAGCCACTGTGAGAAATTGTTAAAGAGCGAAGCATGCTGCCTTCATGTGAGTAGACGCCATGCTTTTGTGGCCCTGATCCTGCTTTAGTGGTACAGTCTGAATGTGATGTCCATTTGAGAGGCAGCATTCTGGTCGCTCTGAAATTTGTAATTTTGCACAGAGCTGAGCACGATTGAGGTCTGGGCTACAGTATGGGATGATCTGTGGAGTGGAAGTGAAGTGGCATTTCACTAGTTTGACCAGCCCTCCCCTTTTGCTTTTTGCATCCCCACCCAGCCCAGAGAGCTGGACCCAAGTGCTGTGTTGCCACTGGATGCCCTTCTTGCCTTTGTTTACTTTGACTTGAATTTCTGCGGCTATCTGCATAGGAAGGATATGGAAAAAATCCTTCTCACCTTGGGACTGCATCTCTGCAAAGAGCAGGTGAGCAGCCAGCCCCATTTGTGCCAAAGGTTGGAGGTTTGGATGACTTGGGGCCTCTTGGTTGGTGCTGCACACCCAGGATCTGCGTGCAGCCCTTTCCAGTGCCATTCATGGAGAGGGGGTATCTCATCCGCTGGCAGGTGAAGCGCCTGGTGAACAGGGTGGTGACGCAGTTCGTGTGCCGCTACCGCAGCCTACGCTACAGCCGGCAGGAAGGAACTGAGCTGGGCCTTGAGGAGGAGCCACTAGGTAGGTGCCATTCGTGGAGTGGGAAGGGGATGCTCCCTTGCATGGTGTTTCAATGAGCACAGACTTCACCTGGCTTTCAGTCTGATTCAGTTCACCTGCCCCCATAATCATTCATTGCAGGTCATCTTTCCTGATCACTCAGTGCTGCTGGGACCCATCGCTTCCCCCCGCCCCACACATGCCCCCCATTCTGCTGGCTTCCCCTGGACATTGTGTATGCTGTCCATGCAGCCACTCAGAAGAGCAGTTGTGTGGGAAGCAGTTACTGCCATCGTATCTCTTCCAGCCTCCACTGAGGAGGCGGCTCAGCTTGGGGACAGTGGACCTGTGTGTGTGCCAGGAAGCAGGATGGGGCTTCCATCCTGCAGTGGGAGCAGCCGCCCGTTTTCCCATGGTGAGCCTGTTGTAGTTGCTCCGTCCCAAAGCCAAGCAGAATAAACTTGCCCTCCTCTTGCAGGCAACCTCGCTCTCCTGTGTTCAGCCACCCCTGTGCCCGAGGCTCCTCCCAAGTCTCCCATAGAAACTCAGTCTGGTAATTTGGTTTCATACAATGGGGCTATCCTCAACGTGGGCAAACTGCTGGAAAAGGCAGAGCAGACGGAAAACAGCCGACTCTATCTGGAGAACAAGATCCACACGCTGGAGCTCAAACTAGGTGAGCGATGTGTAGCGAGGCCTGGCTTCCATTACACAGAGGGAGGGCCCCATAAAGAACTCCCAGGAAGCTGCTGCAAGGCAGGATTAAAGGTTTGCCTTGCATCTCCCTCTTAGCAGCCTGGGGAGTGAGAGACCAAGTGCAGGCAGAGCGCCCAGTACCTTTTGCTAGCATGCATTAGGCAAATGAAACCTGACAGGAATGAGGTGTGGGTGTTGCATTGGTATTAAGCATTACGAAGAATTTGGTGGCAAAGCTCTTAAGAGGAGCTGCAGACTGCAATGACTTATATTACAGGCAAATACTTCCTGGTTGCTCTTGGAGACATCCCTCAGCCTGAATGTCTGGGAATCTTTGCTGGAGGTAATCGGTGAATCCCCTGGATTTTCCTGGTGACAGGTTGGGCCTTGGGCCCATGAGCTGTCCTTGTTCTTGCTCTTTAGAGATTCCACACGTGCATCTGATGGCAGCAGTGCCAAGATCAGAGGGCCCCAGCCTGAGCAGTAGAGTGCTGTTGCCACAGTGACTTTTGGGAATGTTTGCTCTTGCAGTTCAGGTTTTTTGAGATATTTATATATATATAGATATATATATATATTTGAGATATTTTTTTATATATATGCGCGCCGCCCCTTGCAACAGCCTCGGGGCGGCTCACAATTTTGAATCCTGAGCTTGCTACATGGGTTCGGGCCAATGGCTGCTGTTCTCCCTTTGGCTGGAAGTCGCACAGTTCTGATTTCAACTTGTGCTTTTACTTCCTGGAAGCTAATTTTGTTCTGTTATGTTTATAGAAGAGACCCAGATTCGCTTCTCCACAACAGAGGCATCCAACAAAGCCCTGACGTTGGAGGTGCAAGAACTGCAGAAGCGCCTTACAGAGTTGGAGGAGCAGTCTAAGATGACTGAGAGGCAGAAATCTCATTTTCAGAGGCTGCTGCAAGAAAATAAGAAGCGTCTCGTTCCACTGCAGCTGGAAATCCAAAAGATAATTGAGAAGGTAGCTGTCCAGATAGGCCTGGATGGGAATTTTAAACTGGTTCAGGTTCTTTCTCTTATCATGGTGGTTTTACAGTCTATCTTTCTGTGCTTTTGCTTAAGTGATGGCTTGGTGCAGCTAGAAGTATTAGTAACTGTGTGGACTGCACTAGTATGGTCGTGTTGTGCAACTTTTCTGCATTGCTGTTACTGGACATGGGTGGGGACCACCTTCATGGTCAAAGGTGGGAGAACTTGCTGGAAAATTGAGAATTAAGTGGGATGGATTTAGATTTTATGCACACTTGGAGTAGACTACAAGTAGTCTACTTGTTTCATTGTGTTCCATTGGTCTACTCTGAGTGTGACTAAGTCTGGATCCAATCTATTATCTCTTGTTTCAATGGTTTTTGTCTTGAGTACAGCTAATCAAGCCTATGCTGCCTGATATTTATGTGGAGGCAAGTTCCAGTTCACATGATCAAAACAACGCAGATAGAGGCTGGCTGGGTTGGGCCTGCAGATTTATTCCAGGAGGAGGAGAAAGAACATGGGTCTCTGGTCTTCAAGTCATCTTGTGTCTCTACTGCTTAATTGCATCTTACCATCATGGCCCATTCTAAAACATTAGATTATGTCTATTTTGAATTAGTCATCAGATGCTCAATCTCTGCAGTTTATTTTAAGGGTGAAACATTAAGATTTTGTTACGGCTTTGCACTAACTAGTAATGTGAGGGTTTGCTGGCGAATTTGCCAGCCCTACTTGGTGAATTAAAGTTCTAATACGCACCAACATGCAGTACATCAAGCACTTGTCAGAGAACAGAGGTTTGTTTTCGTCTGCCCTTCTCTTGCCTCTGCCCAGCACTTTCTTCTGGGGCTACTTTTAAACCTAGCGTAGGCCTGCAGTTCCTGAGACCGTCTGTTTCCGACTGCAGGTGAGCAATCAAATATTTGTATTTTTTCATGTTGAAGGCAAAAGAGCAATCATTATCATTTTTTTAGTGTGCTGAAAGGACTGGATCACATGCTTCATTTCTCTGCTTGCTTTCTCGGGCTGTGAATCTTTGCAACATTCAAACAAGGTTTTTCCAACTTCAGGGTTTTTTAAAATTTTGTGAAATAGTTCAGGGATGTGACATCACACAACTTCCCTGAATGTATGTATCCATTGCAAAGGAAAGTCTCTGAGGCAAGTGTGAAAATACCATTTGGAACTATTATGGCCTGTCACCCTCTGGTAGAATGGCTGAAGTTTCTGAACCTGAATATTTGCTCACGGTCACACAGTACTTGCTCAGGTCTACCTGCAGCAGCCAGAGTTAAAAAGACATGTTTCTCTCCAGAGGTGCTATTCCATTTTACTTTTGTACTGGAGCCTTTATTTATTTATTTAGCACATTTCTATGCCGCCCCATTGCCGAAGCCTCGGGGTGGCTCACATACATTAAAAAAAAAATAATTCAAATAAAGGGCTAAGAGAAGAAGGGAAAAGCTGGGGAGGAGGCAGGCATTCCTCTTACTGCTGTTTCTTCAACTTTGTCTCTTCCAGACCAATAATTGCTTAGAAAAGAAGGACCCAACGCCCATTTCCAGCAACTGACATTCCCTGGAGAAAGCCGCTCAGCAGGGAAGATCTGTACCCTGGTTTGGTATTTGGGGTTGTGGGTCGGCAGCTGGGGTAAGCCTTTGAAACCTGAAGCCCTTTCACGGCCATGTGAAAGCCTGGAGCTGGTTTTCATCCTAAGCCACCCCAGGCTTGGGGAAGGCACCACCCAGCCTGCCAAGGGCTGGGATTCACAGCTCTTATGCTGGAGTCACCATTAATGTTTAAAGGATACCCATTAGGTAGGAGTTTTGATGGTCTGTTGTGTGAGTGGAGAAGCGACGGTGTAGGTATTCTCAGGCTGTCTGCCAGCAGCAAGCACCAGATGGGAAATGGTAGCCCAGTGCTGCACCGGATGCAGTTGTAAATGGCCAGGGCGTCAGGAGGTGCCACCTGCCCCCAGCGCAGGGTGAGGCTCGCCTCTCGTGCTGCATGGAGACTTCCTTCAAGCTGTCCCTCCTGCTCCAGCTTTTGCTCCAGGCAGTGTGTGCTGCCTGCCTTTCGACTACAAGGTGCTTTGGGAATGCATCAAAGAGTCGTCAGCACTGGCAGGACTTCAAACAAGCACTGGAGCCAATGCCGCCTGTGTCTCCCGCCTGTGCCCTCCATGGACTGCGCATTCAGTGCCGCAGGCTAGTTCGTGGCTGTTGCAGGTGCTGTGGTTTGAGTTCGAACCCTTGCACATTAGTACAGCATTTTAGCCATTTTAAGGAAAACAGTGCCATTCAGTTCCCCCTTGGCCAGTCCTGAGTCACACTCATTTGCCAGATGTAGCTTCAGAGGCTCAGCAACCTGCTGTGTTTGTGCTAGCCTTTAAATGTGAGTGAAATTCTTGGCCAGGGCACTGGGGCTTTTAGGGGCTTGGGCCTGGGCAGTAGGGTGGCTGCAATGCACTTGACTCCCTTATGGGAAAGTGGCAGGAGGGCTGTGCTGGGTAGGTAGCCCACTGGGTTCCTGTGGTGGTCGTTCGCAAAGTAGCTAGTGGGCCAGCACTTGGTCCCTCTTGCAGTAGGTATGGTTTGCATCTGCTTTGGCCACCCACTCCTCAGCCCTCAGGTGGCCTGTCACTTCTGAATGTGTGTTGCTTTTAGTCTGTAAATGTGGTAACAACTTCTATTTAACTGGCCAGGTTCCCTTTTATAAAAGTCTCTTCCTCACTTGGAAGTCTGTGCCTCCTTTCTTTTTGCCTTGAGTTGGGTAGTAACTCTCTTTTTCTAAACTTGAAACACACCTGTGCATCTGCCCCCTCCCCATCTTCAAAATGGCCCTTCAGATGTTGTTTGATGCCAGGGTTGGGGGAGAACAGGGAGAAACAGAGGTAGTCGTGATGACAAGACACAGCTTATACGTTCCAAAGTGGCCAGTCTGTTTCCTACCGTACAGACTAAGTTTGTGGTACTTGCACCCAGCACCAAAGGTTGCAGTGGCCACACCTCCTCTCACCCAACAGGGAGCAAGACCAAAAAGTAGGCAATGATAGCATTTTGTCATCAATGTAAGCTGCCTTTGGTTCTTTTACTTACCTTTGATGGGAAAGGCTAGAGGTATCTACAGAGTGATGATGTGGCTGGCCTTACAAAATTGTTGAGAGGTAGAAAAAGCAGGAAAGAATTTCTGCTTTGGGGACTGTATTTCCAACAAAGGATCCTTGTCAATCATTATTAAGTTCCTCAGACTAAATGTTAGGATGGAAGTTGGTGAGGTGGGGCGAGGGAGCACAGCTACAGTCTAAAGCACTGCTCTAGCAGGATCCTTACAGGTGGCAGACTAATATTATACAGGAGCAAAATTAATCCTGTTCTCTTCCAACAGGTGTGTACTGCTTAACGTGGCCTCTTCAGGCATAGAGGGCAGCTGTGAGTGTTGGTTATACAAAGCAGGAAGACAGGGTTTTGTTTCTGGGGTTTTTTTTTTGTAAAAATAAAATTAGAATCACAGGTTACAGGAGCACTTGAAATGGTAAGAGTCATCTACCGCCTTGCTTTATGTTTTGATTAACCATAAATGAACAGGATGAAGGACTACAGCAGGAAAAACATCTATAGTGGGCAAAGGTAGAAGAAAGTAAAGGGGAAGCTGCCTTCCCAACAGCTTCCCCTACACAAATAGGGCGCATGCATCCTTATTATTAGCGTAATCCTCTGTCCCCAGAGCAAGCTATGCAAACAGTCTCACAGGAAAACGAGTTAGACACCTGCAACTGTCGTGCAAGTGGTTATTTCTGTAACTTTACACAGGCCTGTGAAGAGTTTCACTGAATGCAGGCGCCTACGTCAAGACCCCACAGCCAAATGTTCCCTTCCCTGTGCCCTGGCAGCCTTCCTCCAGGCTCATAATAATTCAGTGAATCCAACTATTGTGCCCAGTATTTTTTTTAGGCTGTGCTTTCTGATAGCCTTCTATTCCTCTAAAGGCACAGTGGGGCAGCCCAAGCACCAAAGCTGTAAGTTGCAGGTTTTGGGAGGAGCAAGTGCAGCCCCGCTGCAGATAGACTGGCTGGTCAGTGCGGCACACCAGAAAGCCACATCAATCAATGCTCAGGGTGAGGAGCTGCTCCCTCAGCCCACAAACATCCCTCTGCCAGCTGCAGCGACGAGGCTCGTGGGATTCAGCCTTTGGGGAGCCGCTGCAGAGACACTCACCCAGATCAAAACAGCAGGTTTGCACAGGACTAAAAGACCCCTTTCGGAGGCCTCTGGAGGAGAGAGAGCAAAAGGAGATTTGCACTCTTGGCCCGCAGCATCACGATAAGCTGCCGCTGCTTCTTTGGGGCCGGAGGTCAGTCATCAGCTACAATAGAAAGTGCCCTCAGTTCATTCAGCTTGGCTTCGTTTTCCTTCTCCCTCTGCTCATCTGTCAGGCCAGGCTCGTCAATCTGTTGTGTTAAATCCCCAAAGATTTTGTACATTTCCGTGTAGTACACAACCTAGTGGGAAAAAACAGGAGGCTGGTTAAGCTCATATTCCCTCAAAAGTGAACGTCTAAACAGCAGGCGGGATCCTCCGGTGATCTGCAACCACCAAGCCATCTTCTACACCGCCAAGAGAATACAGACAAGGCATTTTAATCCTTTGCAACAGAAAACATTTCTAACGAGGACTGAGACCATTTTAGAGCCAGCCAACAGCTCTGCTTGATTTTTCTGTTGCCTGCTGCTAGAGCTGTCACCACTTCAAGGAATCTTCGTTGACTGAAGGATTAATGATCCAGTGTGTCTTTACCTTTCACTCAACAACAGCCAGTGCCGCATGTGTGGATGATCATTTGTATGCTTGGCCACAAACAGTACCGCTCGTTTTCCCAACACAATCTTCACATTCTGCCATATACACCTCTTAACTTTCAAGACAACATTGATGCCATTAAAACATGCACTGGAATTACGCTCGCCTTTGACTTGATCAGGATTGGATTCATGTATGGGGTTAGCATCTTGTCCAGATGTTCTGGCTTCATCTCTCATGACTGACAACACTATTCAGGGGCTAGCAGAAGTTTGAGGCGACCATTCCCTCAACAAGGAAGGACAAGTGGCATGGGGATGAGCACTAGCGAGTACAGGCAAGACCACCTTGGAATGGCCTTTGCTACGTTGAGTTACTGTTGTGGCTGCAACAGGGCAAAAATCAGGCATTGGTAATTGGGAACGGCACATAAAAAATGGCTTTAGGCTGGCACAGCAAGGATGCTCATTTAGCTAAACTTTTAAATGAGATTTGTATCACCAGGAGTAGCAAATGGCTTAAATCGTGGTGCCCCTGTTCAGTGAATACTGCTTGAGGCATGAAAAGTTAGTATGGGTGCAACTGGGGCCACCACACCTTTAGGTTTGATACGGTCACAGCGACTCTTAGCTCAAGGCTGGGAGGGGGACTGAAAAAGCGTGGTACCGCTCCGCTCCCTCACCAGATCTAGGCCTGGGAAACTAGGATGACAAGATAAGCAGGCATATTTTTCAAGTTTCTCAAAAGAGCTGGCAGAAAACTGGGAGACAACGTGGAAACATTCGGGGTGTAAGGAAACCCGGCTCCCAACACAGCAACACACGAGAAGCTGCCACAGAAAGCTTGTGGGCTTCTGTCACTCCTCACCCAACCCCCAGGCTGAGGAGGAAGGTCCCTGCAGGATCCCAGCTGTTGTGATGACATCTCCACATCTGAAGGGGATCAGTTTACTTCATCGTGATTAAGTAGTGACAAAACCCCTCTTCCTACACAGCCGTCTGGTGTTATGCAGAGGAGGCAGCAGAAGTGAGTCATGAACTCTGACCTTTCTAGCACACAGTTGGGGGAAGAATGGCGTTTCCTGCTGTCCTTCATAAGTGTGCAACCAGCTACCTTAAAAAACTATCCTGGTGGAGGAGGGGAGGGATGACGTGTGCGTGCGTGCACACACACTCCTAGCTTAACACTTTCTCCCTTTGAAGCATTTCATGGGCAGCCAAGCATGGATAGGATTTTCACAAATGCTGGTTAATCCTCCCAACGCCCCCACGAGGCGCTATTCTTATCCCCACATTCTAGACAGTTGCCCAAAGGGGCAAGTGCCTTCCCCTCAAGGTCAGCACAAACATATTAAGAAGAGTAGGGATTTAAAACTGTAGGGTGTTTAGCACCTTCTTTGCCTTGTGCTTAGCTCACTAGACTGCACTACCTTGCTGTAACTCCCTTTTATAGATATATATCATCACCATAGCAACAGAAGCTGATGGAGCAAGCTCGCTAAGGAAGCTCATCACAGCTCCCTGTGTCCTGCAGTTGTATGCTAACACAGAGTGTATGCTGGACAATTGCTCCCATTGACCAGCTCCCATGGAAACGCTCTACAAGGACAGTCTTCAAGTAACCAAGTGGCCCATTCTGTAGCACTTGCTGGGCCACAGCACCCTCCAGGCCTACCTTGTCTCTTGCTTACAGTAGCTGGACACATGTTCACTGCTACCTGGGTCCCAGGCCATGGGTTGTGGGCACCTGATGTATCCACTCTGCAAAAACTAAATAAGATCTGGTTCTGGTCAGTGCATGGAAGAGCCCCTAGGAATGCAAGTCTATCAGGAAGGCAGTGTGTAACATCAGTTTAATAAATATGCGCCAGACACTGGAGAAGGAAAATGGTAAATAGACCTGCCTTGCCTCTCTTTTCCCAGCCGTTGGAGTTCTCCTGTATGCTGGCAATCAAGAAGACAAAGCAGGAAGCTTATGTCTATTCCTCTGATGAATTCAGAACTAAATGTCATGATCCTGCATGAAAAGAGGCATTGTACTTTCCCTGAGAGAAAAAGGCAGAGGATCACAGCTCTCTGGCAGATATAATTCTAAACTCTGGGCTGGGGACCTGGATTTCCTATGTGCCTATTGATCCGTCTTGTTACAAAATTTTTCAGCCTGTCCAAAACTTTCATTTCAACCATGATAAAAGGACCCAAGAGCTTTATCAGGCTCTTGCAAGGGAGACAGCCTGCTGCCCTCGCCCACAAATGCAGCCCACCTGGGGTTTCCCAGAGGTCCATTTGCCTTTTCACCAGGGCACATGTTGGGTGGTTTCTCTGAAAAGCTGAAACTCTTCAGCTGCTGATGGTAAGAGCGACATGTTCGTATTTTGTGTCTTCTTGGGTCCGTCTATGCTACCTTTGGCCCTGCCACCACTGAACGTGGCTCCTGAGCACCTCTCAGAACCTGGCTGCAGCACTTAGGCTGAAACAGGTTCTCCAGCAGCACTTTACAACATGGGACTGATGTTCCAGAAGACATCAGTACACGAAACTCAAGAGGCCCCTGCTTGGCTATGATCCAAAAGGACTGGCTCAAGCACAGGTCTCCACTGAGAAGGGTCCCTCTGTTAAGCTGCTGCAGCCCCATGCAAACGCATTCCTCTCTTTAAAGAACAAGTGGTTTGGGTACAGCTATACACACCATCTCCATGGAGACAGCCTCTCCCCCTCACCATCACAGTGCATTGCTTTTTATTTTGAGTGGAAGGAGGCTGCCTCTCCTGGGAACACCTAAATCTCAACAGATCGCCAAATGCCTCATACTGGTTCTTTGGTTTAACCTGCTACCAGTCAGCATGGAGAGTGGTGGGCACCATCGGGCAGGGAGACTGAAGTACTAAGATCCATAGCACGATTTTCCCTTCTAATCCACAGGTCAGAGAGCTGCACTTTCTGGCAATCAGTGGGACTGCTGCTTTCCACAATGACTAATGAAATCAAATCTGCAGCAGCAGAATAACCAAAATAGGACAAGCCAAACTATTAGAGGCTGAGTGGGCAACTCTCACACTGTGCCACCAAACTGCTGAGCTCTAAGGAACATAGAAAGGGGGCTCTCATATTCTGTAGTGTCTGAATTAACAACGGTACTGCTTGCTAGATATTTCATGCCATTCCCAAGGTCCAGCTGCTAATTTCCCTCTTTTAATTCTGAAAGTGGCACAAGTGTCTGTTACTAGAGCTGTAAGTTCTGAAATTGGTGATGATACCATGAATTGAGTTTGGTCCACACCTATGCCATGAGTAGTCTCTACATAAACTGAAGTATGGGGAAAAACATGACCCACAGAAAGATTTTTATGACTAGTTGCAAGAATCCTTAGGAAATAATCACTCGGGCACCACTTTTCCCTATGCGGAAGCACAGTGCTGGAATTCCCATACGGCATAACAGAGTCCAACCACTCTCCTCCATCATGATGTATGGACAGGCATATGTGGAAATGGCACATAGGAACATGCACCACTGAGGCCTTCCTCTGCACAGTGAAAGTTTCTTGCCTCTGAATCCTGAGTATCTTGAATATCATGGAGGGAGTGGGCTCGGTGCAAAGTGTGCATTAGTCATACTGGAGGTGTGCAAAGCTCTCCCACTCTGTGATGTGGCACAGTGCTTCCACCCTCATTTGCACAGACAGTGGGAGAGGAGGGGGAGGAAGCAAGGGTCTGTGGGGATCCGCACACACTGACAATATACTCTTATACTGGAAAGGACATGTCCTCAGCACACGCTACTCGCAATGAGTGAATTGTTAACGCTAAGCTGCCACACAACTGCAGGGCCAACGGCACCTTCTGTGCGGCTCTTCTGCAGAGAAACCACTATCTTGATGGCCCAGGATTTTAATTAAAGAGAAGAAAAACCAAACACATTTTGGCATGCTGTACATGCAATCTCAGTCCAAAGGCCTCCAATCCTGCTAGAGCTTTTGGGCAGATTTCCAGTTTATAACAATTGACCACAAATGAGACCACTTCTGTCTCTTCTGATATAAACTCCCCTAAGGGAAAGAGGAGATTCACCACCTCTCAGCAAACTGATGGTCTATTTTGGCAATCTTAACTACTCAACACGTGGCAGCTACAAATGACACTGAAGCTCTAGAACCTAAGGAAAAGAGAAGGTATACCATCCGTCTTATTTACTGTGTATCTTGGTTTAAGATACTGCCTGGAAAACTGGGGTATGATCCTCCTGCGCAGAATGAACAACAGGATGAATGGAAGTCCCTGACAAAGGTACATTTGAAGGAGCTACAACTTGTTGAAACAGGTCTAGAAATTAGCATTCGGGGGCAAACCAACTCTAATGAAACATCATTCCATGGGACGCCAGATGCTTTTTCAGTCCAGCAGACGGTCTGTACCGCTCAGGTTCCATAAAGAGGAGCCCCCACACTTTAAAAGCACGGCTGTGGAGGCAGCGTGCCCCCCTCTGCTGACCAAGAATAATCACAGGAAAGCCAACAGGTGTTCCATCCCCCCTGGAGGAAGGGCCAGAGAAAGCATTCTTAAACTTTGAGGTCGTGAGCACCTTCTGGGAAGATGCGTGGTGCCAAGTCCATCTCCTGCTCCCATCTAAGGATGGGCAATAACTGAACTTGCAAACAGAGAAAAGAATAAGGAATTTCTGCAATGCAGTGTTGTTCAGGGAAGCCTAACTTCCCCTATTGCAAACCATATGCCTAGAGGTAGCCCTTCCAAAATGCAGTATCAGGAGGTCTATTAAGTAAGTAGATTTTGGGTGTTATTAAAATGGGATACAGACAAAACTGAAGTGAGGGATAAAATATCATTTACTGTCCTGCTTTTGAGTGGCATCCATCATTTTGAATAAAACAAATAAAACAGGTCATCTAAGACAGGGCAAAACAGAGAGGGTCTTTTCTGTTGTGGCACCCCAGCTTGGGAATACTTCCTCTGGCTAACCAGGTACTTATTTCAATGACTTTATGGCCCTTTTTTAACCCATGCTTTTATCAGCTGAAGGAGCTGCAAGCGCACTTTGTAAGGAGCAAGTCCTTCTGAAATAAGGGAGACCTGCTTCCAAATAAAAGTACGCACAGAATCAGAAAGTACAGATTTGGTTATCTCTTCCCAAAACAAAGGTCAATGAAATGAAAGAGAATGTGCCAAACACAGGCCTAGTCACACTTGGAGCAGACTCACGGCTATCAGTGGGACAAGTTACTCATGAGTATTTTATCCACTTGCTTTTAAAGGCATATTCTAAGTATGGCCCAGTGTCAATCCAACTCGTTGGGCTCAAGGGTTCTTTGCCCCAGTGGCAGAACTCTATGTAGTTCCAAAAGCATTGCTTCTGGAAGGAACCCAGATTCGTGTTCACTGGTCCAACCTGTTCTGAGGTTCTTCCCCTCCAGGACCAACACAGCTGAACGAAAAGAGCGGTGGCCCTTCTTCTGCTTCTGTAAAGCAAGCCCACTATGCACTGAGATAGCAACAAAAGCTTCACCAGCATTAACCCCAGGACCAACCAGCAGAGGTCACATCCTGAAGGACTGGGGGAAGGGAAGTTCGTGATTAACAGTCTTAACCAAGTAAGTCCACTTGAGGGCACCACACGCCAAAAAGTACACATCCTCTCCTGTTGCTTTACAGAAGGACTTTTAACATCCAAGAAGATTAAACAAAAGAAACAGAATGACCTAACATGCCCAGGCTCAAATCCACAGATAGAGTCCCATGCTCCTGAATAATGTCGATCTGCAACCAGAGATTGTATTACTCCACTGTTACCTGACAGCATTATTTTCATTGGATTTATATACTGCCTTTTTTTTTTTTAAAGAATTCAATGTGTCTTACATCACTTTCTTCCCCCTGCTCTCAGTCTTACCCCCACAACAACGTCCTTGTGAGGTAGGCTGAGCTGAGAGTCTGTGACTGGTCCAAAGTCACCCAGTTTGGACTGTTCCTAGACTCTCAGCCCAACCTACCTCACGGGGTTGTTGTTGGGGAGGTAAGACTGAGAGCAGGAGGAGGAGAACAATGCAAGCCACTTTTGGGGGGGGGGAGTGGGTATAAATCTAATAAATAAATAGCCCAACATAGGCCCCTGTTTAAAAACGGCAACATTTACCTGGCAGCCAGGCTGCACCCATTACTTAGGAGCAGACCAATGGCTAGGCGGTCCAGCGCGCACCGTGGGAACAGCAACGTGCCACAGTTCTTTGGAACCAGGTGTCTGGACAGAATCTTCGGCATACATTACAACTGGCCATTTACCAATGGAAGCAGTTCCCAAGAACTTCAGCAGCACACACTAAGCACCTGCTGGGTGTGCACTGACTCCAGACCTCTTAAACATTTGGAAGAAGAGAGAAATTGATTTTTCTAAAATCAGAGAATTTTAAGAACAAGGCGAGAAGGAACTGTTCTTCACAGGCTCCCATCAACAAGGGAGCACAAACTCTCCCCCTTTCATCTTCGTGTGGGAACTTCAAAGTCTACGGCAAGGGAAATGTTTGATTCCAAAAATTCAGATGAAGCTCGTGGGTGGGCAAAAGTATGTAGTATTAGAACATTACGCGCGGCATGCACTGGTGGGGGGCAGGGGAGGGGGGGAAATCACACTGCATCAGCCCTTGGCATCAGGCTTGCTGAGTGACCTGAGAACAAATGAAGGCTATTCCTATAATCCTTTGCACGGACACAACAATTAAACCAGGGATCCTCAAGTTTTTGGAGTCAGCGCATCTGGACTGTTGCTCTTAGAAAACGGCTGCTCTGTTGTTGTACAGAGAATGGCTGCCACGCTGGGCAGTCACAGATTGCCCCTTCCCCAGAATGGGAGCTGCTAAAATTGAGAGGAAAGTGAGGTGCTAAAAAAATGAAGTAAAAGGTCAAGATGCCTGAACTTCACAGTATAAAACCATTCTTTGTAATCCGGTTTTCTCCCCCAGCACCCATTTCACCGATGCCAAGCTGATGAATCTCAAGATTTACACAAAATGCAAAAAAGGCCAAGCAGTATTCCCCACCAACTGTTTAGGAGACTCCCTTCCCCCATCTCACCTTCTATGCACCAGGGCATGCTACAAAACAAAGGGGTAGGCTGATATCTTTATTTTCTAATGAAGTCTCAGAGTCCCAGTGGCACTCTTAGAATTGAATGTGGCCCTGGAGACTGGCATGTAACTTTCCAGGGTGACAGGGAAATCTCACAGCTAACCTTCCCACACCAAAAAATAATAAAATAAAATAAAATAAAATAAAATAAAATAAAATAAGCAAAGTCAGGAGGGGGAGAGAACCTGGAGGAAGCCAAGACACCTCGCTGTCCACCAACTCCATGCAGGAAATCAGAGAATTATAATATAGGGCTGTGGGAAGCATCTGCTCCTCCAGAAGTTATTGGATTCTATCTCGCACTGGCCTGAGCCACTACAGCCAATAGTCCCGGAAGATGAACAACACCATTGGGTTCTGCAGCCCTGGCTGCAAAGCACCTGCCCCCTGCTTGCTGTTCCTTGAAAAGGTGATCGAAAAGGGTGTAGGACATCCTTCTCCTAAACCCACATTTCAGGAGTGAAGACTATTACAAGAGAGGTAAGTCAGTTTTCACTTTTGTTTAAATAATGGAAAGTTTTTAATCATGTTTTTAGCTCTTTCTTTAGAAATGACACCTTTCTAGGTCACATGCCACACAGGTGTGAAGAGGAGATAAAAGCTTGACTTCCGTTTTCAACTAACTGCAGTTACTTGTTGTATCCAAACTCAGACCAGCACCTGAATTGTGGTTTAGGAAAACAAGCCAACTTCAAACTGTGATTTATAACCCTGACTTATTTCCCTAAACCATAATTAACATTGACCACAGTTCTTTCTTTGGATTAAACAAGCAGCTATAGTTAGTTTACTACTTATTTCTATTATATTTATATTCCACCTTCCCCTATGAAACCAAAGCAGCATCCGTAGTCCCCTCCACCTCATTTTATCCCCACAACAATCCTGCAAGACAGATTAGGCTGAGAGATGGTGATGGGCCCAAGGCTACCTAGTGGGTTAGGAACTGAGGGGGGAAATGAACCTGCAAGGTCTTGGTCATAGTCCAACATTCTATGTCCTTCATGACACTGACTCTCAGAGAGTAGCCACACCGACACATAAAACAAAAACCTTCCATTTCATCTCTGTGGTGGTGCCAAAGGGGAGGGGTGTGCATGAGCTGAAGCTCACCAAGATTCGTCAAGTGCTAAACTGCAGCTTTTTTTTTTTTTTGACCAAATCCAGCCATTCAATTCTGATCCAACTTGCTTGCCCCCAGTGAAAGAACTGCCTCATTCAAAGACATTTCAGTGTTGGGATATATACATGTAAGTGTGTGTGTGTGTGTGTGTGTGTGCGCGCGCGCGCGCGCGTGCATACACACACACACACACACACAGAGATCCCTCTGCCAGTTCATTCACTGGCCTGGCTTATGTGTCAAACACTCACACCACTGCTCAAGAGGCCTTCTTTCTGTGCTCTGTTAACTTGGAGATGGGTCTTTTGCATAAAACAGCCATTTCTCCCACATCCATATTTTTGCAGGACATCACTTGGAGAGCCATCGCTTTGCTTGCTGCACGGCTGAGGCCATGCGTGTGCAATGAGCAGGACCATTGCTGTGAGAAGAGAGTTTATGCATAAGTTTCTTGCTAGCTGGGAGTGCTCAGGAAAAGGCATGCATACAGAACAGCCTCCAACTTCCACGATTCGTTTCCATCTGATCGATCTACAATTGGTTCACACATTCCTTGCAGCTGCTTCCCACAATTTTTGAGGCCTGAAACAATTCCTCAGAATATCTGAACCAGTGAGCTGCAGTTTGTTTACTTATGCATTTAGGTTTATTTTAGTCATATAAATGTTTGCAGCCCAAATAGGACCCTGTACCCCAAGGCCTAGGGTTAAAAGCTAAAGCAATTGATCAATAATTGTACAACACCATTTGGAGAATGACAGGAAGGCCACACTGTGAAAGAACAGAACATTATTATTACAAGGCAGTTCATGACCACTGCACTCTTGTCGCTCATAGTTCTTAGCTGCTAATAAATAACTTGGAGGGTGGTCTGGGAGGAGCCCTGACTGGGCAGGAATCCTTAAAACTATCTTGGACCCGTTTCTAATATGCCCTCAGCACTGTTTGCTCGGCTGTTACATCCAACAGGGGGAACGATTCAGAAGCAAAGGTCATTGTATGACCTTAAATTAATTGGCAGCAACACTGTGGGTAGCACAGCCTATTTCCACCATGCTGGGAATGATGGGAACTGAAATCCAACATATCTGGGGAAGGCAGGTTTGACTATTTCCCCTAGCTGCTCAAACAGGTTATCTTGGCAACCTTTACAACAGCGCTTTAAGCTATGGATTGAGGGGAGAAGGGGGCTAAGACTGAAAGAAAGCCGCCTCTTTGCTCAGCTGTTATTTCCAAAGGGGTCTTTCCCACGGACTGCACATCTTTTCAGCCACCACACTCTCAGAACAGGGACACCCGAGGACCCCTGCTCAACAACAGTTAAATGCAACAAAACATTGATCTGTGAGATACAATCAGAGAGTTGGAAGGGGCTCAATACCCCTGCTAAGAGACGAAAACTACTGTTCCAGTGCTCTAATACAGCCATCTAGCCCCTGCTAGTTGTTTAACTGGCACGTGTCCCAGTCATTAAGCAGCAGCCTGACAGATGGGAACTAAATACGTGAAGGCATTTCCAGTATGGAGGCAAGTGGCAACCGAAAAGCATCACCTTCGTTTCATAATATTAGGCTGCTGCAAAAGGCACAGAAGCAGGGCTAACCGGAAGCAAAGGAAAGGTTGCAACCTCATAAAGGCACTTTGGCTCTACTGTCACTCAGCAACAGGAGGAAATACTGCCATTGCAGGGTTCTACAATCTGTACACGTGACTGCCTGTTGATCTATTTATCATATTTATCATATGCCCCTTTTCCTTCAAGGAACTCAAAATGGTTCACAGTGGAACTCAAGAGTCAGTGACTGGCCTAAAATCACTCAGGGAGTGTCATGGCCAAGTGGGGCCTAGGACATGGGTCTCCTGAGTCCCAGCCAAAACGCGAAGCTCTACCCTGCCCCAACTGTCAGAATAAGCTCTTCATTTCCTCTCACCAGTACACACCTTCCATGATGAGAACAAACATAGTGAAGGGAAATTCTGGGGTATTTCCAGTAAAATTTACTGAATACTGTCCTTCCTATGTGGAACATTTGGAGCAGAGAGCTAATCCTGCAGAATCCCTTAAGAATGTTGTTTCTTGTTCACATACCTCCTGACCTACAGTTGCTGATCAAGAACTTTGCCCCAGAAAGTAACTCACCAAGGCTTCTGGGGTCAGTGCACCATTCTTATTTATTAAGCACTGCTCTCTCAAGACTGGCAAATTGCCAGGGCTCAGATCCAAGGGGCAGGGAAACCTGTTGAACCAAGTCACTGACCATGGATGGGATTAAAAGCCACTCAGGATTCTCCGGTTTTCATCAAGAAAACCAAGACATCAGCTCATCTGTCAGCCACATGGTTGCCCCTCCAAGAGGGTTGCTGCCTGCAGAGCGGTTCTGACTCTTAGAAACAACAGACACAAAGAAGAACAAAAATAGATTTTCTGAGTAACATGACACCATGCAAAACCGAATAAACTGAACGAGGTGTGGATGGGGGAGGGGGGGGAGGGAGAGAGAGAGAGAGACCCCAAAAAGAAATGCCATCTGGGGGTGGCACTCAGTCCATTTACAACCTGCGTGCTTTTGAGCCTGAGCTCATTCCCACTCTGATCCCAAAGGATGAGGCATGATCTAATGGGGCGGGTTCCGGCTGCAGGCTAAGAAGGGGAGATAAGGCACAGCTCTTTATTTAAATAAAAAGTGTGTGTGATTTCTGTTTGTAATACTGGGTTGGAACCCCTAAGGAGTTTAGCTTCTGGCTCGATTTTTGCAGGGAAAGGCTGCTTTTCTCTTCAGCTTGCATCTCACCTGCAGAGGGGTCTAAAATGTGCACAGCCACCACACAGTTTGGGGACATGCTAAGGAGCAGTTTTAGGCTGCAGTCCGACACACACACATCTAGGGTAAAGTCACCCTGAATTCATTAGGACTCACTTTGGAGTAGAGATGTACAGGACTGCAGTGTCCTGTTGTGACCCACACAAGATCTCAGCCTTTCGCTGAAATAAACCAAAAACGAAAATCCTTTATAGGCCTCAAGAGAGTTCTGTTCAAAAGAACCTCTTTCAAACTGAGCCACACAGACTCGCCTTCTCTCCCTCTGCTACCCAATGCCCAAACACAGAATGTCATGCTTAGATCACTCTGCACTGGAAAAAAACCACCACATATTCCAACAACAGAATAAGAAAAAAGCCTACCAAGGTATTTACAGACTGACAATCCATGTAAATTATGAACTGGCCTTGCTTGCAGGACCTCCTTTTATCAACAGTTTCTGAAAAACTTACTTGAGGATCCAGCTGTGAGGCTGACGCTCTGGGCAGAGAGAAATCCCCAAAGAGTTGAGGCTGAGGCCTGCAGGGACTCACGCCACACCAGCCTTCAAAGGGGGCCATAGGTCTTGGCTGCAACTGCTGAATGTTACCATTCTTTTGGATGGCCAGTAAGTTTCTGGGCACACTCTCACATCAGCAGCCACCAATATTAGGAAGCTGTGCCTCAAATACGCACGCGACTGCCCTACCACTTCTGCACAAAATTCCTGTACTGGGACAACCTTGTCGCTTCTGATTTCAGGCACCACCCTCCCTCCAAAAATCTCAAGTTTCCATGTTACAATGGGTCCAAGGGGACTATGTGGACAGCCGCCTCCTCTAAGTTCACTCTCATAGCTTTTGTTTTCTAGGCTTCTTGGCAGCAAGAGGCATCTTGTTGTCAGAAAATTAGAGGAGCATCAGGCCTCCCCTTTTTGCTTCAGAAATTCCCACATCCAGGAACTGGCCCAGCTCAGGAGGAAGAGGCATGGAAACGCTCAGGTTTGGAACCTAATGGTCCATGGACCTGACCTTCCAAATACCTGTCATACATGGACACTTCTGCTTCTCTGCTGACAATGGAGCCAGGCACCTGGATGCTCCATGGGTTCACCTCCCTTCATCCCACTGAACCCCCCAAAGAAAACACTGAAGCTTCTTCAGATGTGTATTGGGGGGGGGGGGTCCCAACAGTGATATTATCTGTAGACAGCATTCACTTCTTACTGACTGAAATGCTGTTGAACAACTTAGGTAGCTTAGACCGTGTTTCAGTACATAAGGGATCTTCCAACAGGGTAGGCTCAATTTGGGCCATACCTGAGCCCGGATCAGGGATTCGAAACTTGGCTTGAAGTAATCAATGCGACTGCTGTAGAATTTGGGCATCTCTTCCAGAAGTTGTTTGTTCTTAGCCTCAAAGTCTTCTTTCACAGGCCTCAGTTCTTCCCGAGCCTGAAGGAACACAAAAGTTAGATGATCACAAAATGTTACTCTTCATTTCTTTACTGATAGCCACTATGCCTATCTTCCAGGTGTAGGACCTACTACAGTTTGGCTAGAATGAGTGCTTATAATCCTTAACATGTAAAATGCACTCAGTCACTGAGCAGCTTTCAGAAAGAAACACAGAAACATAGAAACAGAGCGAGTCAGAAGGGCCCTCCCGGGCCATCTAGTCTGATCTCCGGCTCCAGTCGGCTTCGCTTTAGAAGACACTAAATACTTGCCTCTTTCCACTCATTTCAGGATGAAAGTGATGCTTTTGGGTTCTTCTCAAATCCTGTACTGGGTGCATTTTACTTTTTTCATGTTTTCCTGGTTTGCTACTAGTTTTGTGCCATTTTCCTACCAGTTATTTTTTCTTCTTTCATAGACTGCTGACAAGAGTTCCTACTCAATCAAGGATCACGTACCAAATATGACCATATCATATTCCTACACAGCCACAAAGATGAACAAAGCTGATTTCGCCTGTCCCCAGTGCCAAAGGATGCATGTCTGTGTACCTTTTAACACCATTAAAAATGTTTAACCTCCTGATCTTTTCAGCAAAGTCCTTCTAGAATTTTTCACTCTTCCCTGCTTAGTTATCAGGGACAAGACAGTTCATTTTTTCATTTATTTAGGTTTATGCGTGTATAAGTAACATTCTAAGCTTTTCTATTAAGTTTTTCTTAACCTCCACATAGTGATTCTGTAACACAAAATCTAGCATATACAGTTATGTAAGTTTTGCATTCTTCAGTTCTGTTGAGCGTGATCTTTTAGAAGTTCCATGCACATGCTGGAATACAATGGCAGAAAGGTGGAATTGAAAAAAGTGAACTTTGTGACTTCAGAAAAAGTAACTGCAACAAGAACAAAGATTCACTTGGGAGCGGAACCCCTAAGAATACATGTTGTTCTACTGGTGGTGCTGCAAAGGTATTTTCTCTTACAGTGTACAAAGCAGATTGCTTTAAGACAGGGACAGAACACTAGTTCTCACCTCAAACTCTACCTTAAGGACACTGAGAGAACAAATTCCTCAAGGAAGTATCTAGACCATCACTGGGGATGATGCCAACTCTCCCAAGGCATCCAACCTGGACAAGTACTTTCATCTGTGCAAAATAATTCCCATGGCAACCACCAAAAATGCTGCCCTGCACCCAGGAAGCTTTCAGACCTTCTCTGTCCATCAGGCTGTGTGCATCAGTACCTGGTGTAACTTGGACAGGATGGGTCCTGTCTTCTCCTTCTCTTCGTACTTCTCCACCTTGGATTGTAGCCGTTTATAATCCTGCAGAGCTTGTTCACGCCGCTTCACTGCCATATTCAGGCTGGGGAAAACACCACTGAATCTGCAGGAATTAAAACAAATCCTGTTTATAGTGCCTGTACTGTACTTGAATAGAAGCTGGTTGTTTGTGAATTGGAGGCAGGCAAGTTTTTCCAGTGACCTGCTTACAGTTTTACCTTATGGCGCTACACATTAACTTCCCTGCTTCCACTTTCATCCCCTACTTTGTGAGGCAGGTTAAACTCCCTTGCCCCTTTGGCAACTCGGCTCACACGCTGTTTGTTTTCACAAATGTAAACTAGATTCCAAGCAGCATCTCGATTACAGCTGTTTAACAAGTCTGCTTAGGGAGTCATGTTAAAGTTGCTTTCTCAAATGCAGTCAAAGAGCAATGCTATTCACTGGTGTTACACGTGACCCAGGAAATGCAACTATCACCTCGGAAACAGAGAAACACAGAAACAGAGCGAGTCAGAAGGGGCCTCCCGGGCCACCTAGTCTGACCCACGGCTTTAGCCGGCTCCGCTCATGACATGCCTGCCATGTGCAAACTCACACATTTCTCTTGGGATCAATCTACACCAGCATTTTACCTCAAAACAGAAGTCTAGTTTACTCGTGATGCACATAATGCATTCCTAAACCATTGTCCTGATGCTGTTTGGTCCTTGATAGTCTATTGCCCTCTAAACTACTACTAACATGATTTTTTCTATGACCAGTTTCTGCGTGCTGCTGAAGTCATGTGGGTGCAAATAGAGCAGTGTAACAATTGGCTTTAAACCTGCACAGCCTGCTTGGTGCATTTTTCTCCCACCTCCTTCCCTCCTATTCCCTGTTCTTGTTTTAAATGAACTTTGGCAGGATTTATAATCACAGTGCTATCCCACTCCAGTATAGGTATAACGGACTTTTTCTGCACAAAGGAGGTGACTTGTTCAAAATTTACAAACTTGCAGGGTGTAGGATATCAATGCTTTGCTTGGAATGAGACATATGGTAGCTGAATGCACTGCTGTTTAATCACTGCTATGCAGACTTGTTGAATTTCTCAAAAATTTTTTTAAATAGAACGAACTGTCCCGAAAGGTAAACAAGCATGTGTCCAAAATGAATCGACGTAAGAGCATGAGGCAAGCTCAGAACAAAAGTTCATCTAGTCTGGCATACTGTTCCCACCATGGCCAATCAGCTGCCCATAGGAAACCCACAAGTGGGGCAGGAATGCACCCCCCCACCCATGCTCCCCAGCATCTGAAGTACACAGGCACTGATACTGGAGGGAGCATACAACCAGCAAGACTAGTAAGTGATAACCTTCCCCATTAATAACCACTCATTTGTTCAATCCCCTTTTAAAGCCATCCAAATGAATGGTGCTCAGGACATCCCATGGAACCAAATGCCACAGTTCCTGCGGTATGTGCTATGACATGCTTCTCTCGGGCATGCTTTTATCTGTCCTGAATTTCGTATCAGTCACCTTCATGGATGACTCTGAGTATTACACTGGTCTACAAATTTTGGGAAATTATCGATCTCCGAGATAAAATGTGCTAATTCTTACATATTTTGATTAGCTGAATTAGAAAACAGGCAATAAAGGTGCTGGCTGGCTTAAGTTTTCAAGATATTTCACAATAAAGATTTATACACAGGCAAGTATATTTGCCTACAAGGGAGGGAGGTGTCTGATGATCATGATGCCTCGTAACTTCTTGACAAAGTACAGTAGAACAATGACAACGGTACCACATGGAAGTGCATAAATTTATCTTCACTTTGAGACTAAAGATTATTACCTACCTGTAATTTATTGTTCTTTGATTGCAAGGTACATTTGTCTTGGTCAGATCTACACATCATACAGTTACATCTGGTGGCTTGTGAAAGTAATTGCCTAACATTTCCAAGGAACAGTTGTGTGATATTTCCCCCCAGAAGCCAAGATGCCTCGAAACTGTGTAAACAACACACATAACTTCCGCTACATTTGTGGTGAGGTTACATTTGCATCTCAAAAGTGCAGAATGACGGCAGTGGTAAAAAAGGAAGAGCACCTATATTTTGGATGCAAAATAAGGGATCAGGACGAGAGTTGGGACCCTCATTATTGTTGTGCTACATGTTCCACTTATCTGCGTCATTGGCTAACCAAGAAGAAAAAGTCCATGCCTTTCACAGTCCCAATGGTGTGGAAGGAACCCACCAATCGTAGCAGCGACTGCTACTTTTGCATGATTCCCCCAATTGCAAAAGGAATCTCAAGAAAGAAGAAGTGGACCATGGAATATCCAAACATTCCATCCACACTGCATCCTGGACTTGCCAATTCCAGACCCACCAGAATCCAACTCTCTAGACTCAGTTGATGATAAAGATGGAACCTTGTTGTTTAATCTGATGTTAGAGCTTGTCAGTTTTTCATGGAAAAGGCATGAAAATGTTACATGAAAAACCAATAAATGAATGAAAAGTTATGTTATTGGTATCAATAAAAAGATAAATGTATAATCCTTGGTGTGGCACCATTCTCATTGCTATATCACATTTGCAGAAAAGTTATAATTGTACATCCCCCTCGTAATTTTGAATTATTTCAATGCAATTTTGACCCGAAGCTATATCCTGGAAACTGGAGCTGATTAATCATCAGGACTTAATTTTCCTTTATTAGTGACCCAATTCTGGTAACACTTAGCTACCGTATTTTTCGCTCTATAAGACGCGCCTGACCGTAAGATGCACCTAGTTTTTAGAGGAGCAAAACAAGAAAAAAAATACTCTGAATCAAATGGGCACATCATCACAGGCACATTCCCCATCACATCCCCATGGGCTGCACATCTGACAGACTTACTGCACACACATATTCGCTCTATAAGACGCACAGACATTTCCCCTTACTTTTGAGGGGGGGGGAAGTGAGTCTTATAGAGCAAAAAATACGGTACTTTCATTTCTGAGGCTTTCTCCTTGTAGACCAGTGTTGTGTGAGAAGGAGAAAACAATATATCCTCCAAACTTTCTCCATGCTACGCATAATTCTGTGCACATCCATTATGCCTCCCTTTATTCAGCCTTTTTCTAAGTCTAATGATCACACGTGTTCTAACTTTTCCTCAAAGGAGAATTACTCCAGCCCTTTAGTCATCTGATCTGCCCTTTTCTGCATGTACCTCAATCCTACAATCTCTTTCTTTAGGAGTGATGACCAGAACTTTACTTGGTATTCTAAGTGTGGTCACAGCATAGATTTGCATAGAGGTAGTGAAGTTGTCATATTTTGGACACATTGTGAGACGGTAAGGCTCCCTGGGGAAGACAGTCATACTAGGGAAAGTCAAAGACAGAAGAAGACAATAACAAAAGGAAGACCAAATAGGAGATGGATGGAGTCCATCAAGGAAGCCACAGCCTTACATTTAGGACAGCTGAGCAGGGCTGTCGTAGATAGGACATTTTGAAGTTATTTCACTCATAGGGCCACCCTAAGTCAGAGATGGTTTGATGCACACAGCAACATACTAAGCCTTAAACAACAGAGAACCAGAATATCTAGCAGACCACCTTCCCTTATATGGACCTGACCTAACCAATCTTTAAGCTCACTGGAAGGGGAGTTGCTGATCGTTCAAGGATTATCAGAATGTTACCATGTAAAACAGCCTTCCTCAACCTTGTGTCTTCCAGACATGCTTGGACTGCAACACCCAGAATTCCCAATCAATGGTCCTTCTGCATGGGAATTTTGGGAGCTGCGGTCCAAATGCCTCTGAAGGCCATCAGGTTGGGGAATGCTGATGCAATAGCAGGTCTTCTCCATGGCAGCTCCCTTGTGCTGTTCCTGAGGCAGAAAATTTGGTATCTCTCAAATGCCTCCTGAAAACACACCTGTTCACTCAGGCTTTTTGTGGTTTGTAATTAAATTAACCATGCTGATTTGTTTTATGGCTTCTCCGCTGCTCTGTATAAAATTATGATGATTGTAATTGTATTGTATTGTTTAAAAATTACATTTTAAATGTGATTTCAATTATGATTTAAATATTTATATGGGATTTTAAAATGTTTAGCAGTATATAAATAGCACAAACATGTACTTAACAAAATAAATAGGTTTTAAGCCATGCTCAGTGAAATTTATCAAGAGCTGGCTTTGACTTGTGCTTGAACTAGCCCCATGTGCGCTTCAGTGCCCATCGTGGGCTCTGGGTGTGTGCACACACCTGCAAATACACCTCTAAGTCAAACAGGAAGGTCAAGCTTCCACTAGTGAGAGTCCGAGGCTGCCTAGGAACTCTTCAGTCAACTGCCTGCATTAATTGCTTGGTTCAGGATATCACTATTAACAGAAAAGGTCAATTTCTGATTAAACTAGTATAGCTAGCCAATCATAAAATTATTTAAATTACTCAGAACTCTGAATTAAAAAGGAATCAGCCAGTTTAAAAAAAAAAAAAAAGCATGAATTTCAAGATGCATGTTGGGAACAAATAGGAAGGTAGCTGTCTGTCTGTTCCAAGCTCTGAGAAAAGCATTCTGATTGCAGACTCTCCGGGGGACCCTGTTCAGAATATAGGATTCAACAATTCCCTGAGGCTGGCGAGGAACCACCTGGATTCATCACCTATTGGGAACAAGAGCATTTAATCCACCAACCTTGCAAAGGCTGAGAAAACTCGAGAAATCACAGCCTGTCTCCCTAGAGCTCTGTACAAAAGCTTGTGTGTGGCTGAAGGCACCTAGAACGGCCACATGGCTGCCGTAAGTAGCCATGACAGTAGCTAAGTCCTCAGGTGAACTTGTTAGAAGGAAGTCCCAGCATGGAGAGTTAAGTCATCCAACTCAGGACACCTCAATGCCCCTTGTGCCAGCTCTGTCAGGGAGACCTGGCAGGCAGCGGGGTGGTCAGCACATCAACAGAACTGCAAAGCATACTCACGCGATGTGAAATGTATCTTGGTCAGTGATGTGATGAAGAAGACAGAGAATCCTCCTGGAGCACAGTGGTACCACTTCCCTGCCCTCTTTGCATAAAAGCCACAAAATACGGACCCCACAGCTACTTTCTCATCTTCTTTTTTACTCTACAGTAGGTACAGGGTACCCAATCCACATCAGGTACTTGGAGTAGAAAGGGTTAAAGCCCCCCTACAGCCCATGTGAACATTTTCTAGATGAGGCCTCCATTATTGGAACCAGGTCCCCCTTTTCTTTCGCAATCTCACCATGAACAGCAACACACGTTGGCTCCTGGGGAGGCCTGGGAGGAGGGATGCAAGGGAAGAAAGCTCAGAAACACCTCAGCAATCTTCCATGAATTTGGGCTGTCTGACTCCCAACGCAGTGTCTCCCAAGTGTACAGTCACTATTGTGATTAGCCTTTGACCAACTCTGTTCTCTTAAGAAGAGAAGTGAGCAAAAGCATTACTTTTATAGTATTTTCCCACATGCAAGATCCATTAAGACTTTCATTTACCATCACATCTACCCTGTGAGGTAGACTGAGAGAGCCACGAGCTGCTCAAAGGCCACTTGGGGCTACTTCATGCATTGCTTTTTCCCACACTGTCTGATCTGCAGATTACTTAGCCTGAGGTTTCTCCTAACCTGGGTGTAATTCCCAAAAGCACACTCATGATTTTCAAAAGTAATGTGGGAACTGATCCTACAGCTAAATTAATTTTCAGACCTCCCTATCCTGAAGGCTCAGAAAGGGTAGTGACAGATTAAAATATACGTATAAGACATACCCAGTTCTAGTTTTGCAAGGTGCTTCAATTACTAGCCAAAAAAAAGTTCCAAGCAAACAACAAATCATAATTACACTCCTTCAGTAGTTTTGTCATGATTGTTCAAGAGGTGTCCAATAACTTCAAAATTACTGGTTTCACACAAAACTAGTTAAAAGCACTTGCAAGATTTTTACCTGCCACCCAAGGGCCCAACGCATATTTCAATCAAAGAATCAGCCTTCTAATGTGTTGAAACACATTTTTACTTCATATTATGTGTGACTCAATTCAAATATCTTGCCTGCTAAGTTCTGGTATAATTATATGGTCATTTCGGACATAATGTTCCCAATGCTGCTCTGGAATGAACTGTGAGCTTGCTTACTCTCTCTGCCACTTCTCTCTCTGATTTTCTGGGCTGATCAAACCATAGTTTGCTGTGCTTGCTGCTCTCCAAACAAGAATCGCAAACAATGACTTGATAGTGCTTGATGATTCAGATGTAATACAGCAAATGTTCTGTCTGAAATAAAAAGGGAAGGGGAGTATCTGGAAGGTCGGAGCCCAAGCAGTACCTTTCCCTATTTTGCAAAAACTAGTTTGAGTGACTGGTAATATAACAATTGGAACAGTGTTGTTCAATGAAGTGCATACTCTTTAAAATTATTTACTTGCTTCATGGAAATTAGCTAAAGGAAGGGGAGATGGATTCTCAGATGGATTCTTTTGACAGCCAATTAACTGGTATTACAAAAGCAAAGTGATAAATGCACACCTCTTACAGTGCAAGAAACCGAGGACCTTACAATGGTTTTCATATATGAACACGTGGCATTTAGATGCCACTTAGATAACTTCAAATTAAAACTTACTTGGATACTTGTTTGAATTCTGTTGAAACCGGTGTACAGGGGTGCCACAAGCCAAGCTGTGGAACAGGAGTCCCCCAGTACTGCTGGGAATGCCTCCTTACCCTGTCCCAACCCAGCTGAAGCAGAAGATGCCACAATTCATGGTACCAAGAGTACACAACAGAAAAATTCAGTCAGGCTTCAGGCCTGGTTCTGGAGTGGAAACTGCCTTGGTCACCCTTTGGGATGATCTCTGCCAGAAGGAAGACAGGGCAGTGTGTCCTTCTGGACCTCTCAGTGGCTTTGGATGCCATGGTCTCCTTCTGGATAGGCTGACTGGGCTGTGAGGAGTAGGGGGAGGTACTGCATTGTGGTGGTTCTACCCCTACTTGCCTGGTCAATTCCAGGAGGTGGAGCTGAGGAATTACTGCTCTGCACCATGGCAGCTCTGCCATGGAGTACCACAGATCTCTCTTTTATCCCCTGTGCTGTTTAGTATCTATATAAAACCACTGAGGGAGGTCATCCAGAGGTACGGGCTGAGGTGCCATCAGATCCAGGTGAGGCAGTGGCAGCTCTGAATCTGTCTCTGAGCTTGGGAAAGGGCCAACACACTGGGGCTTGATCCAGGCAAGATGGAGGTGGTGTTGGTGGGTGGTTTGTCTGCCCAGTTGGGTGATATTCAACCTGTTCTGGATGGGGTTGCACTCCCCTTCAGGGAAAAGGTTTATCGTTTAGGGTGCTCTGGGATCCAGAGCTGCCACTTGAGGCACAAGTGGACTCAGTGGCATGGAGCACCTTTTATCAGCTCAGCCACAACCCTTTCTGGACACAGAGAGGCTACCTACAATTCTCCATGCTCTGGTCACATCTCTTTTGGGTATTGCAATGGGGCGTATGTAGGGTTGCCTTTGAAAATGGTCTGAGACTCCAACCAACCCAAAACCGGGCAGCAAGGCTATTAATGGGGACTGGCTCATGAGAACACATTATGCCAGTCCTTTTTCAGCGGCACTGGCTCACAGTTGAAGTCTAGGTCTGATTCAAAGTGTTAATACTAACATTCAAAGCCCTAAACAGTTTGGGGCCTGGTTATCTGAAAGAATGTCTTGTCCTATATGTACCTACTTGGAAGTTTCTAATTCTCATTTCCGAGCTGATGGCAAACCATGATTTAAGAAGGGGGACATCATTCTACAATTAAAGTATATTTATCCATAGTTTGGCATGAAGCCTGAATTCAGCCTAATTTTTAAAGAAACAATAGTAATAATACAATAAATGGAAAAAATTGCTTGGCAAAAAGGGAGTGAACTCTAAAGGAATGAAAATATTCCTATCCTGCTGGTTTTGTAAAGCACCTTGGTGGGTGTAAATAATTTCTAAAGTATTCAAACTCTAATGGAATGGAGTCGTGTTCTTTTTTTCTATAAATTGTTGTCCATCAAGATGGACCAACAGTAGCACAATTTATGCAAGTATGAAAGGACTGAAGTGGCCTGATACAGGACTTGTATAGTTTCAGCCAAGCAAGTTGCAAAATAGGATGGAACAGCCACTGGAAAGCAGAAATAGTTACAATTTCCTGGGGTTAATTATCTATTGTTGTGCTAATATTCACTGAGAAATTTGCATGCTTCAAATTTGTTCCTTAATGGTGCATCTTAGTCACCTATGCCTCCCTCTCACTGCAAAATTGTTCTTGGGTGAAATTTAAACTGTGCCGTTTCCATGTCACAGTTTTTATGAGAGTTTTTGCAAACTATTTTCTAACCAGCCTGCCTGCTCAATGCTCCATATGTAGTACATTCCAAATAGGAGCTTCTGAACCAGAGAATGGGAGACTGACCAGTGCAATACAAGTTTTTAAAAAGGATCTCAGCAGGATCCAGAGAACTACAGGGTGGCTAGCTTAACATATGTTGTGGGTAAAATGGATGAAAGTATTGTTCAAGATAACATTAGGTATCATACAGAAACAGAATCAACATGGCTTCTGCATAAGCCAAGTCCTGGCTCACCAACCTTTCAGAATTCTCTGAGTGCATGAATATAGATGTCAACAGGATGAACTAAGGGACATTGTCAAATATCCTGAAAGTTCAAGGAAACAAAGTCACTCAACAAAGAATCCCAAGCAAACTTAATAGTTGTGGAATGAAAGGAGAGGCCCTCCTGTTGATCTGTAACTAGTTAAACAATAGAAAACAGAGAGTAGGAATAAAGGCAGGTGGCTTACCTCTAACTGTCATTCTTTTGAATGGTCACCTGTGTATTCACATATATGGATTTGCACTTGCACTGAGCCGACTGGTAGGAGCCCTTCCCCTCCCTGTTCCCAGGAAGCATAGAGAGAGGCTCCAGTCCATCTGCTCAGTTCCTAAGGAGACATTAAGGGGGCTATGGTTGAAAGGATGACCACAAGTAGGGCTTGCTAATCAGTGATCGAAGTCCATAGGTGTGATGCACAGAGACCATGAAGAAGAGATGGCAAATTCTCCCAATGGTCTAAATGGTCCCACAGGAATCTGTATCAGGATTGATGTTTTTCAACTTATTCATCAATGATCTGGAACTAAGGGTGAACAGCCAAATGACCAAGTTTGTGGATAACACCAACTTACTGAGGGTGGGTCACAGAAAAAGGATTGTGAGGAACTTGTAAATGATTTCTCCAAACTGGAAGAATGGGCTCAAAATGGCAAATGGGGATCATGTAAGCCAGTATAAAGCAAGACAAAAGTTAGGGGGAAGTAACTTCAATAATAAGCTGCTGGGATCTGAACTTGCAGAGACTGATTGAGGAAGTGATCTTGGAATTTTGGTGAGCCGCATATTGCAAATGTTGACCAGTTAAAAAAGAAGTAAACTCCATGATGGGCATAATTAGGAAAGGAACCAAAAGTAATACTACCAACATCATATTGCCCTTTTACAAATCCTTGGTGCAGTAGCACTTAGAACACTTCTTCAGGTGAAGTTCAGGTTATGGCACCTGAAGGGCAAAAAGGGCAGCTCAAATGAAAAGGGGCTGGAGTAACTTCCCTATGAGAAAAGGTTACAATAGCTGGGATTATTTAACTTAGAAAAGGGTGAGCAAGGGGAGACATGACAGGGGTGTCCAGAATTATGCACTGTGTGAAGGATGTGGAGACATTGTTCTTCCTCTCTCCTAATATTAGAACTCGGGGTCATCTCATGAAACTGATTGCTGGGAGAGTCAAGCCAGAAAAAAGGAAGTTTTTCATACAGCACACATGGAACTCACCTCCATGAGATGCAGCAATGGCCACCAATTTGGATACCTTCAAAAGGGATCTAGACAAATTCACAGAGATCAAGGCAACCAAGGCCTACTAATCCTGATCCCTACGTGCTACATCCAGTGTAAGAGACTATATGCCTAGTTACACCCATTGCTGGGGAACATGGGTGGAAGGGCGCTGTTGTACCCGTGCCCTGTGTGTGGCTTCTCATGGGCAGCTGGTTGACTACTATGCAAATAGAATGCTGGACTAGATGACCCATGGCCTGATCATTAGTTGGGCCCATCTAGTAATATCATTCTGAGGTCAAAAGAGCCATAAAAGCAACTATCACAAAACACAGATCATGACAGGAGAAATGGCAAACATATGATGGCTGTGCCGCCTGAGGAAGATTTTAGGATTAACAAGACAGGTTTGGTGCGCTCCCAATCCTGCACATGTGCATGCAAACACAACTTTGGAATGCACAGTGCTGCTACAAACAGGAGAGAACGCGTGATTCGAAACTGTCCCCCAAATCCATAATCACCTTGCAAAATGTACAGTTATTCCATAGTTAGACCTTTAAATCAAAACCATAATTATTGAAGCTCTTAAGTCGTTCTCTATAAGGTGGATATCTAAGTATATGGAACATTCGCAACAGTAGATTCCCCCACCTCCCGCCAGCCTTTATGCCGGTACACCGTGTTGTGCTCTTAGGTATTTCAGCTGCTGCTGAGCCATAAAAACGAATCTATAAAACCTACTCACCTGTAATAGCTTGTATGAAAGACATAACAGCAGGAAAGGTATTGTGGTATTATTTAAAACATAAGAGCTATTGACATTTGCTTCTATACTTAGATTTCTTCATTGTTAGGAAGGACTTAGGTTTAAAGGACTGACTATACAAGCTGTACCAGGCCAAGCTGCAGTAGATTTATACAGTGCTGTAGATTTATATGGATGAAAGAAGAATGTCCTGCTGGACATATGTACAGGTTTATAGGGCCTTGCCTTTGTGTTTAATAACAGACAAGACGAAAATGTCAGTTAATATAGAGTCTGTCTGAGAGGGTAAACCTATCTGGGGTGTACCACTTCAAAATATCTCCCCGATCATATAGAGTTCACACACAGAAACTGCGCAGAAGAGTTCTTTCCTCCTTTTCTCTGTCATGCTAGTTTTCCACATACAAATGATTTGCATGGTGGAGTGAACACCCACCTTAAGTGGTGCTCATCCCTGATACAGCTTTGCCGTACAGACTGAAGCAGCATAAACCAGAGCCAAAGTTTGTAGAGGCCATCTGCCACTTAGTTCAGCCGAAGCCAGGAGCCTGCAAATAAACCCCTTTTCACTGCAAATATTAGTGTCAGTGCCGCCCTAATCAAGGAACAGAAGGAGACTGCTGCTGCACCCAACCAAAGGCCTACCTGGGCCAGCATCTTATTTCCAGCATTAGCCAGCCATGCACTTCTGGAAAGCGCATGAGGAGCACACAAGAGCAACACCCGTCTCATCAAAGGCATGCAGCCTCTGGCCCTGGAAAGACAGCCCTGTTTACAGGGCCCAAAGAAACATGCTCCTTTGATTCTGCCACACCCTTGTGGGGACACTTGGGCTGGCTCTACAATTCTCTTAAAAGCACATAACTCTTTAAGTGGCTAGCAGAGATGATCAGTGAGCAGACTCTTCCCCAGGATGTTTTTCTCCCACGCAGCTGGTCACATCTGCATCAATTGCTGCCATAATTATGAAATTGGTTGTTCATATGAAGTGGCCCAGCCGGGCCTGTCATTGACTTTAAATATGGACCATGTTAAGAGCAAATCTCCTGCCGATCATGGAACACTCCTAGACATACAGAAACCTCGCCACTCTAGAGACCTGCAGGGGAAAGTATGTGGATCTTAAACTGCTGTGTACAAGAACACCTGGATAAACAGGGGCGAGAAGAGAAAAGCTCCAGTCAAGAACAATGGCATGCTTCTTACAGTGAAAGGGGCAAGAGCAAGGGGGACAATTCTGCTGATTCCCTTTATAGAACCATGTTTGTGCAACAGGAGAAACTGTAGGATGAACAGCATCCTGCACTGCCACTAACAGAACATGCGCGAGTCGCCATGAGATTTGTCACATGCAGTAAAGGGAAGAACACTAAAATAAACTACAGTATGTGGTTACCTCTATATCTGTTATCCAATGGCACTGCCAAAAATTCTGCTGTGAAGAAACTCAAGTTAAAAGTCACCAAAAAGTCAGAGCAAGTCCTGGATTGTTGCCCAAGCTCAGGGGCAGCATTTTCTAGATTTTAATTATTTTACAGACTTGATTAATTTTAAATGGGTTCAGGTTTTGCAATGAAGCAGTCTTGAAAAAGTCAGAGCGCTCACTTATAATTCGTTCTATAGAAAATCTACTTCCAATTGTATGCATGTTTAGACAGAAAGAAATCCTACTGATTTTTTTCTGTGTGTCTCAACAAACATAAGAATTTACTGTTAGAATTAAGGAATTTTAAGCCCAGGAATGTACAATGTTTACCAGAACTGAATGAAACGTGCAATCCTTCTACATAAAAATGCACTTCTGGTAACTTCAAGCTTTATTTCAGAAGCATTATTTAGGATGCACATGGAATCATTGTCTTGCTGCTATTATTAAACAGCTGGGAAAAATAAATCCTTGCCAATTCACTGTAAATCGTCTGAAGATCTACCAGATTCAGACTGCTCTTCTGATCACCCCAGTGGATAATAACTTTGGTCCTGCCATACCAGAACAGCAGTAGACAGGTTTGCAAAGCTAGTGTACGAGATTTAGCTTCTCCGATTATTAGCAGTGAATGGTATGAAGCAGCCTCAAGTCTTTTCTGCACAGAATCTCACCTTGTGCTCCATTCTTAAAGGTAGCTTAGGAATAATTTTAGATTACAATCCATGTTTTAATTAAAAACAAAACAGAACAGGTATGTTTCTAGTTATCACAGCTGTAGACACACATACAAGTGAAAACAATCTTAACAGCGAAGAAGCAATTAAAACAATGAGCAACTTTTATCAGTTTTCAGCTCCAGGGAATCTCAGAGTTGTGAGTCAAGATGTCGCATGTGTGAAGAATTTCCAGAGGGGTAGCTGGGTTGGCTAATTTGTTAAACTTAACAAATGTTTTGCGGCATAAATGCGCACAGAATATACATGTATTCGATAAAGGGGGCTCTAGTGCATGAAAGCCTATGCCAGAATATGTTGCTGATTTGTAAGATGGTAAAAGACTCTTTGTTGATTTTAGAAGAAAAATACAGGGAAGAATTAGCACAACATGCCTGACTAACCTGCTATGTATTGAAAATTACAGATGCAACTGACAGTAATTAGGTGCAACTAGCAAATTAGTGTTCCTCCAGCTTGTTACATATTTCTAATAAATTCCTGCATGCTAAACAAGATGCTTGCAAGGACTGAAGATTCCTCTCTGCAGTACAACCATTCAGTGCCTCCCTCTGATTCCGCAAACCCAAAGCAGAATAAAACAATGTAAGCACTGCTGTTTGCCCCAAGGTGTTAGCGCGACTCAGACTACTGATTCATATGGAAGATCTCTGGGAGATGAGCAGTCACAATTTGCCAGTGCCAGGGGCACTGTGAAAGCACCACTCAGAAATTAACTGCATGAATTAACATTTGCTGCATTTCTGCAGACAGGTTGAACTGAGGACTTTGAACCCATGGACTTCCCCTGACATCTCATCCATGGGTGGTAGTGAGGAAACATTTCATTTTTCACCACTAGAAAATCCAGATTCCTTCTGATACTGCAATAAGTAAGTCAAAATAGCGCTCAGCATTTCTAATGTACTTTAGGGCATTCAAAGGGCTTCACTCGCCTCATAACACCAGCCACATTAGTCGGAGCAGCTTTTAGCTTTTCCATGTTGCAGTTGAGGCAAACCGGATGCCACTTCCTTCAGGTGTCCGCTTCTAGTTCGCAGCAGAAGGGAGCAGTGAACCAGGGACCTCCTGGTTTGCAGTTCAGAATCTTCATCACTATACCACAGTAACACTCTCTATGCAAATCAGGTAATTAATAGCATTTTGCAACTTTCTCTTATATATTCAGTGTCCTAATTGCATAATTTTGCTTGGGCAACTCTGAGTGGGACAGTTTCCTGCCCAAGATTAGGAAAAAAAGGTTGAGATTCAGAGAGATGACAGGTGTTTGAGAGCACATGTGTGCGTGCACATATGTTTGTATGTTTCCATGACTGTGCAGCATGTTCTCTCCCAACACTTTTGCACATATAAAAAAAGATGAACTGAAGGCCTGTTCATCCTTTGTACTTGCTTGACTAATTTGATGGATTCCATGGGGTCCTGGCACCCATATTAGTAAAACAACTATAATTAACTATCAAGTATTATCAGTCACAGGTTTAGAAGAGGTCATTGGGGCCACTCCTCTGCTCCAGAACTAGAACATTCCAAAGGGTTAGCATGCTCAGTATCTGCTTGAAGATCTCCAGCAGGCAGAGCTCAGCACTCCTCCAAGCAACAGGTTCCATGGTCAAACTGCTCTTGTTCAGCCAAAACCTACTCTTCTTATTTAAATGCTCACTCAAAATTGTGGCAGCTTTTCAGGTGCCTGAAGACCATCTCTACTCTTCATCTTTTTATGCCAGATGAGCCATAGCCTGCTCTTTCAGCCTGAAGGTTCTCTTTAAAAGCTCTAAAATGCACAAGCACGATCCCTTATGGTTTGCCACTCTTTCAGAAATGGAGCCTCAACTGGCATCTCCGCATATATACAGCTGAGGTGGAGAACCACTTCTGGTCTGAGGGCCAAACTGGCCCCATGCTGGGACACCAGAGATGCATGTAAGCGGTGGATGGGGTGACCACCCAAGGCAGGCAGATTCACTGGTCATATGTTCCCGTCTCCAGATTTTCACATACATGTGCTACTCGACTAGGAACGTCACAACAGCTGAGTTGTGCAGAGATCCCCTTCTTTATCTTCAGTGTGGCCTACATCTGATAAACCGCTGAGCATCCAACCTGAGCCAAAACAATGTTCAAGCATTTTTATCACAACTTTCTTTTCATGGAAAAAAATGTTAAAGACTACTTATAATCTAATTACCATCTTCAAATCAGTCACAATGAAAATTAACTAACATTTGCTCCTATCCATACCCAGTGGAGTATGGTGGTTAGAGTACTGGACAGGGGCCCAGGAGATCCAGGTTCCAGCCCTCACTCATCCATGGAACTCACTGGGTGACTCTGGGCCAGTTACTCTCAGATTAACCTACCTCACAGGCTTATTAGTACAAGGATAAAATGAAATTATGTAGGTTGTCTTGGGTTCTCCACAAAAGGATAATGGAGGGATATAAATATAGTGCACTGTAACATAACGTAACAACAACAATCTGTTTCTCTCACTTCTTCCTTCACACCAGTAAAATTTAGATTGTATGTTCCTAGGGGATGTGTATTTTTCCTGCTCAGTTAAAATACTGTCTTTAATAATGCTCTTATATAAAACATTACCAGAGGGGTAGGGTTATTTCTATGTTGCAACAAAGAGTTTTGTCACACCTTAAAGACAAATCAATTCATTATGGTATAAGCTTTCATGAGCTTCTAAGTGTCTACTTCACCAGATACATGATGATAAATCATTAATTCTCTGCAATGAGAAATTACAAAGGCCTACTGAAGTGCAGTCATTAGCTTAAAACACAGATTCTGCTACTTTTCAGTTAAGTTGGATCCTAAAAACTAATTAACTTGTCCACTTGCTTTTCCTTACAGCATTTTAGTAGCCTTGATTTCACAAAGTGATGTTTTTCCAGGCACTAATGGAGGGACAGAGCACAACAGATTGCTTTAAAAATAGCAACAGTACAGGGACTGAGGTGGCAGTTATGCACAGCAATTGCTATCTCACAAAGACGTCTAATGCATGGATTGTACGTGGAAGGAAGAACAGACAAACTCCACAAGCTGATATTGCCGGACTATCAGGATAACCTCAAGGATTCAGCTTGTGAACTTGGGATCCAAAGAACAGGATAGATTGTCTTCCATATCAATGCCATAACTGTTAGGACGTTAAAAGATGACAGCTGAAATGTCACCTAAGTGCAAGCCTTCAAAATCTGGAGGGATACAGTGTCAGCGTGAAAGGATCATGAGGCTGTGCGGATTAGCCTTGTCTCCTGGCCATGCCTCTCTCCAGCCCCACATTTGGAAACTCAGAAGGGGGCTACCTGGTTAGGCCTTCTCTATATATATGAGAAAGAATTTAACAGGCCCATGATCACCCCCATGGAAGAAGTCCCTGCCCTTCCTTTTTTTCCCTTCCCTGGAATACACGCCAAAATAAATAGCGACAGGAGTAACAGTGCCAGTCGTCTTGCAGACCATCCATCTGGACACTCAGGTGTGTTAGGCGAGAGAAGAAGAAAGGGCAGAAGGGGCACAAATGTTGTCACCCCAGTGCCAGGCCACTAATAATAAGTATTTGCTTTTCCAGCAAGGAAATTGGAATAGGTCTACAGAGGCTATTCAAACAGAAGGTATCGCTCCTAATCCCTAGACCAAAGGATGAATGCAAGCAATGGGGAATACACAGTTTCCTTTGGTACACTAAATAGGAAGGGGAGAGAAATATTGACAAGAAGAAGGAACTATGGGTTTGTGTTTCCTGGGCCTGTTATGTTGGTGTACTACCTGTTTTGGAGGGGGCTGAATCTGCCCTGGAAAAGGAGATGTGCACCTTGAGGATACATCTTGATCTAATGTTGCCACTAGGGGCTGATGAGGCTTCAGTGGCTCTGAATGCCTTTTTCTGGCATTGATCAGTTCAACTGCAACCTTTCCTAGGTAGGAGTAGCTTGGCTATGGTGATCTGTTTAGACATCCTACAGGTTTGTTTATTGTCATGCATTATAAACAGGGATGCCTTGAAGTTGGTACAAACTGTACAAAGTACAAATGTCAAGTGCTAAAATTTAGACTTGTTTAGCTAGATGGAGCCATGGAATGACACTGGTTGTCCATTCACTTTGGAATTCAATTCAGGGTGCTACTGCATACCATTAAAGGTCTAAATATCTGAGGAGACTCTTTGCCACGTTCCATCTACAGAAGAAGTGCATTATTATGTCCTAAAGAGGGAACCTTCTCTGTTGTGGCACCCTGGCTCTGGAACACCCTCCCAAAGGCACTTGGCACTCATTACGCTATTGCTTTCGGCACCCAGTTAAAAAGCTCTTTTATTTTCCCAGTAATTTTACATTACTGTATTTTCAACTTGTTATAGTTTCCCTCCTTGCTGAAGCCACCGTTTATTAATCCTTCATATATTAATTCTAATTCTAGCTACAACACCACCACCACATCCAAATCCACCTAAGAAACAATTCACACCACATACATGCAAGCAAGGAGACAAAAAGTGTAAGGAATTTTTCGGTCACTTTCATCCACTGCATCTCAGTTTACATCTTCAATCTGACATCTCTGAGGGCTAATTCAAATCATAACTGTAGGGCTCATATTTCATTACAGGTCAATCCTTTTTGTTTGGACTCAATTTGCATGTATCAATTCACCATCATGCTCAAATTTGCTACCATCAAGAGTAACCTTTTAAAGCACTACCTTATTTCAAAGAAAAAAATGAAGCCTTTTTATGAATGAAACCATTTTTAAACTCTACATTCCCCAGTGACCACAAACCATTTCGTTGAAGCATCCACTGAAGATCTGAGAGTATGGTGTATGGGTGGACAGCTATGTCACCACACAAGTTTTCAGAAAGCCTCAACAACTTTAGCGTGGCTACCACAATAAGACAACAGGACTTACTTTCTTGAAACATGATGGCAGGTGTTTGTTTTCTATGCCAATGGAAAGGTATACTCTCCTAGCACAAACAAGTCCAACTCTCACTGCAGTGTGAATCATGCATTCAAAAGGAGTAACTTCACCAATCTAGAACCCAAATAGTATTGAATAGGCAGCCCAGCACCTCCTGGATGCTTTGGACTGCAACTCTCACTATTCCTGACCACGGGGCCATGTTGGTTAGGGCTGACAGGAGTGGTGGCCTGAAGCTCAAGGATATATTTCCCGAAATAAAACAAAGCCTTTATTCTATGTAGTGGGGCCAGAAAAGGCATGAGACCTTGGAGGTATGTTATCAATCAGGACAAACAATACCAGTTTCAATGGACAACTGGTGTGATCCCACATACATGGAATGTATAATACTGGGGGAACATGAGATGGGTTGTGCTGGGATCTGCCCCAAGCACTAGATCTAAATGGATTTCACATTCAAAAGTCTGAACTGCCATTGCACTAAGGATGGCTAAATAGATTTTCCAAAGTAACATTCAGCAACACATTTCTTTTAAAAAATGGAGATAAGAGCACTTAAAAATCCAGGTGGGTAACATGACGGTCCCAACACTTGACAGTTGCAAAACACAAGGGGCTGAATTAACGTTAAGTACCATCATTATCTCAGTGTGTTTGGAGAAGCTTCCACAACAATATTCTTTCTGCCCAAGAAACCTTTTGGCAACAATTTTTCTGAGTCTCTTTGGCAAGTTTGGCAGTTGATTTGTGCATTGTGCATACAAAATGCAGCCTTTATGTAGCAATGAATGGCCTGAGACAACAAGCCCAATGCGTCCCCCATGAAGACAGCATAAATCCAAAGCCACTGAAGTTCACAAAGCTATTCAGCAGCAACACCTGATCAAAGCTAGGAATGGAATCTGGCTGGGTCAGTTTTTGGTAAGTATGCAGATAAATAGATATAAAAAGTTTCTGCATGACTGCTGCACTGGTTTTTTGGTTGTGCTTCCATCTCTGAACTCAAACATTATAACATGGTTGGAATACATTATTGCGATAATTCTTTTTGCTTTGAAAAGGTAATTATCAGTTACCCGACTCACCATCAACTAGTGTCTATACATACACGTATTTCGTGATTATTTGGTTGGCCAATCAAAGACACTCCACTAACATGGGTGCGCAACCAGAAATTCTTCTGGATTTTAGCAAAAGCCAAAGCAAAATTCACCACTGCTTTGTGATTCCAACTGGATCAGTGGAAGTAAATATTCAGTTACGCAATAGGGGCCAAGAAATATTTTTTCAGGCTGATAACAAGAAGAGGCATTTTTAAAATCTTTATATATAAGAGGGAGGGGCTGTAGCATCACCTGCTGAGGAGTGCACACCTCAAAAGACAACTAAATGGAATCGAAGAAAAGAAAGTAGAAAAAAGGGTTAGGGAAAAGGAGAGGAAAGGGTGGGAATCAAGAGAGGAGAAAAACAGTAACTGTGCTTGAAAAGGCAGTGGGAGGGGGCCACCGGAGGAAGGGAAGGGTGCGACAGGGATGGACTGGTGCAGAGCTAGGCCAAAGCACTTGGGCTCTGGTTCAGGAATGCCTGCCATTCCACAGTCCATGCCCACACGTCCGTCGCAGGCCTGTCCACCCACCAGGAAGGGGAAATTAAAACCATCCTTTCCAACTACAGGAAAAAACAACAACAACAAAAAAAATAAGATGACTGTTCAAACCAATGGGAACCGGGGATTAAGCCTGAGAGTGCCCAGATGAGTGAGGTAGAACCAAATGGGAGTTTTAGTGGGGGCGAAGGGGAGGGGGAAGAGGGAACACCATGTGGCCAGCTTTGTGTATGAAATCCTCATTATGGACATGAAAGCAGCTTTTGCTGCTTCCGGTCTGCAATTCCCTCCAGGGAGCTGCAAGACCCAGTTATCTGCTTTCACTGTCAGAGAAAGATTCACAGACTAAGACTGTGCGATTAACGGATGAGATTTACAGCATTACTGGTGGGGATGGGAAGAGGGGGGAAAGCTCACTGCGTATGTGCAAGCACAAAGCAGAAGCCACAGTAAAGTCAAGGAACACCTACTAGAAATTGCAGGCTGTTAAAACTGGCTGACCTGAGGGAGGAAAGAAAAAGTTTGAAGTTGCTCACTCAAATGGTGGGCCTCTGGACCAGGGAAGTGGGGATTTTTAACACCCACCACTGCTTTCCAGCTGTTGTGGAAACCTGCCAAGACACTCACTCATGAGCTGACAGAGTTTAGCATGTACGATGAGCTGGTGCAACTGTCTTCAGGGTTCTAATTGTGTGGGATATGCTTAGGTTTTACAAAACCCAGCAGAAAAGGCACTGTATTGAAGAATGAAGGGAGGCAACCAGACGGGCTCTGCCAAGCCAGCCTCACAAAACCCCCATTGCTATTTACTCTCTGTTCCAGGGACTTCCAGTTTGGGCCTGTCATGGCGTCTTCAGCTGAACTTGAAACATCTCCATCCTGTGGCTGATCTTCACAAAGAGCAATTCCAAGGGCAGAGTCATTTATTTTAAGCCTTTCATTTTTGTCTCCTGTGGTTACTTCAGAAGTGGGACTGTCAATCCTGCCTCGGGCCTAGTATAAATTCTGCCCACGCAAGTCAGCACAGACCCAAGTCTCCAAAGAAAAACTGCCAACTGTGTCAAGCAGTTAGCTATTTTAGCCCCTTCCCCTTTGCATTTATGCCAGCAGAGTCAACATGTTACAACATACCCTGCTGCAGAGACGGGTTCTCTATCCAGTGCCCTGGAGACCAAAACCTGGAAGCAGCTCCCCTCAGTCTATTTGGGGACCATGACTCCCAGATTGCGCACTGGAGAGCACTGTAAGTAGACTTGAGCATGCCTTAGTTTGAGAGATGGCAGCCAAGCCCTAGACTGGTTTAAGACAGAGTATTATATAGAGCTTGCCTTAGTCCACCCACAGGCACAGCATCTAGATTGCCTGTAGACAAGCAGGATATCCAGAAAATATAAGACAGAAAAGCAGATATCTTTGTCTCTTTCTGCTGGTTGTTTCACCCTGGTAACCGAAAGCCTGGCAGAACAAGAAGCCAAAGGCTTGAGGAACCCAAACTGTGCAGGGAAAGGTACCCATTTAGTGAATACCAGTTAAAACACATTCAGGCAGCTTAATAAGGTTTATTGCTGTGAAATGAGCCGCAAGACTTCTGCATATGAAAGGCACTGTGCCAAACGCAAACATCCTACTTCTCTTATATAATGGGCTACCTTCAGGATCAAAGCACAGAGCGTGCTGTCCACGACGTATGTCAGTAATGCCATGTATATATTACCAATCTCATTCTGGGACAAAGCACACAGCTGACTTTTCACTGAACTGGATCTGAGGTGAACTTTCCAACCTCGCTCCGCCATCTTCTGCCCAACCCATTTCTTGAAGAACACAGCATCCTTGCTTAAAACTTAAATGAACTGAAATTAACCCCAAGCAATTCACCACTAGGGGACTATTTTTAAGGAGGAAAGAAAGTTTCTCACCCTACTAACTGAGGGAAGATGCAGTTCCCGGTGCCCGCCCCCTGGAGCCAGCGCCTGCTTCTGAAGAAAAGGGAGCGTGCTTGACAGAGCGGTGAAGCGCCTCCTGGGGCTTTGTACTGTGGCACTAGAGAACAAGGAGCTTTCTCTTGCACGTGGCTCCAATGACAATGGATGGCTGCTAACGAGAATTGCCTGGATTGAAGTTATCTATGTCTTTAGCCAATAAATTGTAAGGACCACCGCTGAAGGGAGAGTAATGAAGTGCAGCTGTTAGAATCAAAGCCCGTTTCTAGGCCAAGGCGAGTCTGGGAGAGGCTAGGGAGGGTGAACTCCTTTGGGACAGCAGTATCTTAAAGGAAACAAGTGGAAGAATCCCAGGGCAGTTTTCATTAGTCTCCCAGACACGTTACCAGAGCATTCTTAAAGCGGGAAGATGGGAGGGCATCAGCTCAAATGCCTATGGTGCCTCTCATTAATAAACAAATGGGTCCCACAGCTCCTTAAAAAATGTACTGAAATCCATATGCATACACTCTGCCTGCCCTGTGGCTGCCCGCTTCACGAATGCAGATGCAGCAGGGAAGAGAAATCATCCACGTGCACCATAAAGTGCTGCAAATTGAAGTATGAAGCAGACTTTCATTTTTTCAAAAGGGGTTGCAAAGACTAACAACTTACAAAACTGCCACGAAAGAGGGGTGAGGGTAAGGAAAAATGAGGAGGCAGAAATGGGGAAGAGTCAAGGACAAAAAGATAGGGGAGAGAAGAAAAGCAGCTCCTAAAGCAAGGGGACAGAACCAAGGCACTGGCCTGGCCACCAGGGATAAGTAACTGAAACCGGCGTACGGAAATTTTGGATTTGGAAGTTTCTGGAGTCTACTGTCTAAGAAGTTATTTCTAGCTTGAAGATAAGAAGCACCATGCTGGACCTGAAAAGGGTTCATCCAGTCCAGCATTCTGTTCATTTAACTCACTGCCCTGTAGGAAGCCCACAAGCAGAGAAATAAAATTTCCCATAATTTTGAAGCTGTACTGTAGGGTGAAAAATGTTTTTCCCCAAGTGATTTCAGAATAAAATGGAACTTTGGGGGAAATTACAAATATGTAATAGCATTTTTTTCATGTTCTTTTTGGACCTCAAGTAACCAGTTCACCTATAATAAGTCACCATGGGTAAATTTCCCATGGGATTTCTCAGTGTTGTGACCACCACCATTTTCAGTGCTCAGGTCGCCTTGCAGCTTCTTGTTACATGCAAACCTAGTGAGGGTGAGCTATTGGGGTAGCTGATGAACAAGCAGGAACTAGGCAAACTTACAGGAGGCCACCAAATGTTCAGAGAGACCATGGGCCCTGGCTGGCCCTCAGACAGCCCTTCTGATTAGCCAGATGCCAAACTCACGTTTCCTGTCTCAAAGGTCAGCACTAGTCCTGCATATTCTACCTACCACTGGCTGGTAGGAAGCCAAAGCTCCCTTGTCCAGGCTTGTTTCTCCAGCCATTCACTACCATCTTGCCTTACCTGGACCAGACTCTCCACCATGACAGTAAATCCCACATGCCTAAAAATCAATGCAGATACATATTCTACCCTCAAATTGTGACGGTGGCAACCTGTATCCTTTGTATGAGCTTACTCATGCTTTCCAATGTGAATCAAATAACCAAGCTTAAAATACTTGGAAAAAGTATGTTGGGTGGAAATTAAACATATTCTTGAACAATTTGACTCACTTGCTGTCTTACTAAAATCATTTTATTCCCTCTCACTATTTCCCTGTATTAAAGATTTCAGAAGTACCAAAAATTCTCCTTAAACATTTAAGGAGAGTCTTGTGCTTGCTTATTGCTCCAGTAAATGCTAATGAAACTTAAAACATAAGAAAGATACTCACAGATTTACAAGGATAAAAGTATGTCCACAGGGTTAGATAGACTACTGGGTGAAGAGGCACTTTTAAATAGAACACCTTTACATTTTATCAGCCGGAGGAGGGGAGCTACTTCTAAAGTGGAGGTGACAGAAGCCTTACAATCACAGAAATTTAAGGGACTGAAAAGCCAAACTGTCTGTGGCAAAAAGACAGGGCCATCTCACCACTAGGCTGGCAAGCAGCACAGTCCTGAACAAGCTGCCGCAGAGGTGTGTGTACTTAATGGGTGAGTTCGCTCAATACTCGTGAATAAAGCATGTAGTGTGGGTTGTTTGTGGAACAACCCACAGTGTGCCTGACAGACAATGGGGGACATTGTGTGTTATTCTCCACCCACACTTTTAAAACAGTGTTTTAGCAGGGATATATGCAGCCATGAAATCTGCATATGTCCTGGTTTAATAAACAAACAAACCAAAACAACCACCACCACCCATTTCACCATGTCTAAAACCCTGTTTTGAAAGAAAGTCTTATATCTGATCACTGTCAAAAGTAAGTGCTTCGGTAAACAGAGTGGGATGCATTTTCCTGCTTTGCCAAAAGACTCAGCAAAAGGTAGAGGACATTAAGAATTTCCAGGTGAATCTAGAGGATCTTAGAAGAAAATTCTTTACTGCTTTCACAAGCACAGAACTGTTTGTGGTTTCGTTTTGCACTTGACAGATCAGTGTTTAGAAGCTGTCAAGTAAGAGCAATCTGGGTGTGGCTTCGTCAATGGCTCTGGGTGATGCTGGTTTTCACAGGTGGAACTTATCAGGACATTGAGCAGGCGGAGCATCAGATTTGAATTGTTGGAATTATGCACTTACACGCATGCACACAAACAGATATTACTGAAAGCATTTGCACATATTTCTGCTGCAAACTGATAATTTTAAAATGTGGCAAACTGGAGACAGCCTGCCGCTTTGGCCCTTTGGAACGGCTGTCACGGGATACCACTCTGGACATTGAAAAAAGCTGTTTTAAAATGGGAATATGCACAGGCTGCAAAAGGGGTTGCAATCAGGGCAGTGGAAAGTGAACCAGCGACACGTGGTTGTAAGTCCTGCTTGGGCATTGGGTGGAGCAGCTGTCACCAGTGGTAGCCTGGGCAAGCTTGCAAAAGGGGCAAGAACTGGTATGCTAGGTTCAGACAACGTGTCAGCTCACTGCAGGTCCAACAACCCTTTGAGCAAGCCAACAGGGTGGCTTTTGGGGGCAAAATAAGCCACCCTGTGGGTAGGAGTCCAGATTCTCAGAAAACAACATCCCATGGTGGCTAGTTATTACAATAGGTCGCCATGTTATGTGAACCCAGTCAAAGAGACAAAATCTATTCCAAGATAATCCAAAATTATGAAACAACAAAAGTGGAGTTCTGCAGCTGAATAAATTAGGTACATTAAATCTGATCACAGTTCTTATTTTATAATTATTTTCTTCAGGGGAGGGGAGGGGAGGGGAGGGGAAACAAATAGCAACAATAGGTTTTGACATATTTACTAAGCAGTTAAGTTCAAACACAAAACACATTGTGCATAGGATTTTGCAAATATTTCCAAAGTTTTGAATGTTCTGCCTTCACATTTTCAGCCCTTTCAGCATAGTAATGTGGGCTACAAATTCAGAGTTCTTTTTTCCCACCTAAGTGCAAGTTGGGATTTGCAGAATTTCCTAAGCCTTCATGAGCTTCGCTAAAGTGCCTTGAGGGGGACGCATATTGCTCACCCCCACGTTAAATCATGCTCATTTGCAGGACTGCAAACGCATCTGCTATTGCCCATAGAGACACTACTACTTACTTTTTCAATGGCTCTATAACTGTCTTTTGGATTTGGTTCACCTGGTAGAAAAAGAAAAACTAAGATTAACTAACGCTGACAAAGACGACCCATTTTATTTAACACACAGGCCTGCAAGAAATTGTAGCACAGCATCATCTCCTGAATGGGATGACTCCTGTTCTGGGTTCTAACCAGCTAGCCACACTCTTTTTCACACTCCTTGGTTTTTCCTTTCCAACTGGTATCTGGCATCTTGTGAGCACTGAGAATGTTCAATCTTCCCAGGGCTGTTTTGGCTTGGGCTTGGGCTAAAAAAATGGGCTTTTTGCATCTGCAACTCTGGGATTTCCCCAAATGTTCTCTCTTGTTTTTCAGTGGTCAATCTTGGCTCCATTTACAACACCTACCACCTGCGTTTGCTTACTAGAGAGCATGCTGTAAGCAGAGTCTTAAGGCAGGACCACAAGGTAAGCAGTAGAAGGGATAGATGTACAGGGGATGATACTGCACTTACATCCTGCAATCAGGGTCTGGGGCTGGAATGTGGGTGGCCAGAGACAAGAGAAGGCAAGAGCAACAGGGGCAGTAGGAACCGGGCGACAGAACCCCAGGCAAGACAGAGTCCCAAGAAGGGTTTAAAGGAACGTCCAAGTCATAGGCCGAGGTCATGAACCAGAAGGATGCATGAGGGCAGAACAAGGGCATGATCAGGAACAAGCCAAGGGTTGAGAACCAGACAGAGGTGCAGGTACCTGGGACAGGATAACAGTGGGGGAGACATTGCATGACAAGATACATGAGATAGCAGGAACCCGATGCAGCAAGGGTCAGGCAAGAAGCAGGAGCTGAGTCACAGCTTGCAGGAAGCCCTGTGTTACTGAGGCAACACAATGAGGCAGGATATGGGTCAGGCAAGAGGCAGACACAACAGCAGAGCAACACAGAAAGGCAGAAAACATAGCAGAAGCCAGGAGCAGGCACTGCAGAAAACAGGACCTATGTTGCTGAGGCCAGTTCTGGAGGGCAGAGCTTGCTCTTAGAGAGCTCTTCCCCAGGACTCCTAGATGGTGCTCCGCAGCAGACTGAGAGATCCAGCAAGGCCTGGAAGTGATCCTGCAAATATGGTGGTAAATGCTCTGGCTCTGGTCCCCAGATCCTGACACCTGCTTTTTAACTCTTGTGAGGAACGCAAGCCAGTTTAGATAGTTGTGTTGATCCTCACAACAAGAAGCATGTGAAGTAGCTTTGGCTGGGAACAGGTAGTTGGCCCAAAGTCACCCAGTGAGCTTCCGCCACACTGGCTCTGGTTGATGCACATGGTAGCATCAAAAGATGGGCCTGTTTACTGATACTTAGGTGCAGCAGGTTTTCAAGTTTTGGCTTAGATCAAGCATCTCGTTCTGTCTGACCTGGCCACTTTCCAACTAGTTACTGACTGCACATCTCAGTGCATGAAGCACACTGCTCTTATGGGCAATTATTTTAAGTCCCAAATTTTTGCCTAACATTGCCTTTGGCAAAGTCCCAACCACCTGAAGCAGAAGGACTAGGTCCCTGCACTGATGACACCAAAAGCTAGAAGTCTACAATTTTATTATGGAAATGTATAGGAATAGATCATGCATAATTGCATACATTTATTTTAACTTGTTTACATATGAAGGAGAACAGTGTAGCCTACTGGAGGGCTCACAGGTTGCACTGAATCCTTGCACTGATATTTTGACTTCCCACTTCAAGCAAAAAATCTGTTTTGGCCAGAGAATGATGCTGGTCCATGGCTGACACTTACACTTTCCCCAGCTTTGAAAAGGAAAACACCCCTGAAGCCTCTGTAGTAATAGAGAGGCTTCTGGGAAAATTATCACCCTCCCCACTTTTAAAGGGATGCCTTCTAGGTTGGAAGCACCATCTCATTCACTGCAAATCACCACAAGAGACTACTGCTAACTCCACAGGAATCTAAGAACTCTCCGGGCTAAAGGAGCCAGGCATCCATGAAGTTGAATATTTGGGGATCAATTCACAGGTCACTGGCAAAGAAGGTATATACTGCTGTAGAAACCTGCAAGTCAAGGAGAAAGGCAGAGAATTGGGTAGTGTGGAAAATCCAAGCAAAACTCTGTTTGAGCCACCACTGCTCAGAATTTTGCTCTCAGATCAGAGCACTAAATTCCTAATCATTCTAACCCATCCCACCAAAAAGCCCTGTGATCTTGAGGCATGCATCCATGAGCCGACACCAGGCACTGCAACTGCAGTGTGATTCCAAACTCAAGAGACTTTCTGAAATAAAGCCTTTAAAACCCCAATGTAAATATGCAAATACCTGGTGGGTCATTCTGCAATTAAAGGGAAGCTTTACAAAATGTATAGACAGACTTGAAGAGAATTGCCTTATCCTCTTCTCTCTCCAGACACACACGCTCTCACTCTCTGAAATGTTACCTTCTCTTGGTTAAAAGAATCCATTCTTTTCATGGCTGTGTCCAGGGCCATCACCATCTCAAGAAATTTGGGGTCTTGTTCACAGAGTGGGTTGGACAGCAAGTCAGATGAGATTTTCACAGCAGACTTCGACATTGCTGTGGTTGGGACAGAACCCAGAAAAAACAAATAATGAATGACAAAAGTCTGTATAATTATTCAATTATTCACGCAAAAAGTATATTGTTATCAACCGACAGGAATTTAGGTAGGTTGTGACTAGAGCATCACAGAGAAATTAATTTGAAGACCCTGCTGCCTAATGACTATAAACTTCTCTCCTTCATTGGTTCCTCCAATTGTCTACTACTGAGTGACTCTGAACCTCGCCAAGTGATCAAAGAAGATAATACTTCGTTCTGCCAATTTACTTACAGGCTAAAGCGTAATAACAGTTTTGGTGAGAATGGTAAGGCATAAAAGAAATTGGGCTTAGTATGACTGTGGGCAAAATTTGAAATATGGCTATCATAACATTAACAGAGAAGCATTTGTATAATGCCTGTATGTATTTCATTTAAAATTCGATCTTTCTACCAATGCACTCAAGGTGCTTCATAGTGTTGGACATAAACCGGTCACATTCAGATGTCACACTGAACTGCCATTCTGTGAGATGACAGTAAGTGCAGCAAGCCTGGAACTCACGCACATCCCCTCCAAACTCTTTTGACATAGCCATAAGTTTGCCCTCCCATTTTAGGTTAACCATAGTTTAATGTGTCATCCAAACCCTGGACTGTGATTAATCTTGACTTAAGTTAGTGGAAATAAGCAAGCTCTGAAAGTGGCTTGTTTCCATCAGTGATAGTTAAGATTAGTTAACAGTTTGCTGTGTTTGGATGACAAAGCAAATTGTAGTTCAAGTAAAATGAGAGCGAAGATATACTGGAGGTGGGGAGAGTGTGTGAGCCTACAGATCATTCTCATTGAGAGCTAAGCTCTGTTGTCATTTTTGGGGTGCTTTGGGGTATAAGATGTAGGTACCATTTAGGCTATTGGATTTTCACTTAGTTTCAACTTCTGAGTCTGTGCCTCAATCTTTTTTGATTCTATAGATACTGTATGGCCCAATATATGCTGCCTAGAGAGTGGATTGTTTGGTGGCGCGCATATATATATATAGTAAATAGTTCAAGCTGTGCGGAGAGTCTTGCACCAAAGTGTATTGTAATACTGACTTATATATTGCCCTGTTCTAGCACAGGTAAACTGTGCAAAATGTACATGATTTGTACATATTGAGGGACTATAAATATATCACTGTTTTCAGTATTCATCATAATTTCCTGGAATGTCAAGGGGCTAAGGAATTTATTTATACAGGCAGAAGAGTGTTTTCTGAGTTAAAAGAATTTAATGTCAGTGTTGCTCTTCTACAGGAAAAGACATCTGTTGAGAAAAGACTGGGCTTGGGAGATTTAGTTCACAGATACATCAACACAGTTTATAAGGGTTGCAATTATAATGCCCAAAGTGACTCTTTTCTAGTTCAGCAGGTGATAACTGATCCTGACAGCTTAATTTATTTTGATTGAGAAATACAGTTGATAAAGTTATAGCTATGATTAATGTGCACGTGCCAACTAATGATTTTCCTTCATGTTGCTTTAACGGATTGGTTGAAATTGGCCAAGATAATTGATTGTGGTAGGGTGGGAGCTTTCATGGAAATGTAGAGCCAACACTGGATCAGAGTATGCTGCTCCCCAAACAGCGGTGAGGCTTACATTTCACTTCAGTCTTATATGACAGAATTTGGTTGGATAGATCACAGAAGAATTTTGCATCTGGATAAGCGTAATTACATACTTATTCTGCCAGTCCATCAGAACTACTTTCGATTGGATTGTTCCTCGGTCTCCACTTTTCAATTAGACAAATTAAAGCTTGTAAGACTGAAATGCTGGTAAATTCAGACTATGTCCCAGTCTGTTCAGAGTTGCAATTTTCCAATTTGCCTTGTCCCCTGTGTGTTGGGTACTGTTTCATTTCTTAGTGACTAGGTATCTTAAAATTTAACTTTTCAGGAGGGAGCTTCACAAGTGTTTAAAAAAAACCACAGCACTGCTGATTCTGGATCCAGTAAATGGGAGGACAGCAAAGCTTTTATATGTGGTTAAATTATTGCTTATTCTTTATATAAGAGTTGTTTTAATACAATGAATACCACAACATGAGTTGAAAGTGCTTTATAACCCAGTTTGAAATTACTCCATCCACAAGTTACAGAACATTACATATGGGCTTCTTTCATAGTAGGTAGGATTTGCTTTAGCCTGTTATAACAGGCTTATTGGGAGAATGGAAAATGTTCAACTAATATTTAAGCATGCATATTAAACAGCAGAAATACCAAAAAGTCATTCCTATGATTCAAGATGAGAATGATAGAAAAGATATATACCACTCCTGCAGAAATAAGTTTACCGTTTATAAAACTTTATCTATAGCTTCACAATAAAGTTAAGAAAATATAAGAGAAGAATAAGGATGCATTTATTCCTCATATGCACAGATTCCTTATAATGCAGTTTCCTTTGCTTCCTATATGAGCAAAGGAAATTATGAAGGCAATTACTTATTTGAGTACTGGAAAATGCTCTGGATGGGCTTCTAGTTGAGAGGTATAAAGCCTTTTCTAGATTCTTGGTTCCAGAACAACTTGGTTTAGAGTCCTCTGTTTTTGAATTCCAGGTCACTCTCTGTGTCAAAAAACATTTCCTTTTTTAATGGTGACTTCCAAATCAAGTAAGGATCATATTGTACCAACAAATGATGGATCTTGTTAATTCATGCTATTAAAATACTGACTTCAATTTTACTTGATAGACTGCAGGAAGTGTTTCAAGCAGAATTAATAAACATTTAATGGGGACCAATAACCACTGGTTCTGCTCAGACTTTCTTCCACTTGGGAGAGAGACTAGACAGGAAAACCTGCGTTCTGCATTGATACAACTTTGCTCATAACTGCATTGTTATGTACTGTCAAGTTGTCTCCGACTTACGGTGAATAAAAGCTCTCCATGATGTCCCCTTCATGACAGCTCAGCTCAGCTCTTGTAATTTCAAGACTGCCACTTCCTTTATACAGTCAATCATAACAGATATGACTTCTTATTGCTTATTTCTCAACTCTAGGTACCTATTTCTGCTTTGACACAATTGGTTAACTTTTTTTTTGTAAACTGTCTGGTTATTCAACTGATTGGTCAAAGTCCAAACTGATGCCAACTGGAGATGCTGTTTCTCATGGTATTAGCCAAGTGGCAATTTCAGTACAGCTCTGAGTTTATTAATTACTTGGGAGTACTCATTCCTGGAGATATACTGAGGAATTTGAATACAATAATTGGTTTCAACATTTTTATTGTTTTTTACAATCTAAACAAATGATTATTCCAAAGACTTCAGACATACTGAGTTCAAAATCTTATTCTCTCTACAATTACTATATATTTCAGCCCTAAATTAGATTCCATTTCTCTAACCAGTAATAGAAAAAGTCCCATGTTTTGTAGCAGGATGTATCTTCTTTTTCCTTAAGAGATAAGGTCAGTCTCAGAATTTGAATACAACAATTAATGACATATCAAAAGATACTGACAGATGAGCATCTTTTAAAGTTAAGTTTGTGAGCTAAGGTTAATACACTGTAGAGGAATATCATACTTTGAACTGTTTATATGTTTTGTGGGATCCATTTATAGGTATGGAACAATTATTTTTAGAAGGTTAACTTTTTGTAAAATGTTCACTCTCCATATTTGAGAAGGATGCTACTTTCTATTAAGGAAGGTAGAGTTGACTTCCCAGATCTTTGTGTGATATCACTGGGCTGATTTGCTGACCTGCTGGTCTTTTCTGCTCATATTAGACTTTTCACCTATTTTAATTTATTTTCACTTGTCAAAAGTATGGCTGCAAAAGGCAATGTTGCCACTCTGCAATAAAAAAGTACTTTGTTTTGCCATCCTGGTTAATCTCAAGAGAAACAGTTTTTTTAATTCATTCATGTATTACATCTATATGCCTCCAAAAACTTGAGTACAGAGTACCACCCTCTTTTATATGCTCACAATAACCATGTGAAGGCAATAATCATTGCCTTAGGCAATGTGGAATGACTGGTGCAAGAGCACCCAAAAGAGGACCATTGCTACGTTCAAAAGTGCATGGATCACCTTGGTTCTGTTATCAGGATACTTTAGTTTTCCAAAACAGACTCCAGTTATAAAAGTTACACTTTTTCATTGGGGGAGGGGGGTGGAGCTTCAAACACACAGATTTTTGAAAATGTTTCAGCCACAGAATATTTTGTTCGTAATTTCTATTATTTTGCAAGTACACTCCCACATCTGTCTAATCTGTGTACTCTTTCCAAGGTCTGTTTCCTTGTATGTGTCTGCTGTCCAAGGCAGCTGCAAAGTGGAGAGGTAGCATACATGGAAACAGACGAGGTGAGACTTGCAAATAGGCTGATGCGTGCACAGTTACCAAGGATCAACTACTGAATGAGGGGCAAAGCAAGTCATGGTGAATCCAATCATTTGCAGGCTAACTTAATGTGTCATGCAAGTGTGGACACTACCTCACATCTGCAGAATGAACTGAAACAACTTGTCAGGAATTCTAAGTGATGGCTTGGAGGAAGAACTATTAATGAATCAGTGCAAATGTGGAGATTATAGCTAACATGTAACTAAGTCCATACTATTTAAATACATCATTTATAACACTGCACAAGTAATAGTATCTTTGGAATAGGGCTGGGTGGCTAGACACACAAAGCCTGCCTTTTTTCTCAAAGCTGTTAAGCACTGCTTAGTCTCACTGTAGCTCTTTCAAATTGAAACTAATCGCAGCCTATTTAGCTTTTGCAGCTTCCCAGTAGCTTTACAAATATTATCCTGTGACAGCTATGACAAGATAATGAAGGGAAGGCAAAGGTTCCTATGCCCCACTGAACATGGCAGGATTTACGTCTAAGAAACCACACACAGGATCAGGCTGCTTGAGCAGTACAGGAAATGGCTATGGGGGAAAGCACCCGAATGAGTGTCTGCCTCCAGAACCAAAGCAGAACACAGAAACAGATACGAACCTGGGTTCAAATCGCGGTGCTGGTGCCAGAGAGAGAGAGGGGGGTCATTCAAATATACAAAGATACTCCATCTCCCTTTTTTATAGATCTATCAAATAGGATGGGAGAAAGAGGATGTCTTATACTTTCAGCAGGTATCCTCTGACCTGCTTGGGCCTCTTTCATGGGAACTGCCCCCTTCATGCTGACCACATGCAGTGCCTGCCTTTTGCTCACTCGGGAAACCCACAACCAGTGCCATTTCGTGCAGCTGGGGGTCATATCCCCACAAGACACATCCAAGGGTATTGTTCCCCTTAAGGCATGAATGCCAACTGACAACAGAAAAGGCAATCTTTAAGGCTTCACAGGAATAAAGCATGATTACATCACTCCGCTTTCCCACTCATTCTAATTTAAACCACTTTCCAAGACGCACCACTTTAACAGACTTGCTGCATCAAGCATTTGCACTGCTGGAAATCTGATGAACACCTTCGATAGCGGCCAGTGTAGTACAGTCAGAGCACCGGGTCAGAACAGGGTGAGCTGAGTTCACAGGTGAACTTAGCTGTGATCCTCAGTGGCTGGCGCAGCACCAGGAATGACCTCGTTGCCTAATGTAATCCACTGGACTGTTGCAAGGCTATAAATGAGTGTGGGGATGGGGACCCTGTACTCTGCCCCAAGTTCTTGGAGGAAAGATGACATAGAGACATAGTACGTGAATGAATAAATGAAAATGTTTCTGTTGAGAATATTCAGGACAGCAAAACACAGTACTGCCTTATATTACCGAAAATAGTGTCATCACCTTTTGCAGCCATTATTTTGGCATGTGAAAATAAAACAGATTTTTAAAAGAATCGTTCTCCTGCCCCTCTCCCTTTGGAGAGCCCTCATCCTGTGGCTCATGGCCCAGCTGGCCATATTTGGCCCATGTCCTAGAGACACTTTAACCCTAGATTGAGCGAGAGGGGGAGGGAGAGAGAGAGAGGTAGGTCATTCAAATATACAAATATACTCCATCTCCCTTTTTATAGATATACCTAATCGAATGGCAGAAAGAAACTATCTGGAGCTGAACTACGAAACTGTGAAACATTACCTTTTTAAAAAATAAAAAACTCTTAACACTTAGCAGTATGCTATGAGCTAAGGAAGGGAGGCAATCAAACAAACTAGGAAAAGGAAATGAAGACACCTAGTCAAGGTATTTCCAGGTTCAAATGGTTAGTTTGGCTGATAAAATGAATTGCGTATCTGTATGAGGGCAATGTGGCAGCAGCCATGATCTGCCTGTGCAGGGACAACACAATGAGTCTATTTCTCATACTCCAATATTGCTTTGCAGCCGCATTCTCGACTTTTTCTCATGCATGCACCGCTTTACGTGCTCAGTACTATTTAACACGGGGAGACAGAACGGTTTGCAGAAGAAACTAGCTGCCCAAAGACCAACCAAGTCCAACTTAGCCATGGAGGTTTGTCATCTTCACTATTTTTCAAGCAGGAGCCAGAGAGGTCTTTCGGGGACTGTTCCTGGGCAACAGGGGAAATCCTTGGGGAAAGGAGTTAGGAAGCAAACCGGTCTCCTATCCCTGCACACCAAAGACTCCTCTAGCCACCCAGATCACAGCAGACAGCCCAGCAATGAAGCAAAAAAGCTCCTATTGAAGACAGAGAGAATAAATGAATGAGACAGCTGGAGCTGGACACTTGCATTGACTTGAAAACCACAGCAGTCTTGCAGTGAAGAACACTGGGACAGATGGAGTAAATGGTCAACCTTCCATCAATGGGAAGTGAAAAAGGAACAATGACATTAGGAAGAAGGGTGTGACGGAAGAGCAAAAAAACAGAACACAGCTGACACTCTGCCAAGTTTCTGTTGGATCATGGAAAGACAAATTAGCAGCTCATACGATCTTCAACCTTCAGAGTTACTAGAAAGCGCTGAGGGTAAAGCTTCTAGGAGACTTGACTTGTAATTAAATTTTCCTAGGGCATTCAATTGGATTTGGGCTGATACCAGTTTCCACTCACCATTGGAAGGGACAAGCAAAACAAAGAAATAGCCACCATTACTCCATAATTCCAGGTGACGTGCCTTTAAATGCAAAAAATGTCTCCTGTTATATGGACAGAGTTTGAGCTAATTTGTGATGATGCCAAGAAGATGAAAGTGGGGTGGGGAGAAGAAGAAGAAGAAAAAAAGATTCCTCCTACAGATCCTTTGGGGCCTGAAGTGATCCATATAAAAACGCCCACTGAAAGGGAGGAGAAAGGAATTCTCTGCAAGGAAAATGTTACTAGAGGAATCTAAACAACACTTCAGAAAGGGGACTTATCTTAACAAGTCCTGCAAATGGTTTCTTTCCTTCCAACCTGGAACATTTGCGTATGGGTACACCGGCATGAGTCTGAATATGCACTGAACGTGCAGAGGCACTAAATTTTGAATTATTCCAAAATTAAGAGCCCCACAGAGATGCAACTCAAAGACTGTCAGCTCTATGCGCCTACCCCACCCTGCTTTAAATAAGGGCTTATGTACACAGCACTCAGAACATGTGAGCATGGTCTGTGCTCACAGCGGTGCTGAGGGTATGATCATCCTGATCGACCCTTAATAATTTAAGCTGCATGCACATAGACCACCATTTCAGAAAAGCTTTTCTGCCCAAGACCCATCTTTCTCCAAAAGACAAGGTAGAAAACTAAAGATTTCGGGGTTCAGAGGAATGAGGAATAAAATTTTGGTTCCTAGACCCATCAACTGTAGGTAGGGATAGATGAGAAATTCATTTGTTTTTGTAAGAATTTCCCCATTTCACATCCCCCACCCCACCAAAAAAAAACCCAAAACCCTCACACACAAATCTAAATGCAATGCCCAGTCAAATGTCATACTTCCAAGTTTGGAATATGATCTGTAGCATAAAAAACTGGGTAGATTTAAAAAATACAGACAAGCATGTTTCTACTGATTGGAGAAAAAGTGCCCAATTGATGCACATATGTGGGAAATGTGTTCAAAAATGCAAACAGATTTTCATAAAGAAAGGGGGAAAAGTCTTGCAATATGATAGGGCCAGAAGCTAAACAAGTTTTGAGGGGTCTAGGGAAGTGTGATAAGCTCAACTGCACGAATTTACACATCCTATAAGTAGCAAAATCTACAACCATCTTAATGATTTTGAAAAGCCATACTGTGCAACTCATGATAATTTCCTTTTCACATGCTCCTACCTTCAGATAGTTTAGTCTCCTTCTCTTATTCATACTACTCATATTTAGACCCCCGTATTTTGTGATGTGGTTAAATGGGCTTCCTACTGAAGCAGCAATAGTAACACAGCAGGATGAGGCCAATTTGCAAAAGTAAATGAACACCTGGGAGCCAGATGTTTCTGTTTGAAATCTCACAAGCAAACAGCTGCAGAAGTAAAAAAGAAAGAGAGCGAGAGCCAGCTTGCTCATAGCTTCCTACGCTTATCACTGTGTCCCAGCCAAACCAAGCTAAGTCAAGCATTATCCAGGAATTCCCTGGATAATTTTTCCTCACAAACGAAAGAAAAGGGTTTGTTATTCCATTCACACCACTTCATTAGCAAGCTACAGCTTACAAGTCTTTATGTAAAAAGAGGCATTCCGACCACCGGGAACTCTCAACAAGGGACTCAAGGGACTGTGGGTAAATGCACAGCTCTGCACAAAATGTGTCCAACGTAAATCGTTGAAGAATGATGCCTGAAGCTTTAGCTTTCACTTCACTGCATCCATGTTACCTACCTAAGTCCGCATCTGTGCTTTTCTTCATGTCCTTCTGGAGTTTCTTAGTCTGATCTTCCAACCTAAGAACAGCAAATTGAGCTTTATTTTGATTTTTAAAAATGCATGCAGGAAAAGGCACAGTGGGCAGGCTGAATTCTAGCCTGCAGTATAGAAGAGCTAACAGGAACCAATGGAGAAGGCTGGGGGACACACACACATAGGGAACCTCTTCCTTGCAAATAGCACTCCCCTGTGGCAAGTCAGCTCCGGGAAACTAGCTGTGTGAGCTTTTGTAGAATGGAAGCCTATTTTTTAATGTTTCCGATAATGTGCTATGAAGGATTAATGAAGTTATGGGGGCACATGAGCTAAAACAATTTGTATGAGGTTAGTAACTTTTGTTAGTAGGAAGGAATAAGTATATAAACCAGAAAGTAGCAGTTAAGATTAAAGACTGATGCTTAATTGATTGCAATTCTAGGATACCATGGAAATGGGGATGTCAACATGACAGCAGGGTGCTACAGACCTAGGAAGTCTAGCTTAGGCCTCTTTGTCTCCCCTTCCTTTACTCCCCTGAAGTACTTGAAACATATTAACATGAGCACCAGATTGATAAGTCTGTATTTCCACCAGGATTTCTTTGCTTATGATTATGAAAAAAGTTTCTGCAGAACTGCAGCAGTGAGCACCAGAGCAGGATAATGGATGGCGTGTTGGGACTGGGATACAGGAGATCTGGGTTCTAGTCCCCACTCAGCCACAAAGCTCACTGAGTAACTGTGGACCAGTCACTGACTCTCAGCTTCGCGTAACTCACAGGGTTGTTGTGAGGATAAGATTGAGAATAAATGAAATAATTAAAGTAAGTAAATAAATGCAGCACCCATTTCACTCTGAAGCCCATGCCTGAAACATTTAATAAAAGACTTGTTTTTCACTTTTCCACCCACTGATGCAAGCTAAGGCATGGAGGCATCCTTGGAAATATAAATAGGTGCTCCCTTGATGTGGAGTTACAGGCTTGAAGGAAGCATAACGTAACAAAGTGGGGAACTCTAACCCCTCGAGAGAGACACCCACGTGGGAATAGGCAAAGAAAGTCTGTCTGTAGTGTTTGAGAAGCAAGAGAGCACCTTGTAGTTTAGTTTCATTTAGCTGTTATCTTCTGAGACAGGGGCAAGCTGGCCAGTTTTGGTGGTGATTGTAAATAAGCAGACTTCTGTACACTAGGAACAGTATGGATCCTCTACGCATCAGCAACAATCCTAACAGCAATTAGTTTGCACCTTTGTTTAATGTGGGGAATGTGCTTGAGCTAAACAAACATGCGTAGCCTCTGTGTCTTTCCCAAGCACGCAGTTGTCCTCTTTTCCCAGACAATGACAAACAGCTCACAGAAACGTCAGGATTTGGAGAGTGCAGGTGTGGATGACACTAGTTTGACCCTTGCCTACTCCATCAGGTGCTTCCCCTTCTTGATACTCCAAAAGAAGTACTGAAGAAATTGGCAGTCAACTACTTGCCAAAAGAATGGATGTTTGACGTAGACCAGTGGGCTAGGAGAGAAGAAAGAACAGTGCTTCTTTGCACGATGGGAATGGGGGTTAGTGTCTTTGCAGAAGCTGCAGCAACCCTAGGGGGACAGGTTGTGATTTCAGTCCACAGCAAGGCAATTTTAAAAAGCCAGCCAGGCTAAGGTGACTCACCAAAAAAGGCAAGCCAATTTCCAGTCCAAAGGTTAGGCAGAGGTTCAATTAGAATACAGTACAAGCTGCTTCCCATTATGAAACTCCTACAGAGAAGGCATCTGCTTTGTGTAGATATTAGCAGGTAGATCACTGTGTGCACCATGTGGATGCAGAGCATAGAGGTGGTGGGATGACACAGCCCATTTTCACACAAGTGAAAGCTCTATGAATTCCCCACTTGTAGGAATATGCACCTCCTAATGCACAGGCAGGATGCAAAAGTCACAATCCATATGGGAATCCTCCTCATGTCTTCTGTGGAAGCATCTTGTGATTGGTGAAATGACCCTTAATCCTAACAGGTAATGGTAGAACAGGCAAAAGAACAAGATGGCCAAGGAGCCAAAGGGAGTCTAGGGTGGAGCAGGAAGCAAAAGAATAAAACACACACACAGGCAAGTACAATGATGAACAGAGCGCAGGAAGGAAACTCTGGAACAACAAGCTGGTTCAGAACACTTACTGCTGAAGCTTTCCATACTCTCGTTCAAAATCTCTCTCAACCTGCGAAAAGGAAGAAAAGGTAAATTAGCTAAAAATCTTGGAAGTATAATTTTTAAAAAGTCCCACACCCCTCTCAATGCCTCCAGCACTCATCTTTCCAAGCGCAGAGCCGAAGAACAGATGAGTTTATAAATAGCAGTAGATAAAACACATGAAATCTCACTCACAAATCTTACTCATTAAGGATTCCCCCATGATGTTTAGAAAACACATCAGCCACCGCTGGCATGGAAAGTGTCCACCTTACCAAGGCTAAAATTGAAAATAAAGATCTAGTACCCTCCAACACTGAATTTATTTTCAGATTCTCAGCAATTGTATGAAGCGAAGCTCAGGACCAAATGATGCACAGAGCAGTTAGCTACCTGGTTTGCATGGTACAACCTATCCAAACCCAGAATCATTTCCCATACAGTGGCTTGTTTTTCAGCAACAACTCAGCCCAACAACCCATGTTTTCTTCTAGGCATGGCTTGATTCCTGATGAGTTGCTGTGCCATCCAAAACTGGGAAAGCAGCCTCATTGGTTGTAGGTATGGGCTATGGAGCTCCTCTGTAAGAGCACAAAACCCCCCACTGGTTTTTGCAATCTCACTCTCACCACTGCTAGTGGACAGTCCCTCCTGCAGCACTTGGATCATCCCTGGTTCACCACATATGTTCATATTATTTTTTCAGTCCAGAATTGCAAATGTGTCTGTGATTTTTTTGGTAATCATTCTCTTGTTGGTTGTTTGCAAGTAAGTGCACTCTTATGGCCATCCAAAAAGTGCAGTTGTGCCTATAACAATCTCTATGTATATCAAAGGGAGTGGGCAAATACTGGTTAACAACCATGGGAACTGACACAGCTAAAATGCATACATGTTAATTTGCACATAGTTGCCAGAAACTGATTGCCAAGTTATTACCATATTTTTCGCTCTATAAGACGCGCCTGACCATAAGACGCACCTAGTTTTTAGAGGAGGAAAACAAGAAAAAAATATTCTGAATCAAATGGGCACATAATCACAGGCACATTCCCCATCACTTCCCCATAGGCTGCACATCTGACAGACTTACTGCACACACATATTCACTCTATAAGACGCACAGACATTTCCCCTTACTTTTGAGGGGGGGAAAAGTGAGTCTTATAGAGCAAAAAATACGGTAATTAGAAAGCATAAATAAACAGGAAAACAATGATAAAAGTTGTGCTGGAAGCATGATTCAGTATCTCCCTCTTGGCAAATGTGATTCTGTCACTTAAGTGTTGAATTAACACGCCGCCTGTTTTCAAAACTTCCCTGACTCTCCAGTATTCCAAGAAAGAGGACATATCAGCTCTTCCACCTTTTCACAGCTCCTTTCTGCTGTGGTTACTGTAGTTGCAACAGTGAACAAAAATCCCCTGAGGCTGTGACTAAAAGGGTCAGAGAGAAAGGAGTCTCATGGAAGCCAGTAAAAGTATAACCAGTGCTTAAGACCATTTGTTCCATCTTGGTCTGCTACCTGTATGAGGGAATCTGGTTTTTGTTTCTTTTTTCTTTCTTAAAACTGCTGGGAGTAACTGAGCAATTTTTTGGACTGAGAAATACACTCAAATATAATGGTCAGGAATATGAATGGAATTCTTTATATAAAGAAAAAATATATATGGAAGGGAATTCTGTGTAAATTTAAGGGCTGGTAAGTAAATGGAGGAAATGTTGCAAGCTTGTAGTAATGGAGTAGTTAATACAAATATACAAAATGTCCATCCTTTTGTTTCCCATTCCTCAAATTTAGACAGGATTCCCCTCCACATTCAATTTGGGTATTTTTCTGCATTTATTTCTGTCACAGCTCTTCAGTAGTTACAGCAGTAAACAATCCAAAAAAGAGCCACAAAAAGTGGATGGAGTTACTATCTCCACTTTCTAGAATAGTTAAGAGATTCAAGGAAGTGATGAAAAGGCGGAGGACACGGAGAAGAGCCAGTTCAAACTTAAAAGTGAGAAGATCATGCTGCCGAGGAGAAAATATTGTATACACACACACTCCCCCTCCCCGTCTTTTGCTGTGCCTCCTTCCACCAATCCTTTTTCATCTTTCTTGCTTTTCAACCGAATCCCAACTCTACTCTGCTAATCTTTTTGGCAGCTGAAACATGGAAGAAAATTGACCAAGCAAGATTATACAGATAGGACCACTGTAAGAGTGCACTTGCAAAGGACTGACAGAAATAATAAGTTTTTAAAGTTCTAAATGCATTTGTGCAAGTTACTTGGGCTGCATTTTTTTAACGGCTCTAATTTGTTCCATTTTTGAGGCTACATTTTTTAAAAAGCAGGGTTGGGCAGGGAGTTCAGGCAGGGAGACAAGACAGATTCTGCAGAGAGAAAGACATTGGGGTGCCTAAGAAGAAAGAAGGGGGCAACAATCTGAGTAGTCTTCAGCTGAGCTCTGGTGCACTGCCAGGTTGCTCTGAACAGCCCAGACTATGTAACTAACCTGTCCAATAAATAGTCCGTTTTGGGGAATGCATTCACAAGAGCCACACTATAAAAGTTATTTGAAATTTAACACCCAGCTTTTTTATTTCTAAAAAATTTATTTCTACAAACAAAATGCTCATAAAGCAGCACTGGAAAATCACTCTTTGTGGGAGAGGGAAAGGACATCCATAGTGGCCCAAACATAGTGGCCCTTTCAGCCTCAGTAAGGGTCCTTTCCCTTATCCAAATGAAAAAAGGTAGGAGTTCACTCTATGAAATGAAGGTGTCCAAAGAACCCACATCTGGTTTCTGACTGAATAACAGGGTGGCTAAAGTGCGAGATTAGGAATATGAAGCTCAATGGGCGACCATTAAGAATTTTACTACCTCTATTTCTGTCATGCAGATCAGAGAGGAATGGGGCAATCCAAGTACCCCACCCTGAGCTCCTTGGAGGGAGAGTGGGATACAGTGCCATAGATGAACGCCTGGGAGCCTACTGCATCCACATTTCCTTGGGGTGATGAGCACACTACCTGCACTGTCCAGCCATCAAGCCAGCTAACCATATAGCTGGGTGGGCAACACTTAGGCAGGAATCTACTACTTGTATGAGCCATCCAAGCACATTTAATCTGCAAAATAAGGAACCAGAGATGACACATCCTTAAAGGTGTACAGTAGGACAGCAGGGGCAGGGGGAGAGACAGTTGCCACTTAAATAAGCAAAATAATTACAACTGCACAACCCAACATGATAGATGGCTTTATCACTGAAAGATCAAAGATTGTATAAGCCAAGCTAAGGAAAAGCAGGAAAGTGTCCCATGGTTCTATAGCCAGAATATCAAAGGGGAGGGGGATGCCGGCACACACACGCTGCTCTAGGCATTCATGATCCAAAATCCTCAGAAGCAAAAAAGAGAAACCGAAAGGAACGGGAATAATTCAAATCAAAATCCCCACTTGGTTGTTAATTAACACTGCTACAAGGGCACCTATGATTCAAAGCAAAGGCCTGCAGATGCAAATGGTCCCGTGGATTTATGGCAATCTCCTTGATCATCATTTCAGTTTGGAAGTCTGAATCTGTCCAGAGGCATTCCAATCAGACGGTTCTTTGGGTTAAACCAGTTATTATACAGGTTGCAATAATGTGCACCTATTTTACGTCTACTGTTACAGAAACTACTGCCACTGCTAGCTATATTCAAAGACTATGTACAGCTACCCACTAAAGTTTGCTCACTGCCAAAAATGGTCCTCCTAGGAACAGGACTGGATCACTGTGTAGGATGTTTGCACTGGCACTGCCTGTGTTGCAAGCTTGCCAAAATCCACAGCAGCTGATGCCTTCAGGTCAGGTAACAAGCACAAAAAGTAAAGCTACTCTCCGTTTCTTTTGGCTGTTCCGGTTGTAAAAATAGCTTTTGAATTGTCACTTCTATTTATATGTTGATGTGTGAACTGCCCTGGTTGCCTTACAAGGCAGGGTGACACCGGAAGCAAGATTGGTGCCCAACTCAGGGCAACTACCACCATTTCTTATCACACATTAAAGATACTGAACTAACCCAAACAAGGAACACCTGGGATTGATATCAAGGCTGTACAATCTCTTATTTGTTCAACCAATTTCCTCCCCCGCCCCCGCTCTCTCTCACACACATACACACAAACAGGGGGGGAGAGATTGAGATTCAGAAAGTACAAAAGAATTACCGTATTTTTTGCTCTATAAGACTCACTTTTTTCCCCCTCAAAAGGGGAAATGTCTGTGCGCCTTATAGAGCGAATATGTGTGCGCAGTAAGTCTGTCAGATGTGCAGCCCATGGGGAAGTGATAGAGAATGTGCCTGTGATTATGTGCCCATTTGATTCAGAATATTTTTTTTCTTGTTTTCCTCCTCTAAAAACTAGGTGCGTCTTATGGTCAGGTGCGTCTTATAGAGCGAAAAATACGGTAACTACTCTGATTCCTAAAGGGGTGGGAATCAACCTTTGGATGTAGGGAAAAGCACCTGTTTACTACTATACAGTGCTGTGTTTTTCAGGAGAAAGTCACAACTCAGCTGTAGGGGAACATATTTTGCACACAAAAGTTCCCAGGCCGGGAACCCAGCATCTCCAGTTAAAAGAATCCTAGGTAACAAGAAAAACCATTCTCTGTCTGGAGAGCTACTGCTCTTTGGAGTAAATAGTTTGGGCTTAGATGGACACATGGTATAAAGGCAATTTCTTGCAGTCCTAGAATGCTGGTAAAAGTATGGCAATAAACAACAGGACAGCACATGGGCAGAAAGATGGGAAATCTACCAATAATTTCCACATGATCTGGGACCCAAATACATTATTTTTTGCTCTATAAGACGCACTTTTCCCCCCTCAAAAGTAAGGGGAAATGTCTGTGCGTCTTATAGAGCGAATGTGTGTGTGCAGTAAGTCTGTCAGATGTGCAGCCCATGGGGAAGTGATGGGGAATGTGCCTGTGATTCTGTGCCCATTTGATTCAGAATATTTTTTTTCTTGTTTTCCTCCTCTAAAAACTAGGTGCGTCTTATGGAGCAAAAAATACGTTAATTTGCCAGACCATCAGCTCTTGTACCGGCTTGCCTTTTTACAGAAGTTACCGCTTGAAGCCTTTTTCTGTGCACCCTGTGCTTATCTTAGTGACAACCAGAGACAGAGACTCATCAGTGGTAGCCCTACTGCCTCTGAACATGTTTCTGTGGAAGGGATGCCCAGCATCTATGTCAGTAAGGGAGAGTGAAACAGAATCCCAAGCACTTGAGAAAACCTCTTCTTGCTGCTCGTTGCATTTCAGCGAATGTTTTATCTGCCAGGGTCTCCTATGTTATGTTAAATTTATTCAGGAAACAACCTTTACCTGTTTCCTTCATGTTCATTTGAATGCCAGGAAAGTCTTGTTTTATTTATTTACAATGTCGTATCTACACAGATTCTGGAGTGGCAAACCACAGAAAGTGACAAGGCAGGTTCCTCAATGAGAGTAACTCTTTCAGGTATCCTGGTACCAATCTTCCTAGGCATTTCCATCTTTCTACTTTTTCTTGCTGTGGGTAGGGATTATTTTAGCCCTAGGCACAAATAATATGGTTTTTCCAGAAAATTTTGAATTGCAGCTTTCTGGAAACATTTTGGGATTTTTTTTTTCCTATGCAAGCCGCATTCATTTGCATTCGGTCATTTGCATAGGAAAGTTTCCAGTTTGCATCAGGAAAATTTCTGATGCCCGGAGGAAATTTTATTTAGCATATTTATTTTACCTGAATTTAATAAACAAAGCTTTGAAAAGTATAGCTACCAGAATGTGACCTGAAATATCTGAGGGGACAAAATTAAATCAACATTGATGTGATTTCAATGCTGTATCACATAGTATTGTTGGAAAAGAATGTTCCCTTAGAGGGATTAAATTTAAAGGGAAAAAGTACTGAAACTGTTTCACACTAATTAATTTTAGCGACGTAAGACTGGTGCAATATATGCTGACAACGGCTCATCTAGTTCAGCAGAGTTCAATTCTCTTCCACTGAGGTTGTTGGAGCAGCTTCGGTTTTGCTGTCACACTTACTAGTTTCATTTCACTCAGACATAAAGGTATTTCAATGACATATAATAAGTCTCACATATGTACCAAAGACAATTACTTGAAAAACATTAATTACAACTTGTAAACTGCCAAGTTTGCCTAATGGCGTATTTGTAAGTAGCATCCGTTCATTTTTGCCAATGAGCTTCTGAAGCAGAAAATTTTCCATGGAAAAATAGCACACTGGAAAAATTTCTACCTACCTAACTGCTAAGGGCCAAACTGAATTTCAGAGACACTCTCAGGAATGTCCAGTAATGGGTCGGCAGAAGATAGAAAAAATGCCAGGACACTGTAACTTAGTGGAACCACTGGCAGTAATTAGATCTTGAGAGGCATTTCAACATTTTAGAATGGAGCGGAGGGGCGGGGGACTGCAAAAGAACTGGGAAGACACCAAATAATCAGCAATTAGAGAAAAGAGAAGGTAGGGGAAATGGGCGTGGACTTCTTGGGAGCTCTCATCAACCCTGCCCAGTGATGATGCTGGCTGGGGATGACGAGCAGTGCAGTTCAAAACATCTGGAGGGCCTCAGAGGACTAGTTAAGAATATGGGACTAGCATTGTTGCCACATATTGTACCTCTCTAAATTTTATTTGCTGGATTTCTGCTGCTGCTTTAGTTCTTCCTGTCATTTATCCTATTTTTTATATACTTTTAATTGTAAGCTGCCTAGGGAACACTGCGATGCTGAAAGCACAAGATATAAATATAGTAAATAAACAGCTCAGTGGTAAAGAACATGTTTTGGGGGTAGAGAGTCCAAATTTCAATTCTCAGCATTTTCAGTTAAAGAGATATCTTCAGTAGCAGCACTGGGAAAAACCTGCTGTACCCGGACCTTGTAAAACCTTACAATTTAACTGTCCTGGATGGGGTTTGGGGTTGCTCCTAGATCCTGAACTGTTGCTTGAGTCAAAAGAGGACTCAGTGGCATGGAGTACCTTTTATCAGCTTAGGCTGATAAAACTATGCCCCTATCTGGACAGACAAAACCTAGCCACAATCATCCATGCCCTGGTAACGTCTCATTCGGGTCACTGTAATGTGCTCTATGTGGAGCTGCCTTTAAAATGCTCCAGAAATTGCAACTAATTCAAATGAGGGCAGTGCACCTGTTAACAGCGACTGCCTTTCGATACCGTATTACCCCATCAGCTTGCACTGGCTTCCAGTTGAAGTCCAGGCATGATTCAAAGTGCTTTTATTAACATATAAAGCCCTAAATGTTTTAGGATAGCTGAAGGAACACCCAGGCCCCAAAATCATCATCTGAATCTATGTATTTATTGAATGGAGCTGGTCTTTGACTGCAATGAAGTTTTTATCTATCTAAGCCCCAAGATCATCTTCGCAGGGAGCCCCCTCTGATGGAGGCAAGGAGGGGCGAACAGAAAAAGGGCCTTCTCACCAAGGACACCCCATTCATAGAATCAGCTCCTCAAAGAGGTATGTCTAGTGTTTCAGGCACCAAGCAAAACCGTTTTTATTCTCCAGATATGCTAATAGTTAATTTTATATTGCTATTAAGTATTTTTTAAAATGTGTATTTATACTAGCAAGAGGAGTGAAGAGGAAACTTTTGCCTGCCCACTCCTCCTCCCCTTCACAGGATGTCTGTAATCCTCTGACTTCAGGGAGCTCTGAGCAGCCTTCTTAGATTGTGCCCCTAATTCCATACAATAATCTAAATCATGGAACAACCTCGTAACTGCACACTACCTGCACATGGAAAGAGTTAATTAAAATAGTGAATCTTGAGAGCAGCATTGGGTTCCTTCAATATAATTCAGTAAGTCACATTTTAAAACAACATTTTAAATATGTTATGTGAATAAATCATTATCATGTATATAATGCTTTGATTACCATAAATGTACTTCACTTATAATATCTCAGAAATACTGACTTCCCCTTGCTTCAGAAGTGTGGATTATATTCTTACCACCCTTTCTCTGAGGAACTCAATATGCTGCTACATGGATATCTCCATAGTGCATAAAGGTCTTGGGAGAGGTTGCATGTTTAAAGCAGTGAATTCATGGAATGCTGGCTGGGGAATGTTGCATGTTACAGATTTTTTTCTTCTAAGTATACATCGGACTGCACCCTTAGCCTCATTGGTTTCAATACTATACTGTATTAGATACACAATGTGCCCTATACACTAATGGCATAACCACTGATCTTATGTGGCCAAAATGGCACGCGCGCACCCCAGAAATAAGTATCAGCAAGCTCAGGGAAAGCCCAAATTTTGTAGCAGTGCAAAAATCTTTATTTATTTATTTTCCAATTTATATCCTGCCTTCTTCCTACAAAGGGCTCAAGGCAGCTTACATCCTCCTCCATCTTATCCCCACAACAACAACCCTGTGAGGTAGGTTGGGCTGAGAGTCTGCGACTGGCCCAAAGCCACCCAGCTGGCTCCATGGCCGAGCGGAGACTCGAACCCAGGTCGTCTGAGTCCCAGTCCCAGCTCTTAACCACTACGCCACACTGGCCCTTTAGGAGGGAAACATGCAAGCAAAATGTTCAGGGAAAACATCCTGATAGAAAACAGGAATAGCTGGATCCCTGCACAGAAACCCTCCATAATACTTTTTGTTGCAGGTTCCATTTGTTTGTTTTGTATTAGCCAAGCTGTCTCCAGCAAGGCCACAAAGTTTTCTTTTTGCTCACTCAATTCCTTTAGGCAAAAGGTTGTGAAATGCCAGAGTGGGCTATTCTCCTGTCTTTGCAATCCGTGTTCTGCTGGCAAACCAGACATTGTATACAGATCCTCCTTTTGTACAGAAAAACATATCAAGTGACAGAAATACAGATATTCATATAACTGAATAGAAAGTTTTCCCATTAAAATTCAAGATCACACAAACATCTAAATGAATAAGGAAGCCTACAACCTTTCAGTATTCTACCACATTTAACTGGTCAACATTTCAATCCAACTATATCTACTCAAGTACTGAAAACAAAATAGCAGTCTTGTATTTTCAGTATATATTTCAGTTACTCAGTATAGATCTGCCTCATCTAAAATGGCAAAAATACTTTAAACTTGGGGTGTGGATGTTTTGCCTAAAACTCTGCTCGCTATTGTCTATGGATGATGGATGTGGAAAGCCAAAATACCCGGAGGGCCATAAGCTGACTGTCTTCTCCCTCTGCTTTAAACTGTTACAGTCCAACATATTGCTTACAATTATGTCCTGGATGATGCCTCTTTCGTCCAGTATTGGGCAATTACAATATTGGTATTCAGTTATAAATATAAGGTGAGCTCTGTTTCTTTTTCTGGACACATCTCCTCAAGATAACGACCAGACAGATCATTATCATCGGACAAATACCAATCCAATATGAAATACAATGGAAGAGATGGGTTAAAATCAACAGTATTTTAGGGTACTCCCACCAAGCATTCCTGAAAGGTGCAATCCCATGCAAGTTAAGACAGAACTGGCTGGGGCATGTTCAGCGTTGTAGGTCTATGTTCAGACTAAACTTGCATAGGAATCAATTTTATTAGATTTAGATTTCCAGCAACACAGAGGGGTATTAAATCAGCTTCGTACTCAACATTAAGCATCAATGCATCATTATTTTATAACAACTTTCAGTCATGCTGATACAGCTCAATATCTTAAACTGTTTCTCCTAAAAATAAGCTCAAACCTCATTAGTTAATACTTGAATTCACGGTAATATTTCCAACAGTAAAATGTTTTGATTAATATTGAGTACTTGATTAATTTTATTGGGGGCTATTCTACTCAGTTCTAGTACTGTATCCTTTCTTATCGCCAGTGGCTGAAAGCACCTTAGTTCATATTAAGATAATATTTTATATTTCCCATTTTTGTTATCCTAAACATTACATTTCTTAAAAGGCTATGAGAAATGTGTATCATTTCATTTACATTTCAATGTGTAGGGCAGTGACCAACAGCCACTGTGGGGTAGTGATTAAAAATGCTTTGGGATTAAAAATGCTTTGGGATTAAAAGTCCCAAAAAGTTTGGGACTTGGGTGATCTGGCTTTTATACTGGGTTTTATTCAGTATACCACTCTAGAAACTGTTTTTGACTAAGGGTAGGATAAAATGCCTTAGGTAAATAAACTGTGAGTTTCCAGTTTAGACAAAAAGGCAAAAGGATGGGGTGGTAAAACGTAAACCTGAAAAAGCTGGTAGAAGTTTTTCCTGACCCTCTCATCACACAGAACTTGGGATTGTCCAGATGAAACTGATAGAAGATTCAGGACAAACAAAATACTTTTTCGCATGACACACAGCTAAACTATCAAATTCCCTGCTACAGTATGATGATAGGGTGGAAAAGAGAATTAGACCAGTTCAGAGAAGATATTTCTATCAATGGCTACTAGTCATAATGGCCATATGCTCAGTGGCAGTATGCCACTAAATACCACTTGCCAAGCGCAACAGGATGAGGGATATTGCTGGTGGCCTTGCTAGGGTTGGCTTCCATGGGAAGCCAGATGCCGGCCATCTCTGTTCTTATGTTGAAGCTGTTCCCAAATAAACCGAACTGTATCTCCTAGTGCAGAAGGTGGCCAACTTGAGGTCCTCCACCCATAGCTTCCATGATCCCTCAATTTTGGCTACAATGGACAGGACTGTTGGGAGTTATAGGCTGAAACATCCTACAAGTCGCATGTTGCCCACCCCTGTTGAAATGGCTGATGGCAAAATGATTCTTGTGGTGGGGTCCTAGAACTAGAGTGCTTTTACTTTTTTTTAAGGACTATTTCCAGGCATTTTTGTTTCTCATTTCTGATCTATTCCATTTGCCCAAGGGCAATCCTTAAAATCTATCATACTGAATTATATTAGCATTCTGCCTTTTCAATTTTTCATGCCTGAAACTTTGTAACCTCGCCATAGCATTAACTTAACAAGTAGAAATTGACTCCTACTAGGTACCAGCCCTCTTCCTTCCCAACATTTCAACTCTGTACTGTTCGCCTAATTTGGAATGCAGGCAGCTGCCCATAGCTAGCGCCAGGTTTGCACCAGGGCTAAGAGGTCTCTTATAAGGAGAGTGTGGTTTGGGCTTTATGCCCTGTTCTGTTGCCCTGGATGACTAAGTGAAGACCATGTTATTTTGTGTGTTTCCTTTCTTATACACCTGGATCTTATGTTCACTCCTGTTTTCCATGAATAAATATTTTCTTTCCTTAAAATGTTGTCACAGGGTACAGTTGGAAGACTCAAGACTAACTTTGCTGAAGAGAAGCAGGCAAGGTTCTGGTTAGAACTTGGAGAGAAACCCTCAGTAGGCCAGAGTATATTGCCTTGAGCTCTTGTTGTTGTTAGTCACGAAGTTGTGTCCAACCCATCGCAACCCCATGAACAACATTCCTCCAGGCCTTCCTGTCCTCCACCATCCCCCAGAGTCCACTGGAGAAGGAAATGGCAACCCACTCCAGTATATTTGCCATGAAAACCCCATTTGTTGTTGTTAGTCGCGAAGTCGAGTCCGACCCATCGCGACCCCATGGACAACATTCCTCCAGGCCCTCCTGTCCTCCACCATCCCCCGGAGTCCACTCAAGCTCACACCAACCGCCTCTGTGACTCCATCCAGCCACCTCATCCTCTGCCGTCCCCTTCTGGACCCCATGGACAGGACCAAAAGGCCTTGAGCTCTACCATGGAAGAAAAACAGTACAGAAATGTAATACATAAATAAAAATGTTCAAACCCCGCTCCCACTCTCTCCCAATGTGCTTAGCTCAAACCCCTATCCAGGCATTGAGTGGCCCTGGGTACCAAATGCGCTAAGGGGTAATTAGAGTGAGCCAGCCCCTCTGCTAACCCCAGATGCTGATCACACGCACTTCTGACAAGCTCCGTTCCAAGTCGGACTCATGGCAAATGTGTGACGGAGGGGTGAACAGTCACGGCACATGCCAGCATCCTGCGGTGGACCTAACTTGAACATTCTTGTTGCTGCTTTCTTCTTCTTCCTGCTGATACTGTAATTATATCTTGCCTTTTTTTTTGTCTTGCAAGAAACTGAAGGTAGTTTATATGGTTCCCTTTCTGCCCATTTTGTCCTCGCAACAAGAATGTGAGGAAGGTTAGGCTAAGAGTCAGGAACTAGCCCAAAGGCACCCAGTGAGCTTCAGGGGTGGTACTAGGTGCTGGAAAGACGAGGGAGCAGGCCCCCAGGACAAAGCGTGCACACATTTATTTTATTTATTTAAACCATTTCTATGCTGCCCCATTCACAAAAAGTCTCGGGGCGGCTTACAACATTAATAAATAAACATAAACAAACAGTTATATAATTAGACTTAAAAAACTGGAAACATCTTGGCACGTACATAAAAACCCAATAAATACAGTTCATAAATTAACAATTAACTTTTAAATAAAAAGGCCTTGGCCTAGCACCAAAAAACAAATAACGACGGCACCAGGCAGACCTCTCTGAGGAGCACATTCCATAGGTGGGGTGCCACCACAGAGAAGGCCCTCCTCCGGGCATTCATCCTCCTAATATCTTTCATGGAGGGTTCCCGGAGAAAGGCCTCTGCTACCGATCTCAAGGGGCGGGAGGGCATATATGGGCACAAGCGTTCCTTTAGATAACCAGGTCCCAAGCCTTTAAGGGCTTTATAGGTGATAACCAACACCTTGAATTGGGCCCGGACTTCAATGGGGAGCCAGTGAAGCTGACAGAGAACTGGGGTTATATGAGAACAACGCCCAGTCCCCGTCAATGTCTGAATATGCTAATTTATATATGCTCTAGAGCAGGGGTCCTCAAACTTTTTCAGCAGGGGGCCAGCTGAAAGGTGCTGGCGGTGGGCATGGGCTGCCAAGGTGGTGCCGGCAGGGATGTGCGGGCTGGGGAGGGGGGAGCGCACATGCAGTGAGGTGCATGGGCGTGTGGGGCGAGGTGCCAGCTTGCTTGCGAGGAGATCGTTTTCTCTGAGTGCGTCCAAAACGATCTTGCCGCGAACAAGCTGCTAATGGGTGTGTGCACGGCGAGGCGCTGGCTTGCTCATGAGGAAATAGTTTTCTCCAAGTGAGTCCAAAACAATCTCCTCACGAGCAAGCAATACACATGCGTGGGGAGTGCAAAACCTCTGGGATGGGCCAGTTAAATGGGAATGGGGGCTGGATCCGGCCTGCGGGCCGTAGTTTGAGGACCCATGCTCTAGAGTCTCTCTCTGATCCTGTCTGCTACAGACATCCATATTTGTCAAAAGAGATGTATGGCCAGGAAAGAGGAAAACTTTTGATTTCAGAGAAAAACTCTGCAGGAATTTTCCAGGTGGCAACAAGAAGTTAAGCACTTAAGGCCACAATGCCAGCTATAGCCTCAGATGAACTTCCTGGCCAACTGGGAGCCAGAATCCAGAAATGCCAAGTCCCAACTGAACACTTTACTATATTGGCCCTTGCATTCACTGGTGCATTCAAATTCAGACAACGTGGTGGCACTAGAAAACTTCCGGTCAACGAAATTTAATTCCTAGTGTGTGTAAACATTTTAAATCTGGTGTACTTGCTTACCTAACAACATCTACATACATGGTGACAGCAATCTAGAGTGAGGTTCCTGAGTGAAAATTGATTAGCATACTCCTATTCTTGTGCACCCAGCCCTACCTCAGCCCCGAGTCTGAGAAGCAGGCTGGCTACCCTGCATCGGTCCCTAGATTTATGACATGGTTGCTACATTCGTTCAGGCATGGATCACACACTCTCCCTAGAGAAAGATTGCCCCAACTTTCCAACAGCTGCTTTTTAATGCTTGGAGAAGAGAGCCGTCTCTGTTGTCAAGGTTCCAGAAGAAGGGGACCAGTTTTGCCTTGCCCACGTGGCAACTGGTGGGAGGCTGTTCCCCAAGCTCGAAGCGCTCTAGGCACAGGGTGGAGGAGTTAGCAGCTCCTTCCTTTCCAAGCATCTGCCAGCTTGGATAATCTAGTCCCCACTGAAGAGCATGACATCACCCCAGGGTGAATTAGATGCCTTTCAGTCGGCTGGGCCTACAATGCAGCCTGAAATAGAGTCATGATCCATCCCATCCAAGCCACTACTTAGGCACGTCCGTCCAGGAGGTTCTTGCACTCCCACTTCTGAACTTCAGTGTGCAATCAGAAATCCAGGAAGCAACTCCAGGCAAGCAAAGGGGAGAGATGGGACTGGATTTCTTGCACCAACACTGCGCTTCCTCACATGTAAACTGCGGTATGCTGGTGCAGCCCTGGTTTCTGGCACCTGCCCTGAAGATGGTACCATCAAGTGTCTGCTCCATGATTGTATTAAGCGAGTACGCTTGAAAGCAGGAAAATATTGTGGTGATGTTTGCTGGAGTCTATAGGGAGATTCCTGTTATCTAATTCCATGGATTTAAAATATCTGTATCCTGCTTTTCCATAAAAATGCCTAAGGCAGTTTGCTCAAGAAGCAAACAAAGCAATTTAATAGAATATCTTGGAACCCCAATAAAACACAATCCAAACAATAAAAAAGAAATCAGCCACAGGGAAGAACAAAGTTAGCAGATTGGTTGGGGATGGAATGGAGAAAGAATAACATTCGAAGTTAAGATCCACGGAGGTGATATTTGTTTTTAGTCTCATAAGGACATAGGGAAAGTTCTGCTGGATCAGACCACAAGTCCATCTGATCCAGCACTCTGTACACATAGTGGCAACCAGTTCTCCTCCTGCCCAGCTCCTCAGCAACTGGGGTATGCAGACAGGTCTCCCTTGCTAAAGAAGGTAGTTCACAGCCAGCAAGCTAGAAGCCACTGATAGCCTCCTCCAATCCCTTTTGAATTTGACCAAACCCTTTTTTAATCCATCCAGACTGGCAGCCATCACCGCTTCCCATGGCAGCAAATTCCGTAGTTTAATTATATGCTGTGTGAAGAAGTACTTCTTTTGCTCTATTTGAAACCTCCCCCCAATGCAGTTTCATGGAATGACCCAGGATTTGAGTCTTATGGGAGAGGGAGAAAACTGCCTCCCTCTCAACACTGTGCATTATTTTAAACACCTCTATCCTGTCTTCCCTTACTTGCCTTGTTTCTAAGCTAAACAGTCCCACTGTTGCAGCCACTCATAGGGGAACTGCTCCAGCCCCCTGATCAGTTTTGTCACCTTTCTCTGTACCTTTCCCAACTCAATGTCCTTTTTCAGATAAGGTGATCACAACTGAACACAGTATTTCAAGGTTTGTATACGGGAAGGAAGATTTTGGACGTTCTATTTTCTATTCCATTCCTAATTATGCATAGCATAGTTTGCCTTCTTCACAGCAGCTGAGTACTGAGTCGGCATTTTTGTTGAGCTGTCCACCAGTACCCCAAGATCCCTTTCTTGCTCAGCCTCTCCCTACATAATCAAAGGACACAGACTCAGTATCTTTCTGACAACCAATCAACCAACAAAAAACAATACTTTAACCCATGTTTTTAACACAAAACAAGCCTAATACCACTGCACAGTTCCAGATTACTCAAACCAAACAAGCCAAGCCATAACCCATAGAAAGGGCACGGCAAAGCACAATACCACTACATATCCATTCAAGAGGATCCTTTATTTATAATTCTAAATACAGCTATCAGTCCAAGCAAGAAGTAAGATTTAATGCACGTGGGTTGAGGTTTTTCTTCCTCTAGTTGCATGAAGTGCTTATGTGATGGGATCAAGCACATGGTAAAGCAGATTCAAACAAAGGGTTGAGAGGCAGCATAGTAAAGAAGTCACATGGTACTCTCTGCATATCAGAAAAAATACTTTAAAACTGTATCCACTTAACTCCTCTAAAATATTCAGTCTTCAGGCCCCGTATATGAAGTGAAATCCATCGCAATCTGTCCAGTGAGAAGCTATATACAAATATTGTTCCTCAACTTAGGCAGTGTGAGTTGCAGGTTTTGGGGAACCCTCAGGCAACATGCTCTGAGCAGTTGGGAGGACTGGGAGGCCCCAGGGATTGGCAATGTGGCATGGAATCTAGTAGATATCCCACAACGCCAACCCTGAAAGACTTAGAGCTGCTTCACATAATGCTGAATTAATGGGGAAGTCATATACGGCCACAGTGCGCCCATAACATAGGCAAGGAAAACTCACTGCTTTTTTGATCACATGGATACTGACAGTGTTTGCAAAATGTATTTTTCAGTGCTCTCTAACACCATATATTTGCTATAGCACCATATATTGCTCTATATGTAAACACATGGTAAACCACTTAATTTCATAATGTTTGAAGCATCCCTTAGTTTTCTGAACCTGAAATATTACTGGGACACAACTTCATCTGATTTTTTTAAAATGGTGGTACATGACTAGTGATGATGACTAGTGACATTATCTGGAAATGTTTGATTGGAAAATTTTCTGTTCCCCTAAATAAATGAGGGTGTTGGCATTTTCATTTGTAGTTAAGTAAAAACCCCACAAAACTAAAATAGCACATCATGTTAATTTTGTATTTTGCATATGTATCTGAAAATGTTTTCCAGTGGCCAAAAGCAGTTGAAATGAAAAATACTTGACTAGGAAATAAACTAACTTTAAAAATACATGTGGATTTAAAGGGTTATATTCAAATAAATGCAAAGCTTTACTTGGAAATATTTTTATTAGAATACTTGTACATTTATCATTGTAAATAAAAAGTATCATATACTTCTGAAGCTTCCTGATAGTCAATCACAATTTTGAACTTAGATTTGACTGGTAATTTATCTATTCTAGTAGTACAATTTGACTTGCACTGCATTAATTCATTAACTTAGTATTTTATTATTGAAAAATGGAAATTTTTCTACACAAACATGTAGCAGTAGAAAGGTTTCTGTCCCTCATCATTCTACATGACAAACCAAAATAGTGGTTTTCAAATTTCTTGTCTTTACAAGACTCGTTCCATAGTGACTCATCCACCGAGGAGCAAACACAGAGAGCGAGAGAGCATGTGCGGGAGAGAATGAGATTCAGAATCCATTCAGGCAAGTCCCAGGGTACATAGTCCATCTGTGGAAAGGGACTTGCGTATTGCCCTGTGCTACCTTGCAGCCTTTTCCAACCTCAACTGCATCATGGGCTATGCTAGCTGGGGAAGAGGAAAGTCATAGTTCAACACACCTGGAGGGCCCCATTCTAGGGATGGTCACCCTGGAATGTAGCCTACACTTTCCTGCAGCTGCACAGTGAAAGGGAGATCAGCAGCAAATGGCAAGCTTTCTCTTTTCATTATAAAACACTTCTGAGGAACTCCAGGATTCTCCACAACACATTTGGAAAGCTGCTACAAAGGAAACAGGTTCCAGGAGGGCTTACATGGTTTAGAAGCGACCCACAAATGCTTTGCAATCAGACGTCTCAGGCCAAGATGCAGGCCAAACTGGCTGTAAACTAAGAGCAACGCATGACACGGAAGAGGAGTGGCGCTGCCTTCAAATTCCCTCAGCCTCTGGACTAGCTGAGCAACAGCTGTTCTTTTCAGGATAGGGGAAGAATTCTGTCTGGAATTGGATTTGGCCAGATTAAGGTGAAAGCATCACTGTGATTGCGTCTAAAGGGCTGGAGATCACTTCCATATGATGTCTAGTATCTTGCATAGGGGGTTTCTTCTGACCAAGTAGCACTAAACTAGAGCTGACAGTTTTGCCCGTCCTCAGAGGATTGGCAGTAGGTAGGCACATTGAAGTATGACTAATATCTCCTCCAGCAGAATCCAATAATCTCCTAGAACGGCAGCTATTAAACAATGTTTGCATTTCAAGACTACTTCTGCCTCATCTCAAAAAAGACTTGTGAACTGAGCCTCTTGTCTGTGCATTTCTCCTTCTCGAACTAGAAATCAGGCCACTCTGGAAAAAACCAATAGCTAGTCCCTACTAGGATTTTTTCCCTAAATGTTTGTGATCTAAATTTATGAGTGGGTGAGCCTCTCCAGCAAACCACTTCCCCCTCTGATCAACACTGGATTCAGTCCTAGAGATGCCTCACCTTCCCAGTTCCTGAAACAGTCTCCAGAGATCAACATCTGGAAGAAAACAGCACGGTACAAACGATCTTCCCCTTACTACTGCAGTTTCCAGAAAGCCTGTACAGATAGAAGACTTCAATCCATATCAGGCAGGAAATCCAAGAGATCTAGGACAAAGAAAGCTATAAAATAGCCAGATATATATTTGTAAGCTAAAGACAAAATTACACTGGAAAACCTGATGGTTTCCTGACATTTGTTCCCCTTTGAAGAGATTATTTTATGATGACTTTATGTCAAGAGTGTAAGATTTAGCTTTCTGGATTATCCAGGAATCTATCTAGCATAGCATTCCGTTCCCACCTGCCATGTTCCCTGCCTCTGATTTTTAATTTAAGAAGTTTTTTTAAAAAAAGAAATTACACTGGCAGACTGGATGCTGCAAAGCAAATGGATGTTCTCTAGCGCTATCTTTATTTAGGTTGAAAGGAGGGTTTTGTGTTTTTGGAGCTTAGTATCAGATAGCTAAAAGCAGAGTGGCTTAATTACAGAGATTCCATGTAGTATTAAAGCCAGGGATAGACTTGGTTTCCATAAAACTATTCACATTCTTTTAAAAGAATCCAAACAATCATTAATGTAGGTTGTAGGAGTAAGTTCTTTGATCCCATGGCTCTCTAGAGAGTGTTTGATGTCCACAGGTCTGATGGTGGAAGAATAGCTCTGTTCTCTCAACTGGGGATCCATGCTGAGATCTCCCACCCCCAGCTCCCAACGTGCTTGGGAAGAACGGAACTGGCTGCTTCGCCAAGGCCCTAAGACCAACCTTGTAAAGGGGGTAAAGTGGACATTTTAGGGACGGGGAGGGGGCTGGGTCCACTAGGATATGCTTTATCCTGATGGTGGTGCTCTAGACTCCTTGCCTCTCCATCCTAAGTGAGCACCCATTGAGCTAAGCTGCAGGAGAGGGGATATGATGCCACCTAGCACAGGACAACTTATTTATTAGCTTTTTCTTTTTTTGAAGACCTCCAGGCAGCTTACATCATTCACCTCCTCCTGCTCTCAATCTTCTCCCCACAACAAAACCCCTGTGAGGCAGGCTGGGCTGAGAGTCTATGCCTTCCTCTCCATGTTCAGAAGCTTGCAGGATTTCCCACAGGATTGTGCCCTAAATGGTTAAAATATTTTTATACTGCATTTCAGCCGCTAAGCCTTCAAGGTGGTATACAAAACCAAATTTAAACATCATTTAAGAATTGAGTCATTTACTTATTATTGACATTTGGATACCACATCTGCTAAAAGGTTGTATGGCAGAATACAGCTTAAAACAGCAAAAATGTGCATTAAAATTTCACATTCTGATGAGACTAAAAGCAAATAACCTTTTCTAAAGGCAAAGAGAGCAGGGACCAACTATAGTTCTCGAGGGAATGTATTTCATAGTTTGGGAGGAAACACAAGGGAAACGCCTTTGCATGCATGTTCAACAAATGGGCCTTTCTGCACAGTGGTATCCTCAAGAGGGCCCTTCCTGCAATCTTAATACTTGGGCAGATTCATACAGAGACAGGCAATCCTTGCCTATTTCAGGCTCTGAAGTTTTTTTTTTTTAAACACCCTGAATTGCACCTAGAAAGTAACTGGAACCAAGCGCAAGTCTGTAAGGACAGATGTGATATGGTTCTAATATTATGTACCAGGATGACCCCGGTGACCACATTCTCACCCCCTGAACAGACCAGGCAGTCTCCCATTTACTCTGCTTTCATATCCCACCCACACCTCTGATGGGGTGACATACAAATGTGATAGATGGAGGGAGGGATGCACCTTTCCTGTAAACTACAATTCATTGCTTTAGAAGACGCTATGGTTGGAAGTTGGCTTCATATCCTGACTTGTTTCAAAGCTATTAACCATAGCTTGAGTTGAATGTAAAACCATAGTTAATGGAATACTTTTTGGTTTGTTCACTTACCCACGTATAAGGTTCATCTGAGATTTTGATTCTCATTTGCACAGTTTAGAGAGATCCTTTGGTATACTTGGGAGCTTCACTATCCCAAATCATTTGATGTTACCTGCAAACTCTGCTTCTCCACTGTTCATTCCTGACTTGACTTCATTTACTGATAACTTAAAAAGTACAGGTGCCATCAAAATGTTTAAGGAACTGTAAAGATTTTTTTTCATCTGCTTCTTTCTTTTTAACCAGTTAAGAAGCCATAAGAGGCTCTGTGTTCCATGAGGGCTAAAGGAGCATTCAGTAATGGACCTTCCCAGAAGCTTTTTAGATATCGAAGTACCTATCTACATGAAATGCTACTGCGGAAAATTGAAGCAACTCAGGGAAAAGACTTAAAAACAGCCATGTGACCATCAGAAGTGGGATCCTGAAATACATAGTAAAATTTGCCTACTGACTGAGTGCACCGATTCAGAAAGGCGCTCAGCTAACACCTGCTAAATGTGTTCAGACAGCAAGGCCCATGCCATTGTTTTGGTTGAGATCAACTGCCATAGAGCTCCTCCCTTCCAAGAATGTCTCCAAGAGCAGGCAATCCAGCCAATCATTATACTTCTCTGATTTTTTAAATTGAGAAACTTTGGGCAAAGTGTGAATCTTTGTCACTATGGAAAAAATGGAATGTCCCCTGAAGCTTGGTTGGACAAAATTACTACAAGCAATTCCATCAGCTGAAATCAGGGAGAAATTCATTTAAAGCGAGAGGGAATTGTTCTGCAATGACTGAAGTGAGATGTTGGCAAATGGGTGGTAGGTTTTATCTCAAAGGGATGCACAATCACTCAGTGATACGAGCACATGCTTTGCGTATAAGAGGTTAGAGCAGCCTTCCCCAACCTGGGACTCCAAAAATAGTTTGGACTCTAGCACCCATCAGCCCCAGCAGGCAGAGTCAATGGTCTGGAATCCTGGCTTATTACCCTCATATGGCTTGGGTTACATCAGGCTGTGAGGTTCCACCACTAGTTATTTCTAGTTAAAAAGACCAGACAGTAGATGACAGGAAACCTCTGTACCTGAGACAATGGAAAGACACTTCAGTGGACAACACTGAGCTAGACAGACAGACAGACAGCCTGTGCTGGTAAGTGTTAGTCTTCAGTGCACCCTAAGACAAATGTACCCTCACAGTTTCATCACTACAATGATCCTGTGAGGTAGGTTAGGTTAAAAGATAGGGACTGGCTCCCATGGTGAGCTTCAGGGCTGAGTGAAGATTTGAAGCTGGGCCTTCCCAGCCTTCGTCCAACACTCTGACCACTAATGTCACACTAGTTATTTGGTATCATCCAATTACCTCTCTGAGTGGATTCTGAACGTAATTTTCCTTGGTGGAAAGGCAGGGTGCAAATAAAACAAAACATAAATGTTTTCATTTTTCCCATCTACGTTTTATGACAGATCTCATTTAGTCATACTGGTCCTTTGTGGGTCTAAATAAAAGATAGTTGCTCTGTCTTTGATAATTGCTGACAAGCCCTAATAGCCAACAACAATCAGTTTATTTTCCTTTTCCTTCCTTTGTCCTTTCTCCCATTTGTACTGTATCTATTTAACTGTAAACTATTCTGACAAGGACTTGTCTACATATGTTGTTTTGCAGAATTTTAAGGTGATAATATATTCTATTACTCCACTCTACAATAGAGCCTCCAGAAATGAGAGAAGACTCCAATGAATACAAGAAATCTGTCAAAGATAGCAGTAAAGGTAAAGGTTCCCCCTGCACAAGTGTGCCTGCCGTGACCGACTCGAGGGGCGGTTCTCATCTCCGTTTCTAAGCCAAAGCGCCAGCGTTGTCCAAGGATGCTTCCGCGGTCATGTGGCCAGTATGACCAGACGCTTTCGTGCACAGGGCATTGTTGCTTCCCACCAAAGCAGTACCTATTTATCTACTTCCATTTGCATGCTTTCGGATGGCTAGGCTGACAGAAGCTGGGGCAAGAAACAAGAGATCAGTCTGTTACATGGCACTAGGGATTCGAACTGCCAACCTTCTGGTTGACAAACTCAGTGTCTTACCCACTGAGCCGCCGCACCCCTATCTTTCAAAGATACCAGTGTTATCATCCTACATACACCACTAGCAAACTCATTTTTGGAGTCTAACTTCCTCTGTAGCCAAATGGCACCACCTAGGCACAAGACATACTGGAGGTATCAACTGTATGAGGCTTGGGGGATCCTCAAGATTCCAGGATGTCCCTTGGGAAATAAGGCAAGATGCAATCCAGTGAGAACGGAGCATGCTAACAGAATGCAACCTCACTTCGGGATGTGGGAGGAGAGAACCAGGGGAGCACAATAATGGAAGGGAGTATTTTAGCAAGGGGTTCAACTGGCTGGGAAAGGAGCACTCCACACTGACACTTGTTGAAGATGTTGCTCGTTTTCCTTACAGCCAAGAAGATTTTCTAATATGACAATGAAGGATTCAAGGACATTACCGATACCCAATGATGGGTGTGGAGGGAAGAGCCAAGAGACAGCTAAAGGGCGTTACTCTTCATATGCAGGGATAGGGAATGTCAGGCCCAAGAGGACAAAAGCTGGTTCTCCCAAATTTCTGAGAAAAACATGCCTTTTCCTGGTCCCACCTGCTTTCCCATTGTTCATTTGTTGATTTTCCTGGTTTTTGTGAACCCCCCGCCCCCACCATTCCAAAAAAGGCAAAATTCTTTTGGTAAGGATTAGGTACAAGCAGTAAGAGCATAAAGCTATAATATGCCCTTTTTGTATCTGTGTTTGTGTAGTTTGGACTGTTGCCCCCCTTGTTGTTGGAATGTGGTTCCCAAGAACTTCTCAGAAACTGAATTTAGCTCTCTCACTGAAAGCAGCACCCCATTCCTGCCATACGTGATTGCAGAATTCTTCTCAGTGCCTCTTGTGCCCACATGACCCTAGCTCAGTTTGAAACAATTAACATCCGAACCCTTCTGGGACATTTCAGAGCCAACATCGTTCCCATTTTCACCCAGATTGTCAGTGGGGAGAGCAAGCAACCCTCATGTGACCACCCACTCCCACCAGCCCCAACCTTCCAAACTGTTTCAGGAAAGCAATTTAGAGACTTTCACCCAAGAAACCCTAACCGTGGCACACCGAGGCATTAGTGTCAATGGTTAAGTAGGTGCTCCACAGAGGAAGGATAAATGCTGTCAGTTTGAACAAAGGCGAACGCTTACAGAGCTGTCATACCAGCATTCACAGACACTTGCTTCAAAGGCAGGCAAATACAGGTTAATTTAAGCACAGCCAGTGTGACTCACTACACTGTTTGCATTGCACAAAGGTATCCTGTTGTAGAAAGGATAAGCTGCAGCCACCTGGGAAAGAACTCCTAGCATTTTGGGATAGGACATTCAGGTTCCCCAGAACATTCAAGTGTGTGTGTGTGTGTGTGTGTGTGTGTGTGTGTGTGTGTGTGTTTTAAAATGCATTTGAAAGTAAATGCTCTGCAGCCCAAACTAATTCATGGCTGGGCGCTGAGCATTTCAGCTTCCTCCAGTAAGCCTTCCTTTGCAAATGGTTATATTCAGCAATGCGAACCACTCCCCCTCCTCCATCTGCTCAAAAAAGATGAACAAACAAGCCATTGCTGAAAGAAGGAAGGAAGGAAACATGTTCAGCCATCTCCTAGGAAAACCATGCCAGAGTGAGAAGAGCCCCTCCTCCTGCCACACACAAAATGGGGGGGGGGGTTCAGAAAGGAGTGGGGACACACAGATCCTAGATACCAAAATAATCCACTCATTCTGAGACTCCCCCTCACTCACAGAAACAGAGTGGTGGTCAAAGACAGAAGCAATTTCAGCTCACTCATGTTTTTCCCTCCCACACACACAAACAACATATTAAAAACTAGGACCGGTTAATGTGCTGGCTTGAGTCATCAGCCATATGATCAAAGACCGAATCTAAAAAAGGGGGAATTGGTTTACTCACTGTCTTGGGTACAATCTGTTTCTTCGGCTGCCCAATCTTGAACGGAATCCTGGATTTGGGGGGTGCGGGGAGGGAGGAAAGAAGCAGAGATCAGAACTTATGTAAACATGCAAGCATGTCAAGTCAAACAACATCTTCCCTCCGCTTTCACTTTTTTTCCCGGGGAGAAAAAGGACTGCTGCTAGTGCCAGAGTTTGGGAGATAAAAGCACAACTCCCCATTCCCCATGCGTGTCAGATCTATCTTTTCTAGCCATTCCTGAGCAACCCCCACCCCATCCCACCTTGGAGAAGCAGCCCCAGTAGATATTGACACCACTTCCAATGCTGCAGGCCCAAGGCAATTTTGGCAGAACAAATTTCTGAACAATTTAAGCTGAAAGGCAAATTGCAAGAGCAAGGAAATAAAACCACTGCAAATGTTTTGATACAGAATCAGGAAAGAAGATGCGTTGGGGGGGGGGGCGGCGGCGGCGGGACACCTACATGTCCTAAGCTGTGAACAGCTTCAAGATCTTTTGCTAGAGAGTTGGCTCATCTTATCAGCCTTCCTTCTTGCAACAAATCTTATAAACTAGGGTGGCCTCATTTCATCTTCTCAGTAGTGCTATCAGCAGGGTGAAGGCAGAGCTCTATATTAAGGGGTGGGGGGACTGGCAGCCTTCTAGAAGCTGCTGAAATGCCTTTCCCATGATCCCTCCCACTGGCAGTGCTGGCTAGGAGTGATGGAGTTCAACAACATCCAGAGGTCAATGCGTCCCTCCACCCTGCCCTACACTGATACACAGAGCACATCTTAAAAGCTCAGCTATCTCCTGCAGACACCATGGCTTAGTGCAGGGTGGTCAATGTGTGGCCTTCTACACATGCTAGTCTGCAATTCCCATGATCACTCATCACTGGTTATAATGGCTGGGGCCGATGCGAGCTGAAGGCCAAAACATTGAGGCCACAAGCGTCCTACCCCTCCCGCCGTGGGTGAGTGGTACACTGACAGGCTGGCTTGTCATCAGACAGATGCCCACAAGACCAACGTTTTAAAGATGAATGCATTTATTAAGCGCATAACCCACATTCCCTCCAAGGAGCTCAAGGTGCATACAAGGTCCTCTCTGCTTGATATTAGTGGAGACAACCTGCAACCTGTAATTATATTCTGCTGCACCACTGTACGTTTATTATAAATGGATCAAACCAGGTGCTGGCCCCCTGCTAGCACCCCACTGCCATGAGGCACTGCTGCATTGCCACAAATGTTCAGAAAGATTCCAACTCCTCTGGGAAAGCGCGAAAGAATTCCGATGTTGGCGCAGGTGCCTTCGGTGAAATAGAAAGCCAACTGGAATCTCCGATGTTGTCATCACTTTATCTAACTAGCCCAACAGTGCCTACTCCAGCTGGCTGAAACACTTAGTGATTTAGGTAGAGGCGTCACCCCGCTCTGTGATGGGAGGACCTTGCAAATGGTGATTTGACCCTAGATTCATCTGCATGCGAACCATCTGTGCTCCCACTAAACAGGGAGGAAAGCCTTCTATTTGCCTAGGGACAGGCAGGCAGCGATGAGGTAGGAGATTGAGCAAGGCTGAAAGCTACATGCCTAAAAAGCGGCAAAGCAGGTGTTCACAGAGTAACCCATACACTGCTTAGCTGAAGATTCCTGCAGAAGAAACTTGTAGGCCAAGGCACCTGGAACAGCACAATTGCCACCAGCCACTGCTATTAGCTGTGCTGGCCAGGGTTGGCAGATAGCTGGCTCAAACATCTGAAAGGCTAGAAGTTGCCCACCCGTTATCGAAATCTATACTCCTAATTTAAGTGCTAGACAGAAATGAAAAATGGCCAAATATGTTTCCAGGAAGGCACCTGTGTCTTTAGCTAGCTGCGTGGGAGAGACAACTGTAGCACAACAAAAACAAGAAACAAAATCAAACAGCCTCTCCCAGAGCTTATATATTTAGGCCACTTTCTCCAACAATCCTCTGAACAGTTAACAAAAGTGTAAACTGCTCTATAGCACAATGGCAGAAGCAGCTATGGCTCTCTAAAAACCACTCTGCACAAAAGCATTATACATGTGTGCACCTTTAGGAGAGCCATCCCCAAGGAATTCTGGACAAGGCATTGGAGGCCTTTGTCACAAAATCATATTCCATGCCAAGAACACATAAATGCTCTGTCATACACTCCCACTCCAAATCAAAAATGCTCCCTTTATCTCCATCAGCTGCAGCCTGGTTGTTCCAGGCAAACGCATTACACACAACACCCTCAGAATAAGCCTATGCGTAAGTTGCACCAAGTCTAAGGTGGCTTATTCCCAGGCAGGGGTACAGGATGGCACAGGCTGCAACCCCAACAACTGGAAGGAGCAAGCCCCAGAAGATGGAGGGAGGCCAGTCTTACACGCAAGGGAGGTTTTCCACCCCTGCATTTTGGAAAGCAGGAAGTGGGATAGTCCAGTGTATTCATTTACTCCTGTTCACATCCTCTTCTTCCTGCAAAGGCCTTCAAGTAGTGTTGTAACCTCCCAACAGTCCCGTAATGCAGATACGAGTAAAACTGACATGTGCAAGGATAAGCGTCATGGTCAAGCAGAACAGTGCCCCTGAAACTACTCTTTCAGTTGTAGGCGCCATCCCAGAAATACCACACCACAGGAGACAGCACTCCACACTGACCACTATATAATCTGAGCCGGAGGGAGGGGGAAATGAAGCGAGAGAGACAGTGAACCCCTTGGGTCCCTTTCTGCTTCCCTCTCAGCCAAGTTGCTGCCATTGTTTGCTAACCAAGCGTATAATTTTGCCACCAATAATAAACCCAGCCTGCAAACCATACCCTTCTGAACCAAGCACGGAGCTCAAACTAGCCTTAGTCACAAATGTATAAATTTAATTTCTGGAGTGTTTCCTGTTTATTGTTCTGCAACAAGGCTGATGTAATTTTAGTCTATTAACCCTTTCTAGCTTTGCTGGCACCCTCAACAACAATGAATCACACATCTTCTATAAACAAGCAATTGTCTGGCATATAATTACACTGTCAATAGCAACTGGGGTGCCTTGAAAGAAAAACAAAAGATGCTAAGCTTTTTTTTCCTTCTGCACTTTTTGCTACATGGGCAAAAACATGAGATCGAGGTAGGTCTACCCTTATTCTTACAGGTACCTGCCAGTTAATGAAACATTACAAAAACTGGCTGCTCTGTGGAATTCCTTGCCCATGGCATTACTTTGCTTACCTGAAATGCAACTAACACTTGAGAATAGCAGCTTTCAATTTTTTCAAAATGAAGTTTCTAGCCATCAAGCTTTTAGAAAGGAGAATTAACTGGCCCAGATGATAAATTAGGCCTTGCAAAGAGAAATCACCATTCCTTTCCAATCATTATTTGGAGATGTTCTGTGCAGAACAGTTTGTTATCCAAAAGTTGCAGGAAACCAATGGAACCAGTCAAGAGGAAACTCTTAATGGTGGAAAAAATAGGGCCCAATACTATGGTCTCCCAACATTGCCTGGGACTCCAAACTTCTCATAGCCAGCACAGAAGGAATTGTACTAGCTGCCCCTTCTGAGGTCAGAAATTCGCCTGAAGGAGGCTAAGGGGCATGCCAGGGGGCAGAGAGGGGAGAAGACTGGGGCACATGGTTTATACCATATCCAAATAGCACCCCAGCCTCCTTTCCTCACCCTCCACAGTGCTCCATCTAGATGGCCAGAATCAGGGTATGAGGTATGGGGTGGCAGAGATTCCCGTTGCATGTGATGTTCCACACTGGATACATGGAAGCTTGAGTTCAGGGACACATGGAGGGCAATGGATCATTATCATGATGGTACAGCAACCTCCAGATGTTTTGGAATGTGATCACAATAGCCCCAGACCACTGGGCTGGTAGTTGGTGTGATGAGAGTAGTAGTCCAGAGCATCTAGAAGGAATCAAGGTTGAAGGAGGCATAACAGACATGGATACTTCAAGAGCAAAAAAAAGAGAAAAGAACACTTGCTTTTAGCAATAGTTGACCTTGGTCAACTTGTCGCCAATATGATCTTGGTGACAGCTGCTGCCATGCAAGGATTTGCACAAAAGAGAATTAGCAGAGGAGAAAAGTGAAATAAGTGGGACAAGATAAAGCACATGAGGAAATTAGAAATAAGGAGCCAAATGCAACCATTTTTGACAACCATTATAGCCCAGAACAGATTGTGCAGTGCGGCTATATACAGCCAAGCACCAAAGCTGTTACAACTCATAATGTGTGGCAGAAAATTTTTTCCAAGGATGTATTTGCTATTTCATAAGTTCATTAGTAACAATGAATGGGTGCCGAATGCAAATACAATATTAGGCAGGCTTGGCAGTTTCAAAGTTGTAATTAACGTTTTTCAGGTGATTATCCCAAGCACGTATGTGAGAGAATACGCACATGTCATTGAAATATATATGTGTCTCAGTGTAAAACAGAACTAATAGATAATGACAGCAAAACTGGAGGTGCCACAACAAATGGAAGCGAATTGAACTCTGGTGAAGGAAATGAGTGGTTGTCAACACAGCTTGCCCAGTTCTTTGGGTTGCAAAAATGTATCAGTGTGTAAATAGTTTCTAGTACAATTGTTTTTTCTTAAATGTAAACAATGTAAAGGAAGCAGATGGTATTATCTTTAAATTTTTACAAGGATTCAAATACAAGCATCTATCTAACATTAGATCACATAAAATGCTCTTGAATTTCTCTCCTCAAATACTAAATGTCAAATATGTTTGGTACATTGAGACAAAAAATTAACACAACTTTTTAAAAGTCTATTGAGTAAATATGTATACAATAAACTTGCTAAATTTGATCACTTTCTAGGACATCATATATTTTCCCAATGAAAATTAGGCTTATATGCTTTAGAAATTTTTCAAATTTAAAATTTCCCAGAAAATGCACATTACAACTGCTGCGATACACAGGAAAGTATTATATTATTATGGCAAGATATTCTATGCAGCAAAGGCCATTGTTTTTATATTACTTCTGCTACATATCCACACATACTGCTTTCAGGGAACAAAAGGAATACTATCTCTGCAGCACTGTTCACCTGCAGTCCCTTTCTAAATGTTCACGATGGGTCATTTTTCAAAGCATTTGCACATTCAACAGAGAAATACAAAACCAATTCTATTCACATGCCATATTTATTACAGCCCACCCTTTTCCCTCAAATTGGCTTACATAAGCCTTCCTGTTAATCTAATTCTCACAACAACCCTGTGAGGTAGATAAACCTCACGATTGCTCCCAAGAGTCCTCTCCCGCCAGGCAGAGCCCACTTTTCCCCTTGGTATACATCTGAGTTGTGGGCGATGAAGCAGGCAGGGAGACGTCTAGAGAGTAGGTGGAGGAGATCACAGGATGAATCTGACCGAACACACTTAAGTGCCCATTATCAGGCCTATGCTGTGGCGGTGAAGGCGGCGAAAAACAGATTCTTTTCCGCTTCCATTGCCTCCTCAAAATGCCGTCCAGCGGAGCTGTTTCGGGTGGTTCAAGGCCTGGTTGATCCTGGCCTGAAGAAAGATCTGATTCCACCCTCGAAGGCCCACTGTGACAAGTTTGCCCAGCATTTCAGGGAGAAAATCGCTCAGATTCGTCACGAGCTCGACTCCACTAATGATTCAGAGGCTTCTGGGGAGACTCCAACGCTGCCGTCTGGTCCACAATTAATGGATGAATTTCAGTTATTGCGGCCTGATGATGTGGACAAGGTGCTTGGACGCGTACGTCCCACCACTTGCTTATTGGACCCTTGCCCATCTTGGCTAATTAACAACGCCAAGCATGAGATTGGGACCTGGATCTTGGAAGTGGTTAACGCTTCTCTGAGGGAGGGTCGGGTACCTAGTCTCTTGAAGGAGGCGGTAGTCCAACCGGTCCTGAAGAAGGCGTCACTGGATCCAGGGATGGCCTCTAATTATAGACCGGTGGCCAATATTCCGTTTCTGGGCAAGGTGTTGGAGCGGGTGGTGGCGGGACAACTCCAAGCACTCTTGGATGAAACTGATTATCTGGACCCATTTCAGTCTGGCTTCAGACCCGGGTACAGTACTGAATCTGCCTTGGTCGCCCTGTATGATGACCTGTGCAGGGAGAGGGACAGGGGGAGTGCGTCCCTGTTGGTTCTCCTGGACCTCTCAGCGGCTTTTGATACCATCAATCATGGTATCCTTCTGGATAGGCTAACGGGATTGGGGGTCGGGGGCACTGCTTTGCAGTGGTTCCACTCCTATCTCAATGGCCGATTCCAGAAGGTGATGCTGGGGGACTATGGCTCTGTGCCATGGCAGCTATGCCATGGAGTTCTGCAGGGGTCCATTTTATCCCACATGCTATTTAACATCTACATGAAACCGCTGGGGGAGGTCATCAGGAGGTGTGGGCTGCGGAGTCATCAGTACGCTGATGACACCTAGCTCTACCTCTCGTTTTCTACCAATCCAGGTGAGGCGGTGGCTGTGCTGAACTGGTGCCTGGCCGAGGTAATGGGCTGGATGAGGGCCAATAAACTGAAGCTCAATCCAGACAAGACGGAGGTCCTGTTGGTTGGTGGATCGGGCTTCAAGGAAGGTGAATTGAACTTAGTCCTGAATGGTGTTGCACTCCCCTCTAGGGACAAAGTCCACAGCTTGGGAGTGCTCCTCGACCCAGAACTTTCTTTGGAAGCTCAGGTGACAGCAGTGGCAAGGAGCGCTTTCTTTCAGCTTCGGCTGATCTATCAGCTGCGCCCTTACCTGGAGAATGACTGCCTAGCGACGGTGATACATGCGTTGGAGACTTCCTGACTTGACTTCTGCAACGCTCTCTACGTGGGGCTACCCTTGAAAATGGTTCGGATACTTCAATTGGTTCAAAATAGAGCTGCCAGGTTGCTGAAGGGGACTGGGCATTATGCTTATATGACCCCAGTTTTCCGTCAGCTACACTGGCTCCCCATTGAAGTCCGGGCCCAATTCAAGGTGTTGGTTATGACCTATAAAGCCCTAAACGGCTTGGGCCCTGTTTACCTGAAGGAGCGCTTACGTCCGTAATTGCCCGCCTGCCCCTTGAGACCGGTGGGAGAGGCCCTTCTCCGAGAACCCTCCGTGAAGGAAGTTAGGAGGGTGACTACTCGGAGGAGGGCTTTCTCTGCGGTGGCGCCCAACCTGTGGAACGCGCTCCCCAGAGAGGTCCGCCTGGTGCCGTCGTTATTTGTTTTTCGGCGCCAGGCAAAGACCTTTTTATTCAACCGCTATTTTAATTGTTGACATTTTTCTTAGTTTTAATTTTGGCCAGGGCGACTCAGATTATTTTTAGATGTATTAATATTTAATTATTTATTTGTTAATTTTGAATTGTATTAGCTTTTTCTATGTGTGTGAGCCGCCCCGAGGCTTCGGCGATGGGGCAGCACAGAAATGTGCAAACAAACAAACAAACAAACAAAGAAAGCTGAGAGTTAGTGACTGGCCCAAACTCCCCAAGTGAGCTTTGTGAAGGAATGGGGACTAAAATTCAGATTTCCTGGATCCCTGGTCTCTTGCATGTCAGTCCAAAGCTATAACCACTACATTATAGAGCCTCTCAATGAAAAGTTAATATGGTAATTGTCTAATATTTGAGGCAAAAAAGCTGAATTTAGATAAAACAGGAAACCATGGTTTCACAGTATGTGAGGATGTCATAGAAAACTCCAGCTTCATGTGTTCCCTCTCCTCCTTCATGCCTCCAGGGACAAAATCTTATGCTTCTGCTTTGGATATTGCACAAACCACAGTTATCCATGATAGGCAATCTTGTAGAAATGTGGATTGTTTCAATTAAGGTTAGTGAGAACAAGTCAAAATCAAACTGTTCTTAGATCCTGGCTTTTCCCTCCCTAACCATACTTTAAACAAATCACAGTTTTCCAAGTTCAGATGGCAAAGGGAACTGCAATTACCGTATTTTTCGCTCTATAAGACGCACCTGACCATAAGACGCACCTAGTTTTTAGAGGAGGAAAACAAGAAAAAATATTCTGAATCTAATGGGCACATAATCACAGGCACATTCCCCATCACTTCCCCACGGGCTGCACATCTGACAGACTTACTGCACACACATATTCGCTCTATAAGACGCACAGACATTTCCCCTTACTTTTGAGGGGGAAAAAAGTGAGTCTTATAGAACAAAAAATACGGTACTTTAAAATTAAATGCAGACACTTGTCTGGCATATGAAAGAGTTACTGAAATTCATCAGTAATTTTTTGAAGTACCAAATCTGGGTTTCCTTGAAACTTCTGATTTAAAAATTCCTGCATATATCATTTCAAAACATCCACCCTGTTTTTCCACTGTAAGTTAGCTTTCAACAAAGATAAAAATCACAATGAAACCAACATGTAATGAAATTATTATTATTATAACTATTAATTTTATTTCTATACCACCCAGTAGCCAAAGCTCTCTGGGCTGTGTATGACAATTAATAAAATATAATTAAGAGTGAAAACATCATAAAACAAAATAAAAAGACATTTAATAGTGCAATTTTGTAAGATTGGCCATGCATGATAAAGACAGCAAGATAAATAAAACTATTACTATTAAACACTCAAGTAAACTGGGACAGGCTTAGCCTGCTACCTAAATTATACTAATGAATGTGCCATGTAAACCTCCCTAGCGCAAGAATCCCAGATGTGGATTTCCTCTCCAGTACTCACTTCACTTCTGCGGGTGGTGAAACCCACAGAAGGTCTTCAAAAGATTATCTCATTTCTTGGACAGCTTCATATAGGAGAAAATGGTGCCGCATCTTGTGCCGGGCTGAACTGCGATTTGCTGCAGTTACTTTACTTACATATATCTACTCTGACATCACATTCCATTTCAACATGTCTACACATATGTAGTCAAAATGCAAGCAGGGAAAGATGATGTCAAAAGCAACAGAAGACTTGGACAGCATTTGCTGAGGGGGAAAAAGGATGATCAACATTTAGATTGCATAAGCTTTAAAGTTCTGCTATCCCACAAAGAGTTTATGATCTTTCGTATAAAATGATTGGTCACATTCAAGTCAAAATGTATAGTCAAATGAGGTCAATATTACTTCTGTGCAGTTAGGCTTAACCTCAGTGCTTAACAAAAGCAAATACAGGCATGAAAAAATATTCTAACTATGGAGAGCAAGAGAACGCTCCGAACAAATCACGACATCTACAGCTAGAGAATTATATTCCGTCAATGGAAGTGACCAAATACGTGTGGATGCTTACTGTTAAATAGCGGATTCGTCTGCACTCTTCACTGGTGAGAATTACCAGAAAAAAATGTTCTTTGGAGCAGACCATCTACTTCCTTAGAAGACAACCTGGCCCGGTATTGTTTTAATCACTTTGCTTAAAATATCCATGTTCTGCAACTGCAAAACCTCAAGGTCTGTAATTAGGGCTAAGGAACCCAGAATTAAACCTACAATTCCCAGATAGGGAGCTACAGAATTTGTAACAGGGAGACCCTTAGTCTCTGGGTGGTGGAGGAAAGAGAAGGGAGACATACAAGGGGTGAACAGGAAAAAAGATGGTATGGTTGGGGTGCCCAGATGGAAAATGTACAATAAGATGACATGTTCCCACACATGGATTGTCATATGTAGAACAGTACTGAGAACTGGAATCTCTTAACTGGGCATGAAACTGGCCTCTCAGCAAAGGGTCCACAAGTGTCGTGCAGGAGGTCACGACAGAGACTACTCCTCGTGAGGAGGACGTGACTGTAATAACTAGAGTCCAGGAAAATCAACCCCAGTCGAATATAGATACCAATCCGCCTGTGCCTGAGAGCATCAGTAGTCCAGAAGCCTCTACCCAGATGTCTGGCCCTTTAAATCAATCTGAATTCAAGAGGGGGAGAGGAGAGGAAAAGAAGACTGACAGCTCCTCCTCTTCTGAAGCGGAACTGACAGGGCCAGAAGCAGAGGGAGTCCTGGGATATGTGAACTGCAAGGATGCCTCTCAGAGAAGATTGATAAGGTCTTATCAAATCAAAATGCAAAGGGAGAAGCAAAGGCGGGAGGCACGGCTGGGGGGAGAGGATATGACATAACAGAGAGATGAGATCGCCATTCTGAAGCGAACATCTCTGATACTAAGACATTTCTGGAGCAGCTCTACAGTAGAGTCATAAATCTTGTAGATAACTAGCAATAAATAGATTTAGTTTTATTGCCTTGTAAGTGTGGTTAATTACAACCAGAGTGCCAGGGCCGGCAGGCGCCCAGTCTCGACAACAGGCCTTGTGGGGAACAGAGCAATTATCTAAAGAAAGGCAACACCACCATGGCACAGCGGAGATTTTCCATGCAGAATTTCCAGGTTCAATCCCTGCTGTCTTCAAGTTAAAAGGCTTTTATATCAAAGAATTGCCTCCAACCATGGAAACTGGATGCCAGTTAAAAAGTCTCCAGTGCTAGATCAGATGAACCAATGGCTGGACCTAGTCTAAGACAAGTTCATATGGACAGCCTTAGAATCTTGCTAGAAAAGCAGAGCTAGTAGATTGTTCTAGCTACTGGAACACCACAGAAGATTATCAGAAGGTGGGACTACAGATACCAGTTTGTCGGGTTAAGCTGACTCAAAGGGCTGATGGTGCCCTACCTGGTTCTGCTGTCTAGTTTAACTTATCAGTCTAACCAAATTGTTGCTCAAACACAGGCTTCACTTAAGACTACCCATCGCCTATACATGCATGTTTCAAATCTCCAACCTTCCCAGCAGGTTATAAGGTTTAGGTCCATGCAATGCTTCTGGGCTCTTTAAGCGCCACCGAGCAATGACACTGGCGATTATGTTGACACCACCAACCAACTTGTTTGGGAGGTAGAATGGACCTGAATCCAGGCAAATCCTCTCCTACAAACAAGACAAGAAAGTAGCATCAATCCTACTTTCAAGAGAAGAGGTCCTTTTGCAAAGCAATGGATTGCTGCCACAGAGAAAGAACTCTAGATGCAGATCAAGGACAGAATGGTCACAATGCTGGCAAGGACATGAAACTTGCTTCTGAATATGAAAACTAGGATTTATGCATTACTAGAAAGGCCACAGTGTTCTAATTACACATCTAATATTAGACTGGATTTTAACTGTAATATGCTGTTTATTTTCTATGTCTTTTTACCTGATCTGTTGTTTTAATTATATGTTTTTCTATATTTTATTATTGTTAGCTGGCAGGTGCAACTAATTTCACTAGAAAGGTAAGATATAAATTAGATAATCCTGATCAAATATTGGGGCCTTCATAGGGGTTAGCCCTTGATGTACAAATAGAAACATAGAAACATAGAAAAAGAGTGAGTCAGAAGGGGTCTCCCGGGCCATCTAGTCTGACCTCCGGCACCAGCCGGCTCCGCTCATGACATGCCCACCATGTGCATGTCCAGCCTGTCTTTGAACACCCTCACCGATGGGGCCTCAACGACCTCCCGTGGAAGCCCATTCCACGCCCTCGGGGTCCTAACTGTCAGGAAGTGCTTCCTGGCATCCAAATTGAACCTTGGCTCCCTAAGCTTTGCTCCATTGGAGCGCGTCCTGCCTTCCTCTGCAGGGGAGAACAGGCCTCTCCCCATCTCCATGTGACAGCCCCTCACATACCTGTATGTTGCCAACATATCCCCTCTGAGTCTCCTCTTCTCCAAGCTGAAGAGACCCAGTTCCCTCAGTCTTGCCTCATACGGCATCCCCTGCAAACCAGCCACCATCCTTGTGGCCCTACACTGCACTGACTCCAACCTGGCTATATCCTTTCTGTAATGAGGGGCCCAAAACTGAACACAATACTCCAGTTGCGGGCGCATCAGAGTCGTGTAGAGTGGTAGTAATACCTCTCTTGATCTAGAAGCCACACTTCTGGCTATGCAGCCAAGGGTGGCATTCGCCCTCTTGACCACCGCATCACATTGCTGACTCATGTTTAGCCTGCGGTCAACCAGTACCCCAAGGTCCCTTTCACAAGTGCTGCTCTCCAGCCACTTGTCACCTAACCTGTACTTATGACAGCTATTCTTATGCCCCAAGTGCAAGACCTTGCACTTATCCACATTGAACGCCATCCTGTTGTCTCCTGCCCACTTCCATAGTCTGTCCAGATCCTTTTGGATCTGGTATATCTGCTCCTCAGTTGTGGCCACTGCTCCGGTTTTAGTGTCGTCTGCGAATTTGATCAGCAGACTGTTCACCCCTTCTTCCATGTCGTTAATGAAAAGATTAAACAGGATCGGCCCCAGGACAGAGCCCTGGGGGACCCCGCTTGTCACTGGCTGCCATCCTGACGATTCCCCGCTAATGGTTACCTTCTGCTTTTGGTCAGTCAGCCATGCCCTAATCCACCAGACAGTGCTTTGGTCTATCCCAAACCTCCTCAGTTTCTCCACCAGGATATCATGGGGCACTTTGTCAAAGGCCTTGCTGAAATCCAGGTATACCACACCCACTGCATCCCCTCCATCTAGCCATCTTGAAACCTTGTCATAGAATTCCACAAGGTTTGTCTGGCAGGACCTGTTTCTGCGGAAGCCGTGTTGTGTGGCTGTCAGCCTCCCTTCCCTATCTAGCATCACTAGATCTCTCTCTATTATGAGCCTTTCCATTGTTTTTCCTACAATGGACGTAAGGCTAACCAGTCTATAATTCCCCATGTCCTTCCTACTACCCTTTTTGAAAATTGGGACCACCGATGCCACCCACCAGTCCTCTGGAACTTCACCCGTTCTCCACGAGGCCTCAAAAATGGAGGCCAGCGGGCGTGAGAGAACCCCTGCCAACTCTCTAAGTACTCTCGGGTGTAACCCATCAGGGCCTGGCGCCTTTGTAATGTCCAATGCCCTGAGGAGCCCCTCGACTTCAAGGGGGGTGACTCTAATCTCTGCCCCTAAATCCCCAGCCTCATCTAATCTCCTATACGGATATCCTCCATCCTGCTTTGGGGAGAACACAGAGGCAAAATAGTCATTTAGCATCTGTGCCTGTTCCCTCATGTCAGTCACTGGATCTCCTTCCTCCTTAATAAGTGGTCCCACCACTTGTCTCCCCTTCCTTTTCCTATTTACATGCTGAAAGAAGTCCTTTTTGTTGCTCTTGATATTCTTGGCAAGTCTCAGCTCGTAATCAGCCTTAGCCTTGCGAAGAATCCTTCTGCAATGGGCCTCCTCCTCCCGGTATACCCTTTTGTCTATTTCCCCCAGTACACATTTCCTATGGAGGCTCCTCTTTCGTCTAATCCCCCTAACCACCTCCTTTCGCATCCATGGCGGCACTCTCCTCCACCTCCCCACCTTACTGACTAGAGGTATCGTCAGGGCTTGTGCCTGCAAAACCTCCCTTTTGAGTGCCATCCACCCCTCCTCAACTCGCTTACCTTCCAGTAACCTATCCCAGGAGACTTTCCCCAGTCTGGCCTTCAGTTGGCCAAAGTTGGCCCTCTTGAAGTCCCAGCTTCTAGTGCTCGCCCTGCTGCACGGCCCCAGTCCCCTGATCTCAAAGCAAAGGATGGAGTGGTCACTCGCATCCAGAGCTCCCCTAATCTGTACTTCATCTATCAGCTCCTCCCTATTGGTCAAGACCAAGTCCAGGATGTTTCCCCCCCTCAATTTCCATCCAAAGTGGAAAAAACAGGCACTATTGATGGCTTGCCAGCAGCATATACCTGTAGCAATAAGTGGTAGGTATGATTTAATTTGGCCACCCTCGGGGATACAGCACAATAATTACCCTAGACCTTAACATTTTATACCTGTCAAAACCAGGAGCTCAGTCTGGAAAAGCCACTGGACACATTCACACACTGCACTAAGCCATCCTGTGTAGAAGCCACAGTGGGATGGTTGTTTGCTGAATGACCCACAGTATGTCTGACAGATGACCAAGCCCACTGGGGGTTGTTCTCCTGTTCCTTGGCCCTCAGATCTCTAGTCCTTCATGGCAGAACCTGCTTCTCTCTCCTTCCTCACACCAATTGCTCTCCTCTTCATTCACCATTGTTTTTTTCAGAGAATCGAAAGAGTAAAATTAGGGTCAGACATCTAAAAGAACACAGTTGCAAACGACTGACAAAAGACTTTTGTTTTAACATTACAACCTCAAGGGGGTTTTTTTTTTGTCACTCCCTCTACATCTGATCACAGAAACCTACCAAAAAGAAAAGGTCTGCCAAAGAAAAGGTTGCCAGGATGACCCACTGTAGGCAAGACCGACTCTACAGTAAGCCAAGAGTTCTTGGCATGGCTTATTATAAAAATAAGCTTCCTTGAGGAAAGCACTTACGGTTTGGGTTGATACAACAACCACCCACCAGGTCTGGCTGCCCATAACTGACTGATATGTTGGGCTCTTCTAATTGTGAAGCTCAACATTGCAATAGCAATTCAGGTTCTCAATAGCTCTTGAGCAGTCAGTCAAGATCCCATTCTTCCATTTATTTCAGCCTGAGGTGGCAGGGATTCCTCCAGCACTTAAATGAAAGGTAATGAAATCAGTTCATCCTCTGAGACATGGCTCATTCGCGTTACACCATTCAATACAGCATGTGAAAGAAAAGGTGAAGTGGATGTTATTTCAAACCTACCTCATGTTGAAAAGGAGGATAAAAATATAAGATGAATATCCTCAATTTGGGCAGAAGGGATTAAAAAACATGCACGAGTCACTTTTGGGAACAAATGGAATGTAAAGAGTGATCAGCTGAGCTCCCAGAATAAACTGCAGGTCTCTGTCAAAGGCAAACTTTCTTTTTGCATCGGGATTTTAGAGGGCTGCCTTCTGTTTCACTCAACTCAGTGAAACATGCAAATACTTCTATTTTCTAGAAGTAGTTAATTGGGGCTACTTTCCAGATATGGAATTTTGGCATTTTCCTCCGGCTCAATAAAATATTTCTCACACCATAATTTTAACAAAATAGCATATCTACATTGATCTCTGAAGTTCCCAAACAGGGCCTCAAGCAGCTGTGCCATATACTGCTGCAGCAGCCAGAAATGCAGATTATACCTTTACCATCACTAGAACGTGTTATGCTCAGGCTAGGTCTGGGAGTTCCTAGTCCACAGCTGTCATGGAATCAGAAGTGGGAGCTCAACTCAAGCATGAATTGGATTCTGATTTACTTACAGTATCTCTATCCCATCTTTCCACTGAATAGTGCTCAAGACAGAGAACAGTGAAATTCCAGGGAAAACACAAAATCATCCTTAAAAGCCAAAAAAGAAAGTTAAAAGCACAGTTAAAAACACGTCGACACATTAAGAAAGGAACAGAACCCAATTTGCTGTGTCAGCAAATATGTCCACTTAAAAATCCAAGGCCTAGCTGAATAGAAACATCTTTGCCAGCCTGGAAGGATCTCAAAGATGAAGCCAGTCTGGCAACCCTTGGAAAAGGAAGTTCAGAGCTTGGGAGCAGTCACTAAGAAGGGCCTATCTTGCATTCCCACCAACGGGGCCTGCGATGGCAGCAGTGCACACAGCTGGTGCCCAGCAGCAGCCTGCAAAATTGTGGTACGTATGGAGTTGAGCATTCCATGTAAGTAGTTCTTGTAAGGCAGAGTGAAGATGAAATGTTCAGTGTGAGGACCCAATCCAGTTTTGGAGACGCTCTCAAGGGGCACATTCCAGGGGTCAGTGGGGGCTATGAAAAAAGGAAATGGGGCCAAAAATACAAGAAACAATCTTAAGAGTTTGTTGTCAGTAATTTAAGCCTTGAGAGAAGGATCTCATCATTTTAGAAAGTTGGGGGGGGGGCACAAAAGATCAGAAAAAAATTGAACAACTGGTGGACATGACACTGGGAGAATCTCAGGAGGGGCAGATTTGGCCTCCTGGCCTGAGGTGCCCCACAGCTGCTGCAATCATCATAATGTCCTTGTAGGTCTGACTGAAACATTCTGTCCCAGCTGAAGTTTCCAAGAAGAAAACAGTTGCAAGGGAGGCATCCATCATCGTGACCAAACCAGAATCTCCAAGAACAGGAACTACCTGCACATCAGCCATATCAACATGAGAAGATACCATTCTGTTGTTCAGGCAAAGATAATTTCTATCAGGGCTAGCCAATAGAAAAGCTGCATATTGCCTATACCATGATGGTAATACAAACTCCATGTACCGAAGACAGTGTACCATTAAACAACAGTTGCCATATGGGGAAAGGAATGGCCTTCCCAGTTAGCTGATAGGCTTCCTAGATGCACCTGGCTAGTGTGATCCTGCACCCTTATTTGCCTGAAGGGGGGCTCAGAGTACCTAAACATAACACATTAGATTAAAATCTCGATGGTCATGATACCCAGGAATCTGTGCCACAGCCCATCTCTTTCTCAACAGTCACTTTACAAAAGTGCCTCTTGTGTTGCATCACACCTGCGAACGAAATCCAGAGAAACAGTGCCTGAATGCAGAATACCTTACAGAGAAAATTCCAGGCTCCGTGCATGTGCATTAGTTCTTGTTCTCTGAGTAGCGGGGGGAAATATACCAGGGTTACATTTGTGGTGTGAAATCCTCTGAAATTATGTTCATAAAATGGAGTCCGGCCAACATTCAGAATGAGAGCCTATCCACTCTCAAATGCTGCCTTGTTGAGCAAAAAACAGGTTTTATCAAAATGATCGGCAGCAACACCATGAAGATTCCTGGCCTCATTCCCCAGGCTGGCAAGAAAAATCCTGAAAGGGAAATTCACCCAAAAGGGAAACCAGCAATCAGTTCTGCAACTAGCAGCCTTGCTGGCAAGTTTAAGAACCATGAAGGATTTTAAAAAATATATGTTCCACTTATCTGTCCTCTGAAAGCAAGGGCCCCACCAGGCTGCACAGTGGCCCACAGTGGCCCTCTGGCAGGTTACATGTTTATTTCCTCATGCCCAGGTGACTGAGACTCTGGAGGGAAGGGAAAGAAGGACCATGGGGCTGAAGCCAATCACAGCAACACTCCTGAAGCTTCTCAATCACCACTCCATATACCTCCCTTCCTCTACTGATATGAAGATGCAGGCAATATTTCAAGACAGTGGAAGGACAGAGAGGTAAACAAGATGATGCTCAGTGGAAAGAACATGAAAACAGCATGAGAAGTACATGAAGATACAGATTTTGGTCATGTTGCAAAGACCAGTGGTAGAGCACATGCTTCATCTGCAGAAGGCCCTGGGTTTAATCTGGGGAACCTCAAGTTAGACTGGGGAAGGCACCTGTTTGAAGCCCCAAAGAACCAATGCCAGTGTGAGCCAGATGAGCCACTTCTGTTGTTGCTGTTATAGACATTTATAAGGCACCCATAGAATGTTAAGCCCTGTATAGATATTAAGAAAAATGAAGGACAATATGTGTTCACAATCTAACAGATATGATAAAAGACAAGTAAAGAAATGGAAAGCAAGAATGAAAGGGCTCCTCTGGAATTCATCAATCTTCTAGATTCCTAAATAAGCTCCCAGGCCAAAACTGGGAGCTGGCTTGATGGGAAGGCTCCAAGAATAGGGCATTCCTCCTAAGCAAAGCTCCCCCTTCTTCAGTCCTGCTTCAGGTTCAAGCTGGGGAAGAGAGGAGGGCCCTGGGTCTGGCAGGGATATTCCGTTCTTGGTGCATCCCCTAGCCCAGCCCTCCCCTCTCCCACCCACCCCAACTCATGCTTGACAGTAAGCCTGTCAGACATGAAGCAGGGTGGGAGGACAAATCAGTTTTGCAAGGATTAACTAGGCAGGACTGCCCCAAAGGGGGCAGGACCCCCCAGCTGACAGCCCTGCCCCACTTGTGCCTGAGAAGCTGGCTCTCACGCAGGAGCAGAGGAAGTAGCTGGGTCATGAAGCCCCATTCAGCACTGCTGCCAGTTGACTCTCTCTCACTTGCACTTTGGGATTCGATCACAAACCCACCTCCTGCTCCAGAAGAGGCAGGGGCACCTGACCAGCTCCCCCTGTTCTCTGTGCCCTTTAGGGCATAAGCCCTGTTTGCACAGCAGAGATTTTTGTTTTTTTTTTGGCGGGAGGCGGGGGACAACTACAGTAAGGCAAAACTGGCTTGCAGCAACAGCTGTCAAAGAGACAAAGCAGGAAACGGGGGAGGCAGCAAGGCAACCATGATGAGCCCAATCGTCTGCCGGACTTGTCATAGTTCCTTGCCCCTTAACAGCAACCCATTTACCACAAGGGGCTGCTACCTTGAGCCCACCCGCCCAGTATTCATCTGTACATCTGTTTCATATAGGCATTTGCACAGCAATTGATATATGGAATTCGCTGCCACAAGCTCTGGGGTGACTGCTATCTTTGTTGTGGTTAGTCACAAAGTCATGCCCCCGACCCATCAAGACCCCATGGACAACATTCCCCCAGGCACTCCTGTCCTGACTGCTATCTTAAATAACCTCTAAAGGGAATTAGATCAATTCTTAAAAAACTGGTCTATCTCTAGCCATTCAGCCAGCGGCAGAAAATTTCTACACGCCAGTTGCTGGGATCCCATGCTGCAGGGCGCTGACCCGCTTGCGTCCAGCTGATGGTTTCCATGAGGCATCTAGCTGGCCACTGAGGGAAGCGGAGTGCTGGCTCAGGCAGGATTCAGTTGGATATATCCAGACTCTTCTTACGTTCAGTCCTGCCAGCTAAGGGGGCTTTCCCCTTCCGGGGCACGACTTCCTTCTGCAGGTGAGGACAGGAGGCTGAGGATGCAAGGCCTGCTGAAGACCACTGGAGGGACAAGCCTCCCCTCCTGCTGGTTAAGACAGTGCTGGACTGTGTGGCTGAGGAAAAAGCCCAAACGGTTCAAGTAGTTCACAGAAATAACAGGCTTCTCCACCCCTCCAAGTGAGTCCTCATGGTTACAAATGCAGCTCCTGATCACCTGAGGATGTTTGTCCACTTCTGGAGGACTCTTGCTTCAAGGAGCCCAAGAAGCAAGGAAGCATCCAAGCCCTGCTTGTACAGGTGCATGCAGTGGAAGCAGCACACACAATTGGAAAGCACACACCCAGTCACTTCGAGTTTCTTGCTACTGTGTTACATGGTGTCCATGGAAACTGCATGAACCATCCCCACCCTACTCCCCTTACTTATATTAGAACTCATAGCAACCGCTCCAAACAGAACATCAGAGGAAAGAATTATTCAAATGCAGCTTATGTGGAGACATGCCATTTCTCTCCATCTTCAAGGGGTAAAGTAATCCAAAATACTTAGATCGTGGACTAATGGTTTGGCGGTGGATAAGTGGAACCTGCAACAAAACGTTGCACATGAAGAGTCCAGTCCGTTATGCCCTTCTCTAGGTATGCCATTCCATTCTCACTCCTGTTTTTCCTTCCACTGCCACCTTCAATGGTGAGTCAGCATTTTGTGGCCACTGAGCATGCTCAGTTCTCACTGGGATGCTTCTGGTTCTCCCCCTTTCAGCTTGTTCTTCTGAGTTCTTGTACTTCTGCAAACCATGGGGTTCCTGATGGCTGTGGATATCTCCTTCATGTGTGGATGGACCTGCTCTGGCTAAATAAAGATCAACATTCAGAGAAAAAGGTCTGTATTGGTATAAAAAAAAAAACAGAAAAGGAGTAATTGACTCTGAAGTTCAGTCCACTTTCCTAACAAGACAGGCAGAAAGGGAGGGGGATGAGCAACTTAATCATAGCTCAATTCCTTCCAAAGAGAAAATTATTATGATTTATCTAGTGTCACCACAGTACACTGTAAGTAAAAGAATAGGATTTTGAAGATGGGGAAAGGGTGGGGTAGAGAAGAACTGAGAAAAGAAAGGGAAAGTTAACAAGAGGTAAATGTGAACAAAGGCAATCCCACTTGCTTAGGTATTTGTTTTGGGTGGGGATCACTTAAAAAGTTAATGGGCTCACCACAGAGGAGTATTTTAAGCTGGTGCTTGAGAGTGAAGTAGCACAACAGATGGATTTTGAATTCGAGCAAAAGCGCCTGAGTAGTGGCTTATAAGAGACCAGTAAATAAATAAATAAATAAATCACTGGACAGCTTGGGCTAAGAGCCATCAATGGATATACCAAGAAAGACGAGCAGAAATATGTGGCACAGAGATGGTGGCCAGCTTTCAACGTACTTACTCACAAGGCATTTCTGCTGAATGGCGAAGTGATGGGAAAATGGAGGTGCCTCAGGGAAATGGCACTGTATATTTATGAGGTGGAGGGACTGGCTGGTAATTAATGCGGCCTTCAAGTCCATGGGTGGGCACCACCTTTGTGAAGGCTCTCTGGAACAGTGACTGTTTTCTTTCCTCGCACATATCCAAGCATCTTATCAGTGCTAAGTGAATAAGCAGCCAAGTCAGAATCCCCTAGCCACTGCAAGGTAATTAAGATGATGATAATGATATTTTATTCGCCCATCAAAAGAAAATTACTCACTCTACAAGCGTGGGTGAGCAGAACTCTGCAAGGCTGTTTTAGTGACTGACTACACTACAAAAATAACCACGTTAAAGCAGGCTTGTGAAACATGGTTGGCGCTCAACAATGTGATAATATTGTTTGTAGCTGCCTGTTTGGAAACAAGAAAGCACTGTGATGACCACATGATGAGGTGAACTGTGATTTGGCTGCCGAAAAAATGACAGCCAAATGGCTTTTATCCGCTTTCACAGGTAAGGAAGCAAATAAATCAATCGAATAAATAAATAGATGGCCCTGACCAGACTTGGTGTCAGTCAGCAAAGGTGGAGGGCCCACCATATTGGTCTCCCTGCAGACCTTACCTTTTGAGGATGTGTTCTATGTTCCAACAATGTACAAAACTACTACTGTGTCCTTCTGATGCTACCCCCGAAGTATACCCTGGGGACACAGCTTGAATGCATCTGAAATATGTAGATGATGATGATAGCCAAGCTGCAGCTGCGGGGATGAGAGCTCAAAGTGTGCTATGCTGTGCTGTGCAGTGCTGCCAGCCATGCCCGTCTATCCCCTGGGAAGCTGAGGAAGGGCCAAAAGAGTTCACCTTGCCCAGGGCCCTGTGTATCACTACAGTGTGGCAGCCCTTCCTCCTTCAGAGTGGACTTTCAATAAGGCAGAAGGGTCTGGCCACCATTTCCATAGTTACTTATCCAGTAATTAGCAGAACCATGTGTGCTTCCTTGGAGACAAGTCAGATGGGACTTACTTTCTGGAAAGTATTCTTAGGACCACAGTTTGAGTCTTTCAGATTCAGCCAGGCAATTCAAATTCACAGCAGTAAACAAACAAGTTTAAAGAGAAAATAAAATTAGTTCGTTGTTCCTGGCCACACAGTCCTGCCCCACAACGCAGGCCCTGATGGGGCTGAGGAATCTGACCATGGGCAGGTCTTTCACAGAGGAGTGGCTACTGTACGTGTGCAAGATACGGAAGGTCCAAGGTTCAACCATGAGCAGCTGTCTGTCACAAAGTCTCAGGACTGCAGAGGAGCTCTGTTAAGGTTCCGGGGACTGTCAGCCTTAGGAACCTAGAAAGCTACCTTGGACTGGGCCAGTCCATCAATCACACCAGCCCAATCTTGCTGCCATTGTATTTATACACAGGAAATCCACCTGGATGAAAGCCAGTTTATGGTCTATCAAAGCCATTGATAAAAGAACTCCGTCCTCATGTATTATGGTTAATCTTAAAATTAATGCCAAGCACTCAATCTAGTTAATGTAAGAACTTGCCAGCTGTTAGCTTAGACTAGGTTTTTGTACTAGACATGTGGAATTGAATTAGTTATTAATGAACTACAGTGGACATAGAATCTACAGTGCAGCAAAACTCTCAGTGAGCACTTGAGGGTTTTATTCTTGGAAGAAACCCAGGAACCACTGAGGCAGTAAAAAAATCATCACTGCAGTGCTTAAACACTCTCCTGATCTCCACTGTTATGGTCTCAACCCTGCTGGTTCTTTTTTTTTAAAAATAGCCTTCAGATTTGCCCAGGGGAGTCAGAAAAGTATCAGAGTTAATCCAGATTGAACGTTTGCTTTCATATGTACTTCTTTCATAGCTCTAGGAAACCCAAATTGCTTTATACAGCTATTAAATATGAGTAGAATATCTGAAGCAGCAACTGTAAGTTTCTTGTGCTTCTGGGGAAAAAAAGCACACACACACACAAGAATGGAGACTGTACTGCTTATTGCTTCCTAGATCATCACAGATTGTCATGTGTTGCAAAGAACCAGCACATTTATTATTTATTATTTATTTAGACAACTTATATGCCGCCCCATAAGTTAATCAAAGCAGAACACAGGCTACTATTCTATGTTTCCTTACAGGAAATAAGCTGCAAGACCTGCCCCTATTCCTAAAATATGGCACTTTGACTCTGCCTCTCACATACACCTGTCTATTTTGATTGCTGTCATTTCCTGTCCCAGTCTTGGATGAAAGAGAATGGGCTGCAGCCCTCTTCTGTGTGACAGCCCTTAGGTATTTGAAAAATTAGATATTTGTTCTCTCCCTCACTCTCCTCTCCTCTTAAGGCCATACCTGCTCGTGCTTTCCTTATACCCATACTTATGCCCAGCTGCTTTAAACTTCCCTCAAAGGATTTAGCTTCTAGTTCCCTGATCATGTTTCCAGCTGCAATTTCTGCACCTGCCCAGAATGCAAGTGCACACAACAGGATGCCCGACATTCAAATAACCTCCTAGTGACTGAAGGAAAAAAGATACATCACATGCTACACACCTGATCAGGAACTAGTTTTACAGGTGATTTCCTCTAAGGATGAAGTGAGTCAGAACTTTGCCCTTAGATCTTCCAGATAAACTTCCAGCAAGTCCTGCTATTGCCCCACCATCAGCATTCCCTTTTCCCCTGGATTTGGGCCTGGGCCTCCAGCATACAATCCCTAATGGCATATTCATTGGGAGCTTACGCCTGTCCAACAGGACGGTACCTCAGATATTAACCCTTTCTAACACTGAGACACAGAGCCATTCATTTGTATTCTAATTCAAGTCTATTGGAGAAGTCCATTGCAGAAACAACTGGGCTTATTTACATTTTAGCAGCTGCTAAATCCAGGTTTATACCACAAATCCCAACTCAAAAGCAGTGATTTTGCCCTGGCACAGCATCGAATCAAAGAAGCTTCTCCATATGACAAGATTATTTTTCTAGAGTACCACACTTGGAAAGCAGTGTAATATATCCCAACAGCAAAGTAAACATGCTGCAAAAGAGAAGAGTTCACATATGGACGAAGATTAAGGACATCCTCACATTACCTTGCAAAAAGCACATTTAAGGCTGCTTCACACATTGCATAGCTTTGCCACCAAGTATGTACTTATTAAGAGAAAGCCAAAACCAAATTAAACTTCTGGCACACATGTCGGATAGATGTATTTGCAAATAGGTGCTGTTCACATTCATGCAATATTTTTAGATGTCCACCTGAAAAAAATAATGTATGAATTGGCCCCTGAATGTCATTCTCTGAGGAAACTAAAAAAATGATCCATTAGAAGCAGAGTATGCATGTTCATCCTGGAGGGAAGGCCTATGAATTATGGGACTAATTCCATATTACACTCCCTTGTTCCAGCGAATTAACAGCTACAGTGTGCACCTACCACAGGGTAAAGGTGTAGAAAACATGGGTATTCTCCCAAATAGAAATGTCCTGAATTTCTTTTAAAAAATTGCTTATGCTTATGTATTTTATGACATAGTGTTAAGACTAAACCGCATCAACTTACAAAGTGAAAAAAACCCCAAAATGTATGTGCCCCACAGAAGTCCACTGTACTCTGCCCTGTAACCACAACAGCATGAGCAAAGAACTTGTCTCCACCACAGGACCTGCTTTTACAGAGATGATATCTGCAGAACTGGAACGTGTATAGGCCCTGTTTGAGAGTGAGGGTGATGCAAGTTTTGGGAGGAAAGGTGATCTGGGAGGAGAAAAGATCTGTATCTCACATCAGTTACACCCAACTCCTAACTGCAATCAAGTGCTATTGCAGGCATTAATTAAATATTCTAAAAACCATTGTGAAGCAATTCTTTAACCCCGTTTTACCAATAGGTGAACTGAGAAGCAGACATTGCTTGCTGGGGAAGCCGGTAACAGCTGGAGAGAGGACCTTTTCAGCTGTGGTGCCCTGATTATGCAATGCCTTCTCTTAAGGATCACTAGGCACAACTCCCTTGATGGTGACATTTAAGGCACCAGGTAAAATCTCTCCCACGCTTTTAAGTTTTAGGTTTAAGTGTTTAAATCTTGTCAACAGTTCCATTTTTTTTTCACTGAGCATTTTTATTGTTGCACTATTTTTACTAAACAAACTGCCCTGGAACCAATTCTGGAGAACGGCAGTACATATTTACTGTAAGTACATAATAACCAGTAAATACATAATAAGCAGGGAGGCAATAGGCTGAAGCAGATTTAAGGACAAAGTTCAGGCTCCTGGCCTGCTTTGTCCTAATTCTGCTAGACACTGAAGCCCCATATGCAAAGCAGTGGGCTAGCACTGGCGGAGGAGCCTCTCCTGGGGCTATTGACAGAGCAAAGGCGGCACGTGCAGGCTAAACTGGTGGCACATGGGCAGGCTAAACTAAGTCATGGTGGGTCCCTTGCACAAAGAAAACACTCAGACTTGAATGGAAATAAGGCTCATTCCCTTTTAATGTAGGACTTTCAGAAAACAACGCAGGGTAAAAGCAGGCATTTGAGATACAGGGTGGGGCCTCTCAACAATAGCACTCCCTCCATATCATGTTGTAACTGCCTTGTTCACTTCAGCTTGCTGTAGCCTCAATGAATGAGTCTGACCTCCCACAGCCTCGCCTGCACGTCATCAAGACCCTTTCTCCCCTCTGAAGACGTACAGCATTCCAGTGCTCTGTGAATAACACAATTCATTCAAGAAGCGGCAGCGCGAACTCACCCTGGCCTTCTCGGCATGAATTAGCAACTATTACAGTCAATGCAGCCTTTGCCAGCTATTGACAAACTGAACTGAGGGTGATTGTTTGCTTTTACACACAGACAAATCTCTGGAGCTTGATCCCTCTGGCATTCACATGTAAAAATGAGGCCACCATATGCTCAAGAATTGACGTGCAACTTACAGCTAGAGAGGAAGAGGAGAATTATGGACTTTAGAAAGTGACCATCTTGACAATGACCCCTTATTTCTCAATGAAACAAACGGGCCGAAATTCAGCAGTTTCTTCCACCCTTCCCAAGAATGTACTGCTTAAGAATGTTGTTAATATGCACCCAGACATCCAGGAGATTCAAGGTCATTTCTCCTTAAGAAGCTGCCTTATACAGCAGTGCATCTAACCAAGTACTGTCTATGACTACTTCAACAGGCAATGGCTCCTGAAAATGTCAGATGGGGCTTTTCCCTGGCAGCTGCCAAATGAAAACTGGAACTTTATGCATGCAAAGCATAGATAACAATCACTGAGTTATGGATACTCCCCAAAAAAGAGAAAACTCCAAACCTCCCTTGTTCAGTCCAGGGTGACCATATGAAGAGGCTCAAGCTTGCAGCCTTGGTTCTAAAGACCATGCTGCAACCAGCCAGTGATTGGTTCTCAGGGCCTCCATTCTGAGTTTTGCTTTTAGCAAAACTTCAGTAGCCTTCTTTCATGGCCATGGCAGTAGTTCTGAGGAAGAATAGCACAGCCAGGCTCAGAAAATGGAAGGAAGAAGCAAAAACAGAGAAATGTGCCATTGCCTGACCCTTTCCCAGAAGCAGCTTGGAGTCATTTTTCTACAAGTATCAACAGAGTATGTGATGAAAGATGAAGGGGGGGGGGGTGATGAGAGAATGTGCATACCATTTTTTCTTTTTAAGATCCATTACTATGAGAACTGTGCCTCTCTTGCATATTTAAAATTGGATACATCTCCCCCATTCCTGCATCATAAAAGGTTCATCATCACCTAGAGAATTTTTTAAAAATTCATGTCAAAGCAAGTGTTGCTTTAAGACATATATAGACTTTAACATGCAAAATTGTTAACAAAATTAATTCATCCTCAAAACAAGTCACTGAACGTGAACCATTTTTCAGACTGCTCAACTAACCCAACACTTGCCACACATGTATTTAAACAAGATTCCACTCCTAACAGGCAGCATCTTGTCAAGCGAATATGCTCTGAAGTAGGACTAGAAAGAACTGTAGTGCTAGATTTCAAAGTCAGCCGCTTCCACTGAATGGATTTACAAATAGGTCTTGTTTTTATGTTCTTTTGACCTCACCCTGAACCAGTTAGGGCCAAATGAAGTCCTTTTTCCTTGCATGTAACAGGCAGCTAGAGATTCTGCAAGACAAATGCTCCCCCTGTATCTGAGCTTTCCCACTTTCGAAAATGATACAAAACCCTGCACTCAACGTTGTTTGTGACAGAAAGGAGGGCAGCTCTCCACCTGGTTTCATTAGTAGCTTTTGAAGTACCCAAAGCACCATGCACTGTTTCGACAGATGTTCTAAATCCCGCTGCTGTTTCTATATAGCTCACCCTCTGACTACTTCAAGGCAAGCCAACAGAGGATAACTCATAAATCCTGGGCAGAATCATTTCGTACATTTGATCCTCAATGTACTGGTGCACTGTACTGAGGCTGCAGTGCTTCTCTGCCTCAGGATATAGAACTAGGAGCTGAGAATTGCTTGCAATGATCACAGAGGTGGTAAAATCAGCAGCGGATTCACCCTGTATCTTCAATCTGCTCTTGCTTTCAGAAGCAGCATAGTGTGGGTTTGAGCTGCCCAATTCCCACCCAGTCCTGATGTCTGCCCATTTTCTCTGCCTACTATACCCTGCTTCCTAAAATGAGCAATTAAAAGGACCGGGAGGAAGAGAACAGGCAGGACAGAGAAGCCCATCTCATCTCCTTAGGCCACAGCAAACTGAAGAGGGATGGGGGAACCTTTAGGCTGTACCTAGCCATCCTAAGTGCTGTTGACACACAAACATGTTGTACTGCATTGTACCTGCTAAAGAAAGCAGATAAAAATCTCAGTGACAACATATCATTCAAATTCACTGATATACAAATAGTGCCCTCCAAAGATTCCAACACCCAAGCAGAATATGAAAGTTAACTCCTTCTGTTGCTTGCCATAGGGAATAAAATCTTCCCAACTCAACTATGCATGGAACATGAAAGCAAAAGATAGGTGTTCTTTTCTTTCCTCTTGTCTACATCACCATCAGTGTAATTCCCTCCACCCCCTGCCGCCGCCTTTAAAAAGCTCAGAATTATTACTTCAGTGCAGCATGCTGTGGACTTTGAATGCCATTTTATTTTAAAATATCATCTAGATTCTAGCACTGTGATTTAAACACAAGAACATTATATTCCTTCCAGCACCTTCCCGGCGCCCATCATTTTAAGAATTAGACATTTTAACTGTTTTTAACATCCACAGTCACTTTTTGTTTTTGTTTCTGATTTGGACTTTTGCTGATATTATGTTTTTGTTGTTTACAGTGGTTATTTGTTGTTGTTACTAATTGTTATAGTTTTTGTTATTATTTGTTGCTGTTATTAATGGTTATAATTTTGTTAGCTGTCCTGGGATGTTTTTCTTGTGTAGGATGGGATATAAATGTTTTAAACAAACAAACAAGGGTTTTTGAAATAAGCAGATGCTCATTAGGGAATTTTCTGAGAATGAGATATGTGTGTTTTTTTTAAAAAACAAAGCAGAATTGACATCTTTTAATTTTGAACTAAAAGGTACATTAATAATATCTCATTCTCAAACACATTCTGACATTCATACCATTTATTGGGTCAGTTAACGTGTGTTGTTGGAAAATGGTGGGTTAAGCAATGACTTGCCAGGACTCACATAGTGACTCAATCAGAGGCTGTTGCATGATGTACAAACCCAGACACTCTAGGTTATTTATGGGTTAAATAACCCAGATTTGACCTAAGACGTCATAAACAACCCAGAGTGTCCAGCTTCACATGTCATGCAGTAAACTACAAACAGGACATTCTTGGGTTGTTTTTCAAACTAGACACGGCTTGCATGCTCTGTATATCCCTAGGAAAATTGGTTATTTCCATTCAGGTACAGCTATAGCTGGCTCAACAGGTGAAACTTCAAGGCATGCCATGCCACTGAGGTCACCTAGGCCTCCAGTGATGAACCTGGAATACCCCCAGACTCAGGGGGAGAACAACCCATCCGGAACAGGCTGTCTCCCTAACTTCAGGGTTCAAGACCATCCACCCCCAAGGTCTCTCTTTGTATTTAAGCATTAGAATCATGCTCATGAAATGTCTGTCATGGCCCCAGTCCAAAACAGGGATGCACTGGCAGAGGGGGAAAAAGCACCATGGCGGGGGGGGGGGGGGAAGAATCCTAGTGCCACATTCCCCCATCTGCAAAGTTTGCAAAGTTCCAAGCACAAGCTCCCTCTGTAGAAATGGTTAAGTCAAATGCCTTTATTGGAAGGTTGTGTGTGTGTGTGGGGAGGATTCACTCAAATAGCAAAGGAAAAGAGGGTCCACACCAGAACAAAATGGGTCCTCCTTACCTGCCCATCTGAACCAATTAGGGATGGTGCAACGAATATCCAGAAACTTCCGTAACTCTAAGAGAACCTTTGAAGTGTTCAAAACATGAACATCTTTTAAAACAAGGAAAATATTGCTTGTGTCTTGAGTCAATGCACACTGCATATTTTCTCATACCACACAACACACATACTATTACTCAGCCTTGAAAAGCACAATTTATAATCAGGACAAACTTCTTGGGCACTGTGCCTGGGTGGTAGAGATGCTGACTTTAATGATATGATCAGGAACAATAGAAAAATCTCTGTAACACAGCTTCAAAAAAGCAGCAAAATTCTGGTGCACCTAGTTCAACAAGACAACTGTCAAATTTAGTTGTTAGCTGAACATCTTTAATATTCTGTATAATGGGAGAGGTAAAAAGAATGCATCTAGTTTTTCCAATTCACAAGATGAATCTGCAGAGCTGGCAGCAAGGAGGCAAAAAAAAAATTGACTTGTAAACCAAGTACAGTTGAGCTAGATCTGCTGAGTGAGGAAAAATAAGGACTCTGATGATCATGCACACTAGCAGCAAATCTTGTCTGTCTCTCCTTTCAAATATCTGAAATCATTCAGCACTAGCAAGATATCATTAAGAAAAGTACTGCCATTAAGCAGAGATAAGAAAGTTTAACAAATGTTACTAGAAGGCCTTGGGATTTTAAGCCCCTCCAAGTCCACTTTAATGGTCCCTCTGTCTGTAACATGATGCTGTTTAGGCCAACAGCAGCCAAAAAGGAGCTAATATGATTTGCCTTGTAAATAGACGCTTACTGTGACATAAAAGAAGAGCAACCAATAGCATCTAGAGAGGTGCGGCAGAAAGAAATAAAAATAAGAGAGAAGTAGGAATTACAAAGGCAACCAGATAGTAAGTAGGAGAAATTGAATAGCTTGAATTCTAATGATAGGTGGCTGGCATAGATCCTGATCAGGTAGCCATGTTATACCAACAGGCTGCCCTGGAAAGCTACCGTACAGATTGATGTTATCTGTAAAACCCCAGAAAAATCATCCAAACAGCCAATAGTACAAAAGGATGAGCTTTGGTGTCACAGTAGGTCTGTACCCAGAAGCTGGACCTGGTTGTAGGTAGAGGTTCAAGGAATTTGCCCTGAGCAACTGTTTATGGGGTACTAAAGAGGTGTCACTAAGCAGTCTTTGGGGAAAACCTCTGAAACCTTGTGTACAAACACGGTTTGAAATCAAAGGCAACTTAGCACAGTGCTCTTCATTTGATCTTTATAACAAGCCTGTGGGGCAGGCGAGGCTGAGAGCCACTGTTTACATTCCCTCACTGAGAGAAGTTTCCCCTGATCCCTACTCGGTGCTTTTTCTTGAACCATTTACTGATTTGCAGGACCACCTCTACCACTGAATCATTCCTAGAAATTTAAAAAAGAAACAGAGTCAGTAACCACTATGAAACTTCCTTACACCATATCACCTTGCTCAGAAACAATCTAGCAGACAAGTAGATTATAGTAGATTATTAGCTGGGTTATTATTAGTAGATTATTTCATGGGTTACCAGAGATGTCCTAAGTGATGCTGGAGACTGAAACTGGGGCCTTGATCATAACTCTGTGACCCTATCCATTTTTGTCAAGGAGCATTTCAGTTAAGGCATGTTTATCGGGATTTAAACAATATATATTTTTTCACAGAATTGTTTGAAAACACGCAGTACAGTTCTATGGCTGAACATAAACAGTTCTGTCCCTGTAACCTGCTTGGATGAGAGACTGTCTGGAAACCAGATGTAAGCTGTCTTGAGCTCCCTGATGGAAGAATGGACTAGACATATAATAAATAGATGAGGAAAATCATGATCTAATGAATGCAAGGTTATTTAGACATCTGCTAATAGGCTGCTATGCCAGGTCAATTACATTTGAGAGGGAGAAAATCAAAACAAGTAAGTGCTTCAACATCAAGTTCAGCTGACTCAGCTTCTAGAAGTTGAGAAAGCAAGTGGTAACCAAAGAGGGGGAATCTGGTGCTTTTCATGTAGAAAGGTTCTCAGGTAAAAGGATCAGATAACAGGCAATGGAAAAGATCTCTTTCTGAAACTCAGAGAACTGTTGTTGGAGCAGACAGTGCCAGGCAAGAGCACAAATAGTCTGTTCCAGTAATGAGGAAACGCCTTTATTTCCAATTACGGACCTAGGATGGATTCCGATTTAGACATACTCAGAGAAGATCCAGTGAAACCAATGGAATTTAAGCTAGTTGCAGGTAATTTAAATCACTGATTTCAATGGATCTACTCAAAATATGACTGAAATGAGGTGCTGCTCTCATCAAACACGTAGGCAGACCAATGCTAACTGCTGAAGAAAATTCCACAGCAAGAGTTGCTTTGCACTGACTGCTTCCAGGGGGAGGGGGAAGTAGGATGGTGCTTTTTCCACCAGGTTAGTGGAGCTAGTATTTATATATTTTTTTAAATCCCTTCTCACTCTGGTCTTGTTTAAGGGCAAGGCAGGAAACAGGAAGGTTTTGGATCATGTGGATGCCAGCTACCCAGTCCTGCTAATCCACTGCTGAAAGCATGTGGATGTTTCCACTGCCAGAACAATTCCTGCAGTGGCAGGCCCACTGAGAAGGAATTCCGTAACATCCTATGGTTCCTGCAATACCCTCTCAGAGACCACAGGATAATGTCCTGAATGCATCAAATCACTCTGCATTATTGATGTGGGAGCAAGAAGAGCAAGTCACACCTTTATTTTTGAGGTGGTGAATTCTCCTGGAGTGACTTTGGCACTTCATTTTCACTAAGGAAGCTATTTTTGTGAAAACATAAACTTAGGATGTATTCTCTGAGATGGGCTCCAGTTTTCTATGTGGGGGCTGTTCTCACAATCAAAACTCTCATGTGAAAATGAGGTAGCAAGATTACTGCACAAGCACCATAGTATCTTACAAGCAACTGAGTCCTATGTGAGTCTAACAAAAAATACCAGCTGAAACCTTTTGGATCCTGCCTTTTTGGAACCAATATGCCAGTTCCAAATGTTCCTTTGTATTTATTCAGCCACAAACAAATGCTACTTTTGGTTAGCATAGCCTGACCATTTAACAAGGACCAATAGCCCGTTCCTACATATATTCCGTCACCAGCAATCTCACAGAGGTCAATGTGGCCTGCTCAGAGTGAGAACAAAATTGTAACAGAAGTCTATAGTCCTAAGTACACTTGCAAGGAAAGTTCCTGAGCTCAGTGGAAGTTCCAAGCTGAGCACATTTATGCTACAAGAATAATACAGTATGTACCAATGTAACATACAGTCTGGGTAAGAAAAATACCTAGATTTTGAAAAATAGTAAAACACTTTAAATTGATCTGCTAACAGTATACCCCCAATAAACACCAGTGACAATCTTGACTGATTTCACTGAGATTTAACTTTCCTGCATTTGGTATTATAGCCTAGAGCCTTGCCATCACCTAAACCAGCCTTTCTCAACTTGATGCCGTCCAGATGTTTTGAATTACAGCTTCCAATATTCCTTTACCAATATAATTATGATTTATTTCATTTCTACACCCCCCCCCCGCCAAAGCTCTCTGGGAAGTTTATAACCATTCATAAAAACAGCATAATAAAGTACAATAAAAATAACAAACTCCAACAAGCTTTAAAGTTTAAAACCACTAAAACAAGCAACAAAGAATGACTCTATACAAAAGCACCTTGGATAGGTAATCCCCTCAAGCCCTTGGGTATCTAAGTAAATCTTTAAAGGCCTTACCATAAAGGGCTATCTTAATCTGGTGCCAAAAAGATGACAAGTTTGGGGTCAAGCTGTAGTGGAGAGATTATTCTATAGATGAGGGGCCACCACCAAGAAAGACCTCCCCTTTGTTGCCACCCTGTGGGCACTTGGAGGAAGGGTCCAGAGGCTGAACATGCTGTCCAAACAGATTGTGGTTGAGAGAGGTACTCTGGCAGGTATTGAGGTCCCAAGCCAGGTAAGGCTTTATAGGCTAAAACTAGCACCCTGAACTGGGCCCAGAAGCATACAGGTAGCCAGTGCAAGCAGGCCAGAACTGGTCTCATATGTTCTGATGTATGGGTCCCATTTATTAATCAAACTGCCACATTCTGCATGAGCTGCAGCTTTTAAATCATCTTCAAGGGCAGACTACATTGTAGTAATCTAATTCATAAAGACTACCAGAGTGTAGAGCACTAAAACAATGATTATGCTTGCTGGGGCTGATGAGAGTTCAAAAATTCCTGAGGGCACAGGTTGAGGTAGGCTGATCTACTTACTTGTGAAGGTATTGCACATCTGCCAAAATAATGATCTGGTTATAGAAAGCAGAAGAGCAGTCTGCTATTAACTCAAAATCTCTGGAAATTCTCTGGATTTTGAGACATTCTATTCTGAAGGAGATTATGAAACAGGCATATCCATTCCAAGCAGTACAGTGCATCAAATGGAGGTACCATTTCCCATTAAGTTCCCTGTGCTGCGGAGGCAGGCATGTTTTGCCCAAGAGGTGTTAAGAAGCTGGATTGTATGTACTGTCTCTACACTGGGAATGATTTGACCTTGAGACATTACACAATGTGACTCTGAAACAGACTGTTCCCCAGAACAGGGAACAGGGCAGTCTCACCCAACCTAGCATCCTCCAAACTTCAGCACCCATATCCATCCAGGTTAGCATGATCAATGATGAGGAATGGTGGGAGTTGGCAGTCCAACACATCTGAAGGGCATCTGGCTGGGGAATGTTGTGCTATAATCTACAGGATGAAGCAACAGTTTCAAATCCACAGCATTACTTGATATTCCTCAAAGACAAAAAGTATCTGGTTCACATTTTCAGACAACCCATGGTTAACGAACTATGGATTGTTTGTAAGCAAGTGAGAATGGGCAGACTGGCTACCACTTGCTCACCTGCTTCCACTTTGCTAAACAACCTGGAAGAGCCTAATTTGTGCAGAAAAAACACCACTTTAACCCAGGGCTATGGACAGGTTATATTCAACAAAACATTACAGAATAATTAATGTCCATCCATTCTACAGAGCTGGAGAAGTGCATACTTCTGCCCCAATCCCCAAAAACAGATGTTAGGCCCTGAGCCATGAAAATTTATGGAGGAAAGGATCTCTTATCTAGTGAAGGGGTTTTGTTTTGTTTTTTGGGGGGGGGGGTCCCGCCTTCGACCAAGACATCAATGTCCACTTCAAGTAGCTGTAATGCAATCTTTGAGGCAAATACTTGTGTGTATTTTAAAAGCTAACTTATTTAGCACAACCATATTTCCTGCAATAATTCTAGAACAGTCATATAATACTGAATTCTCTATGCAAATATATTGGGTAGAAGTGTTCATGTACAGGCATGATGGAAAGAGCACTCATTCTCTGGAAATAGGCTTTAACAAATTGACTTCCTCAATTAGACTGAAGATCCATTTGGTCTGTTTTGTTTCAAACTGCAAAAATGCAGAGGTCTGTAAGGACATAATCCTATGCATATTTGGAGAAAAACACACTGGCCTAAACATATGTTTACACATATCACATTGGCAGGGAGATATGGGAGGAAGTCATAGAGCTTTTCTGTCTAAACAAGCATAGGCTTGCACCCTTAGAAACCTACAAGCAGGACATAGAGCCAACAGCCCTCCTGCTGTTTTTCCCCAATAGCTAGTATTCAAAAGCAATGCAGCCTCTGGACATGGAGGTTCCATTCATTTCTTTGGCATATGAAAAGGGTCAGAAAAAGGATGGTGGTCCCCACGTGAACAGTAAGAGTAGGCATTATTCCACACATGTTGAGCAAATGGTTTCGACTCTGGAGAAGTTATATTTACAGACTGCAGCAGGTATGCATACATGGCCCTGATGGAAGACTACTGGGGACCCTGATATTATGAGCAGTACAACTCGAGATCAAAACAAATAAATAAGAACATAAGTAAAGTTCTGCTGGATCAGACCAAAGTTCATTTCCAAACAACAAGTCACATAAAACAACAGCACTCACAAGCAGGGGTGAAAGTAGTAGGTCCCCCTCACCTTTTTCCCCAACCAACATGGAAGTTCTGCATCATCATCAACATTATCATCATCTCAGTACTTTCATGCCACTCCTCAGTACCTCCCCCCTCCAAGGCTCTCAGAGGAGCTTATAAATTAGATTTTCAGCAAGGCTAGTATAATTGTGCTCCTCCTCTTATCTCCTACGAGAGGCACTCCAACTGGAGGAGCTCCTTCCTCACGCCTTTTCTTCTTCTCTAGAGGGCATCTGATATCACTAAGTTAGTCCTGGGTGTGCAGAGGGGGCGGGGAAGAGTCCAAATACAGCTTTAGTTCTCATGCCCAATGACGGTGATTCGTTAAACGAGTGCGGGTGCCTTGTCCTAATCCCCCTTTATTCTCTCCCAACGCGGTGGCCTCCAGAGATGCTACAGTCCAGGCGGGGGAAGGCGGCCTAATTACTCTCTTCCTGCACGACAGAAGCTCTTTGTAAAGAGCGTCGCTAACGAACAGAGTCAGAACAGGGTGTGAGCAAGGCTCCGGGGCCAGTGGGACGGGGAAGGGGTCCGTGGAGAGAAGGGGCCGCTTCGGAGCCCGGAGCGGCCTCAGAAGCCGGGGCGGGCGCAGGGGTCGGACTAAGGCTGCAGCTCGAGGCGCCGGAAAAGATAAGACGAACGAACACGCGGAGCAAGCAGCGACTCACCAACTCATGGTCCCTCTTCTGGCCCGGTCCCTCGCCCGGAAACGCCAGCAGCGCCCTCCACCTGCCCTGCGGAAGTGACGTCGGGGCGCATGGCGGCACGCACGCGCGGGATTCCACGCGTCACGCGCGGAGCCGGGAAGTGGAGCCTGGCGCGGCGGGGGAGGAGCAAGGGGAGGGCGCCTCCCTCTAGTAACCCTCTCGCTGCCGCGTAGAGTGGCGGATGCTCCGTGGCTCGGTCTGGGGGAGAGCTGCGTCGGGAAGTTGTCGCCAGCGCCGCCGCCTCTCTGGGACCGTCCGAACCAGGAGATCTGCAAGGGAAGAGGGTGCTGTCTTCTCTCCTCGCGCCCAGCCACCCAGGCCATGCTTCGTCCTCCGGACCGGGCTGCAGTTGCACCGTGTGTGGCAGCGCCTGAGCAGTCACGACAGGATCAGGACGCCGTTTTGCATCCCCGCGCACACGGGCGCAACCGAGGAAGAGCTGGAGCCGGGGCAGAGGGGTGCAAGACCGGCCAGGCCCGGCTGCCTTTGCAGTGCGGGGTTCGGCGCGCGCGGCTGGCCGACTGCGTTTATGGCCCGGGTCCGCGAATGCGGGTCTGCAGTGGGTTAAAGCGCGCTGTCGCAAACGCAGTCGGGTGGCCGAGTCCTCGGTTGCCCTTTCTTCCCTTCCTGTAATTAAATGCAGCACAGCCTCGCCCATGTTTGCCCTGAAGTAAGTTCCAGTGTGGTCAACGGTGCTTACGCCTCGGTAAGTGGATTTAGGGTGGCCCTGCAACCCTGCAATGCTCTCTGTGCATCGACGAAGACAAACAGGCCTATAGAGCCTGCCGTCTAAAGGCGCATTCCTCAGCCCATTTACTAGGGACTGCAGCTCATGGGGCGCTATGAACATGTGACATGCATGCATCGCACTGGCTATAAAGTTGTTACTTCACACTTCCTGGGCTGTTTTTTTTAAAATGAACTTGTACTGTATTTCATGTATTTCTTGAAGAAATGGCATAGAAATGTGAAGCTATCAAGCCGTATTTAGAACTGAAAAAATAAAATCCATGAAACTATTGAAAATAACATTTTAAAATGGCATTTGTAACTCCTGTGCAGACATGCTTCTGTATGAGGACTGTCCTCCAATATAAGAAATTTTAGGTGCACATGCAGCAACACCTTCCCCCACTTGGACAGCACTTGATGTATTTCTGAAACACGTCCATGGCGTCAGGCTTTAAGCTGCATTTCTGCACCTAGTTACCTGACGATACGCTCTGCCGAACACTTCTGGTCAATGAACTTCCAGTTCTTCCTGCTCTTTTGCATCAGCCATCCTTTCAACACAACCCTACTTGCTATCATCCCTACTCAAACGGGCAGAAAGTGTTAATTAAGTATTGTGACATTCGAGGTTCGTTCTTGTGTTTCCATCATCTGTTAAAGGTGGCCTCAAAACTTCCTGCAGCTTCTCTTTATCATCCTACAGGAATGTTTGTGCTCCCAATCTCTTACCTTATAGCCTTTTATTATATCCTTCCACTTTGTTCTCCAATAGCATTTTTCAGATGGCTGTTGATTCAGTTAGATAGAAGATGTTTCTTACATGATTTTCCACCTTGTTTGGTACACAGATACTATATTGTCATTGATGCGATTTGCACCCCTCTCTCCTACCGATGACATTCAAGGCAGTCTGCAGCCACTAGCATAACCTAGTAAAATGTATAAGCAGCTGCCTTAAAACTCAATTAAAAACACAACAGCAGAGTAGAAACAGCACTGAGTTCAACAACGCCACATATACACCAAAGACTTCCCAGGACAATGTGGCCTTTGATGGTGGAAACGGAGCAAACCTGGCCTCTCAGCAGGGAGTTCAACAACTGGGAAAGGCCACCGAGGTGCCACCACTGCCATGGGCTAGGTCTCTGAAGGCCGTGATCTCAAAAGAAGGGCCTCTCCGAGGGATCTTAAGAACCCAGCAGGCTCATATGCAGTAGATGAGGAGGACTAGCTCTTTGGAACATGCTACACTTCTCCTCCATCAGTTGCACTAGTCTGGCCTAATTCAAGGTCTTGACTGTAACACAGAAAGCCCTAAACAGCTTGGAGCCACATTATCTTACAGCGTGCTTTACTCCTGCCATCCTTTAAGGTCATCAGCAGAGACCCTTGTACAAGTTCCTCCCCTGAAGGAGGTTGGGGGGAGGTGGCAAGGAGGAGGGCCTTTTCTGTGGTGGCACCCCAAGTGTGGAATGTGTTACCATCAGAGATTCATCAGGTGCCTACTCTGTTGAGTTTTAGGTGCCTGACCACGTAGATTATTTTTGCAACAATTTGCGCCAGTTTTAATTTACTAAAATTTTATTCTTGTTGATTATTTTGATGTTATTTTATCTGTTGCATGTTAATTGTACTATTTTATTTCTATTACCTATTGGTAATTTTATTGTAATGGCCGCCCAGAGAGTGTGATGCTAATGGGCAGCCTTTAAACAAATTTTATAAATAAATACAAGAGAAGCCAGTCTTTTGGGTTGTCTGGTCCCAAGTGGTACAGGGCGTTACAGGCTATAACCAACATTTTTAATTTTGCCTAGTAACAGCCCAGCAGCCAATAAAGCTGTTGAAAGACAGGAGCTGTGTGCTTCCCGTATCTCCCCGCTATGGGCTTACTATCAGATTTCAGTGACTAAAGTTATGGAAGTGTGTTTGCTTTTAGGCAGTTCCTTGCCGGAGTCTTGCACTTGACCAAAGAATCTTAATAGATTCTGCATGTGCAGGCAATATGCCTTCACTGGAGCTCATTGTTAGATTATTGCTGTTGATATGAGACCACCCTGGAATGTTCTCAACAGGGAAAGGGGGGGAGACAAAAAAAAGAGATGGGGATTCCTATTTTGCACCCTACATGAAGGATGATGTAAACAAGGTATGTGTGCGAAAAGAAACAGAAGCAGGCAGCGGTGAACTGGGCTCTGGAAGTATCTGAGGAGCTGGCTGGGTCTTGTTGGAGATCAGATGAGTTGTGACCAAATTTGCGACTGGTGCTGTTTAAGCTATTTGCCTCCACCTGTGCTCAACTTCTGTATTTGTAAATAAAGTTAAATATTACCAATCACCATAGCTTCCCATTACAACCCTCCAAGGAAATCAAACCCAAGTACATAACCGTTCACTGTCCCCTTGACCTTCCATATGCACCTGGATACACTGTGATAGCTGTGGGGTTTGAACATTATTTGCTTCTCTCCCTGCACTGACACCCCAGAGGGTCCCATAGGGCATAACTTATGGCCTTCCAACCGTGTCTTGGAGAACACAGAGTCCTAGCTTGGACATTCAGCAATCCAAGGGCTGGGACTCTGAAGCCAAAACCCCTGTCCCACTTCTCTGGCAGCCAGTGTGGAAAGAACTGCACTGGCTGTTTCTCCAAGGTTGCAAATAGGCCTCAGGGGGCAGGAAAAGGGGCAAGTTGTGGGGTGGGAATGGAGAAGGCTGGGCCGGAATGGATATGCCTGCCTGAAACCAGACATCTAGGTAAAAATCAGAGCATGAAGTACATCAGTGAGCATTGCCATTGCTTTTGAGCATAGGATGCACGTAAGCCTCTGAGTTTGTGGTATCACATGCATCAAAGGGAGGTGTCATAGGATGGCACCCTAAGAAAGCTGAATTTGATGTAAGTTCAATTGTTCAACTTTACCACTGGGATTAAATCTACCACAGCTGCTACCAACTACAGAATCAAAGAGTAAATGGATCTTTAAAGGGGGTTATTTTTAACTGGAGTTGCAACTTCATCAGCTTTCCAGAATCTGACTATCCAAATCCCATAGCAGATTAGCTTGTTCTCCCTAAAACCATCCTTACTGTGGGGTGAGATAAGATTAGTCAAAATTTATGAGTTTTCAACAATATATAACCATGGATACATTTCATTTATGAAAAGTATCTGGCATTTATATAAGAATATATCTTGAATATTTAGAATGTGTTTCTGTATTGTTATGGCAACAATATGAATAATGGAGAGTTATGTAAATTAGAATGCTGCAGCTTAATCAAATGTTGAGTTTATTAACAAACAACGTAAGTGTGTAGTCAAGGAAAGAAATAGTAAAAATTAGGGCTCTAATTTCTAAGACTTGGCACAGTGATCGGATACATAGGAAAGGGCGCATCCTATGCACTTTGAGACAGAAAACTTTCTAAAATTCCCAGCATGCCACCAGCAGCCATGGATTGTGCCTTATGTCTTGATACCAAAGTTAACCAGGTGCCACTGCTGAGAAGACCCTCTGCCATGAATATTTAATCATGAGACACGCTTAAGAATTGTTTCTTCTATCGTGCCTTGACTATGCCAAGCCAAATCGGAAGAAACATCAATGAGAAAGGGGGGGGGGAATCTCCCCACATCCAAGCCATTTCTGATAGCTCTATTCATACCCCCTGTGTTCATTCCCACAGGCAGAGAAGGAACCTTGCCTAAAATCTCCCATATCATCTGCTCGCTGGCAAGCTGCTCCAGCTGCCGATGGCTGAATTTCAACAGTTTCATGCTTTTCCAGCAGGCAACTGAACAGTGACGGCTGGATGCTGCACAAATGCTTTTTGTCTGTTCACTGCTAATTGTGAAGACACTGTCCAATTCTCAACTTATTTTTCTATTGGGAGAGGCTGCCCCCAAAGTGGCAACCCAGCATTTACCCGAGATCCAACACATGTCAACACAGGTGCTGCACTACTCTTTTAATCCATTAAGCTCACAGCCAGGCTGGACAAATTGAGTAAAGCTGGCAGATCCTCAGACCCTGGCAGGATCTCATAAAAGTCAAGAACATCACTCCCAACAAAGCGGTCTAAGGATGACCAAAGAACACGGATGGATAGACATCAAATCTGCTCCATTGGTGTTTGCAGACTGCCTGGCACCTTCTGTTATGACATCCACTCATTGATCAAGCTGGATGTTGCACACACGCCTTTGCAAACATTTGAGCAATCTGCGCTCCCCAAAATGCACAAATCCTCCCAAAATGTGTGTTTTCACGCTATGGTCTTTTGGGGAAATGTGTTCAATGCTTTGGTCAATGTTTCTTTTTAATGTTATATAGTTTTCTATACTGTATTTGCATAAAATTATGTAAAATGAAACTGTCCACAGAATTTGCGTGATTCAAAAAAAGCCGGTCCACTGAGCCATTTGCAGGTCATGAGAGATTCTGACTTGTCTGAATCTGTCACACATTTTTCCAAGGTCTCTACTGCAGACTAAACATCATTGCATTACATTTATACCCGGTTTTTCTTTCTCTTCCAAGGAACCCAAGGTGGATTACAAGTTCTCTTGCTCTCTGACAACAATCACCTTGTGAAGTAGTTCAGACCAAATGACTACCCCAAAGTCACCCAGTGAGCTCCATGGCTAAGTAGAAAATAGAACCTGGATGTCCTGAGTCCCCTGTCAGGCCATGCTAACCACCATAGCACACTGGCTCTTGAGGGTCAATCTAGGATCCATCTAGTCCAGAACTTGGTTCACACAGGGATCCACTAACTGCCCATGAGAAATCCACAGGGAGCACATCAGTATAAACGTAATCTTCCCCATCTAAATGTACCCAGGCCCATCAACTTTTTCCTCATAGGACTGCTGACCATTTTTGCTGCCTTCCTCTAGACGATTCCAGTTTGTCTATATCCTGCAGAACCAGACTCAGTTCTCCAGATGTGTGGAATTAAGTGCAACTACATGTTGACTTCATACGGTTGGTCCCGAACTAGCTGGACGCATTCGCTGCCTCAGTAGAAGGCAGCTCTTCCTGCATTTCTAGTGTGTGGGAGAACATCTCAGTGGATTATGGCTCATGGGGTTAGATATGTCCATGTCCACCCTGCTGCCTGATCTTACGGGTGCTTACTCTAGTAAGTTCCCCAGTGTGTAATAGTGCTGACTCCCAAACCCACACAGAATTACAGATTAATGGTGCCCAAGATACTTGTGCTCAGAATGCTTGTTGTGTCACAGTAGCATGTGAGACCCCGCAGGTGGGCCACCTTTGGCCTTCAGCAGTTCCAAAAGAGAAAAAACAGGAAACGGAGCCTCTGTATGGTAGGATTGGACTGCCATATCTTTTCATCCCTAATTCAGGGAACCCTGTGTTCACTTTGCGGGTTAAAGGAATTTTATTCTTTCTTTAAAAGTGCGAAGTTCTACCAGGAATGCAGAATCCATTGTAAAGCATGGAGTGGTGGTTGGGTGGAGTGGAGAAAGGAAAAGTTAGCTGCCTACCACTCATGGCTGTCTAAAGCCCCCATGTACCTAGTTCTAACATCCAAGGTCTAAAATTGCCTAGTTGCACCACTGGTTTTGGAGACTAGAGGTAGAAAAGATAATTCTTTGCAACATGGCACTGAATTCCTATAATATACTACCTAACAGCAGTTGGAAGGAGCTTTTTAAAGTTAAGAAATCATGATCATCAGCTTGTTAACGTGCTGGGTACAGAAAAATACCCAGGCACCAAACCTGACTCGGGGCGCTCTCCTGTGCATGTTTAGGCCTGGGGCGTACTCCTGTGCAAGAAGGGGGCACACTCGGGGATGCACTCCTGTGCAAGAAGGCCCACTGCTCTCAGAATGCTCCGTGTGTAAGATGCATCCTTGGTGAATTAACAAGTGTTGGGTTATTGACGCCATGCAGAAGGCTTGTTGCACACTGGCAGCAGAACAAAGAAAAAAGGACCAATTCTTGGATAACTGAAACATCATCATCATCATCTGTCAAACAAGTGAGTTGTTAAAATGGACAAGAACAATGTGATATAACACAGTGATCTTTTGTCCTATCTTCCTTTGATTTATGCCATATTTTGCAGTTCTTGCACGTTTGAAATGGGGAGAGGGAGAGAAAACAGAATAATGATTCTTGGAACCAGCTTCTTTTTATTGCTCACTATAGTCGAACCATCAAAGGAACTACATGCTTCAAAAATAAAGACCCCCAGCTTTAAACTAGTGACATGTGATCCCTGCTCTATAGATATTTGCAGTGGGTAACTAGCTAGTGACATCTAGAGCCTAATTTTTACAGATGCCAGGCAATGTCAACTGTGTGAGTGGCCACTTTTCCAGGTATGTCTAATGACTGTCCAGCATGGAAACACCTGAACCAGTTTGCCCAATTAGCAAAGGTTAATGCAGTTTCACTTGCTAAAGGAAACAGAGACCAAGTCAAATTTAAAAGGAGGAAATTTAATCTCTATAAGGAGATGCTTGTCACAAGGGAGGAACCATGAGTGTGTGCATGCTGAAATGGCAGTTAGGAGCAGCATGAGAAAAAGCACAGCAGAGGGGCTGTGAATTATCCTAAGCATGGAAACTCTTTGGGGGTGCAGGTCTCTCTTGGGATCTGATCAACTGCCTGATAAGACTTGTTGCCCCTCCATATTTGTAAATAAAGCAGATATTTCAGAAATCCAGTTTACAGTGCTCTTTCCTCTCAAGGGACTTAAACCTGGGTTCTGCTACCCCCAGAGCTTTTCACCATGTCAGGAAGTAAAAAGCACACACCAATGGGATGGCTCTGTTAAAGGGACATTGGGTAATGCAGAGAGTTGAAATGCTCAGCTCCATGCGCACTGGTCTAAACTGCAGATGGTGCCTGAGAATATGTATGGGGTTTAGGGATTTATTTCCTTGCATCTACGGCACAGAAATTTTGCTTTCTTTTCCCTTTAATGGGTTTTCTAGGGTAAGGAATCAACCCTGACTGCTCTTTAGAAGGCCAGATGCTGAAGATGAAGCTCAAATACTTTGGCCACCTAATGAGAAGGAAGGACTCACTCGAGAAGACCCTGATGCTGGGAACAATAGATGGCAAAAGAAGAAGGGGACGGCAGAGGATGAGGTGGCTGGATGGAGTCACTGAGGTGGTTGGTGTGAGCTTGAGTGGACTCCGGGGATGGTGGAGGACAGGAAGGCCTGGAGGAATGTTGTCCATGGGGTCGCAATGAGTCGGACACGACTTCGCGACTAACAACAACAGGGTAAGGAAAAAGAGGCAAGAAGCAATGGCAAGAGGATGGGTGTGTTACAAATGCAGGCAATGCTTGGATGCCCCATAAAATTATATGAAGCAGAAGTATCAAAATCTGGAAGCAAAACATTTTCTTTTAAAGCCGTGGCAGAAAATCTCTGTGAGGGTCATGGTATAATTTCAGAAATGTTGGAATGCAATTTCGGAATGAAAAAATGCTTGTGTTATGATTCATTAGACTCTGCATTTGGGATGGGATTGCAGAATGAGTGGCGTGGCGGCAAGAGTGCTGGACTGGAGACCCGGGAGGTCCAGGTTCAAGTGCGCACTCAGCCATGAAGCTCCCAAGGTGAATTTTGGCTAATCACTCACTCTCAGCCTGACCCACCTCACAGGGTTGCTGTCGCAAGGGTAAAGTGGAGTGGAGGACGATCTGAGTCACCTTGGATTTCTTGCAAGTAGGAAAAGGGGAGATAGAAATGCAGTGTAATACCAGTGATGGTGATGGGGGCATGTTACAAGTTTGCATTGGGCCTTAAAAATACAGAGTGGGAGTGACAGAAGGACTACTGCTTGAGATCCCCAAAAGAATCACTGTCAGTTAGAATAGGCAATACTGAGCTCCATGAACAGATGATCCAACTCCACAAAGGGCAAGGGCAAAGCCACCCGGAAAAAGGGGCAGAGCAAGTTTGCTGCACAGGTTACCCCTGCACTGCACACCCCAGGCACTTCATCCAAGCTCACCTGTGGCTGCTGCCATACCTGCCTGGCCCACGTGCGTTCCTCTGGACCCCCATGGATAGCCAATCCGATCATGTGAGTCAATTGTGAGGGTTCCCCGGGAGTCCCATCTTGTTCTGGTTTCAGGATGGAGGGGATTGTCTCCCACTGTCCACCGTGTGGCCTAACTCTTCAGTTATTTGCTGAAGAAATCTACGTGCCACCTTTTGGGGTAAAAGTGTCCCAAGGCAGCTTGCAAAATTGAAACGATATATTAAAAAAATCATAGGAAACATTCCTGTTCCAAACTAAAAACAGTAACAGCTGCATCTCAAATGCAGAGGCTGGCAGGAAGCGAGGGGCTGCTAGTTCTCACCTGCCGTCTCCACTTGCTGAGCACAGCAACAGTCCAGCGAGGGGAGATGCTTGCTGCTAACTGATGCTTTCGATCCAGTCCCCCCACCTCTGCCAAACGGGTTTCAAATGTGACCATCCTGTTTTGTGCTAGTTGTCTGCATATCCCAGGCCAGGCCAGACAGAAGAAAGGGTTGGAAAGGGGCAGCACAAGAATCATTGCCCATCTCAAGCAGGAGGAGAAACTTTAAAGTGAAGGGAGGAAGAAGTGGTGGATTCCTCGCATGCCTCTTTAAAGGTGCGAATTCTGTACTGGCAGGACCCTTTTTCCCCCCAGTTGCTGGCATGTACCAAATGGGCAGCATATACCAGGGTACTGGCCACTGTCCCAATTCAGTGTAATCCTATCTGCCTTCAGGCTCTTTCTCTCCTCCATGATTTATTACATTTCTTCTCCACCTTTCCTCCAAAGAGCTCAAGGCAGCACAACACTTTTCCCCATCCCAGCTTCAATCTCAGTGAAGTCATCTAGGCTGACCAAGAGTGCCTGGCCCAAGGCTGTCCAGCAAACTTCGTGGGATTTTGCATCTGGATATCTCCTGTCCTGGTCAAACACTTCAAACTCTACAGCACACTGACTCTCGTTGCTCAAGAAGCCAATGTGTGTTTCTCATTTGTTACACAAGATCCCCATATGTTTTGCACAGGTAAATCTTTTGTCATTGGGAGGTTGCACTTTTTTATTTTTAGGGAAAAATATGGAGCCTCCACATGATAACACACACATGGCTTTTGCAATTGTGGTTTGGGGCTTTGGTTGCACCAGAAGTAGTTTGTGGGCAGGATTTATTCACTGTTTGTCGACCAAGAGAAACTGCACACCCATTCACCTGCTCCATCATGCACTTATGGATTTGTTAAACCTTCTTTGGAAGTTGTGTTTTCTTCCCATCCAGCCTATGTAATGTAATCTCAGTATTTTAGACATAGTGGAGGACTTGTGTGCTTAAAGGCTTGAGCAGACACCTCTTAGTCAAGTTTCTGTGCTCTCCTTTCAATCACAGATACACCACACCCTGCTCTATTTCTTTCTGAAATCTAGATGCAAGGGAGCATATGGGAGAGACAGTTGTGTGCATCTCAGAAAAAGAGACAGACAAGGCACAGCGAGCAGGAGAGCATGGCTATCCACAACCCAAAGAAAATGTTCTATCCATCCGCACGGTGAGCCATTGCAACGGAGAAGTGTTTTTCACATAGGCTGCATAGGCTGAAGTGAACAAACCCACAAGAAGGGGGATTGCTTCGGCAAACATGTGGATGAGCCTTTGTTTTTGTGTGCCATCGGAACATGCCTATTTTAACGTTCACGTTCCAAACACTGTTTGCTAATATCTACCCATAGACCTCTTTTGGCTTACTCACTCAGACTAATGAATTGCCCATTAAATAAATACTTAAATATGTACACTGATTTAAGGTATACATTGCCTTCTTGAAAGTGCTGGCAGGTATGGCGTTGCTGTAAATGTAAATACTGTATTTTAAATGCAACAGCAACCTGATTCTGTCTCATGCCCTAAAATTGGTGGGGGTAGGGATTACATTTGGGGGTGAGGGGTAGGGAGAGGGCACAATCCTTCTTTACGGTACTGACCAATGAAGACAAATATCTCAGAAGAAAAGGAAACCCCAGGCATGTCTAAAGCTGCCCCATATATCAAACCACACCCCACTCTTCTCACATAGCAGTTTCCTGACATGTGGTTTCTTGGCAAACCATAGTTTGCAGCCGCGTGCAAGTGCGGCAAACAGCAGTCAGCTCAAATGATAATATACAGTGTCCTAGGACAAAAGTCAACTATGGTTTACTGAAAAATCTGAGATCAGGTAAAGGGAGGAGGAAGGATCCACATGAGCATGAATCCTCACCACTGCTTCTTCCCAGTTTTCTATATGATGTCTTGCTGTTAAAGAGCATAGATAGGTTTGTGTAGCTCAATCTGTACACGTTTCCTCCACTTTTTCCCATGCAGGAATGGGGAATTTTAAATCGGGTGGCGGGGGGGCATGCTGAGATCCCGTGTTTCCTCCTCCCCAGCCAGGTGCTTGATGCTAGGATTGGCTTTTTCTGTTGCCAATCACCTGAGCGCTGGGGAGAGAGGCACAATTTAAATGGGAAAGGTGTCAGGTGGGGAGGGACCCCTCCGCAACCGCACTCTGCACAGCCTGCCAAACAACTGAGCAGCAGGCTCGAATTCCTTGGATGTGGCCCCAGCAAATTTGGTGGTAGCTCGGGCATCCGTGTGGAAGGACTCCATGGCAGGGGCTACATGCAAAGCTCACTTTGTTTCCACGTATCTGACAAAGAGGAGCAGTGCTGTGATGAGAATGCTAGATGGAGAGTCTGTTTGCAGGACTGGAGCAAGGAATATGAGGGCTGAATGGATCTGGATGAATGTGGACCCATCATGAAATGGCCTCAGGATGACTTCTCCATACAACGCTACTCACAGAGTCAGCCAACCCGTGCCAAGCTTCCTTGGCAGCTTTGTGGTGGCACGATAAATGCAAGCTATATTATGATGCTATTAAGCAACCTGTTCTTGCCATGAGCTCCCTGGCAAAGTCATGACCCCTGTTTTGGGCTCATTTTTTGAACCAAGGAGATGCTCCACTGGAAGAATAATCGGCTTGTTGACTAATGTGGATATAAAGCTTCCCTCTCAATTCACCAATAAAAGCTCCTTGCTATCTCCTGCTTCACTCCACCCCACTGCCCTTCGGCCATCACTCCCCGGATGCTGCTCCTCCTTTCCCAAATTAAAGCTGCTACAAACATTCCGGACCAAGCCAAAGCATTCCTTGCTAAATGCCTGATCTGTTGCACAAGAGAGAACGCAGGCAGTTGGGTTCCTCCTTCATGTCTGCCTGTTTAGATTCCTGCTTGCAGGATGACTAACTTTAAGGACTTAAAAAAAGGTGTTTTGATTACACTGCCTTCTTTTGCCAACTGGGAGCATTAGTCACTGTGTTTCTGTGCAGAGAAGCCAGTCTTTCAAACAGCACCACTCATGCTCTCCCCTGATCATGCTTTCTCCACTTATGCCATGAGGATAATCTGAGAGAGCCAAGAGTGCCCTGCATACACTCAGGGCATGGCCCAGCCTTGGCCCAGCCCCAGCCTGCCTTCAGGCTCCTGGGAAACCATCAACCCACACTCTCCAGATGTGTTCAGACTACCATCTCTATCATGCCCACATCTAGTGACGGTGGAAGGTGTAGGCCAGGAGGGGCGATGAGAAACGCACACCCACCTGGGAGCTGCTGGGCTGGAGAAGTCTCTATGAAACGCTCACTTCTGCCCCAGCCATGCTCGACTCAGGGCAGAGAGCAGCAAGGCTTCTTCTGCCCTGCCATGCTCACAGCGGTGCCATGCTGCTGTGTGGCTCAGCACCTCCTTCTCAGCTAGCACGAGGCTGTAGGTTCTGGAGGGCGCCGCTTCCTGAGCCCCTGGGTTCCCCTTCCCTTGCGTGTGACTGCCAAGTTCCAGCCTTTTCCTTCCAGAAAGACAACCAATTTGCCTATTTTAAACAATAGCTGGTAAGGAGAGGGGGAGAAGCACGCATTGTACTGACTTCCTCAAACCAGTACCTTCCAGAGGTATTGGGGGCTGGCTGGAAATGATGGGAGTTGCAGTCCAAGCACATCTTCCAGGTTGGGAAAGGCTGCTTCATTCATGAAAGTTTCAGAGCTGGCATTCAAAAAGGCATCCCTCCTCCTCTCTCTCACACATGCACAGGAAGGAATGCCTCTTCCAACGCTGTGATTGCACACCCACTTTCCTGGGAATAAGCCCCACTGAACCCAGTGGGACTTCCTCCCAAGTACGTTGGCGTGTGTCTTTTGAGCAAATATGCATTAGATCAAGCTGTGTGCACTGCTTACATTCTGCAATTTTTATTCGGAGTAAAAAGACCTAAAAATGCTGCTTGACTGAACAAAGGCACCTTTAAGTCAATTAAGATGCTTTATCAGGTAATCTAACCAATTAATTGACTAAATGGTGCATCCATCATTATTATATTTGATATTATCAGAAACCTACAGCCAAAGATTTGTCTGCAACAGCCTCCTTTTTCTGCCCATCTGCTCTCTGTTCTTTCTCAGACACACCTCCTTCTCTTCCAGTCCTCCTGCTGCCCCACTCCCACTTAGTCCTCCCTAGTCTCATGGGCCTGCCCCTGTTTGCCCCACAGCAATTCAGCCAATGGTACCGAGAAGCTCTTCTGGCTGGCTAGGTCCTCTATGATACACAGGCAGCTGAGCCAATTGTTTTCAGAGCCATTATCATCTTCTTCGTCTTCATCTTGCTCCTCCTCCCCCCACAAATCCCTTTGTACATTATAGTATGCATTATAGCCAGAATCCTTCAATAAAATCATCTATCTTTATACCAGCTGTCTCATGATGTACCAAATTTTATTTTCGTTTTATAAATGCTCATTAAAAACAATAAACTAGGATGCCAATTGTATGGCAGGGCCGTATCATCCAGTTTCATGAATTTCACCCTAGAAGCTGCCACAGACTAAGACATCCAGGAACTATTCTATTTAAAACCACTTAGCAGAAGTAACTGGTAAGTGTAAAGAACCAGCCTGAACATCATACTCTTTCTCCAGGTGGCTCAAACAGAATCACCATGGCCGAGTCAGAAGTATTGGCAGAAAGGGGAAAGCACAAGACTTGTCAAATCCTTAAAAGTTTCTAGGGAGGACATATAAGGACATAAGGGAGGGAAAATCCCAAGAACAAAAATCCAGAGGGTGGGAAGATCCCAAGAAATTGCCCAAGTGGACTAAGCTTGCACTCTTAGCAAAGAAGGTTGATTGATTATTTTACTGGGTGGGGAAAGTAAACTGTGGGTATATGGACTATTCTGAAAAAGGATTTAGCTGGCTGAAAACCTGGCACACTCCAGAATGCCACATTCAACTGCAAGCCCTACTTGCTGCTCATATTTATCTGATAGATGAGGCACTCTTCTCTTTCTGAATCAACTACATTAAAAGCATGTTTTCCACTGTGATTCTGCACAAGGCTGTTCTGGTCAAAGTGCCTGCAGATTAAAAGAAACATGACCACTTCAGTGACTCATACAGGTCCCAGAAGGTGGGCGGTCCACTCCTTCTCAGCATTTAGGCAGGGGGAATTTGCATGCTCACATCTCACCCAATGCAAAACAGAGCCTGAGCGGAAGACAGCAGCCCCATCACACCCTTTCAGAAAATCTGGCTATGCATGAGCATGCCCAGCCAGGTTCTTGCATTAGGAACCTTCTCCCCAGATGGGATTCACTGGATGCTTGGTTTCCCTTTTCTATTGAGCAAGGAGACACTACCAGAAAACTAGAAAGAACCTAATCAGAAAGGCCCTCCTTTTCAGGACAACAGCAGCCTTGAAAGAGAAGCTTTATAGTCATGCTCAGTCACACAAGGAGGTATGGGTGGGTGAGTTTCAGGAGAGGAAAGAGGGAAATGCCATTTTCTCTTTTTGTCCCACTCTCAAGAGCGCTTTGGAGAGCAGATCTCAGATCTCCCTTGAGATTGGCGGCAGAGGCCCTTCTCCGGGAGCCCTCTGTGAAGGACATTAGGAGACAGAGTACCCGGAGGAGGGCCTTCTCTGCGGTGGCACCCCATCTATGGAATGCGCTCCCCAGAGAGGTCCGCCTGGTGCTGTCGTTATTTGCTTTCCGGCGCCAAGCCAAGACCTTTTTATTTAAACGTCATTTTAATTGTTGATTTTATTTATTGATTTTAACAACTTTGGCCAGGATGTCTCCAACTGCATTTTATTATATTGATGTTATTTATTTATGTTGTAAGCCGCCCCAAGGCTGAGGCGAATGGGACGGCATATAAGTCTGCAAACAAACAAACAAACAAACAAGAACAGGGGAACATGCCCCCTTCGCTTTCCTTTCTCCTGGAATGTTCCTCTACTGCACAGAGTGTGCATGCATTTTTCAGACACACGATCCCCTAAACCCCCCCTAAAACTTTAGCTCTAGCACTCTGCAGGACACACAACCTGACCTTTTGGCAGCGTATGTCAGTTACTGACTCCCATGACCTCCACCCCCCCCATCTTGCCAACAATATGCTAATCCCTCTCAGCTGCGAAGTGCATGGACTGCCACCACCTCCTTGGCTTCTGCTTCCTTTAGACTCCCCCCCCCCCCCGTTCCTCCTTTCCCGTTATAAGCTCAGCTGCCTTCAACAACCTGTAGGGCCACCCAGGTACTTTCTGGGCTCTTTGACATGCTTTTCTATTTTTGCTTCCAAATGTACAATCTGCAGCATCCCTGGGGAGTCCGCTGAGTTTGTAGAAATGTGTGCCTTATTTTTTGGGGTCTCCATTTTGCTTCCAAAAGGCATTCAACCACCTGAATTCACTACTGATAGGGAATTTCTAGCATCCACATCCCAGACAGATAAGCCCCAGTAATAAGGATAACGAAGAGGCAGGCGCAATTTGATGCATGTTTAAATAGAAAAAGACCAACAACTCTCAACATGCTGCTGCCATTTTTCTATCTAAATGTGCACAGAATTGTGCCCAAAGAGTCTTGACTCTTATGACATATTAACAATTAATGCAACTGTCCTATATATTTTTACTATCATCCACAGTTATCTTAATTTATGCATGCCTACTTATTTCTCCATAGACATACATAGGTTTGTGCTGTGACAGTTATAGCAGCAGAAACATCATTATCATGATTATTATTAGAACATTGCATTTAAATCCCACCTTTTTTCCTCTTATGAGAACCCCAAGGCAGCTTACGTAGCTCCATTTCATCCTCACAAGCACAACCCCGTGAGGTAGCCTGAGCTGAGAGTCTGGGACTGGCCCGGTGAGCTTGAGTTTCATGGCTAAGTGGGAACTAGAACTCAGGCCTAACACCGCACTGACTCTCAGCAGGTCTTGTAGATGTCTTGTAGCACATCTCACTGCGAGTACTGTCACTGGCTCATAATAAAATAAATATTCCTGCAGAACACACAAACATATACAAGCTAACTCAGAGTAATTTCAAATGCAGCTCCACCTTATGGTGGGGCAATTTTCATATTTACATTATTTAACCTATTTTGGAGGGCTTGGAAGTTGTTTCTTGCCCCATTCTTGGTTATGTCCTGGCATATGGCTGCTTGGGTGTGACTGAGATTGATCTCAGACTAGTTGCCTGATGAGAAACAGCATATGCTAACACAATGATGAATGATGTGTAATATGCTAGTGCCTGAGGGCATTGCTCGTCTGAGATTCAGGTCCCATATTGCATATTGCGTGAGGCTGTGGAAACAAATCTTGCGAGAGACAGACCTTCTCTTCTCTCAGCAGATGATTCTACAGAATGCAAATGGATGTGAACGAGAACGGTGTGGTACAGTGGTTAGCATACCAGACTTCAGATTCTTCCAGAGGATTTTATTATGCAATTGCACTCAGAATTTTATTGAGAGGGTGGGGTTCCGGGCATAAGAGACACTGGCTAGTCTAAAACAGTAAAATGACTGATGGCCATGGGTAAAAATTGGTTTTTCACCTGCTGCTGGAACTCACAACAGGCCGTTGGCAAAGATAGTGCTGGAAAACTCAGAGGGTTTTGCTTGTGGCTTTACAATGTTCTGCTGATATACATATCTGGTAACAAAGCAAGGGAAGGACCTTCTCTCTTACTTGTGGTCCAGCCTTGAATGGTATCAGGCCAATCATAGCAAAACTTGACACTACACACAAGTCTCTTGCTTGGGATGACAGAATTCTGGGTTCCTCCCAAAGGTTTTATAACACCCCAACCAGCATCCACTGACACCTGCTGCATGGAATATCATTGTAAGTTCATGGGAGATAATTAAAGTTAATTACTAAGCTCATTGAAACCAATTTAAAAGGGTTGCAGAGAAACTGTGGTTTGGCTCCTTGCGTCCTTCCTTCCTTCCTTCCTTCCTTCCTTCCTTCCTTCCTTCCTTCCTTCCTTCCTTCCGGGGGCTACCAACTAGGCTGGGGCCCTATATCTCTGGGAGGTCATGTGTCCCACCATCTTGCTGTCCATGGGCACTTGCTGAAATAAGGGTGCAGGACCCCTGAAGATTTCTATTGCATCTGATCCCCCTGGAATAGATTCCTATTTGCACAAATGTGCTTCAGCTACTGCTGCCTTCCCTTGAATTTTTCTCCCTGGGTCTCCCCACACCCCAAACTCAAATGCTCTTTTCTCCCCATACATTCCCTTTTACAAATAGAGTCCTTTAAACACACAAACACAGAGAGACTTTATAGCATTTTTGTCCTGTGGTCCTGAGCCTGGATCTTTTTATACCTAGAACTGCTCCTGAACAGGTAACACTGGGATTCACATGTGCTGTCTTGAGGACAGTCCTGAGATATTAAAAAGAAGGTAGCTGACTCTGCCCTGCAGGTGAAGTGCTTCCAGTACGGGCAAGAGAAACTGCGGGTTATTTATCTATTCACTGTTCAGGCAAAGAACATTGAAGAGTCAATGTTTGGACCCATGTCTCCTGTATTCACCAGGACTTGGACTCCAATGTTATAGCAGTAGAAAATATTCAGATATCCAGAGCACAGTCTGGTCTAGTTATGTTGGGCAGTATAGAAATTAATTACATATATAAATAAAATAAATATTTATCTTCTGCACTTTATCTTTTTCACAATTACTCTGGTGGCAGAGCAGTAAATCACATTTTTAATCAAATGTCTACAAACTCAAGCTCAATTCCTTCCCAATTTATTATTTGCATTTCCCAGATCTGGAAGCAAACTTCAATTTCCCCTAAGGGGTTGATTTGATCCCCCCACAAAAGGGGGGGGCAATAAAGCACCAAATACATGGAACCTAATATTAAAAGTTCTTTACAGTGTAATTCTATGCAACTTTAGACAACCCACCCCCTACAACTGCCAGGAAGGTCCAGCCAATTATAGGTCTTGTTTCTATCTACATTTGCCCAGGATTAGTCTGTCTGTCTTGTCTGTCTGTCTGTCTTTCTTTCTTTCTTTAAAACTTGTTTAGGCCACCCCTTACTGTGGTCTTAGGATGGTTTAACAATAAGACAAAATAGAATAAAGCTCAGCATCCTAGTCAAAATCTTAACCAAACCACAATAAAACCCACATTAAAACAATCAAATCTTAACACATTGAGAAAATAAAAAGCTTTACACCTTGAGTCAATAATATTTTAACAAGACATGACAAATGGCCTCATGCGTGTCACTCATCCCAGGTGCTTTGTACTTGTCCGCCAGAATGCAGGAAGCCATATGTGGGTTTACTTGTTACCGGGCAACTGGTCATCAAAACACTACACAAGCTTTTTCAAAATGTCTCCTTCGGAAAAAAAGAGATGGAAGCTTAGCTTCCCCCCCCCCCCCCCACACACACACACACTTCTTTTGTTTTAAAATAAAGAATCAGGATCCAGGGAAACAGGAGATAATATTCTTGAGAAGGGTAGATGAACTCATCCCTCCCTGCTGCTCGGGTCTCAAGTCTGTAACACTCTGACTGTGACAGAGAAAGCCTGTCCACGGTAGAAATTACATTCTGCTCTGTCTGTGCAACCCCAGGGCCTTTCCCAAAAAGATTCCCAACCTTTGTTTTGCAATTTCCTTAATTAAGGAAACATAGACCCAAACTTCCCAAGGTAGCACAGCCAACATCCAAAAGGCCAAAGCATCCTGAAGACAATTTCCATTCCAGAAACCAGAAAGTCATTTGCCACCAGAAAGCCAGTATTAAGTACTAAAAGCTTAATTAAGCTTGTTGTAAACTGTCCCGAGATGCTAGTAATGGAACGGTCTATAAAAGCTATAAATAAATAAATAAGTAAATATTAAATAAAAGGAGAAGTTTTCCTTGCAGATGCCTGACCTGCAAGAGCTTGCAGAGTAGCTGGTTTTTTTCCCAATGGATTTCTGTTCCTCTTAAACAATCATTCAGTCTAAAAAAACAGTTCATGGCTGTTTATGCCCTAAAGGGCAAATCTGTTTTATCAATAACAGGTATGAAAAAAGAAAGGAGCCCACACGGTGCAAAGATGAGCTCCCTCTTCAACTGGTCATGGTTTTACAGCAGGGGTGGAGAACCTTTTGGAGTGGGGGCCGAATTCCATTTTGGAGACGTTCTTGGAAGGGTACGAGCATTGAAGGGATAGCAGGAACAAGAGCACAATGAGGACAGTGAACGGCAAAAGGGATGGGGGGCAAAATACCTACAATGTAAAGTTTTAATGTATATTTTAATGTAAAGTTCTTATTGCACAAATCAAGCTTTAGGAGAGGCATTTCAGCCCTTTAGAAAAGGGAGAAAGCTGCACAGAAAACCCGCCAGAACATTGGTGGTTGAGAAAAAGGAGGCACAGCCAAGGAGAAGGGTCTCCTTGGGAACCCTGGAGAATGAGAATTGCCCCGCAGGCCTGAGGTTTGGAATCCGTGTTTTAAAGATCGCAAAGCCATCAATCTGTCTCAATGCTATAATCTTCTTTTCTCCAAGGAAACATGCATGCATCATTCCTTCGGTGGGTCTTCAGATAAGACTGAGCTACTGCTCTGCATTACTGTGCTAAAGCAGGTAGGCTGGCAGTACATGATGTGCAAGATGTCACAAAGAGCAGTTGCATCTTATCTAGGGGTGTATGGGCCAGCCTAATTTCACTATTAAGTGGTCTGGCTTTTCGCATAGCTTACTAAGCAGTTTTATGTTGTAATTTCTGCATTTTGACTGCACTGCAAATTTGTTTCCCTATATTGGGATGGCCAGCTGGTACTGCATTAATAGATAAAACAATGGGACCCTCAGAACATTCTTGGGGCCAGAAACTTGTCAGTTTTGCCTGTGAATCTCTGTCAAGGGCCATATAATGACAACAGAACAAAAATGGGGTAGGTGCAGAATTTGCCTTCTATAAGAGGAAGGCGCATGGAAAGTCCCACTACGTGATTTTTGGGGCACCCATTCCCCACATCAAAACTCACCCTTCTCAGCCAGGTCTCCAAAATTTCTGTAGAGCATTTTTAGAGGGATGGAGGGGCTGCTGTGTGCAGAAGGCAGGAAATTCCATTTCTGCTAGCATATTTGATCCAATCAGTATATCTGGATCCAATCCTATACTTTCCATTTTGACCTTGATAGGTTTAACCAATAAGGCAAGCAATTTACTCAAATATCTAGGGACAAAGCATGGGTTATAGAGCTCTCTCTTTAGCAAACCTAGGAACCCCCCCCCCCCCCCCACCACCAAGAAAGATAGAAAATGCAGCAGATTGCCTTGCTCCTGCTTTTAGGTATGATAGTCTGTGTTTAACTGTGTACACTTAACTGTCATTAACAAGTAAAACCTATTACTGATAGAACTTTTATTCCAAGAAATTACACAAAATGGAAGAATTCATTGAGTAAAGAAATAAAAAAACAAAGCCTCGCTGGCACATCTCTTTTCATATAAGTAAAAAAAAAAAAAAATCTTTACCTGCCCTTCTCCTGGGAATAGTCTGCTTTTCAAATCTATTGCAATTTTCCCTGTATGTCAGAATTCAGAAAAATTGTTCTTAACATCCAGGGGGGAGGGAACATGGCAGACACTTTGCATTGCTTCAAAGCTTAGAAAAGGTAAGTGCAATGGTGAAATTTACTAACACCCACAAAAAATAAAATCACTAGACATCTTACTCCCAAACAAACTAAAAAAGAGTTTAAAATATTGTGAGATCAGTTAATTGCTTCCCACCCTCTTTAATATTATTGGAGGGGGGGATTATTCTTACTTGAATGCACTGTGCATATTATGGGCTGGCAAGCAGAAGCTGGGAACTAATGCTAAAAATGAGGGTGGTTTTCTGATTGCACAGTTGCTTACACTTACGGAGTAAGTTCCAAGGAACTAATTGAGACATACTGCCAAATAGGAATAGTCGGAATCATCCTGCATAGAACTCCCCTTGCAACATGAACTAACAGCAATACACAAAGCACAGTCATTCTGCTGAGATTGGTAGGAATTCTCCAGGTCAGGTTGCCAGACTCTGTGCACCCAGCATGTTGCTGGTAAAGGGGGCCATTACTACAGGGAAGGCATTCCAGCTGAGTGCCATTTTAGTCTTTTGCAACAAAACAGTCTTCTAGCACCTCAAAGCCCAACAATAATACAGCAAAAGCTTTTGAGGATAGGAGTCTATTTTGCCAGGTGCAATGAGTTTCTAGCACACAAATGTTTATGCCACAGTACATCTATTTGTCTTCGAGATATTTTTCTTTGCTGAGGTTATTCCCTTAAAGAGAGAGGTTTGGTGGGCTGCTGGCAAGTTCTATAAACACAGGCTCCGCTTTTCCCACACTTTTATTTTTTGTCTCTGTTTTGGCAGCTATGGGGTAAGCAACTCAAGGAGCTGGATTCTGCAGGATTTGGGAGTTGCTGACCACTGCTCTAGAGCGAATGATGTTTTTAGAATGGTGAAGCACATCATGTGCCTGAAAGTGCTTTATGAGCAGAATATCCGGATTAGACATTTTTCTCCCTCTCTCGTAGTACTAGCACCTTTATTTTTATATTTGTTTGTTTGTTTGTTTATTTACAGATTTATATTCCGCCCCCTGCAATAAGCCTCGGGGCGGCTCACAACCTTGAGTATTATGGACCTGGAGTCCATAGAGCTGATTGGTGGGAGATTCAGGACAAATAGGAAGGACTCCTTCACACAGCACATAGTTAAACCATGCAATGCTCCTTCTCCAGGATGTAGTGCTGGTCACCATTTGGATGGCTTTAAAAGGGGACAAATTCATGCTGTCAGTAGCCACATGCTTCCTGCATTATCAGAGGCTGCATGCCTATGTATATCAGTTGCTGGGGAACATGGGCAGGAGGACACTGGTACACTCACGTTCTGCTCTGTGTGAACAACATGCTGGACTCGGAGGTCCCTTGCCCTGATCCCACAAGGTTCTTCTGTTTTCATGACCATCATGTTACACATGAAATGGGGCAGGGAATATAGTAGGGTCAACAAACAAACAAGCATAGGACATGTGCAAAATTAAAGCATGACTGTGTCCGGCTGATTTCAATAGCAGAAATTTAAGTCCCTGCTGAGCTCTTGCACTGAAATCTAAAGTGTCTAAGGGCTGCGATCCCAAACAAATTTTCTAAGGAGGGAAGAGATCCCAGTAAGCACAGCGAGAGCTTCATCTAAATAAGTATACTGCCGCATTGTAAGAAGTCTTTTCTAAGATTTCTCTTTCATTTCTCCTAACCTAAATGCTGCAAAAAGGATTCTGCCCAAGTCTAGAAGCTCATCAGTTGCATCTCAACTTATTTAGCACGAATCCCTTCCACTTTCCAGGGATCAGCGCGTTAAAAAGAATTACGACCGTCTTCCTACAGTTTATGTCCATTTTAAAGTGCCAGCTCTTCCATGCAGGGTCGCCCCGAACTTTTGCTTTGCTTTAGCAGCCGCCTCTCCTCGAGCGTCCACGCACACAAACACACACACACAGAAGTCCCTTCTGGGCAAGACCGTCGTCTTCGGCAATCGGGTCTTTCCTGCCCCGTCCCGCAACTCGCAACAAAACGCACCCTTCTCTCGCAGCCTTTGCTTTGCTTAACAACCACCTGGCCAGGGAGTTCTGGCGAGCTCCACGACGCCGGTCCTTGGTGACATTTTGGTGGCTCCTAATCAAGGCTGAGGGCTTGGTCCTTACGGGCTGCGATTGTTGGCTTTGAAGGCAAGAAACAAGGCGCTTGCCAGGGCAGAGCGATCCGAAAAACCCGCAGTTTAACGCACGATGTGAAGAGTTAAGAGAAGTCGAGAAGTTAGTTGTTTGAAGTCGCTTCCAAAAGAGAAGCGGACTGAAGGACGGGCTGGATGAGATGGGACAAAATGAATGCCGAAGATAATGCAGGCAAATAGCAGATGACTCGAGCAGTTAATGGTTCCTTTTCAGGACAGGCTGCAAGGAGCGTTTTTGGAAACCCGCCACTCTGCCCTGGAAAACGTGCCTCTTTCATCCACCCCAGACTCGCAAGGGACGGGGGGTGGATTGAGGTAACGCACCGCGGGAAATCCATGCATGCTCAGAGGCACTCTTGACCTCGCCGGCGATACTCTGAGAACCAACCAACCCTCAAGAAAACCCAAAGAGCCTTTCAGGAAGTTTCTCCTGCCTTTCAATCTTGACGGTGCCCTGGGGGTTGTTTTGCAGAGGCAGCCTAGCCCTGCGCACTTCCACTCATGCTGATTTCAGGGGAGATTAAATCTGCCCGCAGTTCTGTGCGCACGTTTCTGTGCAAGGAAGACCCACGGAGCCAGGGGCGGCGCCGGGGGGGGGGGGAGATTTGGGTCGTGGGGTCGTGGGCTATGCAGTGGCAAGAGCATAATAGAAAAGGTTAACTACTAAATGAGATATTTTTCTCGTGCTCATCCCTCCCCAGAACTGCGCCTTTCGTTTCGGCAACCACGGGGGTCCACTAGGGAGAACTACCGCTACTTGTATGCGAGGGGGGGGCGTCTGCCCACATCCGTTTTTGGCACAGCCCGTGCGTTTTACTCCTCCGGCCTAACTTCTGAATAGACATAGCGGGGCTTTCTCTGGAACTTGTCACGAAGCGCAAGGCAAGTTACTCCACAGGCGACCAACGCTCGGCCTATGCTGCAGCCCCGGGCAGAAGCTGCGCCCAACGTGAGTTGCGCGCCCTGCGCGTCAACTGCGCGCAACTTGGGGAGGGGGCGATACGGGGGCAGAGGCAGCCCGCAGGTGCGCCCAGCGACACATTCAGGAGAGGTGAATTATTAGCCGCGGGATTTGCGCGGGGGAGCAAAAGGTAACCCTTCCATCCCCTTGTAATTGTGTGTTAAGACGGGAGATTCCCTTTTGGAGCAGCGTTCTCGGAGGAATTTCAGCAGCTTAGCCATTTTCGCAGTGACGAGTTCCTCCTTACTGAACAGAGCGTTTCCTTAAAAGTCCCAAGAAGAAAAGACCTGTAAAGAAAAGGCTGAAGTCGAGGAGGCAGAAGGAGCAACAGGAAAAGTAAAAATTGAAAACAGTCCCAGCCTATCCGTAGGCAGAAGAACTGAATATAAAAGAATTCTAGTAGGAACCACAAAGAGACTACAGGGACTCTGGGAAATGCCCAGAAGGATTCTGGGACAATGCAACAGGTCCCCTAGAGGCGGAACAGCAAATAAGACAAAGGCTGGGAATGGACAGCCTGCTTGGGGATATGGTGGGCTGGTGGATGAGGAGTTATAAATATGTCCAGCTTCTCTGGAAATGCAAGCTGTAATCCAGGGCCTCTCAATCAGAGAAACTTCTAGTCAAAATATGGTGTGTAGATTAGTTATGCAATTTGTGTGAATGCTCTTGGGAAGTATTAAAACTATGTCAAATATACTCAGCCCCATTTTCTTATGCCTTTCTTTCTTTGGTAGCTCCCATTTCAAGTAATGTTTCAGTGTTTCTTTCCTCTCCTGTCCTTCCTACCTCTGCTCTCCACACATTCTCCCCCCTCCCCTTCCTCGTTTTCATCTACTTTTGCTTCAAAGCAGGCAGACTGGAAGGATCAGGAAAACCTTTGGCCACAAGTCCCCTTTTGCATCGTGCCTGGTGCCAAGGAGGGCCCATGCCTCATGGAGCCACAGTGAACATGGTAATAGTACTGGGGGAATGAATGGGGAAAATAAACATTCCAGCAAGAATTATCATTTGTGGGGTCTATGTGTATGTTTAATGTATCCCATATTATTATGTTTCCTGCATTATTATGGTAGTCACCAAAAATACTTGGGGTGGCTCACTGGGAATTTTTTGCAAGAGAATTTTACAAATGGCTTTTTTGTTGTTGTTTTCATGTTTTTAACTTTTGTTAACAGGGAGCCTTGCTATTGGGTAGTATAAAAATGAAACCAGTAAGAGTTGTAAGAGTTTTCCATTTGTAGAATCACAGTGCAAAATCTGAGAATCTCATGAGGCAGGTAGAGTTTTGGGATAGACTCTCTCTCTCTCTCTCTCTCTCTCTCTCTCTCTCTCTCTCACACACACACACACACACACACACACACAGAGGAAGACATTGAAAAGAAGCTCTCTCTCTCTGTGTAGAATATCATGAGCTATTCACAGAAGTGAAACTGAATGAACGTCTTACTGGGATCCAGGAAAGATACAACACACAGAGGAGGAAGCTGGCAAATCTGGATGGAGTGGAAGGCATAATTGGGAACATTAGTGATGGCATGATGCAAAAGCAAAGTTAAGCCAGATGTTACGAGAGAGAAGAAAATCCTTAGCCAAGAACACTTAAAGAATTATAGAATACCCTGCAGGGGCTTAGCTCTGTTTAAGGGCCAAGTGTTACACAAAAGGATCAGCCAAGAGCACCTGAGATAGAAAACTGATGTGGATAAGGGGAGAAGCAGCAATTGTGGGAAGGTGGGGCACCGTATCAGTATTAGGTCAGGCTACCCAGATCTGGAAGGAGCAACATGAAAGTTGCAGACAGGTGATGAAATTGTCCCGAGGGAGAAGGTGGAGAAGCATAAATCTCATGAGCTTAGATTGGCAAAGAGGAGAAGGGCTGGTGAAGCTGACTTAGCCTATGTGGCAAAGGTGGGGGATGAAGAGAGAGAGAGAAATAAAGACATCTGCAGAATAACAAGGGAGGAGATTATCTTCTGTCCTTTTCTGGGGAAACTCACCCACCTCCTGGTCCCACACTGTAAATATGTAATCAAATTTACACAACTTCAGCCCCATTCAGTCTTTCAAAGAACCAACGGTAACTCAGATCTAAGCACTTCAGCTCATCATGGTTATGGATCAAGTTTTATGCTTTTGAGATAAACCAGATAAGGGTAAGACTAAAACAGATGCAGCATGTAGCCTCATCCCCTTAAATGAGAGAAGAATCAAAAGCATCCAAAATCCTGAGACACAATTAGAAAAGAAAAAAGAAAAAGAAACAGCCATGGTGAATGTTGTTAAGGCCACTGCAACCAAACTTCCATGGCTTGCTTTGTTAATATTTTTGCTCTGTCAAAACTCAGATGACCCTATCTTTTTGGCTTATGTCATTTCTTATGGAAAAGTATATTAAATAAGAATACAATAATAATAGACAGTCACTTTTTAAACAACATCATGGCCTTCATCCTCCCCCCAAAATAAACCTGTTATTTTGTGAAAAGTTCCAGTTTCCTTTGAAACAGTTCTTGTAAAGGGGATACAGGAGATATATGTGTTCTTGCTCTAGGAAATTCCTTGATATTTCATAAGATTTCTCATGAAATCTCACTCAAAGCATTAATTCAAATTGGCTTGGATGAAAGACCCATCACATGGAGCAAGAAAGTACCAGGGCAGCAGAGACAAAAGGGCACTTCTAGATGGTGTTGTGTGATGACAGGGAGGTGTCCAGAAGGGAACCGCAGGGATAAGCACTAGGGCTGGCTTTATTTATTAGCAATCTGGACAGGCAGGTAAAGAGCACAGTAATTACATTTGCAGATGATGCTAAACTGGGAGGTGTCACAAACATCACCAAGGACAAAGGATTAACGTAAAAGGATCTAGAGAGGTTAGAAACCAAGATAGATCCAAGTAGACAAATGAAAGCAACACACAGTGCTGGATAAATGATCTTTGAGCAAAACTATTCATTGTTGGGGAGACGTGTGCAGATCCAGACATGTGCAGATCCAAATGCAGATTATAAACTGCATTATTTATAGTAATTAATAATACTTATTGTTACCCATTGGACTCTTAAACGGACTCTTATATGGGCACTGGCACCAAAAGATAACACTGAAAACCAGAAAAGCTCTGTTTGGGACTTCCTCTAAAATCAAAGGCAAGAGACTCTCATGCCATGCTTGCTCCTTGTGGGAGAACACAATGAACATTCCATTCTAGTCTATTTTCATCTCTACCAGGAGTCAATATCGGGTTGCCCAACCCTATCTTCTTCTGGCATCCTCCGAGAATGAAAGTGCTTCAGCAGAGACAACCAAAAGCCAAGAATTATGAGGAACTGAGGTGGATGTTGGGGAGGACAACTTAAGAGCAAACATATTGTGTCATACTTAATATTAAGTACAGGACATCCTGAATTCACTATAGACTGCTTAACACCATCCAGAATCAGAAGACAGAACAATGAGCTAAAGGCCTGATGGTGAGGCAATTTCTGAACTAGCTATTAAAATAATAGTAATTTTATTATATATTATTATTTGCAAATTGTTTAATAATCATGAGCAACGGGGCTAGAAAATCAAGATATGCTTAGTTGTTACATAAATAATCCCCTTAAAACAGATCAGCCTTTTATAAGGCTCAACACTAATGGAGAAGATCCTCCCAATTAAATACAGATTCTTGATAGGAATTAATTAATTCATGAACAGCATTCTCATAAGGTACCACATGCGAGGCTAGTTTGCCAAGTGTCACATGAGGTTTTTTGACTGATTGATACTAGACAAGTTCTTTCTTTCTTCATTGCCAAAGTTTCCATCTAACAAGAGGGACTATGGAGTATTCTGTTTTCTCCAAGGCATGTATTAGCCATGCTGGTGCAAGGAGTGACTCACCAAGATGAATGCGACTTTACTAATGTAAAGTGTCTACCAGTCTGTCCAAGAAAAATACTACTTTTGCCGCTTGCCTGGGACTATAAAGAATAGGTGATTGTGAAGCACCTGGCAGATCATAATCTATGGCTGCTAGCCTGCATTCAGTTTATTGGATTATATAGTTTTCAGGGCGCATTAACCAAACTTGCAATTGCCTGAATGGAAACCATACAGACCAGAACTGATTAGAATTTAAGTGGGAAAATATGCATTTTGGAGACTCAGCAGAAAAGCCATGAGGAAAGGGGAAAGAAAGGGTGTTGACCCCAGACAAGAGTGGTATTTCTCTACTCAAGGGAAATATCACAAATTATAATCCAAAGACTACATACATACATACATACATACATACATACATATATGTTTACATAGAAGTGATGTTTGTAATTAGAAATGCTGGATTTCTTTTTCTTTTGAGACAATAGTCCTTCCTTTCCAGGAATTTGCAGTTCTATATAACAAAATGAATCCTATGCGGGCACCCACAATCTTAATTGGGAGTAGTAATTCTTTTTTTTGGAATTCCCTTTTTGGGCTGCCCTAAGTAATAGATATAAGGATCAGAATTTTCCTTGTGAAGTATCACCACTGGCCAAATCAAAATAGAATAGAAACAATATTTTGGAATGTTCTGTCCTGTCTCCTTGGGAGCCTAATTGGAAGAGGATTCAGAAGGCCTAAAATTAGTTAATAAAATAAAATAAATATTTCATGTGTACAAAGCCACATGCAGAAATATTTTATAACGAACTGCATTCAAACTCATGCTGGCCTAAATAAAGTCACAAACTGGTCATGTATTGGAGGAAAAGACTAAAACTGCTATCATGAGATATCCAGAAGCAGCTCTGGCCCCCTCCACATCATCTTATGGACATTTTTAACACAGCTCCCTTTTAGTAATTTTCTAAGACACATGTGTGTGTATTTTCAAAAACTGAGGCTGATATTCATTTCTTTAAAACCCTTCTATGTTGCAAGTTTGGCTTAAATTTATTCCTGTTTTGGTTGGTTGGTTATGTGGGGAGGATCCGCTTGATTTATTGTCTGCTATATGGACTGTTGATATGTAAATTATCATGGAAAGGAAACACTGGCAATGGGATGGAAATGGCAGATCATAGTTCAGGGGGAGCAGATGCTCTGATTGCAGGCAGTCCCAAGTTTATATCAAGTTTCAGTAGTTTGGTATCTAGCTTCTTCAGCCCCAAAGACCCCAAACTACAGGCCTCAAAAGGAGCCCTCTCCAAGACTCTAGAGCTGCTGTCAGCCCGTGCAGAAAACCTGCAGGCTGCCTGAACCAGTAGCCCAAGTGCCTACACACCCCAAATCTTGATAAGTTCACCTGCCTTTTAATCAGGCAGGAGTGGCAGATTATTTCAAAAGACCAGGACAAAAGATTTCAAAAGATTTATCTAAGACAAAGACAACCGGAAGCACTGAGTAGGCTTCTTGGCCTGTCAGGAAGGGGGAAGAAGTGGGGGAGTTGGCAGACAAGGGGGGCATTATTTCAGTCTAAACATCCATTTCCAGTTGTGGGCGCAAGGTGCCAAATTTTGGTAGCCTTTCTCATTATAACCAATGGACCCTTCCATCAAACTGTTTAGCAGTCATTGGAACTGCAGTCCAACACATCCAGAGAGCACTGAGTGGAAAGTGGAACCATAAAGTTTGTACTGGGAATGTAACCCTTCAGTATGGAGGTCAGAATGTTGTACATGTCAACGCACCCACTTGAACAACAGCCTTTTACAGGTATTATTACATTTTTTAACTATGCCAGAGAGAAAGGTTTGGCTTAGACTTCTCCAAACACTCAGTTTCCTTGTGCAAAGGAATGGTAATTGTATTTTTTCACAGGGTGACTTTCACACATACTGAAGGATGCATGCCAGGAAGTATGTTACCCATGATTTTGATGATTGTGTGAACAGATCCTAAGGCACATTTCAGACTCATGGTATGCCTGCCAGCTGATCTCCAAGCCTGAATGACGAGACTTCATCTGTTCTACCTCCATGAACAAACAACACCGAGAGCAGATTGCTCCAAGCGTAACAGGTCTGTATAACAGGCTGTGGACATACATCAGTTACATTCTGAGTCTCAGAATTTCTCCTCCATCACTCCCAAAATGAAGAATGATCTGCATGTGATATACTAACACACCACACATGTACAAATATCACCACTGTTGGGCTCGTCCACATGAGGGAACATAGAGATCACTTTGCCTATTACTATTTAGCTCTTCTAGAACCCTATCAACCCAAACATATCTTGGTATTTCAAAAATGTGTGAGAATTAGGACCATAACTTCATGGTGCTCGGTATGTATCCGGTATGTATCCTAGCAACTTCTTTGTTAGTGGGGCCCTTATCCATTGCAGTTTTTATTTTGAGCAGTAATGGATCTATCCATGGTGCTGAACCCTACAATACTTTGCCACAATGGAACACCATGGACAGTTCCTACAAAACTCAAAAAGAAAATGGCAATAGATGATGCTCCCACCGACATAGTTGTCACCAGCCCCCGCCCCTCCCCTCCGCATTGGACTGGAGAGTTCATAAGGGCTGTGGATTTCTTTCTGATGAATACCATTCCTTCAGCCCCTTCTGTTATTTCTACCATTTCTAGAAAGCATGCAAGGATGGTTTTAAGCCACATTTCCTCCTGTTCACCCACCCACTTTGGCCAGCTAAAGCGATGAGGCTTCAGGAATGAGACAGAGCAGAGCAGTAAGAACCATGCCATCCTGGTTAGCCCAAATGCTTTTTGGGTGGGGGTGGAAATTGACACACTTCTCTTAAATCTGTGTCCAATTGTTCCTTATTGTTCATGTCTACCGAGTTTCTGGAATGGTGCTTCATTGCCTGTGGTGCTTTAGGGCAATAGAGCCCTGGGCCAAGGCACTCACCAACATCCATTTGGTACGAGGACTGAAGAACAAGGGACCACTGGGCTCCAAACTGTGCATTTTAGGAGGAAAAACAGTGCACAACACCCCAGCAGAAACCCAAGCCAAAGCCCACGAGTTCCCACCTAAAAGTAGAGGCTTAAGTAACTGAAAATTGTGTCTCACT
>JAIXND010000621.1:21828065-21859458 GCA_023646645.1 Varanus salvator macromaculatus | reverse complement strand
TCCTTTCTCTCTTGCTTTTTGCCTTTCAGGAGCGAAGGGGACGCTCGAGCAACACCGCGGAGAGAAAGGACGACTGGGGGCTTGGGAGGGGGGAGGGGTTGGTCGATCGAAGCAAGGGAGGGTGCGGTGGGGGTGGGGCGGCCAGGCAGAACCGAACTGGATCTGATTCCGGATTGGAAAAAGGGAGGCTCCAGCCCAGACCTCGCTCTCCCGTGCCGCCCCGCGCGCGCGTCCTCTCCACTTCCTTCGAGGCACCCAGGAGCGGGCAGGGCAACTTCGGCCTGCTCCCTCTGCGCTCCTGCCCGGGAGAGGAAGGCCGGGTGGGCGAGGAAGAGACCAAGGAGCCCCTCTCTCCTGCCTCACCTTGCCCTACTACTCGCGTCCTCTCCGCCCTCTCCCCCGCCGCCGCCTCTCCGGCTCCAAGGAATCCTCGATTCCAAATCCTCCCCCGTAGAAACCTCCCCTTGCTGGAAAAGAGAAGATCTCCTCACACACTCCCACACCCTTCTTGTTCCGACATGATTTCTATAGACGCACTGATAAAAAGGGAACGGAGAATGAGGGGGTGCCGGGGTGTGCGCGCGCGCGCGCGTGGAGGGGGGGCATGCTCAAGCAGCGAAAGCAGCCTGTGCCACACATCAGCCACTGCACATGGATAAGAGGGAAACACGTACACAAGGACGAACACATCCACACGCACTCACGCGCGCGGGGAAAAGAGGCCGGGGGAGAGGAGACCCTCCTTTCCACGGCCGCGGGCGCCCGCAGAACCGACGCGCGGAGAGCCACGGGGAGGCCTCCGAGGGACCCGCAACGAGAGGCAGGCAGGCAGGCAGGCTGCCCAGGGCCTCTCGCTCGCCCACCCCAGCCGGCTGCCGGCTCTCCCAGCGCCGTACCTTCCAGCGTTTCCCCCTAGTTGCAGCCACTCTCCCTTGGAGCCCGGCAGCGGCAGCGATGGCTCCAGCGCGCCGAGGAGAGGGTGGAAGGGACGGAGGCAGAGGATGAGGCTTGGCCCCGGCCTCTCTGTGCCCGAGAAGGCGCCCCCGCTCACCCACGTACCCCCAACACGGGCACATGCTTCGCCCCCTCCCTCCGTGTACCCTCCCCTCGTTCCCTCCCCGCCCCGCCCCCCCCCCCCGCCACAAGCACCCTCTCCTTTCCTCCTTTACCTGCCGCCATCTGGTTATTGTAGTGAGCCTCGCCGTTGCCGGAGAAAATGGGGATCTCCTCCGGGTACAAATTGTCAGGCAACTGGTTCATCAAAGTGTTCATGGTCCCTGGCAGCTTCTCCACGAGTTTGCCTGTCATAGCACTGGAGGGCGTCGAGATGGGAGAGGGGGACGGCGGCGGCGAGAGGCGGCGGCGGGTTCAAAGCGGCTCCGAGCTCCGTTCCCGAAGAGACGACATCCGAGTGGCAAATCCGTGCGAGCGCGATCATGCGAGAGAAAAGTTGCGGCGGCGGCGGCGGGGAGGGGGAGGGGAGGAGGCGGCGTGTGGACGGGGGAGGGCCGGTCGGCGGAGGAAGGTGGGTGGACCAGAGGGGCGCGCAATCCTCGGTAGATCCCTGGAGGTGTTCCCTGGAGGAGCGGGGCAGCGGGGGAGAACCGATCTGCTTTGCAGATGTGATGGCAGAAGATGGTGGGAGCCTTAAATCCCTCCCTGCCCGCCTCCCTCCCCAGCCTCTCTCCGCTCACTCCTTCCCTTCCCTTCCCCTTCCCCTTCCCTTCCCTTCCCTTCCCTTCCCTTCCCTGCCTTGCCTTCGCTCGCTCGCTCGCTCGCTCGTTCGGCAAGTCCCCTCACTGCAGCCCAAATGCTCAGCCAGGGAAATCCACCAGCCTATTTATGTGAACGACGGGAAAGCTCCGTGACGTAGCTGCCCATATATGGACAGACAAAGCCGCGCCGAAGCCAAGACGTCACAATGGAAGCTCCTCACAATGGAACGTTTAGAAAGCAGGAAGCCAGCAGAAGCCCTGGCGGTGGGGCAGCGGCAGCAGCCGCGGAAGGGAGCGAGATGCAAAGCAGGATCGCGCAGACGGACACCTCCTCGCGGGTGCACGGCGGCGGCGCCGACGGTTCAGCACCGGTCGCTGCCGCCGCTGCGGCCACCCCGGGCGCCCGCGAAACGCGAGGAGCGTCTGGCTTGCAGAGCGCGCCAGGCGGCGGACCTGCCGAGCCGAGCGCACGGGCTGGCGTGTAGCCTCCGCCCTCGCCGGGTTTCCTTTGGCATCATTTACCTCGTGCTCAGCTTTGGGAAGGAGCTGGACGAAAAGGGAGCGGACGCGCGGCCGGGGAAGAACGCACCTCTGCCGCAGACAGGTGTGCGCTCTTCGCCGCGGCTTTCCAAGGCGCCCATCGCTCAGCGCGTTGACCCCTCTCCAGCAGTGGCTTTTGGCTTGCGATGCACGCACCGTAAGATGCGAACCACGGAGGTGATGCCGCCGGTGCTACTAGCCCAACGGGACAGCCGGTCCCCTCATTGCCCTTTCCAGCTGAAGGAGAGATGGACGCACAACGGGAGTGGGCACAACGCCGAAGGGGCCGCTGTGCTTAAAGAAACTGCAGCCCAAAACATCTGGAGGGCATCAGGAGCCTAACCCCCTCCTCCACTCTAAAGGGTGCCAGTGCCCCAGATAGATACATCTCCAACCATAGCAACATCTTGGCCTGTGCTTGTTTTCCCAGGATTCTATGAGCACCAAAGTTCCTCCAAAGCCTGCATTAGCACACTAGATTCCCAGAGCGTCAGTCCTGATGTTTGGATGTGAATTAAAGCCGAACGTTCATTGTCCGCTCTCTGGGTTTGGAGAAAGATACACCACTGGTTCTCTGTTTGGGATTTATCACGTTTACATTCCACCTTTATTCCACTGAACTTAGCATAGGCTAAAGTCCCCCCCTCCCCCACCGAGTTCACAACAACTCTGTGAAGTAGACTGATTTATGGCGGGTTACCTCATGATTATTACCAGTATGTTATTAGTATAAATTAATAAGCATGCCACAATAAATTTGTTAGTTTTTATGGTGCCACAACTCCTTGCCATTAGTATACTTTTGTTGTTATTCATTTATTATAGCCTACCTTTCCTCCAAGGAGCTCAGGATATCCGAAAACGCTTTTCCATGTTATTTGCATAACAACCCTGCAAGGTAGGTTAGGCTGAGAGTGACTGGCTCAAGGATGGCCAGTGAGCTTCATGGCAAACTCAGCAGCAAATCCCACACTCCAAAAAATTCATACTGCTGTACCACTCCACCACTGGCAAGAACGAATCAGAATCATTAGGAAGCAAAGTCCAGGAATGTGCGCTAGTCCAGATAGTCCCAAGTAAACCTACTCCTTTCACTGACAATGGACCAAATGCTTTTGAAAGAGTGCAGGGATGTCCTACACTTTGCTCTCTCTGGGAAACCAAACAGGTTGCCAAGAAACGCCAGCTGCTGCAGATGGTCCTTTAATGGGAGTTTAGTTAGAATGACACTCCGTAGCAGGAAAGGCCATGGCAGGCCCAATTTCCCTTTAGTTATTATGGGGGGGGGGGCACGGTGGGTGCAGCAACGCCCCAGTCACCCTCCCCTAAAAATGTCTTCTTGAATTCAGACACAGTAATATAACATTTCAAATAATTTGAAGCAGGTAACACTAGTCTGTAATTTCTAGTTTCCCCTCCCCCCTTTTAAGTTTGGCACTTGCAAGGCGTCAGTAATTAGGTGGTTTCGTGCTAAGTGTGCCAACTGATGCTATCTTTATAAAACCCTCCGAGTTATGTAGCAAACGTATGGAAAAAATTATATGTTGCAATAGCACTACTTACCCAACTCCTGCATGGCCAGCTCTGCAATGGGAATGAAATGCACGCTGGTAGGAAACCTGAATTTGGAGAGGAGGTGTGGGGAGAGAGGGAGCGAAGCAAGCCTTCCAGACTCCTCTGTATGAAGCTGGATCACATTCGCTCAACCAGGTGTGCGTGTGAGCCAGGAGATGGAGTAAGACAGTATCTTTAGCTCTCAGATCTTGTGCATAATAAGGCATTTTTCAGAAAAAGGCATTTTTTAAACTGTATGTGAAACACGATGCATACTGGCTAGTGGGGTGGACAAATCAGACGTGATGTGATTTGCAGGGGTAGCCATATTTACTCGGACATAGAACCATGGAGCTAAGTCCCAAATAAGAACAGGATGTAAAAAGCTGCTCAGACTAATCACATGGATCACACTGGGGGTATTTATTTATTTATTTATTTATTTATAGCCTGCCTTTTTCCTTTTTCAAGGAACCCAAAGCTAGTAACATGGTTCCCCTCCTAGGCTGAGATTCAGTGACTGGCCTAAGGCCATCAGGAGAACTTCATGGCCAAATGCAATCCGCGATCTCCTGAGCACTAGCCCACTACAACATACCGGCTCTACTTCTGAGTAAAAGTGTATATCGAATTGCACTGTAGGCCTTGTTTGGATGTTTGGATATGACCATATTTTCCGGAGACCAGAAGGCATTGTCGACTAATTCGGGGCTGGGGGCCTTACTATTCCATGTGTGCGAGCGCGCTCCCCTCACCTATCTTTAGACGAAGGAACTGTTCTAATCTGCTTTCATTGATGTTGGGGAGACACGTGACTCTTTCCTGAGCGCCCCTGTATCACTACTGATTAGCAGGTGTTGAAAAAGAAACAGAATGAATGCATTTAAAACACACGCGCACTCGTGCAGGGGCTTCTCTTTCGAGTCAGCAATTTAATGTTGATGAAACCCATCCACAGGCACTTTGAAATCTTGCTCTCTCCAATCACAGAAACTGAATGGCACCACTGGTACGGCGGCGGCGAGCGCAGCAGTGCAACTCCTGCCCGCTTCCAGTCCTGGGGGAGGCCTTTTGCGCACTTCCAGCCCTGCCACCCCAAATGCTGCCTGGATTCGGTCTTTTTGAGATTCCAAGGACACGCAGCGGAGCGTCCCCAGGATGGCTGGCTGGCTGGGGGAGCAGCTCTTCCAGCAAACTCCCTCGCCCGCCTAGATGGTCTAAGTAACGGCGGCTGCGGAGCCTCCCACTCCGCATGGATGGGTCTCTCGCCGTCCCAGTACAAAGACAGTCGGAGAGAGGAAGTGCCATCCGGGCGGCGGCGGAGAGGGGTTGCTGGGGGAGAAGGAAGAAAGTTCAACTTTGCTCGGGCAGTGCGTGCGGTCGGCTGCAATCCTATGCACGCAGACCCTACCTTTGGAGGAGGCCAGATTGGCGAGCGGGCTCCCGAGGCCGCGGCCCGTGAGCCTTCCCCGGGCAGCTGTGAAGTGAGCGGGGGTCTTGGGGCGCACCGAGACCCCCGCAAAAGAGACTGGAGCGCGGGGGAGGATCTGCGGCACAAGAAGGGGGCTCTCCGGGCGAGGGCCGCCGCCGCCGCCGCCGCCGCCGCAAAGGGGGCGAAGCGAGACCAAGCACCTTCGGAGGGGCAGGCAGGTGCCTGGCTGGTGGGGGCGGGCGGCGGGGGCGGCGAATCGCGGGGGTGGCCCGCCAGGGAGCCCGGCACAGGCTTCGCCCCGCTGCAGCCGCGGGCTTGGCTGGGCCGGCAGCCGAGGGGAAGCGCCATACAAGGCCAAGATCCGGCCCCGCCCCGCTCTCCTTATTTGGCGGCGGGTTCCGGCTCCCGGGTGGCATTTCTCTTTTTCCCCTCCCCGGCTCGCTACAAGTGGAAAGAGCGAGAGAGACGGAGCGGAACCAGCGGCCTTTCAAGGCGCCGCCCGCCCGGGGGAGGGTAGAATGGGCCGGCCAGGAACCGGCAGGGAGCGCGGGGAGCGCGCGCGCGCGAGCGCCGGAGGCTTGCGAGGCCTTGGCGCTGCTACCGCGGGCTTGGGCTTAGGAGAAGGCGTGGGCAGCACCCCCGCGTGGAAATGCTCCTGAATCCTGTCCAGCAGTCGGGATTGTGTTGCAAGCCAGGATTGGAGTCTCCTGCTCCCCCCCCCCGCCCGCTTCTTCTGGCAAGGCTGTAGAGGGAAATTGACGCCCGCCCCACTTTCCTCCCCTGAGACTTGCAACCGCGGGCCCCCATATTTCCCCTCTCGGTTCACATTTCATGATTGCAATCGCTCGCTCGCTGCTCGCTCACGCGCGCGCACACACACGAAAGATAAAATAATGGAGTGAGCCACCTCCAAAGACAAGAGAAAGCTGGCCTGCAAAATGTATCCCCTTTTCAACGGGAGCTGGTGAAATAGGGGTTCCCCACCCCTCATTTAGATCACACACGATTGTTTTTTTCAGGTTCACTCATCCTACCAAGACAGGTTCCAGGAGGGACAGCGTCTTGGACAGGGAGTGTCCTCCCATCTTTGTCAAATTGTTGTTTTTATTATTACCCAAAGTCCTTCTAAGAAGCAAAGCTGAGAAGCAAGAAGCAAAGCTTCTAAGAAGCAAAGTTCCTTTTAAATGACATGAACCTGGACATTGAAAGAAAAAGAAGCTTCTTCAAAGCTGAGAGATGGAAATTCATTTTTGTAGCTCGTACCTACCCAAAATGCTTCTGAGAACTCCGAGAGGGGAAAGCTCGGTTCTTGGTATCCTAATTCACTGAAGATAGTGCACTCAACAAATGGGGGTATCAAACGCAACTTGGCGGCCTGGGGCAGCACACGGGTTCCCACTGCTATAGGGCAGCCCTGCATGTTACAGTTATTTGCCGTTTATATCCACACGTGTATTATTTCTGTATGGCATATTTATCTGTACTGTAGCAAACTGCCCTGAGATGCTCTGGTAAAAAGGTGAGATAAACTCTTGTAGGATCACAGCCTGGGCAGTGCCTGTCTGTACAACAGAAGGAAATAGGCCTTCTACATAGATAAAGAGTAACTTGGGAATGTACATCAAAGGAAGGAGTCTCCTTAAGAGGGGGATGATTTTTTTAAATCAGTGTGGATAAAATTGCTCTGGCTTTTAGGTTTTAAAAAGTAAGCTATGTCATATGCTGTTCAAATACTTTTACTGTTCTTTTTAGTTCTTGGCCATTTACTTGGAAGTGTCATTGTCACTTAATCGCTAATAAATAATTGCTAAGACTACAGCAGGCTTTGTCTTGAACCGTGGGAGTCAATGTGGACTAGGACTTGGCAGACCTAGGTTCTAGTCCTCACTCAGCTGTGATGCTACGAAGAAGGGATTTTTGTTCTCGCTGGAAATGTATGCATTTGGAGCAGTGGCATGCTTTAAACAAATACTCAAGGAATTGTCAGACAAGTCTAAGTGTAAAGAGGCGAACAAGGGGAGACATGACAGAGGTGTACAAAATTATGCATGGTGTAAAGCAAGTCGAAGGGTGACATTTTTCTTCCTCTCTCATAATACTAGAACGTGGGTCTTCCCATGAAGCTGATTGGTGGAAGATCCTGGACAGGTAAAAGGAATTACTTCTTCATACAAGACATAATTAAATTACAGAATTCACTTTTACACAGTGTACTGATGATTGCCAGTTTGGACAGCTTTAAAAGGGGTTACACAAAGAGGAGAAGGCTGTTCGTGTTACTAGTTTTGATAGCAGTATACTGCATGCCAGTGCCTCTGTACACCAGTTGCTGGAGACTTTGAGTGGGAGGGTGGTTACATCATGCTGTGCTGGGGGGATCCTGTGGGCAGCTGGTGTACCACTGTGGGAACAGAATGCTGGGTGAGATGAACCCTTGGTGTGATCCAGTACAGCTCTTCCTATGTTCTTACTGACTCTTAGCCTACCATACCCTTTTGTGAGGATAAAATGGAGGAGGAAGAAAATGTAAAGTGCAAGAGGAAAAAAAGGTGGTATATAAATATAATAAATAAGTAAGAACAGATAGATCTAGGGGTAGGCCTTTAGACATTACTGAACATCTCTCTCCCGGCCTCACTCTGGTGCTGCTTCTGCTTCTCAACGGAGGAGGAAAATTCAGTGACGTTGCTGAAGGCACACAGCCAGCTCCTAGTGAGCTTGCTGGAAGTGGGCAGTAGACCTTCCTGTTGTGGGCAAACCACGGAGGTTTTGGCTGCCTGCTCTAAGCGGTCTCGTCAGTAGGCGTCCAAGCTCTTGGTCAAAACAAATCTACTCCCAACAGTGAAACCACACAACTTTAGGCCATTTTCACACGAAATAAGATAGAATAGTCTCTCCAATCTCTTTTTTAGGCTGTTGGCCCAGCCAAGAACAGTTAGGTGGCTGAATCTGGGGGATCCTGAACACACTGCACTCCTTATTTTATTTAACAAGGCATTTCCAGGGACCTTGTGTGTGCGCACAACTTCATGGTGAATCATTGTGGCCTATGGACTATATCTACCAGTTTCCTACGTTTCATGGCTATGAAAACCCACCACCAAAGGCAACTGCTGCATCATGCCCAATAGGGCCATCCCTGGTTGTGGGTACCAGATACTGAACATCAAATAGGAGGAATGTGCAAGATAAAGCAGGCTCAGGGATTGTGAACTTTCAGTGGTCTGAAAGCCACTGCCACTGGCAGCGGGGTGGGGGAGAAATCTTTCTAGGAGTGCTAATTTATTTATTTATTTTTCGATTTATATCCTGCCTTTTTCCTACAAAGGGCTGAAGGCAGCTTACATCATTCTCCTCCTCCATCTTATCCCCACAACAACAACCCTGTGAGGTAGGCTGGGCTGAGAGTCTGTGACTGGCCCAAAGTCACCCAGTTGGCTCCATGGCTGAGCGGGGACTTGAACCCAGATCCTCTGAGTCCCAGTCCCATGCTCTTAACCACGACACCACACTGGCTCTCTAATGATGGTGCAGGGTATAGCATTGTCTGTTATGTGCGAACCTCGTGGGATCAACCCAAAGGCCCACCTTGCTTTATGCAGATGCTGCCAGGAAACCCACAACCAGAGTGTGGGGACAACACCACTTTCTTGCTGTTGCCCCCTCCAAGAACTGCTCTTGGGAGGTATCATGTTTTTGACCCTAGAAGCTACATTAAGCTCCGTGCATTTGTGTAATCGCCTTTTAAAGCCATCGCCACCTCTTGTGTCAGCACTTTCCACATACTGAGTATGTGCAGCATGAAAAAGTGCTTTCCTTTGCCCACATGCACACATCTCAGATTAGGAGGCAAATATCTTGGGTCTGCTTGGTCAGCCCTCCCTTCTGAAAGCAATTTTCCTTAATCCCCAAATGCATGTAAAGGGAAGATGTGAATGGAAAAGTTGCCTAGATTTCCTGGTTAGACAGAAAGGAGGAATATAAAATAATCAAATGTCAGAAAATTCAAAGAACAGTCCTATATATGAACAGTAAAAATCATAATCTGACTGTGTATCAAAACTGCACTGTCCATGAGCAAAAGAGAGGACCAGCAGTTTTGGGTAAATTTCAAGGTTTATTGAAGTGCCAAAAAGAAAAAGAAAAAAAAAAGAGTGGGGGAGGGAAGCCCAACAAGGACTGACCATGGCAGTAATACAGCTAGGGCTGGACCCTGGGGCTTCCTAGTGTTAAGGCTGCTTTTGCAAAGGATCCCTTTCCAGCAAAGAGGCTCTTAAGTTTCTAGAGCCTCACACCACCTTCTGACAACAGCTGTGGTCTTGCATGTAGGCTAAAACCCAGTTTCATTCCTGGGCAGCTGCTTAGAGAGACAGCTCAAAGGCGCTTTCCCTGTCTTGAAGCAAATGCTCCTGCTACTGAGGAAGAGCAGATGGTGGAGGAAAGGCAGGTGACCTGATGCCTACAGAGGCTAAGCAAGGGAAAGAGTTCCAAAAATAAGAGGAGGGGAAGCAAGGAGTCTGTTGTGCAACATATTGTGAGAACTAGTACAGTACTGGCCTACAACTGGGAAGGTTCCAGGTTCAGATCCCCATTCAACCAGGAAGACAAAAATTGATGAATGAATGGGTGAGAAAATGGAATTGCTGTAAGGGGGATGGAATTGAATCTCCTGGAAAACGGCATGGAAGGCTGACTGGAAGCCTGCCACATCTTGTTGCAGGTTCCCCTTGAGAGCTGAGTGAACGTTTGTGGAGAAGGAGGTGGGTCTTTTCTTTGGGGCTATGAAGACAGGAAGGCTCCATCATCCTGCAGCTGGGAAAATAAAATTCTGGGATCATTTGAATGTTTTGCATGTTGCAAAAGCCAACCCAGCACACCTGTTTCTTTATTTACTGCTGTCCGAATATGGTCAATTTAATAACTATAAACCCTATCCTACAATGTTTTATGGAGTACAAGGGCTGAAAATATCAAGTCAAAGAGCACATCTCAATTCTCATCTTTAGAATGAAGATTTCAGTTTAGACTTGGGCTGTAATCCTAATATACCCTGGAAAAGTCCTTGGGGTGTTTCATTGAATAACTATACATATCAATGGGGTTCCACAGCTGTCAGATTTGCACTAGGTTCAGAGAGGCGGCTTAAGGTTGCACACACCTCCTCCCATGCGAATTTGCTGGACTGTTGTTGCCGTCTCTGAGCCGCCAGTGAATTCTGAGAAACCCATTGCTCATTGCCTTCTGTCCTATGTAGGACAGGGACTTCCCAGTGGTGGTGCCTACTGGTTGGCTCCTTCTCTTTTAAGCTTCAGGTGATGTGTGAAGACTTTGAGCATTTTGCCTGGCTTTTAGTTTGGGCTATGTTTATTTCTTCTCCCATTGACTGATGGTTATCTCATTTTTGCTGTCAGTTTTAATTGTCTTTCTTAATTTGTTCTTTGAATTTTACCTTGCCAGGTGTTTATCTTGGTTTTATGGTAAGCCATATCTGTTTATAAATATTTATATAAACAGACAGATACAATGAGTACTTTCCACCCTCAATTTTATGCCTTTGTAAAGCACTCCTGTCAATCCCTAACAAGGAGAATCTCAAGTTTTAATGCTGAAATCAACAGAAAAATACGTATGATACCAATATTTTTACAGATTAGGGAAAGAGACAGGAGGTTAAATTATTGGCTCACATCTTTTTCACTGTTTTGATCATGTGGATTTAATTTTTCAGCAACAGAAGTTCTTATCCCAGTTTCCTTCCAGTCACCTTGGGCAAGGGAAGAACTTCTCTGCTATCCCCATGTTTGGATATAATGCTTGATAGGCTGGCTTACAAATAAGCTTTTAATAGGTACATTTTGTGGGTGTGCTTGGAACAGACCCAATTGCAACATGTGCCCTATATTATTATTTGTCTTGTGCACAGGTCCAATTACAATAGCTATCTCCTGTTTTTTGTTTTTGTTTTAATAGTATCCATCCCCATTGCGTATCTACATATAAAGGAAGGGTAAGACACATCAATTCCTGGTTTTTAGATGGAAAACAGGCTGAGAGATAGACAGTTGTTCCTTCCCTCCTTCAAAAATGATCAATAAAGGGCTGGTTGTTCAAGTGTTCTCATCTATTCTGCTCCTTTGAAAAAAAGCTGTGCTAGATCTAACACATAGCTAATCCTAGATTCCCAGCTGGAAAGGCAGCTTTTGAGCCAATATGCTAGCATTTGTAAAGGCAGGTGCAACAGAGAAACACTTGGAGAAGGGTTAATTCTCCAGCTGTACTCCCCAGCCTTGGGGGACTGAGATGACACACAGGAGGCAAGATGTACAGATCAGGCTGGTTCCCTTGACTCTAAAGGCTCTGGTGCCACCCTCTTCCCCATGGCCTAACCCCAACTGCAGAACAATAACAATAAAAAGTTCCTGTAGACTGTTGAGTGTTTGCCTTCTTCTATTGGCAGGCACAGGTGAGAATTTCCTTTGCAGCAATTACTGTGCAGGAGCAAGCAAGCACTGGCCCGAGCTGTCCTCACCCTATGAGATGGTGAAAGGCAGGTTCCAGCCCTGCATCTATTTGAGTGCCAGGAAGCCCAGCCCCAAACCTGGCATAATGCCACATGGTACTAACCAAAGTGAGTGTAGAGTTTCGCCCGGGGAAGTGATGAGTCTACGAGGGTGGAGGGTTAGAAGAGGCAGCGTTCTTTGCCGTAGACTTCTTTTGGCACCAAGTTCTGGGTAAGGGGGAGAGGGGTACTAATCCTAAAGATAGTTAAAAGACATAAACACACACACACACACACTCATATTGATTAGGAGTGGAACAGTCTGAGCAATAAAGTCCCTGCCTCCTAGAACATCAGCTCTGTTTAGTGTACATAGGAAAAGGAGCTAATGAGTGCATGCAGAAAGGAGGGGAGAAGAGGAAGATGAGAAATGGCCCAGCCTGACACTCCTGTTCCCAGGCAGCACCTGGCTTGTCTAGCTGTCAGCCTTTCCTCTGGTCTGAGGCAATTTCACACTGTAAGAATGTCCTGGGGCTGAGGGATGGGGAAAAACACTGGGGGCAGGGAGGGTAAAATGTGGTTTTCTTGCTTTCCCCCCTATCTTTGCTTTTCATCTTTCATGTGACTTTTACAAAACATGTACAGACAAATGAAGGCTGAAAATTATGAGGCCTTAAATTTGAAGCAAACTGTGCAATAGAAGTTTGGCATCTGAGCTCTTGAGTCAGGTAATGCTAAGTTGCTGGAGTACTGCACTGCTGTGTGTATGGGGCTGCCCTTGAAGATAGTTTGATGCTAGAATTGAACACAACAGCTCCTTTCCTTAACAGGCTGGAATGAAACTAGCACATTCCTGGGTGTTTCAGGGTTCCACTCTGGATTCCTGTTGCCTTTAAGCTGTTGCTACTGATTTTCAAGACCCCTAATAGCTTGTATGCACCTCTTTCTCCCACATACACATAAACCCATTGTGAGTTGTTTAAATCAACAAAAATGGGTCTTCTCTGGAATCCACTCCATGAGTGCCACAAGGATATGCACGGAGATATTCTTAACAACTATTAATTTGTTAGAGAACTCTGTCCCTCTGGAGGCTTGACAACATCTGATATAGTATCTTCTAGTCATGCTGAAAAACTCCCCTTCAGGTTTACCAAAGCACTGATCTTTAAGCTGTTTGTTTCAGGTTGGTTTAGGAGATATTTTGTAACTAGGATAATTGTATGGGCTGATATTTTGAGGTGTGTGTGTGTGTGTGTGTGTGTGTGTGAGAGAGAGAGAGACAGAGAGACAGAGAGAGAGAGAGACAGAGAGGTTGTTGTTGTTGTTGTTAAAATCTAACACATTTAATGTGTGTTCCCAGCTCTTCCTTGGATTAAATGGTAGATTAGTGATTAGAAGAATGCAGTTTCAGCAGTCTTGGATTTTGACAATGATTCATGGTCTCCAATATTTCCCAGAAGTGAATTGGGACCTCCTTGCAACACCCCAGCCCTCACTTCAAGCATTACACATTATTGAAAGCTGCATTCCACTTGCTGCAAGCTGTACTGGTGAACAGTGCAATGACTTGCCCTCCTCTGATTTAAAAGCCAAGATGAAAACAGGTCTTTTGGTTAAAGGGAGACAAGGAAACACAATTGTCTTACACTATGTTGGCAGGAATTCAAAATAAACCTCAGGAGCTGCAGAGTGTGACATGACAGGCTTTGCACTACGTAGGGTTTTCGTATGCGCGCTCATGAATTCACACAGCTGTACATTGGAGCAGCCATCTTCAGTGTTCAGTCCTGGGATCAATGCTAAGCTGAAACTTGTACTTGGATTTCCACTTAAGCACTTTAATCATATATTTACATGGCGGTGATGCTGTCCTAGCCCAAACCTGCCCTCCTCATGGCAAGAATGGGACAGTGATTTGCTGGGGACAGGAATAAAAAACTAGGGATTATCCCTGGTAATTAGGAGGTGTTAGAGCATATGGCAAAAGAAGAAGGGGACGGCAGAGGATGAGGTGGCTGGATGGAGTCACTGAGGCAGTTGGTCTGAGCTTAAGTGGACTCCGGGAGATGGTGGAGGACAGGAAGGCCTGGAGGAATGTTGTCCATGGGGTCGCGATCGGTCGGACACGACTTCGCGACTAACAACAACAACAGAGCATATACACGTATCTGGGATTAGGCAAGAGTGATGGCAGTTCTAACAACAACGAGTGATGTACAGAGCCATCACATCCACTTCCATTCCATTTCTTATTTTTCCAACACTATGTTCATTTTGCCTTTCCCCAATAAAGTCCTTCCCCACTAAGTTCATTTTGTGACTTCTCCACTAAATATCAAGTTGTAAATACATTCATATTTTAATGTGCATTTCTCAAAAGGTGCATTTCTGTACACATTCTTCCAGAGATACACAATTTCGTATGTTTTTTCCCAAATTTGCATATCCTCAAGACATTTTGGGAAATATAATGCATTTTGTGTGTGGTCCTACGCCCATTTTCTCCTAACACTTTTTCCTAATACATGCACTTTGTGCACACTTTCCTGTTATACACAGACTTTGCACACATCATTTGATTCGCTAGCTGCACCACAACATTCTGAAAAGTGCAAATATTGCCACACAACTGTGTTCTGGCTAATGTGTAGATTTGAAAAATGCAAATTTTATGATTAAGATACAATCCCAAACAAATTACCCATCAATTTCTAGTAAAAATTATTTTATATTATGGATGCATTGGCTTGATTTTCCCTGTTAGTATATTTTGAGGTCTTTTAATGACAGGAGCATATTGGGCCAGAGGCATCATTCAAGCTTCCACCAAAACCACACATTTTGAATATTAGCAAGTGTGCTTGTGTGCCGACAAGATCCGTTCAGCTGTGTGGGCCCTCAGTGTCAGCTGACATGTTCTCTCTCTAGGCTCGAGGTCTTGTGATATCAGGGCATGATGTCCGGACCCTGTAGCCCAATCAAATGTGTTTGTTCAGGAAGGGGATTCACATTTGGTTGATATACTCCCCAGGTCCCACCCAGGTGTGGGAAAAGGATGCACATGAGAAGAAAGGATGAAGACAGTTTCAAAGGGGAGGTTAAAAAAAGGAAGCGTTTTGCTTTCAGTGAAGAAAAAACTACACAAGAATCCAGTTCAGAACATCTGTTCAGAGCAAACCATCTTCTATTTCCCCATTTCTGGACTATCACTCTTAATGGAGAGACTAGAGGTGGCAGTAAGAAAAGATTGTGCATATTGACATATGGATGAGTTCCCTATGGGCAGGAGATATATTTGTAAACCGCCCCGAGGCTCATGCGATGGGGTGCATATAAGTTGTCTAAATAAATAAATAAAATAAGATACCTATGTGACAGGCTTTAACAGTCATTTCCTCCCCAGGAAGTGCAGTTTTGTATTGGCATGCAGGTTTTATCGAAGAATTCTCAGCAGCTTTGCCAAACTACAGTTCCCACAGACTCTTTCCAGGAAGCCATGACGGCTAAACCAATATAAATCCAACATCTGATTGCAGTGTAGACAAGCCTTTACATACACTGGGATGATTCTGAGATGTTAATAGCAGTGAGGCATAGATTTTCTTCTAAAGGCAGAAGACCAGGACACCTGCAAAGACAATCTGGTGCTAATTTGATATTTGTAATGTCAAAAGACCAGATATATCAAACTCTCATGGCAAATATGGTCTAGGATAACTGCTATGTTAGAGAAATGGAGAAAAATTGAATTATCTACATCAAAAGTTTGACATCTGGTGTATCTAAGTAAGATGACTGAGAGGCCTTGAATTCTGGCATTGTGTCAAAGATTGGTGACAACTGTCAATTCCTATGTGGTTCTGATTCTGATATTTTGTTCTGATTCACCAAGTCATGTACCATAAACATAGACCTCATTCAAAGGATGACAACACTTCTAAACACATGCCCTAAAGTTGAGTGGTTGCTTTTGGCTGTAGATGGTCCACAGCCCTCCTCTTCCAAGAAGACTGGAGAATGGAACAGAATTTGATTCTTGTAAATTATAGGGAAAGAATCAAGGCCAATGGGAAGTGTCCAGTCAAATGCATGCATTGTGCACTGGCTCGGGTTTGAAAGCAAGATGCAGAGCAGAATTAATCTAGAGGTGGTGACTTGTTCATTGTCATTTGATTTCTGAAGATACTGCTCTTACTTGTCTGCCTGAACTGACCTAGCAGTATCTCTGTTTCTCTTTGGAAACAATAAGAAATTAAGAGCCACATGAAGAAGCACTATAATGTCATGGCGGCTGGAGGTGTTGGCTCTTCTTGACTATGACTCGTCATATCTTCCTTCCTGTTTTTCACTGTACATTAGCCTTCTGCAGATCTCTTGCTGCTGCAGCTGTTTCCCAACTATTCATTAAAGTCTTTCCCTGCCAGATGTTCCTCACATCAGTGCTACCAATTTCCCACTGCACTTCAGAACTGATGCCGTGTTGGAACACTTGTCTTCTTTGGAGGCAAGTAAGTGTTGGTTGAAAGGGATGGGTTGGTATTGTGGAAACAGTGCCATGTGCTGGTCTGGTGTATTCCACATTCTTCCACTGAGTCATTTGTTGACATCACTGTGGGTGGCAGCTTAGAGACAAGACATTTTGAAGCTTGGTGAACTTGTTAGTGAGCAAGGAAAGTCCACTCTGCTATTTCTAGAAGAAGGAACATTGCAGCCTGGTGGCTCCAGTGTCAGTGCTGTTCAATGGCAACCCACACTCAACCCATACTCACACTCAGTCATAGACTGTTTTCCAGGGAACAATAGCCCTAAAATAGCCCTAAACTTCATGAGATGGTTTAGATAACATAACAATCAGCTTCTGTATTGATGGTGTGTCCAAAAATAGGAAACTCTCTAAAATCAAGTGAGCCTAACCTGCCCAGTCTCCACTGACTTCCCGAGGGCATCCAGGGTCCCAAGCAAATATCTCTCCGATATAATTTTGACTGGAGATGCCAGAGATTCCACCTCCAGCAAGCAATGCTCCAATGGCTATTTCCTAAAACCTTGTCCTCTTCACCTCCCAAGAATGCACAAAATCTCATTGCTAGCCCTCCCATGTTTCTTTTTGCTCCAGTGATGGCTAACAATCTGCTTGTTTTTTAGAGAAAGAACCATAGCTTCAGTGTGCCATGTCACTTGCATCCAGCCTTTCATGTATTCAAATGTGAGTATATTTTCAAATGTTTCTCTCATTTGTGTTTCTTGCAGCCCATGAATCATATGCATCTAGACAGGAAGCTCTAGAGTGTCTGTACCTGGTACATCTTCCTAATCTCTTTAGAAATTATCATCCTGAAGGCATTTTATGCATGACACAAGATGGGGTAAATTCCATCACTAAATAGATAATGTTCGCATATTGGTATTAAGCCTGAAAGATTCACATGGAGACCCCAAGTGTGTGTCACTCATGGTGATATATTTGTTGCTATGGTTGCCGTATTTTCCCTCCTCTGACATGCCTATCACAGCTATGTGATAAGCAGAATTTCAGCGCATGATGCTTTTTCCATCGTTGTGTCTGCATGTGGAGAAAACCTTCATGTGTGGAATTTCTGCTTGTCACACACTTGTTAAAGGCACAGGAGTCCTGCCAGAAGGGGGTGGGGGAGTTAGCATCCTTGTCTTAGCTTCAAAATGGCATGGCTTTGAAGGAGATTGACAGTGTGCTTTGTCTGGCATGGAGAATATGCAGACCAGTATTTCAACCAGCTGATTCAAAGGAATATAAGTAGTGGGAAAGGAAGTTATAGATGGAATTACAGTGGGTATATGGCAGTACTAGAAAAAGGATCCTTTCCCATAGTCCCATATCCTTTCCCTATGGATTTTCCATAGCGAAATCCAAGGTTCAGCGGTAGCCCTGTATTATCCAAATGCTCTGTGCATGGAAGAGAAGGGTGCTGTGGGCACTGGGCTGCAACTTGCTTTAAGGGACTCTGATTGCATTTGCTTTGACAATTCCAGGACAAATTAGATGGGGCAGCCCAGAAGTGATTGCAAGTTCATTTGTGTGATGACTGGAGGGCTGATTCAGCCACCTCAAGTCAGCCCCGGCTGCAGCAAGTTCAGTGAGCCTAATGGGGACAAATGTTTAATCCAGGAGTCTGGAGGGGTATGAAAAGGTACTTTGATTGTAGGCTCAGAACTGACCTAACTGCCTTGCTCCACAGCCAGCAGGAAGATTCTCCGGACCTGCTACACCAGCAGGCCTGATTTGATATTCATGGTGAAAATGGCAGATGCATACTTAACAGAAGAAATTCATGAGTACCCAAAGCTAGGAATACAGGGGATGGGAGTAGAGCATGGAATTCCTCACATGAAGGAGAAAGGAGCCTGCTTAATTGCAGCTTTAGAGAGGAGTTGGAAAATCTGAGGAATGAAAAGTTCTCTTTGCAGCTGAGAGGGCCAAACCCTGTAGGTGGCAGCACTAGCAGCTGGCCGGTTGGCAGCATACACAGCAAGAGCTTTCAGCAGAAAGGACTCGGAAAAAAGCCCTTCACAGAGATGGGAGAGTTCAAAGCTTCGGACAGCTGCTTGGGTGCACGCTTACACACAAATCTGTATAAACTCATCAGTGACGTGACAGACAGGCCTTCCCTCCCTGCTCTGTTTCCCAACAGGCATATTTGTACATATGCAGAGTCACAAAACCATGCGTTCACACATGGGCATTCTCACTTGTGAGTACACACACAGACCTAGGTAGCATGCTCACGGAGTCAAGCAATCATGCTTGGATGTTCTGTCTCATCAGAAGCGTCAACCTACAAGCAGGGTGGCACCACAAAAAGCTCCAAGTGAGTGGCTTGTCCCAGCAAAGGCTGCAGGTGGATCAGGCCTTCCAAGAGCTCCATCCAGTCTTCCCCTTCTGAGCTGCACCTCCTTGCTTGTGGAGCCCTTAAAGGACCAGCCCCTGGCCTGAAGGCAAGCACTTCAGAGTTCTGTGGCTCTCCTCAACCATGTACAGAGTCCAAACTGCTTAACCCTCTTCTAAAGTTTATAAATTAACTCCATATTTTGTGGTCACTACCTGGTCAACCCAGATTTTACTCATTGCTCTCTCAAAGATGGTTGGAGTTACGTGGCCATGAAATAGTGCAGTAGGATTAACTTTCAATTTCTGTTTGTATATTTGCTTGTTCTCATAAAACCAGAACTTGCTTGTCTTGGATACTTCCATGTCTTCCTGTATCCATGAAGAATTTCCCACCACTCTATATCACAGAGGTAAAGCATTCCGGGCCTGGGGGCAAAATCTGGGTTACCTAGTGTCCCACTCTGGCCCTCTACAGTTTCCTAAAGACAGCCTACTTTCTCTGGCTGCACCCCCTTTCTGCTGACCACCAATAATTTGGTACTGTTTCTACCAAGAAAGAATGTTTCTACCCCATATGCATTAATTTTGAAGGGGTATGGACAATGTCCAGGGAAATCACAGAAGGCAGAGGGTGAGCCGAAGAACATTTTAGGCGAAGGTGCCCTGTGTCTTCAACAGAATACCAAACCTATGGAAGCAGTTACACAAGCTGTGGGAAATTATGTGTGGATATGGTCAGAAGCATGCTCTATAAACAGCCATATTTTTGGGTAAACAAAGCTCCCTCATCTCTTGCATTCAGTAGCTGAAGGGGAAATGTCGTGCTTCAGGGCATTCATTCATGAGAACTTGTTTCTGGAACAGTTAGTAGTTGTTGGGTTGATCCCCCAAGAGGTGTGAAGAAATGGTACCTCTTATGTTCTTATGAGCAGCATTAGCAGTGCCTTAGGGCTGGAGCAGGAATGAATTTGGCATGGAGCTGAATGGTCTGCATCACTGACAGGATCTCACTGACAAAGGGATACAACAAGGATGGAAGCCTCATGAGGACAGTTTTGTAGGGGAAAGCATGGCAATCACTTGGATTTAATAAATACAGATTTAGTGATTAGGGTCCCACTGGCTTCAACATCACTACTTACAGTCAGTTGCTCCCCCCATAATGTTGGAATGTCATTGTTGTAGAAAACCTACAACCTAAGAAATGAATGTGCAAGAGCACTCCAAACCAAAACAACAAACTCACTGCACAGACAAAACAAGCCTTCTAATATATTAAAAACTAAGATCGCAATACAAGGGTCTCCACACATACCTATAAATATTAAATGTAAGGAGTAAATGAAAACAAAGTTGGAAAACATAGTCTGTGTGGCGACTGATGTGAACTAAAGTTTCATCACACCATACCCTCTTTGACAGAAGCACTGTTCTACAGATTACTGTTGTCTATCCAATAATAGTCAACCCAACTTGGATGCTATGGCATGGAGTGTTAACAGCGTTAACTGTCACTTGTGTGGTTATACACTGGACAGTCTGTGTAATTAATCTTCTTCATCAAGAATTATATGTGTCAATCGATTGTCAATGACATTATAGCAACAAGCCCTGCTTGTCTTTGGACCTGTTTTAAATTTCTGTGCAAAGAAAACCAATATTAAACAAATGGAGGAAACAAGTAGGCAGACAGACATGTCCTGTTTGCATGCAAGCAGACAATGTAATTTCAGTATCCTGTTGCTGCAAAGGAATGGGTAGCCTTTGCTTTGTAACTTAGCAGTCCCTCCGCCCTGCCATCTCTTTGATAAATGTGGGGAAATCCACATTAAGAGCCATGGGCAAGAGGGAAGATTGCTTAATTGAAACTGATGGGTGAAAAGAGGAAACAAAGATATAGACACAGGAGGTAGGTCTGATTCCACTTAAGAGCTGGTGGAGACGTGGCTGCCCCATGAAAGACATTTTGGTTAAGATGGAGTTCCTGGTTTGCCCTGCCAGGAGGCTTTTGACATGCCACAACAGGCTGATGATCTTCACAGCAGTTTCCTGGACACCCGCTCCCCGTTTTTCAGGCATGAAGACCTGAACTAGAACTAGGCTCCGGCAGAGTGTGGTCTCTTGCAGCTTAAATGACATGAGTGCAGGGAAGGCTTTTTCAACTGGAAGCATGCGAATCCAAAAGGACCATAAGAAGAAGCCAAAAGAGATTAAAAGCACAGCAACAATAGCAGCATCCCCGCTTGGAACCTTGAAGGAGGTTACTGTTCCTGCAGAATAGTATGTAAGTAGTATAAAGGTGTCTTATGTTTTAAGGTTCTTTAACTAAAAGTTTGTGAAATTTTACTCCTGTATCATTTCCTCATCACATGCAAAATACAGTGTACAATACAAAATAAAATCTCATACATGTCCAGATGTGGTAGAGAGGAAAAAGGGGGCATATTTCTGCAGCTTATAGAGGTTTTATATCTGATGAACTGTCACAGTGTTTCCTGTAGAAATATAGCCACTATAGGCTGGCAAAAGTATTTGATAATTTCAGAACCACCACCCCCAGACTTTGCTTATATGAATTGCACTTGCTTCCAATTTGTTTCTAGGACCAGTACAAAGTGCTAATTCTTGTTTACAAAACCATAAACCATTCAAGGCCAGAATATCTGGAATACTGTTTCTTCCCATATAAACCTGTCCATAAGTTATGAGAATCAAGAGGTCCTGCTTTTTACTTCAACACTCAAGGAAGCTTTTAGTAGAAATACAAGACTGGAGCTTTTTCTGTGAAGACACCTCATTTATGGGAATGTATTATTTATTAAGAAAACTAAGATCATGGCATCCAGTCCTCTCACTTGCTGGTAAATAGATGGGGAAAAAATGGAGGTAGTGACAGATTTTATTTTCCTGGGCTCCAAGATTACCGCAGATGGGGACTGCAGCCAAGAAATTAAAAGACTCTTGCTCCTGGGAAGGAAAGCTATGGCAAATCTAGACAGCATACTAAAAAGTAGAGACATCACCCTGCCAACAAAAGTGCATATACTCAAGGCTATGGCTTTTTCAGTTGCAATGTATGGCTGTGAAAGCTGGACCATAAGGAAGGCTGAGTGTCGAAGGATGGAGGCCTTTGAATTGTGGTGCTGGAGGAGACTCCTGCGAGTCCCTTGGACCGCAAGACGATCAAACCGGTCAGTCCTAGAGAAGATCAACCCTGACTGCTCTTTAGAAGGCCAGATACTGAAGATGAAACTCAAATACTTTGGCCACCCAATGAGAAGAAAGGACTCCCTGGAGAAGAGTCTAATGCTGGGAACAATAGATGGCAAAAGAAGGAGGGGACGGCAGAGGATGAGGTGGCTGGATGGAGTCACTGAGGCAGTTGGTGTGAGCTTGAGTGGACTCCAGGGGATGGTGGAGGACAGGAAGGCCTGGAGGAATGTTGTCCATGGGGTCGCGATGGGTCAGACACGACTTCGCGACTAACAACAACATTATTTATTATGGGAACCCTGAAAGTTCATTAGGGAGGTAGTAATTTTATAAATGCATTTGATTTTGAAGCATTACCATGTTCACCCTCTCTGCTTTTTAAAATTCTGTTTGACTTTACTTTGTTGAAACTTGTTTTAATTATTTTATCACTTTATAATATAAACTTTTTTGGAGGGTTGTTGAGATGAAATGTTGATTGTTGATGAAATGCAAATATTGCAAATGCAGAGTAGTAGAGACCTGTTTGAGACATTGACTGGTTTCAGACAACAAAATAACCCATACTTAAGGGTTGAGTATAGATTGAGAGTGAGTGGTTGCTAAAGCATGGGTTATCATGTTTTCTGAACCTAACCTCACTGAAAAACCATGGCTAACAACCCATGGTTTGTTGGTTGGTTGTGAACTGTGAGTGGTTCACTATGCCTGGGTTCTGATAACATGACAACCCAAATTTCAACAACAGCCCATGGTTCAAAAACAAGCAAACAAGCCATCCACTACCCATACTTGGATCTTGAGTGTGGGTTATCATGTGGCTTTGGGATGATTTGGAAAGGCATTTCTGAACTACTCGGAGGACAACATACAGTGATGACACAGATCCCTGGAAGCAACAGACTTCCATCCACAAGGATGATGGCTGGTCGAGCCTGTTCTGCTACTGCTGCCCCATAGGCCATAAGCAGAGGTAGGTGATGCATCATTACATATTTTATCTTATGGAGAAATTATGTTCAGGCACATGGAGAAGACTTTTTGCTTGCTTGCTTGCTTGCTGCAGGACCTGGAGGATACGGCTGACATTTCAGTCCCAGCAGTAAAACTACTCTAAAAATACAGTTATTAGAAGGAACTTTGTTAAACATAAGCATAAACAGGTGAGGTGGACTCAAACCCAGAAGAACCAGGTGCATGGTAGATATTGATCCAAGGTGAAACAACAGAGCAGTGCTGTTAGCACCAAGAATCCTACCTTTGCATCTTTTCCGCTATAGACCCTGCACGAGGGATAAGAGGACTTCTCTAAGTCCCAATGAAATTTATTAGGTAAAAAGTATAATAAATGCCTGTAATATACTGCACACATGCACCGGTTTGAGTATCTATGGCAGATGTCAGCACAACACAGATTCTACACATATACTAACAGCTGTACCTACCACATGCATGGTGGATAAACTAGAGCAATGTAATTTGCAGTGTTCCTGGGCATGTTTAGACATACAAAGTCCTACAACTCCTGACATTCCCCAGACACCATGAGGAAAATGTTTCATGACATGCATAGGATTGCAGTTTTATAATGTTTTCAGATGGAGGAATCGGAGTGTTACCAGTGCAAAGCCACTGTGTAGCCACCATCTTTTCTTTTTTTACCAATTATCTGCAGTAAGAGAAAAAGTGGAAGAGGAAGTTGGAAAACACCAAAGGTTTTGAATGGAAAACAAAGAGTTACGGGTTACAGAAAAAAAATGCTGTATGAAGCAGGGCACTGGCAGCATAAAAGCCTTAGCTAGAAGCACATCTAGTGGGAAACTGTTTTTGGCTTGCAAGTCATGTAGATAAATGAGAGTCACATATCGGAAAGCCACCAAATATACCCTGTTTTGTATGTATTGAGCACTGGCAATTTCATACCACCTTCAATTTCCCTCTGAATAAAAACTTCTATGTTTGTTGAATTTGGTGTAATGACTTTGGAATCCTCCTTCCCTCCCTCCCTCCCTCCCTGCCTCATTGCTATTACTTTTTACTCTCTTGTTTTATTACATTATATGAACGTTTATTATATTTTGCTATCATGTCTTATGCTATTTTTTCTTAAACCCTTGCTAGGTACAGTTATATGCACCATGTGTTCAGGTCTTGGCAGGCCTTTGGGGCAGGTCCTCACAGGAGGTCCCCCACCCCGCCTCCTGCCAGGGTTCCCTCAGCGCAGTGGCTTGACTTCCCACAGCTCCCAGTCTGCACCACCTACCAGAGGTAGGGCGCAAGACTCAACAAGGTCCTGCACTGCTGCCTCCCCGCTGTATCCTTTTATCCTTGTACTACACCTGCGCTGTCGATCAGGCATGGTCAAGGGCCCATACGCCTGCAGGGTCCCACTGAGAAGGTCCCCCTGGACTCGCTCCTCTTCTTCCCTGTAGCCACCCGCTTGGTCACTTGCCATTCTTTCTGGCCCAGACATGGTGGGGAAGAGCAGATGTGGCTGCCTTCTTGCCTCCCAGCTACCTGCCTGTCATGTAAGGAAACGGAAGCTGCAGTGAGAAGGTAAACCCACTGATGAAGGGGGGCTACTGCGGGTGCTGTTCTCCAGGGTCCTCAGAATCCTCTTGCTGGCACAGGGACCTTGCCAGGTTACCCTGAAGGGAAGGCAGCCCCGGACAGAAAGCAGATTCCCCATCACTGCCTTAAAAGGCAGATTGGTTCGGGAATATGCTGACAGGTACCTTAAAGTATTCCCACTGGGCACTTGTAGGTTTGCCTACTTAATCATGCTCCTAGGGCTTTGCCTTCCTCCCTACGAGTCTGAGCACCTCTGTGTTGCTCCTCTCCTCCCCGAGTCACACTGGGGCAAGCAAGTAAAAGAGTCCCTGCGTAGGGAAATCACGCAGCAGGCAGTCACGTATGGGAGAATTCGGCAGAAGAAAGTAGCTGCCCGCCCGCTTGCCCTTCAGCTGTTTGTTGAGATTTTCATTACAGTAATTATTTCAATAATTGTTAAAATAGATAATTATTACTCTGCTGATTTAGGCGTCCAATTTTGCACAGGCTTCCCCTGAACTACAGCCCAATTTCAGAACGCCTCCTGGGATCTGCCTCTGGTTATGTTAAGTACACACCTTTCTCCCCTCTGTCTAAGTACATCTTACACATTCGGATTATGGCAAGTTTTGTGCTACGGGATTTCTAGTCTCTGTTTCTGTCTTTAGCCAAAACAATCATCCGGGGGAGTTAGAATATGGACAACATGACCAGCATGCAGGCATTAGGGTACAAGATGAAGTCCCTTTCCCTGATTTGGAAGGCCTCATCCAAGTAATTTTCTTTCATAATCATCAGCCCAAACCAATTGAAGGCACATAGATCTCCACCTCAGTTATACTGCTTAAACTGACCAAAAGTGGTATAATCCCTTCTTCCACCCCCTGCCTCAGGGGAAGCAGTCAAGCACATAAATGCCTTGCCCGCTGCCTGAAGCGATGCAGCATTATTGCTAGATTCCACTGAATATGTAAAGTGAACTTAACTTAGGCCTCTGTGTGCCATGTATTTAAAATAACAACAGTAATCTCTGCAAAGTAGCAGTGCTTGAGGAATTCAGTCTTTTGCAAACTCCTATAAAAAAAGACCTGATCTGCCCTTCTCAGACTAATGTGACAACTGGAACTTAGCAACCCTCATTGTGACACAGTTCCCTGCAGTTTAAATAGATCAAAGTGCACCTTTCTATATGGATTTTGAGTGAAAATACACATTTAAATATGTGCTTTCAGGTATATTTATGTACACAGTTTTATAGTGCAATCCATTGTGACTGCCTCTAATGCCCCAAACTTGGAAGATGATGGGCATCCTGTGGAGGGCAGAAAGAATGTGGAGGGGAAAACTGCTCTTCCCAGTTCTCTTGCAGAACACTTGGATTGCTAATTTTGGCCATCTGAATGTTGTCTCCTGGATGGTGAGGAGGCGAGGCTGTGGTGATGCTGGGATGCTGTGTACGCCTGTGGGCCCTTGCCTCCCCAGCGCCAGAATGCGCACCAAATGCCGCCTCCAAGGTCTCTCTCGTGGCCTCAGAGTTGCAGGCAGTGCAGCGCTTTCTGTACCAGCTGTGAGGATGAAGGGAGGGCTCTTTGAATTCGATGTCCCAGATCCAATTGCAGTTCCTTCCCTGGCAGTCTAGGCAGCATCTGGCAGTCACAGACCTACACCCTTAGTGGATGTTAAAATATTTTTATTAATTAATTAATTAATTAATTAATTAATTAAAACATTTATAGGCCGCCCCATCGCAACAAAGCCTTGGGGCGGCTTACAGCATATTAAAAACAGAGAAAATACAAATATTAAAATACTATATTCCACCCCCTCCCTCGGTGCATCTCAGCCAAACTAAATATAAATAAATTAAATACCCCAACCCCCCAAATAAATAAACAAAACCACCAAACATAATAACCCCGACCAAACCCAAACCAAACCAAAACAAACATTAAACATACATAACACCAAACAAAATAACTCAAACAAACCACCACTAACAATTAAAATAAGACTTAAATAAAAAGGTCTTCGCGTGGCGCCGAAAAGCATATAACGACGGCGCCAGGCGAACCTCTATCAGATTAATGTGGCAACAGAAAGGAAACTTGTGAAAGTGGTACAGTCTGAAACAACAGATTCACCCTTCCTTAATCCAGACAGTCCAACTCTTGCTCTAAAATCAATAAATCAATAAATCTAAATTTGGAATTATCTAAATTTTGTATTACTTATGCACACTGAATATTTGTTTTTTTAAACACACTTTTCTCTACAATTTAAAAATTTTTGCTCATCAGAGCCTGAATATGCCAGATCTAGGCAATGGGAATCTTATTGAGCTATACCCTCTTCCTCTACGACTTCCATAGGCGTTGCCTCCACACTTTCAAGGACTCGCGGTATGGGCTACTTGTACTTTCAATACAAACACCAAAGAGCCTTTGAGATTCTCAGGAAGCTGCACTGTGCCTTTTCCACTGGGATTGTGGCCATTTGCTCAGACCTGGTCAGTAAAATGTGCTTTACTCACTGCATTTGCAGACTGTGTCCCTTTGCTCCATTTGCACACGTGGCACAAGACACTCTTTTTCACTTGCCTCCTTGCTTGTGTAAATCTGGGTGCTTTGGGAAGCTGCTGATGGGGAAAACTGTTCTGGTGCAGCGGATTAGACCAGAAGGCAATTAAACACCTCTGCAGCCTGAAAGTCTTTACAATATTTCTCACTGATTACTGGTTGAAATTTGAAGCATGGGGTGTGTGTGCTTCCTGAAAGCTAGGCAGAGCTGGCAGCAGAAGGGCAAACAGCAGCATTTGAGGCGCACGTCTTGCTTGTCAACGGGGCACTGCCACTGCTGTGCATATCACAGGTAACGAGGCGGTTCTGTTACTTCTAGGTGGATATGCTGCTTTGACGTGGCAAAGACTAAGAAAAAGGGGCAAAGAAAGCACAGGCTGCTGCTGCTGCTGCTTGTGGGGAAATCCTCCCCCACCTGCCGTAACTCAGTCAGCGGCGCGTCTCAGCCCTGGCTTGTGGAAAGTGCCTATAAGTCAGTCATCCTCTGTAACCACATCCTTGCCCCATTGAAAACAGGCAAGAGGAAGTTCGTTCAGTTTGTTTTCTCCTTTCTTTTTCAATAAGGAGAGTTATTAATATCATTCTGAGAGAGCTCAGATGGAATCAGGAACGCTCTTCATTGCAGTGGGTAAAAAGCAAAGCTTTCAGGGCATGATCTGAAGGAAACAGATACAAGCTACGTCAGTCTTGGGCCACATGGAAGGCCAACAGGGAACTGTGTACACCGCCTTGAATTCCATAGAAGGCAGGCAGGATATAAATGAAAAAAGTGCCATGCTTTGGTAGAATGGTGGGGTATAAAACAAACAAACAAACAAACAAACAAACAAACAGTAAAGCCAGCCTTTCCTCCTCCCATTCCTGGACTCTCACGTTGTTTTAAATAGAGAAAAAGAGATAGGACGACAAAAAGGTATTATTTTTGCAGTGGGCAGAATTCAAATGAGCAGGTCCAGGCAATGGCACCACCCATTGCATGATATTTTGTGTGGGAATGTCCAGGGAATGGGGGCTACTCTCTCCATCATGAAATAATGGCTAGGAGCATCAAGATGTTCACTCTCATAGGCCATGCAATGTGGCTAGCTATATCTGGCCTGGCACTGTGCGCTGCACCCATGGGTGACACCAGGGAGGCAGGAGTGTGCATGGGACAGTGCTGCCCGAATAGGAACTGTGCCCCCTCTTGTTCCCTCCTCTGGAATTTTTCTCCAATGCTAACAGCTTACAGTCAACAACATCTTGACTCCTTGAATCAAGATCATATAAGGCCATGTTAAGCTGGGGTATCCAAACATAGCAAGAAATTACAAGGTCAAACTAGACATAGGAGATTATATAAAGATCAGCTGTAAAATGGGTATTTTGGGGTGGTAGTATTTAACTGGACTACAAAACCTGTTTGGGTGAGAGACATTGCCCTGAGCCTGGCGATAATGATGATACTGGAAGTGACTTACATTGGGAAAAATGTCTAAAGCAAAGGAGGGTGGAATAAGCAGTGACTCCTCTAACCTAATCTTGGCCCGTCTGTTCTTCAGTGGTGCGTATCTCCTTCCTACCCGTCATTTATTAAAAATCTTCTTCAATGGTTTTCATGCCTCAAAAAGAAGCAAGCAAACATGAAGCATTGCTCTTAACAGCAAGAGAAGCAAGCATAGAGAAAACTTTGTGAAGCTGCTTTGAACACACCAGCTAATCAGGAATTCAACTGAAGGCTGCTTTAAATAGAAAGATCTTTCCTGCTCATCTAAAGAGTCCCCTGGGAACTAGGTAGGTGCACATCAAGAGGAAGAGAGTACCAGGGCGTTGGAGCTCACACTGAGAAGGTCCTGTCTCCTGCACATTCCAGCCTGAGAGATCTTGAGAAGGGCCCTGATGCAGGTCATAGTGTTCAGGCAGTATGGTATGAGTGAAGGCCATCCTTCAAACAGTCTGGCCTGAAACTGTCCAAAGCTTCAAAATGTTAAAAGAAGCGCCTTGAATTGGGACCAACATGAACAATTCAACTGGCACAAAATCAAAGTTATGTTTCCCCACTTCCAGGCCTTCACCAGAATTTGAGCAGCTGGATTTTGTACCAACTGGAGCTTTTGAACCACCCTCAGATGCAACATCACAGAAAAGGCATTGCTATAATCCAATTTGGAGGTAACCAGAGGGGTATGGAGGACAAGTTTGACCTTCCAGTTATGGCTACATCTGATAAAACACTCTGGCCATGATGACTTGGATGAGGCAGAGCACTTGCTACAGTTTGGAAAGTGGCAGTTTGGAAAGCTCTGCATTGGCCTCAGAGCATCGGAGGCAGAGGCAGGGGTAGCCTAATTATAGAAACAATTTTGGTAGCCAGTTAAAGAAGCAATTCTTTTAAAGATGCAATCAATTTGTGAGGTACTTTGGACTCTTTTGTGTATTGCACATGATACTAATAAATGCTAACATTCTTATGGGGATTGCATTACTAATATCCTTTTTGTGCAAAAGGCACAGAAATGACTGCCCCCCGCCACGCACACCCATTACCTCAAAATAGAAGAACAACTGCTGGCAGAGATTCAGGTGAAAGAAATTTCTTTGGCAAATCTGCTTGCACTTCTCACAACACCCCATAGAGAAAAATAGCTGAGGAGCAAGGCTGAGATGTGGAAATTAGGAATTTCTTTCCCCTGGAAATTATCAGTGTAATCCAGCCCATAATTCTATGCAGCAAACTTATAGGGAGCAATGATTTTTAAATATATTTGGTGTTGTGCTGGATTTTACCTCTAATGCCCTGAAAGAACACTGACTGAATTCACACTACTCAATAACCCATGATTGTTTGTTACTCATGATGGGTTGCAATGTCATGTGAATCTGGTCTATTCCCGCCCATAGCTTGCCCATGAGTTCTTATAGGGCCTCTTGTTTCCACAATAGGTTGTTATGCTTTCTGAATCTGGGTGACTCTCCCCATCACATACTGGGAATCAGCTACCAAGCCAGTTGGCAAGTGTGGCCCAAACCCCTTTGCCTCTCTTGTCAACTTTGCCTGGGTACCTGCTGACGTCAGCCATCCCAAAAGTGCCAGGTGTCACTGGCCTGCTACCCTTCTTGTGACTGGGAAATGTTTTGGGGTCACCATGGCTCTTTGCCCTTCTACCTGCCCCTCCATCCTAGATTGTGAAGCCTGGCCTGACAGCGAGCTTTAGTATTCTCCATTTATACCCCTGGATACAGGATCTCACTGCCAATGAAGGGGGTGAAAATCTCACCACATCCTTTTCACAAGCAAAGCCCACTTGTGGCTTCGCTTTTCTTTGATAGCTTTTCTTTGAACAGCTGTCAAGAGAAAGCAAAGGGAAGGGAACGCCTATTTGGGTCTTACTTCGAGTCAATCAGAATTGGTGCCTGCTGCACTCTGAATGCAAGTACCTCCCCTACCCTTGTCCAGCCAAGGGACCCAATTTATATAGTTGCACAAATGCAACTTTTTTTTCCAAAAAAGTAAAACACAATAATGTTTGCCAACCACTGACAGCCCTTCCAATGTGCCACTCGGGCACATTGAAGAGGCTGCCTGTAGCTGTCCAAACAGAGAGCTCAAAAGCTGGCTATGAAGCTGGACTTTGTGATCTCTGGTGGGGGAAAAATGCTGCAGTTACCCAAAAGTGGATCATGATCATGGAAGAAAGCAGGAGACGAAGTGCAGCTCTGGAGTTTCCTTAGGATATCTGAGGGATGAATGAGGGGGAAGGAGAGGGAGGGAAGTGGCAGATAACCCAGAGTGAGCCCACCAGCAAGTTTGCCACAGCCAGAAGGGGTAAAGTAATGTGTGAACACCCCTGTTGTTTTGCATGTTAGACCAGAGAATTTCCTGTACTGTCTGCAGAAACCTCATTCAGAAAAGGGCAACCAGAATGACCAAAGGTTGGAGGAACCCACCTATGAGAAGATATTATAACATTTTTTTTTGTTTAGAAAGAAAAGGGTGAGTAAGAGGCAATGTGACAGAGGTGTATGAAAGTCTGCATTGTGTGGAGAAAATGGATGAAAAAGATTTTTTTTTCTACTTTTGTCTTATAATAGCAGCAGACACAATGAAACTGAGTGGTGGGGGATGCATTACAGATAAAAGGAAGTGCCTCTTCACATACATTATCTATAGCACATAGATAATGTATGGGATTTGCTACCACAAGATGGAGTGGTGGCCACTGGATTGGATAGCTTGAAAAGGGAATTAGACAAATTCATGGTGGACAGGTCTGTCAGTCCGCCCTTGGGTGCACACCTGAACATGCTGAAGAGGTTTGAGGTGTCCAAGAAGCTGAGAGCCGTGCCATTGGGAGGCCAAGAATAGGGTGGTCTCCTAGCTGGGTCACCCAAAGTGTAATGGTCAAGGCTGAGCACCAGACTAAGAAGTACCCACCTTCCTCAGGAGTAATGATCATATCAGCAAAA
>JAIXND010000621.1:21803769-21828055 GCA_023646645.1 Varanus salvator macromaculatus | reverse complement strand
TATAGAAATAATAAAAATGGATATTAGACTGAAGTGAATAACACTTTTCAAGTAAGTTCATATACTTTATTGGTTGCAGATGTCAAATACAACTTTGATTTTTCACTCAAGCCTGAATGTCATAAAAATGCCAACACTAAATCTAATTTATAATTCTAAATGTGTACCTGTGTTGTTGTATGCATAGTTTTATCTCCCTTAACTGAGAAATAATGCAAATGATGTAGAAACTAAATAGCTGGCAGAGAATAAGTGAGCACTGGACAGAAGTCTAAGAACTGCAAATGAACACCCTACGAACTGTGAATTTGCAGTTAACAAGATAATCTGATGTTTCCTTTGTAAATAAACTTATGATTCGCTCTTTGCAGATTCATGATATTTGCCAAACAGAAATTTTGCTTTGGTTATTTAGTTCCTGGAAGGACATTTCCCAGTGAACAGATGACTTGCTTGATAGCTCCTGGTAGCCTCTGCCTTTCACAAGACTGCCCTCTCTGGCACCCCATTCTGACCTTTCCTAGAGCCAGGGCATAACAAAAACAGATCAATGGTGCTAATATAATTTGAGAATTTTAGCATTTCTAACCATCCAACTAGAATTAGATTTTTTTTTTTAAAGAATACAAATCCGGCTTAATTGCAAAACATGCACAAGTGTGGCTTCCCTATTGGTATTTGTAAGATTTTTTCTCTGTCCTATAACCCAATTAAAAAGTGGGGGGAGGGGATGGGGATAATTTCCTAGAGAGGTAAACATCCGACTTTCTCCCCTTCTTTTCTTCCTAAAGTAAACATTCTTGCCACAAGGAATTAAAGGCAGAGAGGAAAGGATGACCATAGCTTGACAACAGGATGTCAACAAAGTGTGACCTTTCATTTCTTCTGGCTCCTCAGCCTGAATCTGAAACACCAATTACACCCTCTGCGAATGATAAATATATAAAAAGGAGAGGTCCCAGTTTAGCTGACTTCCATGACATGCTGAACTGTCATTTCCTCTTGCTTCTAATTTTAACTCACACGGCAAGTAGAGTTGTGTGTTTTGGACTTTCTTCCCCTTTGCTTGTGGTATGTGACATGCCAAAGCTTCCTCTTTTTTTAACTCTTTCATTTATCTTCACAAAGAAAAGATAGGATTGGTCCTTACAGAGCTTGCATCACTCTGGAAATGGAACCATAACAGATATCCATGTGACCTTTAAATAAAATAGGAAAAAATGTCCTGAGTAACGCCTCTTTAGCTTACAGCACTGTTCTCCCCCCCCCCTCCCGCCCCCATGCAATGCATCTTCCTCAATCTGCAAACTGGGCTATCTTTCTCACTGATCTAGGGGCTGAACAACAAGTGGCCTGGCTCTTTTTCACTGACTTCAGACTCATGCATGCCTCCCACTAGCAGAGCAAGAGTTCCTTCCTGATGGGGTCTTCTCACTCTAACCTTGGATGCACCTGAACACACATGTGGGCAGGCCCATCCCACCTGGGTGATGATTGTTTGGGAAGCAACCATGCAACTACCCCACCCACAGAGCCCTTGCGTTCAAGTACTGCCTGGAGTAGTTTGCGAAGATGCCACGGAGAAATACTTGGAAGGTGGAACCTCTCAGAACCCCCTCTTGGATTCAGATGTGCAATAACGACGACTCCGGTACACAGGTTGCCCTGGGTTTGGCTCTGTTCTACATCCCATCTGTTGGAGCACAGGATCTTTCAAAAGTCGGATGCTTCTGCATACCAGCTAATTCTATGAGTGTCAGAAGCCAAGAGACTTGGTTCTCAATCTGAAGCAGGGTTCTTGTGTTTTGCTGTTCCAGAACAGAAATTTGGCTCTCCTTTACTATATCCAAGCTATGAGTGGTACAAAATGGTGCCTGCTTCAGAAGGTTAAAGTTCTCTTTCCCTGAGTTTTTCATTGGCTAAACAATTTTGAGTCAATAAGAGGTGCAGTCATGTATTATGTCTGGACAAATCATTCCTTTATATTTATCCCAAGAGTTCCAGCACTGCTGAAATAGGATTTCCAAACTAATATCCATAAAATAAGCTATTTTAATGCATCTTCTGTGTATACATGCTGAAAAATAACGTTATGCACTTGACCTACCCAGAAATCCAGCTTCAACATACAGCACAAATAAGCGCTATTGACAAATATTTCGAAGTGTGCCTCTATAGGAACAAGTCTGAAACCATTTCAGGGACACAAACCATTCTGTCAAATGCAGCTTTGATCACCTCACACAGCCTATTCTCCTGGGAAGTATCGCTACTCTTACTTGTTCGGAGGAACTGAGGCAACTGAGTGAGAGAAGTAATTTGCCCAGAAGAAGCTACTGGATTTATTTATTTTATTTATTTATTTGGACATTTATAGGCCGCCCCTTGCCACAAGCCTCGGGGCGGCTCACAACAAAAAGATTAAAACATAATGTTAAAATTTCCAAATATTAACAATTAAAACTAACATTAAAAATTGGCCCATCTCCAAGTCAAAATTAAAACAACCTATACAATATACAAATTAAATTAATAAATAATAAATAAATTAACAATTAAAATATTGTTTAAATAAAAAGGTCTTCACCTGGCGCCGAAAAGCAAATAAAGACGGCGCCAGGCGAGCCTCTCTGGGGAGCGCATTCCACAGATGGGGCGCCACCGCCGAGAAAGCCCTCCTCCGGGTGCTCACCCTCCTAATATCTTTCACGGAGGGTTCCCGGAGGAGAGCCTCAGCAGCAGATCGTAAGGGGCGGGAGGGTATATATGGACGCAAGCGCTCCTTTAGGTAACCGGGACCCAAGCCGTTAAGGGCTTTATAGGTAAGAACCAACACCTTGAATTGGGCCCGGACTTCAATGGGAAGCCAGTGAAGCTGCCGGAGAACAGGGGTGATGTGAACACCACGCCCCGTCCCCGTCAGTACTCTGGCAGCTCTGTTTTGTACCAATTGAAGTATCCGGACCGTCTTCAGGGGTAGCCCCACGTAGAGCGCATTACAGTAATCTAACCGGGAAGTCACCAACGCATGAGTCACCGTTGCCAGGCAGTCGAGCTCCAGGAAGGGACGCAGCTGATGGATCAGCCGAAGCTGATGGAAGGCACTCCTCGCCACTGCTGACACTTGAGCAATCAAGGTCAGCTCCGGGATTTCAGCTTGAAATAGCAATCCAGAACTGAGGATGTTGCTTCCCTCCCTCCCTCCCACACTGAATCACTGCCCAATTCTCCTTGATTTTTCAGGTCACCAACTATGGCTATACTCCAAATGCTTCTGTGTCAGAGGTCGGAGTTACATGAACAAGGAGCAAGGCCTTTTTTGTGTTAGCAGCCTTTCAGAGGCATTCTCTTTGAAGAAAAGTTCATGAGCTCTGTGCTTAGTCTGGCAACTTTTTTAAATTGTGAAATATTTTTGGAAACAGTGCAAAATCTGGATTTTGTTTAGTCTGTGATGCCTTGCTACAGATGCAGATACTTTTTAAAAACAATCTTTTGCATTTGTTTCTGTCTGAACCATTGTTTTCAGTAAAAAAAAGTACTTTTGTTATGGCTTCTTACTCTTCTATGCTGTCCTGAGGGCTGTATAGAGTCATGTGGAGGAGTAGAAGTCCCCAAACAACGTGTTGATACTTGCAGAAATTGTGGCAATATAAATATAATGCCAAGTCAAGTGAGAATTAGACTGAGAGAATTTCCCAGTCCTGCAATACAAAAAGTAGAGAACAACCAAGTCACAAGCAGATTTGTCTTTATTGTGATTCTTGCAGAATGTAGCAGGTATTTATTTAAAGGGAAAAAAACACACACAACTCAGAAGTGTTAATTGTATACTTGGGTTGGAAAGGAGATTATGAAGGGAGGCACTATAAAAGAACAGAAATGAGCAGTTTAGTGCCAAGAGAATATGCTAAGCAAAAAGCACCTGTACAGCTTGGGTCCTTCAGCGATAACAGCAGTATTGGATGGGAGAAAGCATTTAAAACTTGGTAAGAACACAAAGAACACAATGGTTTGAAAGGTTCGCAGGCACTGGATGCAATCTACTTGCCCCACAAAAAGCTGCAGTAGGGGAACTTTTCTTTATGCCTCTTTGAATGAAAAATCAGAGTAGGATCTGAACCGAACTAGCTCTGGGGAAAGGGACAGGTGCAACCAGTATCTCTGAGATGCCCAGCTTCTTTGACTTTTTATTTTTTATTTTGTAATGCAAGCCTAATGAGCAAGAAGGCTTGTGACACACACTTGCTTCCAGAAAAATGCACACAATTATACTTTCAGGAGAAGCTTCCCCAGACATCCTGGCTGCTGGGGGCAAGGATATGCATAGTGAGACTGCTTAGACTGCTTAGGATGGGATGTGTTGGGATTAGACTAAAAGAACTCAAAGCACCCATAGACGTCCTCCAGGTACTGCTCCCCACCCCCATAGGATGCGCTCAAGAATGTCCAAACAGGCAGAAGTGCCATACAGACCTCTTCAGAGCAAAGTGAAACTAAGCAGGAAGAAGGTTAGCATCCTAAGAGTGCAAATCACAGTGAGTTCTACAAAGCCCCAAGGAAATGGATTTTAATGTGTTTGACATGCCAACAGGCAGGTGTTGCATAAAGACAGTTGAGTCACCCTTCTGTTCTGAAGAGAAAAATGCAAGCCAGAGCTTCTCGGAGCAAAGGGGAATGCTGCTGCAGCTGCTCCTAGTCGCTGTAGTCCTTGGTCATAAACTGGGTTGAACCTACAGATGTTCCAAGCTGGAACTTATTCACAAAGTTCTCCACATTCCAGGAACCTAGAAAGGCAAGAGAAATGACTGAAATCACTACTGGAATGGCCCTGGATTCTACAGCTCCGCCTCTGCCTATACTCCATAGAGACAGAATTATCTGCTTAAACCTAGATGCACAATGATCCAGCTGGGACTGAGCCCCATGGGTGTAGGTAGTGAAGCCACTCCTGAATCTGCTGTGCTGTTTAATTCCGTGTGGTAGCCAGCCTTTAGCCAAAGGTACTCGCACAGTTTTGCTGAGGAGCAGCGTACCCAGGAGTGGGGGCAGGCAAACTGTGGGGAGGTAAGCTGTGATTGAAAAGCTGACTGGGATCTCCAGCTGACACCCCACACACCCCTTTCCCTCTAAAATCAGAGCCCCTGCTCTGTTCTTCCATTTTATATGCTAATAGGGCAGAGTCACATTTATACATGTCTGAGTGCCAAAGGGTCTCTTGAAAATGTAGTTGTACTGTACAAACAATGTACCTTAAGGATTGAAAATGTGTGCACATGTGCTTTCCTAAGCCCCAGTGCAAGACCTTCAGTTCTACATCACAGGAAGGATGTGGCAACACCCTTTACTGCACAGCAGTTACCCTCTGTGCGCTCTCATCTCCTCTGCCCACCCAAATCATTTGGCCAGGAATGACTGGACAATCCCTTTGCTTACCTGATATGTCTCCCTGCCAGTAGCCTGTGCTTTCTACTGATGTTTATGTCCAACCAAAATCTTGAAAGTGGATTGAGATGGCCTTTGCAAAGCAGAAGCTGGACTGAATTACTTTTGGGGACAGTTTAATGATGGAGTTTTCCAAGAGAGGTGAGAAATGTGTTCAATTCAAAAAGGAAAGAATTCTGAATTTTAGGGGTAAACTTCATAGCAACTCTTCTAGCTACATACAATATTCCTTCATAAGCTCCTTATTTGAGAGACATATGCCCCTTACTGTTTTGCTTGATAACTTGTGTTTGTTTATTTGTTTGTTTGTTTGTTCGTTCGTTCATTCATTCACAGATTCCTATCCCATCTTTCCAGGGTCTATGAATTATTCAGGGAGGCTTTCAACAATTTAAATCACAATGTTATAAAGTACAATAAAATACAACAAAAAATACAACAAAGGCAGAGACCCCAGGGGGGGGAAATGTAATCTTTACACCAAACTGCAGATACTAATCAGGCAAGAGCCTGTAGGAATAAAAATGTATTTTTCAACCACTGAAAAGCAGCTGGGGATGGGATCATCCACGCTTTACAAAGCAAGGAGTCTCACAATATTGTTGCAGCCACTGTGGAAGTCCTATTCCTTGTTGCCATCAACCACGCTCCATCCTGGTTCTCTTTGTATGTGTACTTGAAAGCTCCACATCCTGAGTTTTACCTGCACATCATTCTGCACTGGCGCAACAAGACGTTAAGGATATATGAGGCAGAAGCAAACCAGGAGTATATCTTCCATGAGTTACTTATGCTGTAGATTTACACAACAGGCCTATCTATTTTTATACAGTTGCACAGAATAACTTGGCATAGCTTTGCAGCCTTAAACTGGTTTAAGTAACTATTTATTCAGTTGTGTGAGTGGAATCAAAGATCTCTAAAAGAGAACTCACAGCACCTTTGCTAAATTACAATTCCCAGGAAATTGGAATAGCATATGTGTATCTTATACAGTCATAGAATAGTAGAGAAGGAAGGGTCCAAGAAGGCTGTTGGGACCAACCCCTTGGTGTTGCATTTACACCATCCCACTTAGAGTATCTAGCAATGATCCAGAACTGTATATTATTCTTGAATGGCACTTCATTGTATTTAATGCCATTTAAGCTGTCCTGGTTACTTTTGTTTGAAGGATGAGTGACACATACTGAACTTGAAACTTTGAGCTATACTGGCCCAAGTTCAAGTCAGTGGTAGTAAGATTTCTTGGAGATTTTCTCTTGTCTGCTACAAACTGCACCAACAGAAAACAGCTAGAGTGCTTCATGTGAACTTCCTGGCTTCCAGAGGGAAGGACATATCTTTGTTTTCACACTTCATGCTATCTGTTCTTTTAAATTCTAACTTGGTCTCACATGTGATTCCTCTTATGACTTGGAAAAAATGCTTCTCATCACTTCCCACCAGCCCACCCCAAAGGAGCCCTGGAAATCCCCAGCCACCAGTGTGGCTATGCTCATGTGGGGAAGGCAGCACAGGGGACTCCTCCCTTCACTGAGCTATTTGTCAAAGAAATGTGATTCACCCCGATGCTCACTACTTCCCACTATTCGAAAACCTATTGAGTGTCGGCCACTCCCTCCCCTTTGACAACTCCTCCCTCTGTATGCTGGAGTGGCCCATGTCAGCTTCCATATGGCTCTAGAGCACTGCTCAGCCCACACACGCGCACACACACATGTTTCCAGCTGTAATTGTAGTAACATTCTTCTCTTCTAAATTACACGACTGGCTGTGTGGGAAGAAGACAAGCCACAGTCCTTGTTGCTGTCGTTGTTTTAATGTAAAACCCCTCTCCCTGCAAAACTCTGATCCCATGACCTAAGAACTATGGATAAAAATGAATTTACTGAGAAACAAGAAGTGAAATTGCATGTAGCCCCAGAGCAATCGCTTCCATGCCCATTAACTTGAACAGGAAACCCTGGGTGTTACATGCCTTGAGTGACGAATTCGCAGCACCCTGGCTCCAGTGGTGATGCTTCAGGGCAAAATTAAATGTGAGCGGGGCAGAAACATTTGAAAGGGGCAGCTCCATTCATGTTCACAGCAAGGTGGTTGGGTGCTGTATGTGTGGGCATCACAGAGATACAACAAAGCTGTGCACAGGTGAAGGGAGCAAAAGCCTCCTTTTCCCTAGCTCCTCCTGCTCTTTTGCTCCAGGCACTTTTCTCCCAGCTTAGCTCTGATTCTGCAGTAGCTGTTCCTACTTCTTTAGCCAAGGGCAGTGGGGAACTGCACATTCTGAGCTTGGAACATTAGCCTTCTTTCACAGCAGGGAACAAAAGTGTGCTACTTGTACCCTTATTGCATGCAGTGCCCTTGGCAGTTTATAAAAACGTAAGAAAAGCCTTGCAAGCGTAGACCTTGCAAGATCTATCAGATACAGCTTCTTGTTTCCCACAGTGGGAAATCCACAAAAACCACCCTCCTCTCCAGTGGTCCCCCGGTCACTGCCACTCGGAACTGTATTCTCTTCAGGACCTGTGACTCTGAGTAGATGGTCCACAGCAAGAGCTTGTGCATCTCTGCGTGCATGCACACGTGTCTTGAGTGCAATTCTATTAGGATCCTTGCTGATACTAATTATTTGCTGGGCACTCCAGTGTTTGTGATGTGACGAGCTGGACTTTGGACAAGTGCTGGCTGGGACACAAGGGGAGCTGCAGGACTTTTTCCTGACTTAGCATGTAAACGATCATACCTTCAGTCTCAGATATTTTGAGACTCTAGATCTGGCTGCCTGTGACTTTTATTGTTCACCCCTTGTCCTTCTTTATTTTATTTTATTTTATTTATTTATTTATTTATTTAAAATGTTTCTATACCATCATTTATTCTAGTGAATCTCACGATGGTTTACATGAATTTGCAGTAGTTTGCAGATGCTTTAGATGTTGTCATCCTTGAGCAATAAAATCACCCTTACTTTCAACCAGTTTTGCCTGCTTTTTTCTGAATAGGGACAATGTAGTATTTTTTGCTACAGTGAAGCTTAATCACTTCCACCTACTGGTATAGTTGTGCTATTGTGCTTCATTCAGTTAAATGTTGAAGGAATGCTTAGAAAAGAAGTGGGAAGGTTGAAGCTCTGAATTTGTGTAAGCCAAAAATAAAAAGTGTACAAATCATGCATCTATATACCTGAGTAGATGCAGACAAAGGCATATGGCTATTTCATTCATGAAAGGGCAAAAATAGGACAAAAGAAGGTTGTGGAAAGAGCTAGTTCATTCACCAGTGTAAGGTTATGCTGCAAATGGCACACAGACATACATAGGTTGGGAAAACATGGGAGGTGTAAAGAACTCTCACAACACCTCCTGAAAGAACCTGGAGGAAGTCCTGGTTCAAAAGTTTCATGTAGAAAAGTTCTGCTTCTGATTGGCTTCAACAAATCTCACAAGTTCTGGAAAATAGGTGTTCAGGTATAGGGAAATAAGTTACCATAAATACCTCAAACATGATTTAGTCTTGATTCCCTCTCCCTGAATTATGGCAAAGGCTTGCCTGTCTACGCCAGCGGCTTCTGCTCCTGATAAAGTACACCTTTTCAAACACCATGCCTGGGTCCTGCCCAGCACCCATCCACAAGTAGTAGGACTGCCCACCTTGATTACACTGAACTGCTAAGAGAAATATTACAATTTAAAGTACCAGATAAGATTGAAAAAGGGAGAGTGGGGTAGTTCATTTTTATAATAATCTATTTCCTTAAACTTGGGAGTTTATAAGCTTGCAGCCTTCACTTAAACTGATCAATATGTAGTATTGTCGGAATTAAAAGTGCTTCACACAACTGTGGTATGAGATGGGGATGAAAGGATTCTTCCACTGAGGCTTTCATTATGCAGTTATGCTGCCACTTTCACAACATTCTACAGGTGGTCCCAGTATCACCTTTGATGGGTAGCCTTCCCCATGCTTCCTCATTGCTGCTGCTGCTGCTGCTTTCTTACCAGAAAAAAAAATCTGTCAAGGAAGAAGGACCAGCAGCACAGTATCTTCTTATGGGTAACATTAGGAACCTTGCATCTGGAAGCAGTCTCAGTTTACAGGATCTTATGGGCTGTTATTATTCCATTCTTCCTGGACCCACCCATACGGGCTTGTGACACTGGGATTGTTGCAGGGCCAGGAAGGCTGCCTACTTTATCGAAATGCAAATCTTAGCAGATTAATAAACACAACAAACCGACCCTGCAGGTCTTGCAAAACAGTGAGCAAAGAACAGTTGCTTCATCGTCTGCCTCCAAGGCAGTGGGTCCACTGATGAACAAGTGAAGATGCAGCTGAGTTCAAGTGCCTTCTCTTTGCTACTACAAACCTAAGGAGGAGCTGGAGGAAGAGCGAGCTTATGCATGCCTGTTAGCCTTTGATGACTCAGTTCTAGACAGTAAGAGAGTGGAGGTTTTCTGTGACTACTGTGCAAGAGATAAATGTCTCAGCTCTACAACAAGGGTTGCTTCCTCGTCACTTTGGATGACACTATTGGAACTGGTGAATTCCAAGGAAGTGTCAGCCATGGAACTGGGAGTCTACAGATTGTGCAGCACTGGCTCATTCCCTTTTTCCATGGGGCCCACCACTCTTTTTTGAGGGAGCAAAACCAAATCAAATTCTATCTGTGACCCACAAAGTCCTGGAAATAGTATCCAGCATTCTACATAAAGGAAGAAAGGCAACTTACTGCAAAACCTGTGCAGCAACATTTTGCCTCATTTGGCACTGAACTGATGTCCATTTGCTTTGTGCTTCCAAGTTGCAACACACAGCAACATCCCTGGTACTTGCCAAATTTGAATCCTATTCACAACATCCACCGTGGTGCACCAGAGAGATTTAGTTTTGTCCCTGCCTTAGCTGGAATCTTTATCATTTTATATGGTATAAAAATGCTGAAGTTACTCTCAGGGACTCAAAACTAGGCTGGGGCTTACGGTTAGTGGTTACCTAATAATGTGCTGGCTCAGGCTTCATACCCTTATGGAGACACAGAACTTGAGAAAAGAGGCTCTTTCCTTTGATTGGCAGTCAATATGAAACAGATGGTTTGATTAAGTTGGGTGTAAACACGAGGCACTTAGCCTTCTTCCCTTGCCTGGTCAACAAAGCAGCATCTCCTGCATTCTGTACTTCTGATTTTGACTTTAGCCCCCTTTCTCCAGTTCTAGCAATGGAAAGCTAAGATCTTTAGCTGGAGTGGGTGTAGTTTCAGGTATGGCTGCTCGTGGCTCTGGTTTTGCCCTGACAATCACCAATTGCAAATAAGACTGAGGAAAAAAAGCCAACTTGTGTCACTTGAAAATAGCTCTGGTTTCAGCAATGGATGGAGTACTTCTTAGCTTAGGGACACATCCAGCCTCAACCACTTGGGAGCTGGGAAATGGGATGGGGGTGGGAAGAACACTGATTCTAGTCCTTGGAAGGGGCACTCCAAATTTTGGTTGAACTCCCAGGAGAAGCTCCTGACTAGAGATCAGTTGAGGTATAATGAAGATATACACTATTATTCTGGGATGAAATTGGATTTTTCTGTGGGTTGAGATTCTTAAGATCTGCATGGCATTCCTGGCTTCTCTGGCTCTGTCTCCCTGTGCAGGATAGCAGGACATTTAACCTTTGCTCACCAGTCCCCCTTTTGGATGGGTATCACACAGAATTTCACTTCTTTATGTGCATGAATATTTTCCCTTGCATGTTTCATCTACATATCCAAGCAAGAGTTCACATAGTGCTAAGTTCACTGAGGGCAAATTTACTGCAGAATTTTCAAATTAAATTATCACATAATGATAACCGCAATCAAATGAAAAACATGATCCACCAAATCCATCCTAACCAAGAAAGAAATCATGTCTTCCTCACACTAGATCTAGCTTCCATCTAGCCTGAAGTGCCTGATCCTGCCTAATCTTGGAAGCTCAACAGGGTCAGGGATAGGGTTAGGGTCAGGCCTGGTTAATATCTGGATGGGTGACTTAATGTTGTGAACTGCCAGAGAGCTTTGGGGCAGATGATGATGAGATAATGAAGGGATCTTGCCTCCCTTCATGAAGGGGATGGTGGGGCTTGTAAACTATCTTGTAAGGGCAATGCACATGACAGGCAGGTAAAATAAATCTTTTAAACAAGAACAAGAAAACAATTCCAGGTGATAGGTCACTGAATGTTGCCTCCTTACTTCTAGAGGTGTTTTGCCACCTCTTTCTTACAGATGATAGGCAGGTTTACAGAACATGATAAGCCACCCTGGCAATAAGCCACAGTGGGTTGGTTGATCTGCAAATAATCTACAGTGCACCCAACAAATGATCGGGTTCCCCATGGGCTGTTGGTCCCCTTCCTCTCCTTTGGTTCCCCAGCAAGGATCCCAGGATACATCATGACAAGACTGAGTAACCTCTTCTTCCCTTCCACGATTGAGAGCTGTTTTCAGCTGTGTGTGTGTGTGTGTGTGTGTGTGATTATTTTCCTCCTTGGAATTGCAAAAACTGGCTTGACAGTCAACTTGCACAATCCCCATTTTGACAGCATCTGGCTGCCCCTTCAAAGTGCCCAACTGGCAGTTTGGGGTGCTGTAAGTAAATAGCAGAACTGTTTTTTTTTTTTTTTTGCACATAATATTGCACAAAATAGGTTCATATTTTTTCGAAACATTTTAGCCTCACTTACATAAGTGTAGATGCTTGCAGATGCACAAATGCGAGGTTCCAAATAGGCCTTTTCCCCTTTGGTTTTTCTTGACAGCTGTCAAGTGGAAAGGGGGATGAGAAAGGGCCATCTTAATGAGTTGCCAGCCATCTGTCCAAACTTCACCAGGACATAAAACCAATAACCATTCTGAGTGGAACCAATAACCTTTGCTCAGCTGCCAGTTCACCTTCATACCTGAATTCTATTTTTGGAACCATTATACACCGCTATGGTTGTTAAGAATTGTGTGTGTCTCAAGAGTGTGGCAGCAATTCTTCAACACAGCAAAGAGACTGGGCTGGGGTGAAGAACTGCTTCATACATGGCTGGGTATTCTGGGTGACGTATTTAATTCCAACAGCCCAAACTCCCCAGACAATTCATAATTACAACATTTTAAGACATAACATAAACGTCTTGAAGTTTAAAATAGGATAAAACCAAAATGAAAGAAAAGCAACAAGGTAAAGCTCTAAAGACACAACAATATATTTAAAAATGAAACTGAAAGACTACAAGTCTCAAAAAATAAGGCCTTTGCCTGTTGCCAAAATGGTCACTGAGTAGGTACCAGGTGAGCCTCTCTCAGGAAGTCATTTTGAAACTGGAGTGCCACCATAGAAAAGGCTCGCTCCTTTGCAGCTATTCACCCCACCTCTTTGTTGGGGGCCCGGAGCAGGTTCTCTGAGGATGATCCTAGGGTCTGATCAGTTTTATATGGGCACAGTTGGTGGTAGGAAAGAATTAAGTAAGGAAGAAAAGGAAGACATACATGGTAATTGTGTTAATGGGGCGACCGAGAATTTATTTCATTTCTTTCAGTGTTTGATCTTATAAAAAACAAGGAGTGAGAGCCAATCTTCCCTTCCTCTTCCTATCAAACCCACCCTTGCTGGCTGAAGTGGGAATCCCATGAACTCCTGCACTCTTTCTAGGACAAAGGCAGAGTTTTAAGCATTTCTCTTGGTCAGTATGTTTCAGCCCTTATTGCTTAGATATGAAATGGCCAACTCATCCACACTAATTTGGGTGCCAGTGACTCACCAGAACCCAAGAACAGGGTGGGGGCAGAGGGAAGTAAGAGTGAGCCACTGTGGGTCAACAGGGCTGAAATCCATTTTGTGTCTGAACAATGCGGGACTTCACGCTTGGCCTGGCCCAAAGCTGGAGCTCATTTCCTGCAGAATTATATCATAAAGTCTTGCCCTTATCTGAGCTATTGCTCAGTCTGAGAAGCTGAAAGTGTACAGCAAACATCTGCTGTTGCCATCGCAATGATTTCCATTGAACAGATGGCTGGTGACAGTGAAGCATAGCGGGTAGAACATGGCCTTGCCAAAACCCTGCTCGGTGCCACTTGGGCTGGGATCAGGAATTCACGTTCACAGACTGAGGCCAGATTTTGTCCCCGTACAGCTACTTTTAGCCAAACCCATACCCAGCTCTTCTTAGGCCCTGTGAGTAATGCCAGCTCCATTACCACAACCTCTCTCTTTCTCTTCCACATAAGCACACACTCATGCTGCCAATCAGTGTTTCCTGCCGCAGCCACATTAACCAACCTCTTTTTACTCCTGAGACTTTAGCCTATTCAGACATTCACATCAAGCAACGAAGAAGGATGGCAACCAGTTTGCTAGCTCTGCCTTTCTCACTCCACCATTATAATGCTCATCGCTGACCATGAACTGTAGGCAAAAACTGCGGCATGGAATGCAGCCCCCTCTGCTTTTGAAGGTTCCTTGCACAATTAAGAACTCAAGACTGCAAACTGCAAGCAGAGCATGAGGAGAGGAGGAGGCAAGGGTGAGGGGAATGCACTCCTCCCCATTTGTCTTCATCACGTGAGGAACCTGAATGGGGCATCTCTCTGTTGCATAACCCTGTCTGCCCATGGCAGTCACAGTCAGACTGCAGGTCGGTTGCACTAGCTCTGTCTCATATGCCAACCATTTCTCATATGAATCCGATTTTCCTGCTTCCATCGCACTTGTAAGCAAAATGTGAGCAAACAAGGATATCTTGTGAGACATGTAGGCACACGAGGAACAGTGCCAAATCCCATGTGGTGCACAGCTTTGCAGGTCATGGTATTCTGAATGGCTCCTGAATTGCTGAATTGCTGGCTCCTGCCACTGATAGAAGAGCCCCCAGTTAGAAACATACTTTGTCCCGGTATCAGCAGAGCTATAATTTATCTGCCTCATCACTCGGGTTCTTCTGGGTGATAGGGGTCCTGAAACTCTCCAGCAAAGATTAATGACACCTCAGTGGCAGTAGGCGGGAGTCCTTTTTTACCATTAACAGCACCTCGCAGAGTCTTGTTTGGTTCTGATTATGATGCCAAGCGTACCTGTGTTGTGGCTCTCTTCATTCCACTTGAAGTGGAGACTGACCAAGCAGCAACTGCTACTTAGAGGCTGGCTGAAAGTATTAGCAAAACCTGCCTCTGCAGGATTGTTTGGAGAATGCTTTACATTACTGCTCAATTCTTAGCAACATTTCCTTCAGAATTCTCCAACAAGCTGAATCTTATTTGAATAATACAATTCTACATACCGGACAAACAATTTTGGGTTAACAGCAGAAAAAGTCTTGATTATATTACAATTATCTCTGTAGTTGTTAAGGTATGGAGCAACAAAATACTACTACTACTACTACTACTACTACAATAAAGAAAATACCTGGCTTTTTGCCACATATGTGCCACCTCCTGCTGCTCCCTCTTGAATTTTTCTGATCAAGTTCCCCCTACATGCGTGCATGCGCGTGCGCACACACCAAAATTAAATGCCCTCTTCTCCCCTGTCCATGTACCCCTTTTTGCAAATAGGCATGTCCTTAGAAGATAGTGCCCTTTATAGACCCTGGAATGCAGGTAAATTAGCATGTGTAAATGTGCGCATTTTGTTTTGTCCTATGGACCTGTACTCCAAGTCTCTTTGGTGCCCCGCCCTGAAGCCCTTTTGCACACTATGTCAAAGAAAACCTGTGAAAGCCTGTTAATGGCCCTAGTGTGAACTGACCCATTTAGACAAGTATAATTTATCCTAAGGTGGTTCCTGCATTAAATCAGAACTTGTATCATTGTGATCCACACAGTAATGCGTTACTGGAATTCTCACCAAAGGGATCCTTGAGAAGGTCGGAGAAGCCTTACTTGTGCCTTACAGATGACAAAGGCAAATGCGATTTGGCACATTCCAGTGACAACATTCTGCTAGTCAGAATCTACGCTGGGAACAAAGTTAACCTGAATTGTATGGCAGAATAAGTCCCTCATGGAAAGAGGGGCTCCAGTATCTCTACCTTTCAATATTGATGGAGATTGTTATTAAACCTTTTAAGATATTAATCTTTGTTATCTCACTGTATACAGAAAGCCACAGGTTCCGACTTCCTACTTGAAATTTCCAGTCAACCTACTGGTGTGGCAACACTTGGCTTATGCACCAGTAGAGGAAAAACTTGGAATTGGTTGACCTGGACTCATATCTTAGTTCTGAATTCTCCACCCTTTTGTGGTCAGATCCAGTTGTTGATCTGTTTTCCCAGGGAACAAGCAGAGCCTTACACAAGCCATGCTAAAGCACACCCTATTATTTCTCCAAAAATGCATTTTAACTTGCTAAATGCTTTGCTGTGTTTATTTTGTTTGTTGCTGCAACAACAAGCATGTGCAAGAAGTGTTTGCTATTCCCATTTGGAGATTGGGACACTGAAGCTAAAATGTAGTTAGTGCACCTAAACCATCCACTGGATTTAGAGGTAAGATAAGAGTCCAGGTGAATCAGAATACACTAACTCCAGTGTATCATTATCACTTGATCGAGGGAACCCACAGCCCGGGCTTCAGTCACTGGCCACTTATTGCAATCCCGTGTACATCCCTTCTCTCCCATATGAACTACCCAGAAGTAAGGCCTTCCAAGCAAGGATAACAGGTAGCTGCCATGGAATGAATGAGAGTGTGGGAAAAATATAACAAGTGTATGACCCATCCTCTCCAGGGCTGGAAGAAGGTTCTTTTCTCACTATGATGAAGAAAAGTGAGCAGGGAAAATAATCCAGATTCCAGATGTTCTTTTCTTACACATTTCCTAATTGGTGTCTAGAAAACAAAGAACATCTGTTGCAGGTCCCACAGACAGTTGGAGGCACAGCACATTACCCCCCAAGCTGGCTAAACTCATGCCGATGACATTTACTGCTGAAAGGGCAAAGAGGCTGAATTTCTTTATCACTTCTCTTATCAACTGGTATCACATAATCTTTTTGTTTTCATTGTTTTGCTCAGCTGCTGAGCATGTCAGCTCACATTATCCAGAAAATATACAGAAATGCATTCAGATATACCTCCTCCAGAAGAAAAAATGCACACAAATCCCAAAAGTGATGAAGGCCCAACAAAGGTAATTGCCGCAATCCCACAAGGACTATTTGTCTTTTCCTTCCTTAAGTGGCACTTTCCTCCTTCCATTTTCCACTGAATTGTCCAAGTATTTAAATTAAAGACCAACACCTGCCACAGTCTAGTGCCCTCTTCTGGACACTTGAAATTTAATTTAGTAAATCTACACTTAAATCAGCCATTAAGTGGTTCCTGTTATGTGAAATGTGGTTTTCTAGGATTTAAAAAGACTATTAATAATATATATGTGAACTGAAACACTTGTTTGAAGTTATAGTTACTGTGAGTGAACATACTTTAGGAAGGAATTTAATTGTTGAAGTGTAAACATATTCTAATTTCTAGAAGGCAGCTATGGTTATAACCTTGGGCTCAATTACATACAACAAGGCCCCACCGAAATTAATAAGAGTTTACATGCTTAATCGTATGCACTACTTGTAGCCAAAGTGTGAAGTGTTAAATTAGGGAGGAACAATATCCCATTTCACCAAAATCATGGGAAGCTGCATCGAATGTTAGCATTCTGTATACCGGTGAGAGTTTATGCTGAAATGGTTATTCAACATGACACACTTCTCTGCAAGAGAGACCAAGCAGTCCAAACAATAGAACACATAAACATTCATGGATAATGAGCATATTGGTACTACTTGCTGACTAGACACCCATGGCATAATTTTCGAAGACAAATGCATACAAACTTCCTTCTTCCCACCCTGCCACCTAGCTAGCTGGATGGCATTTTAGCAGATATGGCAAAATAGAAATGTTGGATAAATTAAGAAATAATACTCAACCAGCAGACTATGGGGAAATGTCTTTCCCTCCCACTTGCTGCAGATGACTCCCCTCTGCTTCTTCCTACCTATTCATCGGTTTTTCTCTCTTGTGCACATCATAAGAACATAAGAGGAGAACAGCTGGATCAAAATGAACATCCATTTAGTCCCACATTCTGCTTCCCACAACGGTCAACCAGATGCCTCTAGAAAGTGCACAAGCAGGGCATAAAGTCCTCCCATAGTTTGTCCCTTCCCAACCTGCATTCAGAGTTAGGCTGCTACTGAAAATGGAAGTTCAATTTCGCTATTATGGCTACTAGCACTGGTACATTTATTCTTCACAACTTTGTCAGATCCCTTTTTAATGCATCTATGAATTGCATACATTATATATTGACTCTTCTAATCGGCAGCCTTATGAGATTAGATTGCATTATGAATTCTACCAGGATGAAGTTGGCAAATGTCCTACATTGCAAAGAAATATACAAGGAAAGAAATCCCAGGAATATGTTTTAAGGTTATCATCCTTGTCTAGCTTAGAGTTCAGCACAGTGTAAGAACTGAAGGGCAAACACTTTAATACCATCACCAGGCTGGAACAAGAATGGCTTCATTCTATGCCCCGTTTCCTATACTTTTGAATAGGAAGTGGCCAAACTGTGCTTCTTGAGAGGAAACACCAGATTTGTACCCCACTGCTTGCCCTACAGGGCTACAAAAAGCCACAACCCCTCCTAAATCCTTACCAGTCTTGGCATTTAAGCAAACAAACAAACAACAACAAACATATGCTTGATATTTAACAGTTCCTTAATACCAGTAACATGAGAACTCTTTGACCACAATTTCCTCCACTGCTGGGATGAAAGAAGTGTGGATTTCAGTTTGCTTCATCTTTTTGGTTAGTCTCCTAACTGAATCTCCTCATACCATTTTCAGTATGATCACATACATCCTACAGTGGGAGGCTCTTTGATTAGGTATCCCACCCATCTAGTAATTTTGACAGCACTGAACAGATGGAATATATTGGGAATTCATGTTTATTCAACAGAAGCACAGGGGTCTATTAAATCAACACAAATACTGGGTTAAAACGACAGGAAGGATCTAGTATGAAGCAAGACCAGATGCAGTATGTTAAGTTAAGGTTGCCAGCTCAACTCCCACATTGTTCTTGGGCCTCACTGTTAAGTCACAGTAATGGATGATTTTATTTGCCAGCTACATAACACAGAATCTTACAGAGGAATTTCATGGATTCTGCTTTTTAAAAATCCTTTTGACTCAATGTAAAAGCCACTCTCTAGGAATTCTTTCTACCTATTGCTTCTGCTGATGTAGAAATAACAGAAGATAATGCAGGGCAAAATGCTTTATGGATTGAGAGGTGTGAATCGACACTCACTTGAAATCCAAGGGATCAGCCATATGGTGGATGATCAGGTCATCTAGAAAACAACAAATCCTCATAAATGCACCCTGTGAATTTGGCAGAAATGTCTGAGAATAGTTGTATGATTCAGCTGCGAAAAAGGCTAAAAATAATTTTCCATAGTTTTAGTAGCAGAACCTCTCTGGTGAGGGTCAATTTCCTGGCACAGCTGTTTGAAACTCAATACTAATGCACCAGGTTCAGATTTCTAGAAACATTCAGAATCTACAGCTTTGAAGCTCATCAGCTGGTGATGCCATTGCAAGAGGAACAACTTATTAAGTGACAACATGACCTAGAACAATAGGATGCTATTTTTCACTGGATTGCATTTTTAAAATGTTTGACATAGACACTTCGGAGATTTGGAATTTGCAACTTGTCTTGCATATATGAGGAGTTTTCTGTGGCTTAGGCTGATCTGTTCTGCTAAGGTAAAGAAGATATATTGAGCAGACAGAAAATAAGTAGGAAGGAATTGCCAGGACTTTCTATTCTTGGAAATTTTATTTGGACAATATAAATTCATGCAATTTTCTGTCTTGAAAAAATTAAAATAGAGCTCCTTAAAGTCATCTAACAATGACTATGTTGTGCATGCATGTGCAAATATATGTGGTATTTCTTTGACTTTTCTCACTATGTGCCTTGCTGAAGCCAGGAAGTTAAGTACCAAGCAACTTCTCTACTTCTACCAAAAGAAGGCATACTATACTTTGCCTAACTCCAGTACAGATTAGGTGTATTAAAGCTGGGCTTAAGCATGTGTAATGTTGTCTTGTTTTGTGATTGCCTGTGATGAGGATTTCTGAGGGCTTTTGTCTGTCAAGGATAGGTTCTGGGGCTAAAACAGTCTCCCTGACTCACCTGCTTTTCTTCCAGTCTTCTTATTCCTCAGACCAAACAAGTGTGATTAAATTGCTAAAAAGTTGTAGTCTTCCTTTTGTTTTAGTGGCACTTAGTTTGAAAGGTGTTGGGAGCCTTGTAGGACAGTTTGGGAGCTCCTACACTTGAATATTGGCTGTTTGCTTTAAATTAAATACTGCTCCATCCATATAGATACCCTGATTTTGGGGTGGGGTGGGGTGGGGGGGGTGTTGCTGAGCCCTTGCAACTCCTATTGAAGTAATAAGATCATTTCTCTGCATGTAGTCTTTTATCTAATCGGGAGCTGTCTGGGCTAGAAAGCTCTTTGATTAAGGCATCTCAACTCTATTCATCACTGAGACACAGGTGATCAGCACGTTTTCTGAGCAAGAACTAACATGGATGCGCCATGCATTGTGCTCTGTAAGTCCATATTACCAAGTGGTGTGTGCTTAGTGTGAACTGCCTCTATAGTCTAAGAGGCCAATTATCTTAAAGACTAAAAACTCAGCTAAAGTTTCCTGATCCATCTGGAAGAAAATACATAGTACCATAAACAGCTGAATTCATCAGGCAAAGTGCTGGGAGGAGCAAAATAAACTTCAGATGGAATAATTAAAAAACAATGTGGCATAATTATAGGACAACACTGTTGGGCAGCATGGGTCTCAAGCTTTCCTCTTGATTAATTAAAGCAGATCTAGGATTACCCTGTTTAATTATTTACAGATATTTATGTCTGAAAGACAACAGTGAGTGGGATAGGCAAAATATGCTCTGCATTTCTATGAGGCAGGAGTGGACAAACTTTTGGGCCCGTGGGCAAATTTGGCAATTTGAGAAACTGTCCTGGGTACCACCACAAAATGGGCATGTTACAGATGAAAGCACTGTCTAGTGGCTTCCTGCCATCTTCATTTCCTAAAAATATCTCAGCCTCACATGTGGCCCAGAGAAACAAAATCAGAGCATTCTCTGGAGCTCTTCAGACCATACATCCTTTTCATGAGCAACAAAAATAGCCATGGCATGAGGCCTTCACTTTGTTCTGAAATGAACCTGGCTGACAGTAGGAAAAAGATTTCTTTTTTGGAGGGTAAGGTTATGGGAGAGTATCATACAAGGTGTCGGAGAACCTACTAGTGCTCACAGGGTCTACACGCATATGGTTTGAGGAATGGACACAGCAACTCCAATCTGAACCTAAGATAAACATTAATATTGAAAGTATAGTTCTAACCAAATGAAAACTTGACATTCAAGTCACATCACCTTGCTGGGGTCTCAATGAATTATGAAGATGCATTACTTTTTTCTGTTCTATTTAGCTATGATCTAAAATGGTTGTTGTACCAATACTAAAGCATACAAATTGTACCTGCTGGAATGTACTGTTGACCATGAGAGTGAAAAGTTATACAAAAGGAGGATGTATTGATAGACGTGTTAGTTGCCCCACCACACCATTGGGACAGTGAAAGGCATGGACATTTTCTTCTTGTTTAGCCAATGACGCAGATAAGTGGCACATGTAATGCAACAATTGTGTGTGTGTGGGGGGGAGGGGCAACTCTCATCCTGATCCCCTATTTTGCATCCAAAATATTGGTGGGATGCCTTTTTTACCACTGCCATCATACTGCACTTTTGAGATGCAAATGCAACCTTGCCACAAATGTAGCAGAAGTTATCTCCATTATTACACAGTTTCAAGGCTTTTTGGCTTCTGAGGCTTGGAAATGTTGGAAATGTTAGGCAATGACACTTTCACAAGCCACCAGATGTAACCATATGATGCATAGATCTGACCAAGACAAATGTACCTTGCAATAAAAGAACAATAAATTACAGGTAGGTAATAATCTTTAGTCTCAAAGTGAAGATAAATTTATACACTTCCATGTGGTACCGTTTTCATTGTTCTACTGTACTTTGTCGAGAAGTTACGAGGTATCATGATCATCAGACACCTCCCTCCCTTGTAGGCAAATATACTGGCCTGTGTATAAATCTTTATTGTGAAATATCTTGAAAACTTTAGCCAGCCAGCACCTTTCTCGCCTGTTTTCTAATTCAGCTAATCAAAATATGTAAGAATTAGCACTTTTTATCTCGGAGGTCAATAATTTCCCAAAATATGTAGACCAGGAGTACCTTCTCTCCAAAGAAAAGCAAACCCACTTTGGGCTTTCTCCTTTGGGGTCGGGACCTCACAGTCACATAACAGAGAAGTATAACATTAAGCATGGTGTGGAGGAAATAAAGAGAGATGTTTTGCTTTGTCTCTTGTAGTGTTTGGAAACTATTCAAGGAAATTAATTCCACCTTTGATGTGGTAAATTAATAATTTCGGCAACTTGTGCTAGTTAACTGGCAATTTAGACTTTGTCTAGAAACTGTTCCTTAACTGAGAATACTTATTCCTAGAGATACATCTTAAATGAATATGTTAAATTTGAGCAAGCTGACTGCGACTGATAGATGGTAGATAGGCATCTTTAAAGCTGAGCCTATGAGTAGGGTAAACACATCTAAAATGAATTTACTACCTCAAATTGTTTATATTTTATATGATATTCTTTTATTTATACTTGGCAAGTGTTTCCAAAAGCTTTATGCTTTGTTTAATCGATGCAAATTTCCATTAAAGATGACACAGTTGGCTATCCCAATTTATCTTTATATCATTAGGCCTTCTTTCATATTTGCCCTCCTGCCCCCTGAGATCGGCAGCAGAGGCCCTCCTCCGGGAACCCTCCGTGAAAGATATTAGGAGGCAAAGTACCCAGAGGAGGGCTTTCTCTGCAGTGGCGCCCCACCTATGGAACGCGCTCCCCAGAGAGGTCCGCCTGGTGCCATTATTTGTTTTTCGGCGCCAGGTTAAGAACTTTTTATTCCAGCAATATTTTAATAAGTTTTCATATTGTCTTTTCTATGTTTTTAACTGCAGCCAGTGTGGGTTGGGAATTTATTTATGTTATACTTTATGTTATTTCTTTTGTGTAAGCCATCCTGAGGCTTTTGCGACAGGATGGCATATGAATATCTTAAATAAAATAAATAAATTTGTTGACTTCTACTACATTTTCATCTTTTCTGAGCAAATTAAACTTGCTCTGCAGTCAGTTTTGAGATCTGCATGCTTAGATCTTTCCCCAAATAGATTGCATTGATATACTAAAACAGATAGGGTGCCTCCTAGAGTTAGAGCACTAGGTTACAACAGGCACTTTCACATCAATTACAATTTGATTTATTTTCCTATGCAAAATTAATTCTATGGGGAATTCAAGATTTAAAGGCTGGCAAAAAGGAAAAAGAAAAAACATTTGTGTGGCAAACTGCATGTCCAGCCTGATTTTTTTTTTTTTTTTTTACAACTGAAATACCTGTTAGAATCTAGATTTGGCCCCATGGATTTTACTGCTTCAGAGCTCCTTGTGTTATTAGAAGTATTGACAGAGGCTGCTATAGTAACTCCCAATATAAGTACAGTGGGACCTTGGCTCACAAATAGGCAAATACATGGATATCTGGGCTGCCTTTGCTGAAGTCTATGTGTAATTATCGCTAATAATAGTAGCATTTTTGCTGTACAGAAAACATCCGGGTACACAGTATACATGTACTCATTTTATTTGAGTGACTCAAATGTCATGTAAGAAAACTGTAATACATTTATTTATTTAGGATTTTGGTTTTGATTTTGAAACTCACAATAAACATTATTATCAATAACAACAACAATAAAAGTTGACAGGCAGCAGATTTGGAACAAATGAAGGAATCGTGTTTGCTCAGAACCAACAGCTTATAAATTTCACTGCCACAAAATGTTAGCTTAAATAATTTCAGAATTGGATGAAATCAAATTCATACCTGATGTGTGTATCAATAGGTAGTGGCTATGAGGGTTGTACGAAGGTTCAGTGTTCAGGGGAAGTACGCCGTAGAATTGTTACGTGACACAAGTCCTTCTTGTGGGCTTTCTGGATACATGTGAAAGTAGAATCATGATCCTGCTGGACTCTTGTCCCATCCAACAAGACTTGTTCTAAGCCTAAGATTATTTTTTTGCATAATCCCTCACTTACGCCCTCTCCCCCAGCAATACCAAAGAAGAATCTGATAGAGGGTGATCTTTCTCTTGCTTGCACATAATTTATTATTATTTATGTATTAGGGGTATTTCTAACCCGTCCAATTACTGAACATCTCTGGACGGCTTACAATAAATACCTCATAATAACTATTTATAATGAATAATGAGATGATATATTTATATTTATAATGAAATAATATAACCCTCCAAGCCAAGTTGGTTGACCACAATACAAATGAATGGCAGGGTTTGGGGTTATAGTACAGAGGATGCTAGAAAGGAGTCAAATGTCAATCTCTATAATCTTATGGAAGTCAACGGCAAAACACTTGTTTTAATTAGGTTGCAGGGTGGGTGTAATTAAATGAAGCAAACAAACAAGGTCACTGTTATGTCCTATTATGAAATATCCAATCTTCTCACATTAATATAGGGGAAAGGGTGTGAACAAAGTTACCAAGTTCAACTTTCCCATCCTGATGTGTATGATTTTCTGTTCT
>JAIXND010000621.1:21724227-21803759 GCA_023646645.1 Varanus salvator macromaculatus | reverse complement strand
TTTGCTCTCTCTTCTATCAGCTATCTATTTAGTTTAGAGAGCAAAGGAAAGGGAATGATCTTTTTTTTAGGGGATTGCTTTTTTCCAAATAAAACTATAACTTCAGAAAAACAATAAAGTTCTTGTGACCCTGTAACTTTACTTTCAGGTGGATCTTCTTGGCAGCAATTGTGTGATTTACTTATATTTCAAACTCCAGCAGACAGGTTGAGTGAGAGGTGCCGGAGGTGGGTCAAGAAGAATAAGGATACTCGATTAGAATCTGTGAATGCCTAATCTGTGCTGAATGGTCTCAGATCGGAGTGGAGGACAACTGGTTTTCTAGGTGACACATGTTCCTGTAAATAGAGACCGAGACAGCAATCCTATACCCACTTGCCTGGTGTAAGCCCCACTGAACCCTATGAAACTAACTTCTGGATAGATCTATATAGGATTGCATTGTGAATAGTTCATTTTCTTATCTCCTAAATAAATCCCTTAGAACAAAATAGAATTTTCATAGACAAAACTAAGATAAATTTGCCAAAACATCAATATAAGTGTTTTCCACACATTCCACAGTTCATAACCCTGCTCACTTATAGGTTTCAAGGTGGCAGACATGCTCCTCTCAAAAGCACATCACCCTCTGCAGTAATTTCCCCCAAGCATTCCTAACCCTAAGGACAGCTTCAAATGGGTGAGGGAAAGGGAAACAGCCAGCCTTGTCCCACGTTCATCTGTCACTAGCCTGAAAGTAAAAAAGGTAGTAATAATGGGGGAAGGATTGTTTCTGAAGGGTCACTGGTATGCCTAATTGGGGTAAAGTTGTGGATTGTAATGTTCCTACAGTTCTTGTGCTAAGGAACCTGAGCCCAGTGGCTTATGCATGAATTACTACTACTACTAGTAGTAGTGTAATATAAATGCTTTTATAGTCACATGCACTTTAGGCACATCATGAGAAGGTAAGACTCACTGGAAAGGAAAATAATGCTAGAGAAAGTTGAAAGCAGAAGAAAAAGAGGCAGTCCAAATATGAGGTGGATCACTTGTATAAAGGTAGTCACAACCCTGAGTTTACAAGAGCTGAGCAGGGCTGTGATGAGTAAGACATTTTGCAGGGCATTCATTCACAGGGTCACCATAAGTTGGAGAGGGCCTGACAGCAAGTAACAACAAGAAATATTTATATGCTACATCTCCTCCAAGGAATCAAAGCTAGCACCAAACTTCCATAGAATCCTGACAAGAAACCTGTGAAGTAAGAGACTGAGAGAGAGAGAGAGAATGGTTGAGTCAAGATCCACCAGTGCATTTCATTCTAGCCTGACACAAACCTCTATATCACACCTGTATCATATTTCACATATGCTTTTACCAGCAGGATGAGTTCACCACAACCGAGAACCAACTTCACTTGAGTGCATTGTACAAAGGAGCAGAAGTCATTTCTTGTTCTAACCATGCTGCCTGACACTTGGGCACCCTTACCAAATCAATACCGAGACTTTACACTGGTGACCCCTCCAAGAACAGCTGTACCCACACTGTAATTTGTTCTCCATGTAGCGCATAGTCTCCACAAGCATTCCCTATAGGGAATTCTATCACACTGAAAGATACATCGGAGATAAGAAATTACGCAGCAATGCTCTTTCTGTAACTTATGTACAAAAAGGACAAATCTGAAATTGGTCTTCTTGGGATATAAAGTCGCACAGTCCCTTACCTGCAGAGGAGCTTTCCTCTGGACTCAAGGATATATCTTGACCAGCTGGCTGTTCATAGAGGAGGAACTGGTAGCGGTGATAGCCAGTTCGAGCTGGCGGGGTGGGTCTGCGGTAGTCTAGGTACAGAAAATAGAACAGTGATATTCAGTTCCACTTTATGTTGTATTATACTCTTTGTAGCAGAAATCTACCCCATTGAATTTAAGGTATGGTTTCTCTGCAAAAGGAAATGGGACAGTGAACTGTTTTCTGACCTGTTATGTTCATTTCATTTGTTAGATTCAGCTGTGCCAAGAACTATATGCACAATCCCCTACTTCCAATTATATTCCTGAAATTTTCTTGGTCAATTTCACTTTTCACCCTCATTTGATATGTTGGTATATCCTCTCCCCTGCCCACTTGTACCTCCCAGGAAACTTTCGCTATTATTCCATATATTACCTTTAGGGTCAGATTATGTTTATTCATTTGGAATTTTTGTATGCTGTCCCATTCGCATAAGCCTCGGGACGGCTTCCAACATTATAAATAAATACATATATATAAATACATACATATATAAAATCCGGAAACATCCTGGCACAAAATTATAAAACCAATAAATAAAATCAATGATTATTAAAATATTGTTTGAATAAAAAGGTCTTGGCCTGGCGCCGAAAACCAAATAACAACGGTGCCAAGCGGACCTCTCTGGGGAGTGCATTCCATAGGTGGGGCGCCACCACGGAGAAGGCCCTCCTCCAGGTACTCACCCTCCTAATATCTTTCACAGAGGGTTCCTGGAGAAGGGCCTCTGCCGCTAATCTCAAGGGGCGGGAGGGCATATATGGATGCAGGCGCTCCTTTAGGTATCCAGGTCCCAAGCCGTTAAGGGCTTTATAGGTGATAACCAGCACCTTGAATTGGGCCCGGACTTCAATGGGGATCCAGTGAAGCTGGTAGAGGACTGGGGTTATATGAGAATAACGCTCAGTCCCCATCAGCAACCTGGCAGCTCTATTTTGCACCAATTCAAGTATCAGGACTGTCTTCAAGGGCAGCCCCAAGTAGAGTGCGTTACAGAAGTCCAATCGGGAAGTAACCAATGCATGTGTCACTGTTGCCAGGCAATCGTTCTCCAGGTAGGGACGCAGCTGATGGATCAGCCGAAGCTGAAGGAAGTGCTCCTCGCCACCGCAGACACTTGAACTTCCAAAGTCAGCTCTGGGTCGAGGAGCACTCCTAAGCTCCCAATGTTGTTTTCTCCAGGATAGAGCCAAACAAACCTCTAATACCTAAACAGAGAGGCATTATTGATCCATCCTTGGGTCCCTGTGGTGACATTTAAACGGGCAAGAATGATCACGAAAGCAGAGGGAGAACCATGATACAATTTTCACATTTCCCTACAGAGCACCTGGTGCATATGTGCGAGCTTTGAATATCTTGTCACCCTTTCATTCCTCCCGTGTCTCAACAGGTGTCTGGCTCTGTACCATCTTCTTGAAGGCAAGCTCTGGAAAAACCTCACTTTAACACAACCTTTAAGCCAACAACTCAAGCTCAGATCTGTTCCTCTCTCTCCAAGCCCCAAAGCTCTCCTGATCAAAGTTTAGTGCTAGATAAACTTTGTAGATGCCTGGCACATACATGATAGGGAATATCTGGCTGAAGTCACCAGTATGATTCCTGGTTAGTTGATGAGGTTTTCCAGACATTTAGAAATTTCTTTTCAATATCTAACAACTAATATTTACAGTACTTCATCACTTACATGCAACAGTATTTAATATTTTGACAGAACTGGTTGGTTGACTTGCAATGCTATTTTATTTTTGTCATTATTTAGTAATTAACATGGGTATTAGTACTTGGCATTTGGCTATTATTTATTTGAATCCAGAGTGCTTGATTGCTAACTACTTACAGATTAGATATTTGAATCTGTAAAAATCTATTAGTCAGTCTAGGCAGACAATTAAGTCTAAAGTGCCAGTGCTTCACATTTTGAGCTCAAATTTTGAACTCAGCCTCTGAATGTTGAAATCAACTTTCAAACTGAACCAGTGTGGGGTAGTGGTTAGAGTATTGACTGGGATTTTGGGGATTCAGTTCCAATCTTCACTTGGACATGAAGCTCATTGAGTAACTCTGGGTCTAATTTCAGCCTAACCTACCTCACAGGGTTGTTATGAGCATAAAAACTGTGTGGAAGTGAATCATGGAAGCTGCCTTGGATTCCTTGTGGGTAGGAATATAAATATTTCAATCAATCAAAAACCAGCCTTAGTTCAGGCCAGCCTTGAGGCAGCTATCAGTTTAGAAGATCTCAGCTCCTCTTGTGATCGTTAGTTTGGGATGTTCAGGAATCCTAACTGGAGTTCCTTCAGCTATGCTGCAATGAGGCCCGAATGTGTTGTTACTTCCATGTAGCCCCCTCTTCTCAGGATTTTTAATTTTTTTTTGCTTAAAGCAGCCCTTAAAGCAGCCCTCCCTGCACTCCCAACAGGAGACTGACTTGGCAGTGCAGGGACAATATTCACCCTCTATTCCCCATCTATTTTCCATGCCAAATTGGTCCCTCCAAGCTGCTTTCAGCCCTGCAGGGTAAAGCACTTGGTACTCAATACTTTTCGTCTGTGGGACCAGAAATAATTTTGAAAGCGATAATTTGCTAGTGAAAAATTGGGGGAAGAATTAAAATGCCCCTTGACTTCCTGTGGTAGTCCCCCCTGGAAATTACACCTGAGGTACAAAGACAGAGAAGTAAAGACAAAGAATGTTGTGATTAATATCATTGTCTTGCATGATCCCGATTTTTTTGGGGGGTGGGGGGGAGGTTGCTTCAGGAAAGCAATGGCATATTGTTACCATTATTATTTTCATTTTCATACTGCCCAATACCAAGTTTTCTGGGTGGTTCACAACATTCAAAAACAATGAATACAGATAATAAAATATCACATACATCTCACTTTGCAAAATTTAAAACAATTTGAACTGCAAAAATCTTTTCCAAGTAAAAATATTAAACGTGTTTAAAAAGATAGATAGTATAAAGACAGCCCCAGTCCATGCCATTAAATACCATTATATTAAATGTCTGGAAGTAGTGGGAACTCAACCCATTACAGAAAAGATGACAATTTTGGCACCAGGCAGGCCTCAATAAGGAACCAATTCCATAAACAGGGGCACCACTACTGAAATAACCTGCTCTCTTGTGGCTACTCTCTGAGCCTCTCTTAAAGATGTTGATCTGGATAGTTTCATGTCAGGTGAGGCTTTCTCATACTCTGGGAAGACAGCATAGAAAGCATTTTTGGATATGCCAACAAACCCCTCAGACAGAAAAATGGGACAGGTGCTTCTGAATGTATCTAAAAAGAGTAGACACAAGGAAAGGTGGTGTTTTAGTATTTATTGTTATAGTGGTGGTGGTGGTGGGGGGGCGGGGTTGTCTCTGCACCTTTCTGAGGAGCTCAGGGCAGTCTTTCCCATTTCTTATCCTCACAACAAACCTGCAATGGTTACCAAGAAAGAATGATTTAGTTTTAAACCATGAAGCTCAGTGGGGATATAAATCATGGACTCTCTCATCCTAGTCTGACGCATAGCAAAGGTTGCAGTCCCATATTTCCAATGTGTGTGAATCGAAGATAGGATCCAGTTGCTGTTGGCATCAAAAAGGAACGGTTTTCTCTTTCTGCAGGACTGGCAAGCTGGCCAACAGCTTCTTCTAGTACATGAATTGGACTATGACAGAGGCTTAGAATTTCCATCCTTCCCTGAAAGGATGCTAGCTGCAAAGTTGGGATCCAGTCAGCTCTGCTGCTTCGCTGTCTCAAACATCTCAAGAATTGATCTGGTTTGGCTTCCGTAGGTTTTATCCAGTGCCTGGTCTGTCGTAGATAATCAGCAGGTGGAAACGACACTCGATTCCTGGAGAGCGCCGACTCCAATGAACCCAGGGTATTGCTTGCTGTCAAGCTTGACTGCTTTGCTAGTGACATGACAGCTCCCCCCTCCCCCAGTATGTGTTGTGAAAAAGAACCTAATACCAAGCTGAGCTATTATGTAGGCAGATGCTCCCTAACTGTTTAAAGCCCCAATCTTCGCTTGAAGGACATTTCAGATTGGATTCGAGGAAAGAGGATGTGATGTGAAGGGATGAGAGAGGCTAAAATTCCTGCACAACATAATCAGATCAAGGAAGTGTGTGTAGGGAGGGGTGGGGGGGATCCATCTCCCCTTGGATAACACCTCAGATTATTAAAACCATTTAATGCAAATGTCACTGATTCAGCTGATGTCCCTTCTGTATTTGGTCCCTCTTAGGTAATAAGCTTTGTCTTTGCTTGGACCCCACCCTGCAAATGCACAAGCTGGTGCAGCAAAGCAAATGCTTGGCACTCTCCAGATATTAGCCAATGCAGGTTTTGCATTGCAGACCAATTTAAGTGCAGACCAGTTTTAGCCTCATATGTACAAATGACTCCAGAGACAGTCATTCATATTTTTTCAAATATTTGTAACATTTTGCTGCTGATATTAATAGGGATTAATCTTGAGGGTGCACAGGTGGTCACCGAGGGCATAAATGCTTTGAGGTTAGATGCTGTCTGTGTGCTTATCACTTGTAGAAAACACCCGTTGAGAAGCTAAGTGGGCAAAAGGAGTGGAAAACACTTTGCCAACTTTCCCTATAAGGTTAAAATTGACCCACTTCACTATTAACACCTCTTGATTATCCTGCATTGGCTAAGGAAGAGATCATTCGCTGCCCAGTATGAGCATGAAATTATTCTCAGAACTGCTGTTCTAATGCTGAGATTTCCTGCTCCTTCTGAGATGACAAATTGAGAAAATCCTCAGATTTTCTCTATCTCTGGCTACTAGAAAACATGAAACTGAGAAACATGGAAGGTTGAGTTTATCCACATGCTACGGCGCAGCACCTTCCAATGCCCTTCATGAACTTTTTGCATACACCCACAGTACAAGAGTTCTTGTGGCAGCATTACAAATGAAACATCCAATTTGTTTATCAATTTTCCAAAAATAATTTCACTTGCATTCAAAAACAAGGAACTGACACATTTTATTAAACTTTTAGGGAAGATGTGCTACGGCCTTTCTGAGAGATATACTGCATGGCCTTTTACAAATGAATGTGTTTTAAAAGCAAACCATGCAGAAAATGGTAGAACTGCTTCTGTACCAGGAGGAGGTGGCTTTGTTAACATTTGGCATTTTTCCTTATTCAGAGGAGCTTGTACAGGCAAAACGGATTCTAAAGGACCTTTCAATCTAACATATACAATGAAGAAGCCAGAAAAAAGAGAAGAGTAATGAGGAAAGAATGTGGACAAGTACAATCACACAAACACCAGGTTTGGTTGCTTACAGCTGAAACTGAGACTCCTCTATGGGATAAACCATATTCCAGAGCTGCTGAAGCACAGGTCCATGGGCCAAGTATGGCCTACCTGGAGACCCTACCCAGTTTTTCAGAGTTTCCCAGATGACCACAACCCTTCTTTTGGTCGCACCCCTTCCCTCAGCTACAGATTGCTGGCGGCCCAGCTTGTGTGAAGTTCTTCTCCTGTTCAGAAAGGCTGAGCTGCTTTTCCTGAGGCATGCATTTAAACAAATCTCAAGATTTAGTTACTGGCATTAAGAACTTTAAGCTAAAATAGGTTGGTCTTATTGTCCTCTTCCTTTTGACCATGGCCCTGCCAACCACTGGGATTCAGCATCTGAGAGCTTTTCCAAAATGGAATTCCACTCTTGAGTTGAAAGAAGATCAGATTTGGCCCTTAGGCTGAAAGAGGTTTGTAGGTGAATTTTGAGGAGAGATTTGAAGATAAAGAGAACAAAGCTTTTTAGAAGGAACACTAAATACCATGGGTGGAGCAGGAGTTGTATCATTCATGACTTCTGACATTACCAGCACCTTTAAAGAGATGTCTATGACACTTGGGTTAGCAGAGTCCACAAAGCATGCACAGATGGAAATGTGTGTGTACACATGTGCATGTGTCAGGTGGTGAGTGTGGTCAATGATTTCACATTATAATTCAAGTTCTGGGGAAAAATAGTTCTCCTCTTGAATAGAGTCATCCGTATCTCCCAAGAACAATTCAGGAGGGACTGTAACACTTTAGGGAAAGATCTTTGAGTCCCACACAACTATGGAATGCTGCTGTTGTTGTGGCTATTTTGCAGTAAAATCAATCCTCTGGTAGAAAAGCCCCTTGAAACCTATTTGATGTTCTCATAATACCTTTCTCCTCCTAGCAGCAGGTCACAACTTAAGGAAGAATCAGGAAGGATGCAGTTCCAGAAAAAAGCCATTATCCCCCACCTAACCATTAAATGGATTCTTGCACATTTACTCCACGGCTTATCATGGAGACCAATAAATAGTCAACTGTAAACTTGAACAACCAACCAAAGCAAACAGGTTTAAAACTGGTTAGGTGTCCCAGCACCTCTCACCTCTGTTGTACTGTAGTTTTAGAGTAGATCAGAAAACCATTTATTTATTTATTTATTTTTATATATTTGTATGCCGCCCCTTGCAGCAGCCAATTTAGTTGTTGCATGTATTACAGAATAAAATTATAAAGAAGGTCAATGGGAAGAAAAGGAGAAAATGGACATGTATATATGTTTTATTCATAAAGTGGGTCTCACGTTGCAGATTGGACCAAAGGTAGATGATGGATCTAAAAAAGTTGAAGACTACTAGACTAAAGGAAGAGGTACTGTCCAAAGACGGACGATGAATATTGGCTGTGTTGCACTGTCTGTTAAAAACTTTGAACAAAAGACAGGGTGGCTAGAATGTTTCCCTCGCAGATCCTCTTCATTTCCAGTATGTCTGCAGATTCTTGTTTTCCTAGTAACACACTCCTTAGATTTATTATCCATCGTCAGGCAGCTATCTATCGTCTTTCTACTCAAGTACAGTTTTAAAGAAAAACATACTTTTGAACCACTAGACAGCCACATAATAGGAAAACATGAGAGGAGGCGATGCTCTAGGCCTGATGGGATCTTTTTACTGCACTTAGAAGCACTGTGGCCTGTGGCCTTGTTTGATTTAAAGCAAGATCATATACATCAATGGGAATCCAGACTATGATTCAGAGAGACCCATTCAGTGCCAAGACCTCATGAGAAACAACGGCTCTAGGGAAGAATTTGTAAGGTGCATCCAGTTTCTGCTTACCTGACAGCACAAAGCCTTGGAGCTTCCCATTCTTCAGGTCAGCACCCTGAAAAGAGGAGAATAATTTTTCAGTTTGGTGAAGTGCATTGCAATAAACAGAATATTCAGGTTATATGTTTAATTATTTTGTATACTGCATAGACCTTGCACAGATGAACATAAAGAGGCAAGCACATAAAGCAAGCAGAGGTGAAGTGCACACCTGCTAGTGCTTGAAATAAATCATTCAAAGGTGGCTAATTTAAGTCTAAGGTAGAGGCCCCAGTTTCCTGACACATGCTAAAAATAAAACCAATACATTGGGCAGTCACAGTATTTGCAGTGCTTCAGACTGCCCTGTTCTGTCTTTTACTAATCAAGCTGGTACCCCTGGAGAGTCCCCTTAGCAACTGCACAAGTAAAGCAGCAAGCGCCATGCACCCCATCACATCTCTGCACTCTGAGCCATGGCCAATGAGAGTGCACAGCTAAGGAACTGCATCCTGATTACTTTCTGCTGCCAACTTCAGCTAGGAATGAGCAAATCTTTCCATTTCAGTTTTTTCCACTTTCTCATTTTCTAGTCTTAAGCCCAGTTTGTCCTGAACCTTGAGATTGTCTTTTTTCAAAGTTCACATAAAAATTAATACACATTTTTCTGTTAATTTCGCCTGGTGACAATTTTCATTCTAGAAGAATGAATGCTACTTTTTCAGTTACCCCTTTGCAAGAATAACAACAGTTCACTGTGATGTCGTTTGACTGCAGCAAGTTTACTTAAGCTTCCTTTAACTTTCCTTTTTCCAACACCTGCCTGGCACTTTATTTTGCATCTGATCTAAGCAGAAAGGATAGGGAGGGCAGATATGTTGGTGGGAGAAACAGTTTGCTTGCTAATTTATATTTAAAGTGTCATTGCCTTGTAAATGACAGCCCAGCACATTGTAGAATTCCTCTGAAGCACAAGCTGTGCTTGTCACTGTGGCATAAAGGTACTGACAGACAGATCGCACTGGACCTGTTATCTGGGCAACAAGGTTGCTAGGGAGGCTACAATAGCAAGCTTTAAAAGCCCTGACACAATTGTGTGCACAGGAATTCAGGCAGTGGCTAATTAATATCTTTGCAATGGCAAAAAGGTCACTGCAGTTTCAGAAAGCACGGAGACTGGCTCACACAGACGGCAAGTAAAGTTTCCGAAAGTCGCCGGCAAGCCTAGCAGGGCAACCCTGCAAGTTCCTGAGATGCATCCCTGCATCGTGTGCACCACACAGTTCTGGCCACATCCTTGCCATCATAGGACATTTCAGAAATCATACTAAAAAGTTATCGCATGCTTTGTGTGTCACATATGAAGGAAAAAATTGAAACAACACACAAAATGCAAAAGGTAGCCCAAAGGGGTAACTTTTATTTTTGCAACAGGTACTAATTTAATCCTCCTATATATGCAACAGATTCAGTTTTTGGGTCAGGCAGAAACAATGAGATATATTTGACACCCATGAAAGAAATAATAGGATTTTAAAGGCTGCTGTTTATGGTATGTGAATAAAACTAAATGGGGAATCTGGGGTCTGTAACAGCCCCCATATACAGGTTTGTTGTTGTTTTGCTTCCAGCTCAAAACCTCCTGGAAACCTCCTTTTATATATATAAAAAGTAAACCATGAACACCTCCTTATCTTAACTCTTGTGTTACCATAAAGTAGCCAATACATTGCAAATTACGATTTTCATTGTGATGGAATCATTTAGAAACCACATTAACTTGGATATGCAGCATTTAATTTTCTCCATTCATTTTTATCAGAATCAAAATTACTGCATTGCCCTTGCAGTGAAACACACACAAATGGGAATCAATGATGAAATGCTACAATTTAATTGATACATGTAGACAAAAACATGGAGTACACGGTGGCACCAATTAAGGGAAATTTTTATTTACCCATTTGGGGTCTGTGATAGTTTTGTATGCATAAAGGATTAACATACATGCTGTTTTACACATTAATCAGGTTCAGCACTGAGTGTACATCCAACAAGGCTACCGAAAGTTCTAGCTTCCTGATAAGTATACCTATTTTATGATTCATGTGCTTGCAAGCAGGTATTTATTGTGTATGCACATTAGGTTCCTGGGTGTATATTGAAAACATCTTAGGTGTGACCTGTGAAATGGCCCAGTTATAACTTAACCTTGTGAGTGAAAGCACCCACCAGAATTTGTTCTATATACGTCAAGCACAATGGGGAATATTGAGTTACTTGGAAAAGTACAGACAGTGGTTGCTTAAAAACATGTTACTACATTACAGTCTAGTGTAGTGAATAAAGCATGGGTCCTCAAACTACGGCCCGCGGGATGGATCCGGCCTGTACGCATTCGCTTGGAGATGGTCTCTGAGTGAGCAAGCCGCTGCCGCCTGCCTCCTGTACACGCGCGCTCGCCACAGGCGGGGAGGAGATGGCTTGCTCGCTCAGAGATGGTTTTGGACTTGCTGGGAGATCTCTGAGTGAGCAAGTCACTGCCGCGCGCCCCAACAGGCACCCCCACCTCACTGGCCCGCGACAGTCACCGCAGCCTTTCAACTGGCCCCCTATTCAAACAGTTTGAGGATAGAGTATTGGACTGGGACTTGAAGGGCCCCACCTGGCCACAAAGCTCCCTGGGTGACTTTGGTTCCGACACGGACTCTCAGCCTAACCTACCTCATGGGGTTGTTATGAGGATAAAATGGAGAGGAGAAGGACTATGTAGGCCCAATACATCTACAGATCCCAATCCCTAACCACAACCCCTTGGGTTCTGTACAAGAGGGGAAAAGTGGGATATAAATGTAATGTAATATAAACATGACCAAAGGAATATGGTGGCAACTAACAATGAGGTCATGGTGTTTGTAACTGGCTTTACCATACGAAATAGTCTAATAGCACAGAGCAACTCTGGATCAACTATGCACATTCTTGGCAGAGAGCAGTGCTGGAATGGAAACACAGGCGAGAGCATATGTTGCATAATAGTATGGTCAGTCCAAAGCACTTTCAAAATGAGTTAGGTGACAACTCTAGTGTTTGGGTCAGCTTACTGTCCAATTAAAAAGAAGGGAATGTCCTGTACGCTTCTTAAAGAAGAGATGAGGGCAGCTGCATTATACCAAATCACATTTTTTCACCCTTGAGCTGCAGCTCTTCTCCTACTTTTCGGCCACATTTGCCAGAACCTTATTCAGAACTGAATCTCCTACCAGTGACCACTGGTCTTTGAGTTTTTGTTTGTTAGATGGCCTTTGTCTGAACATGAAGGCAGCACTCCTTATGCACCCTTGCCTGGGACTAAGCCATGCTGGAAACAGGGGGACTTATTTCTGAGCAGAAATCTGTAGGATTGCCTGGCACATCTCTTAAGAATCTAGGACAGCTTACTTTCCCTTCCCTCCCAGAAAGGAAACTCAACTAAAGCAACCAGGTTCAACGACTTTCCTGGGGAAAACAGGTGTGTCCCCCTCCTCTCCTGGACAGACGAGGTTCTGGCAATGGTGCAGAGCATTTCCTCATTCCAGTTCAATTATCAACTGCAAACTGCCCGCCCACTGTCAAGCTTTCTAGCCCCTTGTTGCTGACTCCTCCTGACCTTGCCAGAGCATGGGGGTCAGCAGCACATTTCTGTGAGTGCAGGGCGAGATGATTTAATCTTTTCATCCACTTCTTCACATTTATCAGGAGGAATAAATCACTTTCCTTTGCCTGCCAAGCAGATGGGGTGGGGGGTGGGGGGAGACGGTGGAAGATGGAGTTGGCCTTCCATTCCTTTCTGGATCATTTGAATCTGTCTGATTTGAAAATAACTTCCCAGTGCTTGCTCCTGGTTTTGGCATGGGAACACCTGCCTGACTATCACTTGGGAGTTGCCTGTTTTCATGACTCTCCTGATGAACAACTTGGTACAACAGTAAACAGCATCTCCTAAACACAACAGTAAATCTCTTAATCTTTTTCAGAGGTAAACAACTAACACACAACCGCATATTCTCTGAAAGTATGGACTAATTTATGCTTATCAATGTTGATTTAGAATTCCAGATGTGTGCGCCCAAAATGGAAATAGAAGCATCATGTTTAATTGATTTTTTAAAATTAATTCTGTTTGTGCTTTTTGATGTTTTTATATTGATCTTAATTGATTCTTGTTAGCCTTCTTGGAGTTCTTTTAGATAAAAAGGTAGAAACATGTTAATGAATAAATGAAATGTTCCAGAAGCATACAGCACTCTGTAGTACTCTAGAAACATATTGTCCACTGTAGATGTCAATGATTTCTGTAGATCTAATGTTTCAGGATGCTATTAGCAACAGAAATTCTGTTGCAAGTGCCTTGTTAACAGCCCTGGCTATTTGATGCATACCATGCATTTGTCTCACCTTTTGACTGAACTCAGGTATAATAGTGCTTAATTATTTAGAAGATATTTTTCCATGGCTAGGCTGAATTCTTTGCCATGAGTTGCCATGGAAAGCAAATTTAAAGGTTTATCCTGAGACTTGAAAGTCTATCCATGTAGTAGTGGGGTAACAGAAATGCTATCATATGTTCTTTTATACTGCGATTTCTAAAGAAAGAAAAAAAGAATCTATGAATTTTTGTTATGGTCACAAGCCAATCAGAGTCTTGATACCAAAGAACAAATACAGGAATTAAAACAGTTTCATAAAACAGATGGGTTTTAAAAGAGATCCAACTCATTTTTTTCCTGATTTGCATTGCAATAAAAAAGAAATTTGCAACCTGCTCAGTAATAAAGGATAAATAATTCTTTAAGCAGAACAGGACCATATCTTCAGAAAATCATCCTGGAAAAGTTCTTAGTAAAGAGAGAACAAGCCTTTTTTACAAATTACTGTACAGAAGGACATGATCAACAGAGTCTGCTACTCCAGTTCTGCACAAATGCATAATCTTAGAAAATAATAATAATAATATCTTAATAAATAATGCTAGTTTATATAGGGATATGAAAGATTGCTTTATTTTCCTTGCATTTTGTTTATATCCTCATATTATCACAGTTCTCAACTTGCGGCAGATACTAACATCACGATCACTCGAAGCAAAGCCAAGTTCCTTCCTGCAGCTATTGGAATAAGGTTACAGGTACCAAATGAGAGTGAATCCTTCTGACTTTGATGTTGTAACAGAATGCTGCATTAACAGAATGTATGTGTGTTAATTTTGAATTAATGTTTCTGGTGTCTGAAATGTTCTTTGCTTATGACCTGTGAATTGGAAAATACAGAATTATTACTACTTGGGGCACATACGCATGGCTGTTTAACACTGACAGGATAGCAATGAGGTAATTTGGTGAGCCAAGGTTGGCACTGGAACTCCAGATTTGGGGTGCCCTCCCTCTGCTGTCACAACTGCAGTTCTTCCTGCACTGGCTGCAACTTCTAGGCCACAAGATTGGTCTTGTCACTGGTGTTGGGCAGGGGTGTTCTGGGGTAGTGAGGCAGCAAGGGGTGGCCATTCGATGATGAATCCTTTTGGTGCCTCCAGCTCCTCTCTTGCAAGCCTGTATGAAAGACTCGGATGGCCCTCAAAGTATTTTTGGAGGCAGGAGGAATGTGAAGGCAAGGGCTGAGTTCAGGGGATGCAGTAAGGATATGATCTTTGACTGTTCCTATGCCATGCCTACAGTCCTAAGCACAATGACAAAGTGGCATTATTTTTAATGGAATTTACCTTTGAGTATACATGTCTAGGTTTTATTCACACAGTCCAAAGCCATCTAAATTGGAAAGCCCTATACCCTTCCTTTGAATGAAAGTCCTTTTGTACCAAGTTCATTTTATTTTCTTGTGTTTCATGGCACCACAATGTTCTGGAGATGGCCTTTAAAATGAGGCGTCTTAAAATAAAGGGCATCTGGCAAGTGCAGGTGAAAAGGAGTGCAAAAAGAGCAAATTGTCATTTTCTTATTCAGTTGGGTTTTAACACAAATCCCCATTTACTCAATACAGCAAGCTCTCTTGAAAAACAGCACAAAAGTGACACAGTGTATTCATCCATCTTTTTCTAAAATCTGGCTCTGTGGAAATTCGAATGAGGAATACACTTAAAAAAAAAGGTTCTATTCACTTCCAATAACCCAAGAGCATCTAACTCAGACACAGCTGGTGAGTTCGCACAACACAATAGCCCACACAGCAAATAAGCCACATAGTATTGTTTGCAGAACAATGAACAGCATACTTAAAAGATAATTGGGCTCACTGTGGGTTGTCCCCCCACTCCTTCCCCTTCAGTCTTTTCAGGGACATGGTGGCTAAACCCATCTCCCCATGCCTGTTGCAGCACTTTTTCAGTAGCTACCATGGCTTCCCCTCTCTTTGGTCTTTTTCATAATGTCTCCCAGTGACAGACCCTCAAAAGTGTCCAGGTGACACCCTGAAGCAGCTATCACTGATTCACTGCCTTTTAGGTGTTGGAAAATTGAACAAATGTTTTACATTAAAAAAAAGCTTGGGTAGGTATTTCAGAGGCATTCAAGTCCACAATTCAAGTCAAAAATTTAAATCTTGTTTGGTCAATGTCCTGGTAAGTATCCCCTGTTAATATTCAGGAGGAATGTCAATGGCTATTGACAAAGCAAACCAGCAAATAAGTTAACTGGTCACTTTGATTCTCAGCAAACTGGCAAAAGTAAACAAAGCGGTAAAGCGAGATTTAATCTGAACCAGGGCTCAGATCATTCTAAAGTGGATTCCTGAGAAAAGGTGCTTTGTGGGTAGGCATCCCCAAGCAACTAAGGGGTTTTTCTCTAAAACGTTCTGCAACTGCACTGAAGATTCTGCATTATAAATAGGAAGATTCTGGTTCATATAGGAAGCTGGCATGGTAGACACTGCTTTTAATTTCTGGTACCCCAGGCAGCTGCCCAGCTTACATTATGTATGATTGGAATGTTTCTGGCCCTGAGGTTTTATTTTATTTATTTATTCAGTCAATCGAAACACATTTCAGGATTAAGCTTCCCAAAGTGTACAAAATCATAAGATAAATTCAAAAGATAAATTCAAAAATAACAGTTTAAACCAGTAAGTACTGCATACACAATTGCCCCAGTAGAATTAATTGCAGGCCACAGTGCACAGGTGAGTATTTGTGTTACACTTGAAGGCATATATTGGACCTGGTAGACATCAACTGAAATGAAGTATCACACCTGAGAAGGCCCCAGTCCTTGTGCTGGCCAACCTAATTGCACTTACACAGCTTCCAGTGCTGATCACAGCATGCAGGCAGGTTGGTATGGGCAAAGATGGCACTTCAAGTAATCTGGCCCCTATCTATCCACGTCTTTAAGGATCTATGGTCTGCACTTGACATTGGACTAGAAAGCAATAACTGCAACAGGTATACAATATGTGTATCATGTAATCCAACCGCCTTGCACCTACTAGCACTTAAGCAGCTCTGTATTGTATCAGTTGAAGTTACTGGATCATTGCTAAACTCTCCTCCTCATAAAAACAGAGGGGGCTCCCAGGCCATCTAGTCTGACCCCCGGCTCTAGCCAGCTCCGCTCATGACATGCCTACCACATGCATGCCTAGCCTATCCTTGAACACCCTCACCAATGGGGTCACAACCACCTCCCATGGAAGCCCATTGCATACCCTCAGGGTCCTAACTGTCAGGAAGTACTTCCTGTCATCCAAATTGAACCTTGCTTCCTTGAGCTTGGCTCCGTTGGAGTGCATCCTGCCCTCCTCTGCAGGGGAGAACAGATCTATACTCACCTTAGTGTGACACCCCCTCATATACCTATATGTTGTCAACAGATCCACCTGGAATCTCCTCTTCTGCAGGCTGCAAGACCCAGTTCCCTCAGTCTCGCCTCATACAGCATCCCCTGCAATCTGGCCACCATCCTTGTGGCCCTACGCTGCACTGACTCTAACCTGGCTATAGCCTTCCTGTAATGAGAAGCTCCATTGGTGAACACAATACTCCAGTTGCGGGCGCACCAGAGTTGTATAAGTGGTAGTAATACAGTATACCCCCGTGAAGTTGCGGTTCAGCGTATGCAGCCTCAGTCTTTCGTGGAATTTTCCATGCTGTGCCTTGCTTGCAAAAAGATCGTTTTCTTTGAGTGAGTCCAAACCGATCTCCTTGCAAGTAAGCCGGCACCTCGCCGTGCGGCGGCTTGATCACAAGAAGATCGGTTTGGACTCGCTCAGAGAAAATAATTTCTGCGCACGCACGCCCCCCCTCCCCCAGCTTGGCTCAGCCCACACCCCCTGCCCACACTGCCTTGGCAGCCAGCACCCATCACCAGCCCAAATTCACAGTTTTTCACAATTTGCGGGTGCTCTAAGAATGCAACCTCCGCAAATTTCGAGGGACTACTGTACTTCTCTCTATCTAGAAGCCACGCTTCTGGCTATGCAACCAAGGGTGGTGTTCACCCTCTTGACCACCGCATCACACGGCTGACTGATGTTTAGCCTGTGGTCAACCAGTACCCCAAGGTCCCTTTCACAAGTGCTGCCACTTGTCACCTAACCTGTACTTATGACAGCTATTCCTATGCTCCAAGTGCAAGACCTTGCACTTATCCACATTGAACGCCATCCTGTTGTCTCCTGCCCACTTCCATAGTCTGTCCAGATCCTTTTGGATCTGGAGTACCTGCTCCTCAGTTGTGGCCACTGCCCTTGCTTTAGTATCGTCTGTGAATGTGATCAGCAGACTGTTCACCCCGTCTTCCATGTTGTTGATGAAAAGATTGAACAGGATCGGCCCCAGGATAGAGCCCTGGGGTACCTGTCCTGATGGTTCCCCACTAATAGTTACCCTCTGCTTTTGGTTACATATAATTCATGTATTTTGCAGATTTATATAGTACTTCCTGGAGAACTGTGAAGGCAGTTAATAATAATGGTAGTCGTAGTAGTGATATCGATACTAATACTACTAATAATATCATAAAATATGACAATAAAAATATAGTAAAACCCTCCTTGGTCAATAATAAAACTGTAACTATGCCAGCTGAGTCACACCTCAGGGGAAGTCTACAGAAGACGTGGATCTTTAGCAGTTTAGCAAGATGCTTGTCTCATGTCAATGGAAAGCACATTCCAGAGGGTGGGTGGTGCAGTGCTAAATTACAGGTACAGGTTACGTGTCAAAGTACAGAATCTGCCACAAGTACTCCTCAGGCAAAGATTAGGGGCATATGGCACTATCAGGGGAGCGCCTGCCTTCTGAGGGCCACCTGGACTAGCTACGGTCATAAGGGATCAGGCAGTCTCTGTGGTAACCTGATTCCAAGTTGCTTAAGGTTTTGTATGTTGAACATTAAGTGTGGCCTGGTAAGTAGTGAATAAATACAGAACATGTCACAGTAATCCATTCTGGGTATCACTAGAGTGTGGATAACTGAAGTAAGGACTGACTCTACAGACTGGGTGCCATGAACTGAAAGCAGAAACAGGATCTTCAGTTAATTGAATATTATAAAGAATTTTGGAATATACCAGTTAATGACCTGTGACAATAGGGTGAAAAAAGGACTGATAAAGAATGATTTTAATGATATATGGGATTTGTTTATTGAGTATGTATTAATAACAGGGGAAGGTATTCAACCTTCAATGGATGTAAGGCAATTTTGGATGGAAGGGGTATTTCTGAAAGGAAGGAAAAATGAAGGAAAAGAAATAGTATACAACCATGGTTCTAGTGGAGGGGTGCACTAAAGGTGATTTTCTTTTACACACTTCTTTTGTGTATTTTGTGTTTTTTTCATTCTGTTATATGATTTTTTGTATTTGCATTGTACTCTTTTAAAAATAAAACTATTTTTATAAAGACTGGGTTGCTGTGGCATAGCAGGCTAATCTTCCAGCCAGCATCGCCACCTGAGCTTCCTTAGGTAAAGCACCAAGTGTAGAAGTGCTGCCACATCTAGAATACGCTGCAAGCCTCCATCTGGAGTAGCTGGGCTCTGTATCCCCTGCAATTCTGTTTTCTTCAGAAGTCAGACAAGGGTCCTAGAAGCTACATCGCATTCATCCATACAGCGCCAGATCAATTCTGTCTGGTCAGCTATACACCAACCTGAGTTGATCATGTGCTACTCTGCTCCCTGAACAGCCAACACAGCTGCTGCTTCTTTGCAACCCATGCCAGAGCAGTACTTGAAAATTAAGCTACATAAAATACTATGGTGTAGTTTTGCATGTTATCTGTGTGTGAGGATATTGCTGGTGGAATTAAAGGCATGCAATTGTTAAGACAACAGCAGCAGAAGAAACAGTGGTGGTATATCTGGAATAAGAGGCTTTCCTGTTCCGTTGGATTAATTGCCAGCAGGAATTCAGACAATCCTTTCTCTAAAGTTAGTGCAGCAATAGTTTCAGAAAATGTATACAGGCTTCTCACAGCACACTTGATTTCTTTACTGTGGCATTTAAAAGCACAAACAACCACTTCTATTCATATTGTTACTGTCATTTACCAACCAAGCCACGAGCACAAGGAATAAAACTGGGTCACAGGCTTAGAATCTAAAACAGACTGCAACACAAGGAAAGGTGAAAGGTCACAAGAAAAAAGGAAACAAGAGAAATAGAAGCAGAGGGCAGTGGCCAATGTCTCGGGAGAAGAGGCATGCTCCCAAAATGCTGTTTAAACAACTGCAGGCAGAGAGGCGTGGCTGCCAGGTGGGAATTCACTCTAGAGAAAAAGGGAAGCAACAACCAAACAATGGAAGAGAGAAACAGAAGAAATGACTGAGGGATTGGTGAGGAGGAAAATATAGCATGAGCATCAGCCATGAGCCTCACTGGGTGACTTTGGGCCATGATAACAATAATAATAAAAATGAAGAAGGAGCCATTGACCAATAGAATTGAAGAAGTGATACGTATTCTTGCTGCGTGTTCCAATATGTGGCCGAACAGACCTGGCCGTTCGTGCTTTGCCTGCTGCTGCAAACAGTATCATCTAGTGAAGCTAAAGATGCAGATTACCCAAAAGGAGGTGTCAACCTTTATGATGCCTTCAAAAGCTGTATTTTCTCTGGGGGGAAAGTGCTTTCTGAAATGGCTGAACACATAAGAGAGTTGGTGGTAGGGAGCTGGGCTGAGCTGTGACACATCTATGCCACCCAGGATGAGCAAATTTTACTTTAATAGTGCTAACAACATGTTGTCTGCTTGGAGGCTACTCAGCTGTAACTGCCCATGGAGATCTGCAAACTGCAGCACGGGGCACTGTTCTCCCCTAACGTGAGTTAAGCTAATGGACACTGATGTGCTGCCATACTTATTAATGTCCACTGATGACAGCATTAATGTTTCTTAATGACACCATTTGCTTTTAATGTGCCCTTTTTTATCCTGAGAATACATTCTGTGACCGGCTCAAATGGGAGGAGGAGAATGGGATTATTCCTGCCAGGACTATCGGACACGGCATGATCAGCAGTGCCACATTCTGCTTGCTTGATACTAGATGGTTAGTGTGGGTGAATTCACACTTGTGTGTTTCAAATGATAATTTGAATGAGTGGCCCAGCCATCACTACAAAAAGACTTACACAGCACCTGCTATCACAGATGTTTGTGGAAGGGAGAAAAGTCATAAAAAGTCATATCCCTCATATTGGACACAAAGCAGAAAGGCAGGCTCCCCATGTGTACCAACATTCTTTAAGAAACCATCTCTATATCACCTTAGTGGGATCTGGGAATCTGCAGAGCAACCTGGAAAACTTTTATGACTTTACGCAGGATGTTGGCATTCATCACCAGCTCTGGCCACCCAGAAAGGATGTCTAAAGGATGAGGTGAGCAACTTCATCATCAAAACAGAAAAGGAGCAGAAGAGTGGCCTTCAATAGGAGCATGCATGATGGTGTTGCAGGCTTTTGTGGTTGGCCCGAAAAGTTCCTGCAACAGATACTATACCTGTAACTTGTACCTGTAATTTAGCATGGCAGCACTTTAAACACCTTCTGTTCCTATCTTAGATAACTGCTGAAGATCCACCTATTTCTTCAGGCTTCCCCTGAGGTACAACAGTTTTATTACTGACCAGTGATAGGTTTACTGTACTTTTAAGGAAGGAGGAATTCATTGCAGTGTCACCAAATGTAGCTACATGGCAAAGAAGTCAAATAAGCACTACACAGGAAAGGGCAACTTGCAGCCCACATGCAAACCCTTGGCATAGTGTTGTGGCCCCCACTGAATCTGTGCAGCCTTCACAGCCTGACCCGCCAGTTGCTCTGGAGCTAGCTTCCCAGTCATTCTGCTAAAAAACCAGGCACCCAGGAAGCACATGCCTTGCTTCCTAGCAGAATCCAGTCATTAGCTCACCAAACAGCACTTTGGCATATTGGGGGAGGTAATTCTGCTGGGCATGCAAAGATGTAACCACTTCTGGTTGCACTTATGGGGAGGGAAAGGAGCAGCTCCCAGGGGTTCAGAGGAGGGGGTCCAATACAGCTCCCCAACCATCCAAGTTGTCCACTTTGCATTATAGCCTTAGATTCAAAGCTGAATTTCCGAAAGTGCAAAATAAGGCTAGGTGGAAGAAGGAAAACAATACCCTGAAAAGGACAGATTCATTTACTAACTGTCCACAAATGGATGCCCTACAAATGTTTTGAACAAGAACTCCCATCACTGTTTTTGATGCACAAGGATGATGGGAGATGTCATCCAAAACATCTGGAGGGCACCATGTTGGGGGAAGCTAATTTAAAGAATCTTTGTACTTTGTATAACTTGTCCAGCAGGTAGGATAGAATCTGAGCTTGATAAATATCAATGAAATACTGGTAATAAGCACAGATCTCTTCAAGCGCTGCCCAGCTGTATGGTTTGCTTATCTGAATCTGCTTTTTCCATTGGCATAATACTCTCTGTTGCTGGAAATTGGGGTTTTGTTTTTGTTTTTTCAGAAGGGGATATATGCATGGAAGGGGGGGAGGGGCAAACAAAGTCACTTTTTTCTTCTTCCTTTGCTTTCCTCACATCTCCAGAACATGTTTGTTCCTGATACTGTTAAGGGCAAGCAGGAAGAAGAGGAGGGAACTAGGACCGGGATGGGGATGGGCAGATATAAAGGCTGTCTAGGGAGGGACTCAAAATGAAGGAAAGAAGGTGTGGGAATTTACACAATAGCTGGCAAGAGCCAGGACCAACAGATGACTGATTGGACTGTGAGATCTGTGAATGAAAACAGAGCTCATTTCTTATTCACTTCCCCTCCTCCCTCTCCCCGAGCCTTGCAGCTGGAACACCCAGAAAACAAGTAGCACAAGGGAGCTTATGCTACTCATCCCTGTACCTGTAGTTGCTACCTGTAGTTGCTCACCCTGTTGGCTGGGCTCCATTCCACTATGGGGTTGTATTTCTGGGCACCATTTTTTACAGCACACTGATGTGGTTAAACACCAATTAGTGCTCTGGCAAAGTTAATCCTGCTGCCTCCTCACTACTTGTGCTCTGAAAACAATGGAAGGCATCTTCAAAGTTTGTATAGTCAGGGAACCAAATATATTACTATTGCATAGACTTCCCCTTGTGTATATTAATACTTTAATGAGACCACAAGTTAAGAAATGACTCTTATAAAGTATAAGGAAAGACAAGGGCCAAACCCTGCAAAGGTTCTCTCAAAAAACTAACTTTAGGGCTGGAAAGTGCTCTTTAATAGGAAAGGCAGTTATGCAGATGACTGCAAAGATCATTATCTTTTATGCAATACCTACTCATCTCCTATAGCCTATGTTTTGTTTACTTTTGCTTCTTTTCCCAAAGCATTGGCAAATGTTCAAAATGAAAATGAGATGCTGGTTCCTTATTTATAGAATGAATATAAACTCAGGCATATGTTGCATGCTGAAGGTCTACAGCAGCTAGACTCTAACTGATAATCATTTGTGATTAGGAGAGCAGCCATAATTCAATGGCAGAGCAGTACTTTGCATACATCCTATTTTTAACTCCTAGGGTCAGTCCTTGGCATCTCCAGGTGCCAGTGGCTTTCAGGTGGGCGGCTTGGGATAGACCCATACCTGAGATTTAGGAGAAGTGCAGCCTTTCAGACTAATCAGTACTGGACTAGAGGGGCCACTGGTCTACCTTGGTGTAAGCCAGAGAGCCTCCTAGGTTTACAGCTGGATTTGATTCACCAGCAGCCCAGCTGCAAGCAGTGGTATTTTGTCTTTCCTTGCTCTGGGTCACTATTTGAATCCTCCATGTTTACCTCGTCAAATATACCCCTTGTCCTACAAATGACTCCGGCTTGAAACCCCTTGCTGAAAGAATGCTACAACCTGGTTTCATGGCAGCCCGTTCGCTTGAATATCCAGGCCAATTTGTTGGGGATTTTTTGGCTGTAGTTGGATGATTCTAATTTATGCAGAGGAGTAGTACCCATTAGTTGTTCTAAAACACTGGATTGTATGTTTGGGTAGGAGGGAGATTTCCACACACACTATTGTAAAATAGCTGACCTCAGAAAACTCTCACCCTGTCTTGGCCTTCATATGCATTTATTACTCCTTGACAAAGACTATTTTTCTCCAGTTTCCTCTTACTGGCCTCTGTGACTGAACCACTGTGAACATAAAAGTTCTGCATGCTGCATAACAAAGGTCTCATAACTCCAGTGTTAGTTCCCATAGTGTTCTGGCCAGCCAGGTGTTTTCAGGAAAAACAGGGCACAAAAGCTATGGATCTTTATTACTTCTGCCCTCTCACAATTAGCATTCAGACATTCATTGCTTGGGAACTTGGAAGTACCACTTAACTCATATGGCAGGTCACCACTGTTAGCACTATCCCCACGAAATGTCAAAGCACCTTCTAAACTCTGCCCAAACTAGAAACAGAAATAGCACCTTGTAGTATAGATTCTCTGATATGTCCAGGCCACCCAAATATTTAAGATTTGTCCTAGCAAGAAAAACCTGAAGAACCAGTAAATTTGTGGTTCTTGTAGGGACTTTAGCAACTAAAAGGAAATTACAAAGGACTGTATAAACATAAATTTATTAAACTTCACAAAACATCTCACTTTGCCCGTATTTTACAGATGGTGAAGCTGAAGCAGGCGCTTAACAAATGTTAAAAGTACAGCTTGGAGGATGGCTCTTCCAGGATCCCAGCCAGCTCTCTCAAAGAAAAGCTAACTTGTCCCACCATCCTTTGAACAGCCATTCTGTACATATATCTAGGAATGTTCTAAGAACAGTATGCCTAGTTACAACTCTGGACCACAGGTTCACAACAGTTGTCCCACCTTGGATCCCTATTGTCTATTCGGGGACACGCAACTTAGGTAAGGTGTACTAGCTATGTAACGACTATCATACATATCTTTTGGAGTATCTGCCACAACTGACTTAGGATGTCAGCACCTAGCAGAAGTCAAGAGAAACTGGCTGTCATTCCACTACAATGCAAGGCCCTAGAAAATGCACACGCTTCTTCCTGCAATTGTGGTGTTGAATAATAGAAACTTTACAGTGGATTGTGAGCTGCTCCATCAATTATTGATTCATACCCGTCTTCCTATTGCAACTTTTGCTTATTTCAGTTCAGTTATTTTTGAATTGTGTTCTGGGGAGCCCTGTGGTTCCCTGGAAAAGTATTAGAGTTCTTCAATTTAGTTAGAGTACAGTAATTTGTTTTAAACTTACTCATAAACAAAGGCAGGACTGTGGTGACGTGGCACCCACAAGCACCCTGGCTATGGACACAAAGCTAGTACTGGCTGCCCCCACTTAGAATAAAACATGCTCAGATTCCTGAGTTCCAAGCACTTATTGTCCCTGCAAATGACTGACCAGGGATCTCTTGTGCTGCGTTTCTTTGCAGGTGTTGGGGATGGAAGGGCAGTTACTCCTGGCACACTTTCCAAGGTTAGAGTGGCATCAACAAAAAAGTGGGCTAATCTATATTGCACCTAGTAGATTTGCATAAACTAATCTATATGTATAGGTGCAAATTTTGAAATTGTTGCTATAATTTAAATAGTGTGGAAGGCAGATCAAGTGACCTGAGTGGTAGGATATCTGCTGTCCAACTACTAACTGTTAATGGTCAGCGTGAATACCTCCCTTATGTTTCTTTAACTTTCAATCAAACATGGGCTGGACAGCCCTTTAATTACAACAGGCTTCTTCAACCTGGCATCCTCTAGAACAGGGGTCCTCAAACTTTTTAAACAGGGGGCCAGTTCACTGTCCCTCAGACTGTTGAGGGTCTGGACTATACTTTGAAAAAAATGAACAAATCCCTATGCACACTGCACATTAAAAATTAATTAAAATTAATTACAAATTTAAAAAAATAATTACAAATTAAAAAATGTTTGCTTCACTCGCTTGGGCTGCAGCAGAAGCGCAAGATGAGGTGGGGAAGAGCATGTCTATATTCAAGGGACATAGCTACAATGTCCACGATCATGTGGCGGGGAGGGGGGGGAGATGGGCATGATCGTGCTGGGGAGGAAAGATAGACGTGGTCGCGCTCGTGCAGGGAAGGCGGGCACGATTGCGGGTGTGTTTGTACAGGGAAGGCGGGCACGATTGCGGGTGTGTTTGTACAGAAAGGCAGGCACGATTGCGGGTGTGTTTGTACAGGGAAGGCGGGCACGATTGCGGGTGTGTTTGTACAGGGAAGGTGGGCACGATTGCGGGTGTGCTCGTACAGGGAAGGTGGGCGCAATCGTGGCCATTTCCCCCTACCCCCCAAGCATGACCGCGATCGTGCTCGTCTTCCCTGCATGAGCGCGACCACTGATTGCAGCCATCTCCCCATTGAGTACGCCTGTGCTGGCTCAGAGCTTTTGAACTCGCTCGGAGATCATTTTCTCTGAGCAAGTCCAAAAGCTCTGAGGCGGGCCAGATAAAGGAGCATGGCGAGCCATATCTGGCCCACGGGCCATATTTTGATGACCCATACTTTATAAGTTTGTATTAGAATCCTCACCAACCTTTTGCAGCATGGTCATTAGCCATGCTGGCTGGGGAATGATGGGAGTCGTAGCCCAGCACATCTGCAGAGTACCAGGTTGGGGAGGGCTGAAACTGAGTATGCCTTCAACTAGCGGCCCATTTATTGATTGATTGATTTTTCTTATATGCTGTCCCCTTGCTACATAGCCTCGGGACGGCTCACAGAAATAAATAAATAGGACAGTAACAATTACAATTAAAACCTGGGAACACACTGGCTGCACAATTAAAATATATGCATATTAAACATTATTAAATACTGTTTGAATAAAAAGGTCTTGGCCTGGTGCCAAAAAACAAATAACGATGGCGCCAGGCGGACCTCTCTGGGGAGCGCATTCCAAGATGGGGCGCCACCGCAGAGAAAGCCCTCCTCCAGTTACTTTGCTTTCTGATATCTCTCATGGAAGGCTCTCGGAGGAGCGGCCTCTGCTGCCGATCTCAAGGGGCAGGAGGGCAAATATGGCTGCAGGCGTTCCTTTAGGTATCCAGATGCCAAGCCGTTAAGGGCTTTATAAGTGATTACCAACACCTTGAATTGAGCCCGGACTTCGATGGGAAGCCAGTGAAGCTGGTAGAGGACTGGGGTTATATGAGAATAACGCTCAGTCCTAGTCAGCAACCTGGCTGCTCTATTTTGCACCATCTGAAGTATCCGGACCATCTTCAAGGGCAGCCCCACATAGAGCATGTTACAGAAATCCAACCAGGAAGTAACCAATGCATGCATTACTGTCGCTAGGCAGTCGTCCTCCAGGTAGGGACGCAGCTGATGGATCAGCTGAAGCTGATGGAAAGTGCTCCTCACCACCGGCAACACTTGAGCTTCCAAAGTCAGCTCCGGGTTGAGGAGCACTCCCAAGCTGCGGACCCTGTCCTTTAGAGGGAGTGCAACCCCATTCAGGACAAGATCCAAGTCACCTAACCAGGAGTTCGAACCACCCACCAGCAGGACCTCCATCTTGTCTGGACTGAGCTTCAGTTTATTGGCCCTCATCCAGCCCATTACCTCGGCCAGGCACCGGTTCAGCACAGCCTTTCAAAATAGAGGTTTTCAAATAGAGTACTGTCCTCTATACATGATCACTTGGGGGAGGGGGTTTGGAGCATGTTCTATGAAGTTTTTTCAGTTCATGCAAAGAAATGTCAGTGGCCTGCATGAATTAAGGGTGAATCCCAAGACATGACTAGAACCTTGTTACATTCACAGCAGACCTCTACAGATTTCTCAAGGCGTAGCCAAAGTGTTCCTTGATACTGAGAGGCTCCAGTGCTAGAAAAACACAACCCTTTGCTCAGCCATCCAGTAATGACCTTTGACATATCTCTCAACTACATACCTCAGCTTGGGTTGTGTATTATGCATTTATATAGAAATACTTAATCAGAAACCAGCAGCTATATGGAGGGATCCGCTGCCTGAGAGCACTTTACAGCCTGCTTGCCCTGCACTTCCTGGGAGGTCTGGAATCATCTGATTATCCTTACAATATGAGCATGAGACAGAAGGGATAAATGTTGGTAAGTACCACGGCCCTGTACTGTGAGCATTTTGGTAATGTGTGCATGCAACCTCCTCCCACCCACTCCCATGGCTTTTCGAGGTTCTTTTCTCTATGTTGTTTGTTTGTTCTTTAACGTGAATGGCTAATTCTCCCATCCCTCCGGAGTGGTGATTACACACCCTACCCATTTGGCAATCCAGTTAAACAAGCCCGTCTGGAAAACATTGAACAATGGAATCCCACACAGATGCTTCAGTCCAGGGAATGAATCCGATCTAGCTGGACTCTGAAACAAAGCAGGGGAATCACATGGGAAGGAGGGAGGAGAAGGCTGTCACTGCCCTAGAGAACCTCTTGAATGGTTGAGTTAATTAGCAATGCTAGATTCCCCTATTCAAAGGCAGGTCACAACAGTTAAGGTTTCCTGAGGTTTACACTCTCTTTTATCCAAGTCCTTTCCCCCACTGGGAACTTGCTAAGAATTTATCATATCTGTCTCACTGCCAAATTAATAATGTCTCACGTGCTTGTTTTTACAAATAATAAAAAACCCTTAAGATTCTTGTGATTTCGATAAACTACAGTGCACTTGGTTAAGAACCTGACCTTGATGGTGGTCAAACAAATTATAAGACTCCTTCCAAATATCCTGACCTTTTAGTTTCCCAGTGAAGAGGTCTCCTGTTCAGTTCTGAAAAACAGGAGGCATGGGAAGGGTACCCTTTACTAGGGCCTGGTAGTCTAGGGACCTCTGGCTTAGGCTGCAGTTCTGTTCCCGTGAGGGCAAAATTAAGGCTAAGTTGTAGATAACACAATCTAGTTTAAATTTAGATCATATTTGAGGATATTTTGCTATTGTCCTTATGTTTTCCTAATGACCTGTTTCCATCAGAACTACCAGTGTCAGAATTCCTTTTGCACAGGCAAGAGGGAGGGATAGCTGCAAACTGATCCCCATGTGCCACTCCTGCTGTGAATCACCAAAGCTACAAAACAGTCACCATTTTTTTTTCTGGATTCTTGCTGGATGTTACATTAAACAAAAATAGCAATGACAAGAAAGGCAGGGGGTGTTCAGCAGCATGGTAGAAAAACCTCCATCGGGCTGTGGTATAATGTCAGAAATGTACAAAATGTAATTTCAGAATTAAAACAAAAAAATTGACTCATGAGAGTGTCCATATGGCATGGGATTGGGGGATATAGGGGGAAGGGTGCCTGTGTCATACGCTTGTCCTAACCCCACAAAATTAGGCTTGGGCTCTGAACTGTCTTGTGCTGAAGAATTTTGAAAGTAACATTCCAAGAACTGGCTCCAATTTTGCCTCAGACATTTATCTTATCCTTTGGCTGGCTACAATAAAACAGTTTTGCACAAGTATTTAAAGCAACGTACAACCATGATTGGCCAGAGAATGCAGGTCTACTGGAGGGCTGCATCACAGGCCTGCCAGAAAGAGCATCATGGAAGGAGGGAGATCAGCTAGACCAATAGGCAGGGAGGTTGTTTTGTCCTTCCTTGCCAGAAAGAAACTTATAAAAACTTGGAAATGAAGAACTAGTGTCTGCATTTTGCTGTTTTCCTCTTCCTCCTCCTTTCCAATCCCTTTTTGTGTCAGGTCTTAATGTGAGGGACTCTGGGAATTGTTGCTGTTAGAACTGTAGATGAATTGATGAGATGCCAGTTTTGGTCTATCTGTAATATAGTTCAGAGCATGTAAGATCCATACCTGTAAAATAAACATTGTACTAGCAAACATAATCACCACCATAATGTAGAATTCAATAGAAGTATTTTTGAAGCAAAAAGCAGAAAAATGCTATTTTTTTAAACCTCTGCAACAACAAAACCACAGAGAGAGAGAGAGGGAGAGGGAGGGAGGGAGGGAGGGAGGGAGAGAAAGGCAGGCAGGCTGGCTGGCAGACAGGCAGTTGGAACTATAGACTATATAAGGGTATGTTTTGTAGGGAAGATCCTACCAAAACAGCTTCTCTGAAGATAAAGACCCTGGAGATTTTCTCTTATTCACTGGGTTCACATGATGTGACAACCCATCATGGGTTGTCATGTTGTCAGGACCCAGACCACTTTCTGCAGGGTGGCTAATATCTGGACAAGACTCTCTGATAATCCATGGGTTATTCTAGCAACAGTGATAGCCCCCCTTGCTGCTTTGTGTGATCACATCAATGCTGTCACCCGTGACAGCCCCTCCATGGATGACCATCACTATTTCACTGCTTTAAATACATATCCTTTATATTGGCTCCAAAATATGCACAAATGTATTTGTAATTATTATTTTAAATTTTTGATAGTCTTTCAGAGGTGTGCGGTTATGGCTATCAATATATGTTGTCTTGCCTGTTCAGTGTCCTTGAAAGTTTACGCTGTCAAAGGATGCAAAGCACAGGTGGTAACAAAGAGGGAAACTGGCAAGACAAGACTATATATAGGTCCATTGGCACACTGTGGCCAAGCTGTTACTAGAAAATCATTGGTAAAGAGGAAAAGTAGATGCACCAAAAGGGGATGGGGACAACATCTCCCCCTTAGGAATGTCATCCTCTGGATCAAGTGTTAAACAGACAGTTCTCGGTGCCTGCCCTACACATTGTTTTTTCCTTGATTCTCCAATGATGCCAGAAGTGAGATACCATAGGGCTTGTCTAAGTGGACTAACATTGGAGGTATAATATTGCTAATGCTTCTTTGGGTCTATAAGTTCTGGCAATGCCCAACAGTTACCTCTTTTGGGGAGAAGGTAATAATACAGATAAACTTTCTATTGGAATACTCTGTAATATTTAATAATGCACATGCTCTTCTAAACTATTTACCTATTTATTGGCAGCTAACACAAGGTCAACGTTAATTGCTTTGCTACACCAGCTAAAAATCTGATATTATAATATTGTAAGGATAAATAGCCTGATGGATTGTGGACCTAATGACATTTTCAACATTTGGATGGTATTTAGACACCATCTGCAAATAGATAAATACATGAGTATTTGATTTGACTATGTTGATGCATACCTTTTTGATACCTGTTTTGTCATAAACACACAGGCATGTATTGCATATGCAAGTGCTTTAAGTGATTTATTAAAATTTATGTAAGCAAATTGTATTTCTTCTTTCCATTATTTTTCTTGAAATTCACATATTTATTCAACTTTACTCAAGGACATAGAACATATTTTGGGGGGAAAAAACCACAAAGAAGCATCCCCTAAAACTTGAACCAGGATGCAGTGAACTGCTCAATTAATTCCATGGGTCCAGTGGGCTGCACTTTGGTGGGTTTATCAAATGGCAGCTTCCAATGTTACCTAGGAAATCATTTTTGAAACACAGGGGTTTTCATCTGGTTCTTCCGCTCAAACAGAAGTGTCAATATTCTGAATGTACACTACTCCTTGGGTAGCCCCAAAGTAGCTCCTTGGAAACTTGGGCTAGGGTTAATATTTCGCTCACTTACAGGGTTATAATTTAGCCTTTCCAGCAATATCTCTAGTTGGTTCTGGAAGGATGTGTATTGCATGAGAGCTATCCCTCAAATCCCATGGGTGGTTCTGGAAAGAGGTGATATGATCCACACATTAGGAAATTCAGTAGTTGTAAGTGGAAAAAATAAATCCATAATCTGGCAGGACACCTAGCGCAATCTTGGGAAAGGGCTGTTATAATGGCAAGCCAACAGGAAACAACATGAGTCTCTGCTGAAATCTACCACACCTTTCTTTTCGCAGTGGCAATGCTGACTGTATGCATACTAAAAACAAGAGGGGAGCCACTCCTAAATCCTAACAAGGCTGGGCATTGTTCCAGGAAACCTAAAAGTTTATTACTATCTCACCACTCATATTCAAGATTATACAAATGACTTTTGAAGACACTCAGAAGTTATTGCCTCTCACTGCTTGGCAAGAATCAGAGTTGGCAGAAGGCATGAGGTTCAAATCCCTAGCAATCCATTAAAAGGTCCTCAGGAAACAGAACTTTGGGCAGTATACAAGTAGTAGACAACCTTTTCTGCCCCATGGGCACATTTTGAAATTAGAGGAACTGTTCTGAAATCTGAGGAACTGTCCAAAATTGATGGACTGCACATGAAAGCATTAGCAGCTGCTATCCTCTTTTCCTAAAAGAACTGTGACCACCCCCACCCCCCCAAGGTGGCCCAGAGGCATAAATGGCAAACTAATTTAACAACTTGAACCCCTCACTATGTTTTGAAGCATTCTAAGGTGCCAGTAAGATGTTTTATTTAAAAATAAAAAAGCAGGTAGGGCACACTGGTAGATACCAAAATGGTGGCTGGGACATACTGGAGACCATAAACAGCATGTTTCCTACCCTTCGAATAGACACTACTGGACTTGTATGTTCATATGGGAAAATGACTGGAGCAATTTGGAGTGATTATAGTGAGAAATGAAGATGGGACTTTAGTTGCACTTCTTCTAGTTAAATAATTATGAGCATAAAAAATCAAAATGAATTAAAAGACAAGCACAGCCTATGGAAATAGTATTAATAAAACTTGTGAAGAAAATGTATTGTTGGAGATTATCTTGACAATTATTACTCCAGAAAATTGTAAAGAAAGGCCGTTTTTAAACAAATGTAGCTATTTGGTTTCTGACATAAACCCTTGCAAAATAAAGTACTTTACTAAAAGGTCACTGCCTCCATATCCAGACCTCACGGCATACTTTTAATCCAGAGGAACGCACATGCAAATCATGTAAAACTATAGCAGCGGGCAGAGGTAAGGGAGAACAGGTATGCAGAAGACACTGAATTCAGGAGCAGTCCAGCAGGTGTGGAGCAGGATCTCATGACTAAATCCAGTCTTAGTTATACTTAGGGTAAAGTCATGCAAATTGAGCATTTTATAATGACTGGACTCCACATTGTCCCAGATTTTTACTCAGTTTCTTTGCAGACTAGAATGGACTGGGACATGACATTCCATGACATTCCATGACATGACATTGGTCATGTTGTTGAAACTCCCCATCATCCTTCCTTTGCATGCATACCTGGCCAGATTCTAAAATAATCCTCAGAGACCCTTTTCCAGGCACTTACAGAATGAAGAGAGGTAGGTGGCTACAACAGAAAGGGACTCTCTGGTGGGGGCACCTTGGTCGTGGAATGACTTATCCAAAGGAGCTCACGTGGTATCCACATTTTCAGGGGCAGGCAAAGAACTTTTGAAGCCCTTCAGGTCTAAAAAATCATTAGTGCATTTATTTATTTAAGATCTTTGTGCATTCATTCATTCATTCATTCACTCATTCTAGATCTTTGTACCACTGCTGGCTTTTACCTTGGTTACTGCTTTGGTTTGATTTTGATCTTGTGATTATACATTAAATTTTATTGTGTTGTTATATTATATGGTTTTAAGCTTTTTCTTGTAAACTGCAGAGAGAGCTTAGGCAAACACATGGGGATACTGAAATGAAATGAAATAAATAAATAACAATGGGACTTAAGCATGACTTAATAGGTCTACATTAACCATAACCCAGTCTGAACACAGCCCAATCATTTTAAATTTGGGAATGGGCTTCAGGAACTCTGCCACAGACTGAAATTAGAGCAGGTCTTGCAGCCCTCAGACTGCAGCACTCAGTGACTTGTTCCTGCACATACAAAACAGGATTATAGAAGGATCAGAAAACATTCCAAGAAACTTACGTTTTTCCTCCAAAGACTAGATTACAGTCCTTTTTGAGAGCTTCTGTTAAAGTCCAGAAAACCCCAGTTCATAGTTACAGTTCTAGTAAATGAAAATCACATCCTAAAACTTCAAGCTCCTACAAATTACTTCACAGCAATTAGATTGTCTTTCTAATATATTTTCTGTTGCAGAATATTTTTCCCTTTGGGAAAACTTATATGGCAATTTATTGACAAATGAATAGCAGCAGATCCTTGGGTTTGGGCTCCAGCAATACTTTTGTCAACCTTCAGGGTATAAGATGCAAGATGTGTTGATAGATTTCAGTGATGGTTCTTAGGTTAGTGTCCCCACTAATAATGCAACAAACAGTTGATTTCATTTTGGCTCAGCGACAACCCTCATCTATTTGCTGTTTCTTTTTGCCAAAAGTTGGAATCACTAGTTGGGAATAACGGGACAGTGCTGACTGGTTTTCTTTCATTACGTAAGATAACAGCCTTGTTTAACTGTTGCTATGAAACTGACTGGACCATTGGGAAGGTGGGAAGGCAGAAAGGTCCTCACTGCAATCAGGTACAAAACTGCAATCTAAAAACCTGAAATTCTGTTCTCAGTGGCCATTGGCACACATAATAAAAAATCAGAACCGTCCTTGTTTTCAGCAAACGGGCAGTGTGCTGGCATGTATCTCCAGGGCCTTCCTCCAAGTGCCAACTTCAAGGGAAGTGTAGAGGGTGGCCACTGGGGGGGGAGGGCTTTCTTGGTGGCACCCTGTCTAGAGAATAACCTTTCCCTATGGCTTAGCCGATGCTGAATCTGCCATCTTTCCAGCACTAGGTTATGATGGGCCTATTTTCTGAGGCTTTTAAAGTCTTTTTTGGACACCCAGAGGCTTGAGGATATTTATTTATTTATTTATTTAGGGAACTTCTATGCCGCCCCATTCGCCGAAGCCTCGGGGCGACTTACAACCAAATAAATAATATAACAATATATTACCAATTGTTGCAGAGTCACTCTCTTTATTATTCTTTGTACAGTTTGTTTTATCATCTGTTTTTAGTTTTTATTTTAAGTTTTTTAAGTTTTTTATTTTTTTTCTGACAAATTTTTACAATTTGTTATAATGGTTACGTAAACTGCCCAGGGAACTTCAGCTGTGGGGTGATATAGAAATTAAATATTAATTATAATACTGCCCATCCACTCCCACTTCACTCTTCCATTTGTGCAAGTAAAGCACATGAGAAAAGGAAAGTTTTGCTTATCATCCAGATCCAGACTCCTGATCTGTCATTCCTAAACAAGCCAAGATAAATAAGCCAACAACAAACTGTGATTTTGCTTATGACTGTGGTTTATTTCAGCACAACAAACATATGTCTGGATGTCATACAAAGTGTTTCATTTCTGATTTGTTTTACCTGTTTACTTAAAGAAAATAGCCAAGTGGGAGCAAAAGAACCATGTGCACTGACATGCTGCTCATTCACGTAAAACCAGGACAAACCAGAAATTCTGGTTTATCATTATGTGTGGATGCAACTGCAAGCACCGTGTGCCATAACTGAAGCATGCAGATTTAAGAAGCTTTAAATGTATTGTTTCTCTTGTTCCACCCGAGTGATAAATGTCTGAAAATAGTCTCAAGTTCAGAGGTTTAAATCATTGATCAGAACCAATATCCAAAAAAGTCTGAACTGAATTGATGCAGGCCCTGATTTTTTTTTTTTTTAAGGTGACAGTAGCTTGCAGATAGAAACACAGTTTGTAAGGAAAGAAGAAAGATGACTTCTGCCAATCTAATTTTCCCTAAAGATAAGTACTGATAATCAAAGGAGATTAGAACATGTGACCACTGAGTTATGGTTCATTAAAGGGTTTATTTTTACCTCCTGGGATAAAGGTGTGTTGATTTTGATTATACTACATGTGTTAATAATGGGCTTACCCAATGCCAGTGTAGTTTTGTTAACAGCAATGATTTGGAAATACCCACTATTAATTCTGTGCTTACCACCATCTGTACTTCTTGTACTCGTATTTCATTTTCCACTGACTTTACTGTTTTTCGCAAATGTGTTTTATTATCCAAATGTAACATTACCTGTAACTCAGGATAACACATTGTGCATCTGAGAAAGTGGACTTTCATGCACAAAAAGTTTATTGCAACATAAATGTGTTATTCTTTACACTTTAAATATGTTTTAATTTTAAAATTGTATATGTGCACTGATAAATAGAAAATATATAACTGTTGAGTGGCTTGTTCTGACTGATGGGGCAATTGTAACTAGTTTTGCTTCTGAGATGTCTGGAAATTTGAGATTAACTTTCTGCCTGCAGCTAACTGCCCAGCCACTTCCATCCATCTCCAGTGAATTGGCTTTAATGAATGCAAATGACAGGAAATTAATCAGCTGCTTGAGAGATGTTCTTTCTCTCTGCTGGGTATCACCACACTCCATTCCATGCCACATTCCACTACTGCGTGGCCAGACTGTTAACCTATTAACACCACAGTGCATAGGTTTAATGTTTGGGCTGGAGAGAACATGTAACTCCTGAATTCTGCAGCAGCCCTGCTGCTGTGGAATGTGATACTTATGCAGCTTTGTAGTCCTTGCCCTTATTTGTTTATAGGACATTGCACAGTTCTGTGGAAGCAGTTATCCTAGGACCTTTGCCACCTAGAAGAATGTGGGACTACCAACATCATCAGACAAAATTAACCACCAGTTTTCAAAAATTATATATGCAAAATGTTGCAGAGACATCTGGGCATCACTTGTTAGAGATTTAAATAGGCTGGATACAAAGAACCTTCTCTCAAACTGGGAAGTTCACCCAAGCTTAGTTTTTGGTGGCCTTGCAGTTTAATTAGTTCTTTCACAAGCTTTGAAAATCTAGATCCACATTAAAGTCTTCCTGAGACTGGCTTCATGGCTTATTCATAGTCCTTGCTGCTGCTGGTCCTCTAGGAATACAATTTGACTTAAACCATGTTTCTTTAGCTAATTACCCCTTTTTGCCCAAGCAACTGATTTCTTTTCTTCTTGAATTATCATTCACTTTTGATATTTGTATGCGATTATCTGTTCTTTGCATGATCTAAACTTTCATGGCTCTACTGTTTCCTTTTTATCTTGGAAAAGGTACTTCCTGTGCCATTTAATAGCCTACCTATTTAATAGCCTTCTTACTGTTTATATTTTCTTTTTCTAAACATACAGGGATTCCTCCAGATTCCACCTTCTATTCTCTTGACCAACATGGTGTTTGATCTATGATGATGATGATGATGATATTCCAGTGCTTGAGTTACAGAGGAGTCAGACCTACACTGGCTTCCTTATCTATTTTAGCAACTCCCAACTCCTGTATTTAAAAGGTTTTAAATGTGTGTGCATGGCCCAAACTGACTATTGTTAAGCAGGGGACTTCCTAAGGGGATGAGCTTGAAGACATCATTACCCACACCTTATATTTATCCTACTAATTTGAATACTATGATATTCTTTTTTATTTCAGATTTCCCTTCTTTTCTGGTTAACCTCTCATCCTTTCTTAATATTTCCTGGTGGCTATTTGCTGATTAAAATGATGAAACTGAGGCTGTTGTACTTTGGGCACATTATGAAAAGCCATGACGCACTGGAGAAGACAATAATGCAGGGGAAAGTTGAAGGCAGAAGTAGATGACAATGACCAGCTATGAGCTGGATTGATGCCATAAAAGCAGCCACAGCTTTGAGTGTAGAAGAGCTGGGCAGGGCTGTCAAGGACAGGACATTTTGGAGATAATCCATTCATATGGTCACTGTAAGTCACAGGCAACTGGATGTCAGATAGCAAGAACAAATTTGCTGCCTACCTTTCTCAAAATATACCTCTTCTCTTACTTCTGCCTTCTTCTCTTCCCCACTTCCCTTTTCTACATTTATACTATTTTTTCTCTCTCTTCTCAAATGGGAGATCTCATTTCAGTATTATCTCTGAACGCATTCTCTCACTTTTTTTCTTCTTTTTTCTTCTTAAAGGTTATTTGCATCTGTTAAAACTAGAATTAATTCTCTCTCTTCTGTCCACTATCCACACTAAATTAGCTAATTAACTTATTTTGCCCTCTTTCACTCTTCTCTAATCTTAAATCTTCCTTTCTATCCCACATTATGCTTCCCACCTAATGTTCTTCTGCATGCAACTATCACCGTGTTTCTCCATTTTTGTTTCCACAGTTTTCATTTCAGAAAAGGTTGCGTTAACGATTGGAGCCTTTCACCTATCCAAGAGCTAGGCATGGCAGAAGGAATGATGGAGGCAGTTTCCACACCTTTTAAAAATAAAAATCCATCTCAACAAGCCTTTGGGCCTATCCAGCTGACATATGGGAAGGAAAGGCCTGGAAATCCTCCCCTCCCCTTCCCTCCCATCCCCCAGCTCTGGGTCCCACTCCTCTTTTGAGTTCTCTGAGATCTTCCAAGATTACCGCTGCAAGGACAGCCACTGCTCTGCTTTCTATAGTAGCTGCAGAAAGTAGCAAAGGTCAAAGTTGAATCCCCCAGCCCAAGGTCATAGCAGATGCTCTTCCAGGGACTATAAGATTGCTGACTTTTTAAGCTTCTGTTTATTTGTTTTAATCTGTGTGTTTACCTTCCTGTTGGTTTCCTTGGTTCTCTGTTGCACAATGTGCCCTATATTTTTCCCCTTATGTTTCTTCATTATTTTTATCTTATTGCTCCTTGTTTATAGAATGTAAATATCTCATGTGGGCAATTGTGGGTAATATTCAAGCTAATTGATTGTCTTCCCTTGCTTAAAGAAAAAAAAAAAGAACCAGGAATCATATATTTAAGCTAGCCTATGACTAAGTTGCTATGGTTTTAATTTTGGCATTCTCCTTTTGTTCCTCCAGTTTTTAATTATTTTGTTTTTTTTTTTTCTTTGTTTCCACTGCAAGCTGATTCAGGCCATGTCTGTTTTCTTATATGTCCTTTATAGTGAAGAAGTCATGCCAAAACTAAAGCTCTTTCAGAACACAGAGGCTTGAAAAAGAGTGCTATCAGGTGAACATCGGACCACACGTCTGAGAGAGGCATAGGTGCCTTTAGTCTGCAGCTCCACTAAATTGCCAAGCAGTCCTTCTGGGAAAATCCTCCCCTCTCCACCACACACACACAAGGGTCACATTTTCAGCAAGGAGGGAAATATTGTGAAAATTGTACTGTGTTTCAGCTTAGCCAGTTAATTCAAATAATGGACACATTATGTATGTGTATGAATTTACATCCTGGAATTATTATTTTTTTACAGTTAGAATTGTACCTTTTTAATGCAAGCCCCCAAAATGGTTATCAATATTAATAAAAGAGTGTTTATATTGTATAATGAAAAAATAAAGATACTATCACATGCTTGTGCAATAAGGAGTCTGGTTGACCAGGAACACTGTCTTTGCCTGGCTCTCTGTTCACCCAGGCTCTTTCAGTAGAGGCTACTGGCCTTATAGGTGCAGTGGTGAAAGAGGTGTGAGTCCAGCTATGAGATGTGTCTATGATATGTGTCTCAAGTGTCTATGAAATGTGCATTCACCCACCTCTGTTCCTTTCTTGGCCTTCTCTCCCCCTCTCTTTCTCACCTGGCCACAGTTTGATCCCATGCCCACTAAGTCCTGAAATACATGCTGTCATGTGCCATCAAGTCATCTCTGACTTATGGAGACCCTATGAATGGATGCCCTCCAGTATGTCCTGTGAGCCGCCCCGAGGCTGCTGCGAGGGGCGGCATATAAATATTTAAATAAATAAAATAAATAAATAAAATGTCCTGTCCTTGGCAGCCCTGCTCAGCTCTTCTACACTCAAAGCTGAGTTTTCCTTCAAGGAGTCAATCCATCTCGTGGTTGGTCCCCCCCCCCCACCTCCCCTGCCTTTGACTTTTCCTAGTGCTGTTGTCTTCTCCAGCAAGTCTTGACTTCTCATGATGTGCCTGAAGTCTGACAGCCTCAGTTTTGTCAGTTTTGCTTCCAGGGGAAGTTCTGGCCTGATTTGCTCTAGGATCCACTTGCTCGTCTTTCTGCCAGTCCGAGATGTTCACTAAACTCTCCTTCAGCACCATGTTTCAAATGCATTGATTTTCTTCCTGTCAGTTTCCTTATGAAGGTACATATGCTGCTACATTGTGTAATGCCAGTTTCTCCAAGTCAAATATTCAGAAGTATATGGAAAAGCATGGAATATACAGAACAGCACCCTAATATCCTATTCATAAGCAGTATCCTATAGATTTGTCCAAACCACTTCCCCCTGCTCTTCAGTGAAAAAGGTCTCCAAGCAACTTACAAGAATTGATTATTAGATAGTCCCTGCCTTCAGGCTCATGGTCTAAGAGTAGATAACACTTCCATCCACTTTCTGTACCTCCTGCTGCCCTGGAATGGCTTCAGGTGCACTACCAAATTGCCAATGAATGTTGGTATCACAGGGCACTAACAGTGGAAAAAACCCTGTGTTCACTAACAAAGCATGTGGTCCTTGCCATGCTGTAATGCAGAACTGTGCTCCCTCAGGACTATGGGAGCATGATTTTGCATTAAGACAAGGGCTTAGAGTGAAATTGCACCTTATTTCTTTGGTGTCATTCAGTGGTGGCAGGTGTGTTCCTCCAAAGCTGCCCACCCATGATCCAAAAAGCCTTAAGACTCTGTAAGAAAAAATATGATAGAGCTGCTGACTCACTTATGTCTAGCCTGGAACCAATGGCACTGAAGTTTGCACAACACCAAAGGGTCCTTCTGGACTGGCCTATCTTGCCCTTAGCTCTTTTTTGCTCCCTCCTGCAGTCTGTGCTCATTTTGAGTTCATGTTTAACCTACTTCTTCTCCCATCTCTTTGATACCAAAGATTGCCATGGAAGAGCTATACTGAAAGTCCAATATGCTTCCAAGTGGAAGTCCTTCCGATAAAAAAAAATAAAAAATAAAACTACAACTTCAACTTAAATGAAGTTATCCTAAAAATCACATAACTTTGTGAAAAGTCCAATGTTATCTCACTTTTTTACAATCCCACCAAAGATGGGATAAAAAAGCCAAACCTTAGGATAAGGGAAGCCTAATTTTAGTAGCATAATTTAACAATTTTTTCTTAAACAGACATTTATGTTTATTCTATGAGCTGTATTATCATAACATTCTTATTATAATGCCTTACGTTGCAATATTTTGTTATTTCAAGGATAAACTGAAATACCTAATATAATAAGGAAAAACGGTATACAACGGTCTTCAGAAAAGCTCTTACCAGCCACTTCCTAACTTCATCTTACCTGCATTTCGAATGTCCATGTTCCTGCTCTCCTCCTTTTCCTCCCTTCCTTTCCTGTCTTGACATCTCTCCACCACTCATCCTATTCCTCTAATGCAGACTCCCAATGCTCTAGGCGGAGATTATGTAATGTCTATATTTAGGGACAATTGTACCAAATTGCTGCCTGCTAGACAGCAGCCTCTGGGTTTCCTCTGTCCTGCCGGACTGCAGCCAACAGGTAAGGGAGAGCGATAGAAGTTATTTTTGCCTTTCTGTCCTCCTTTTCAGCATTTTCCACCATACAGGCCTCTAAGCCTATGCAGAGAAGTTGCACTTCCAGGAGCAGGGTCAGGGAGACTGGTCAGTGTGGCAGATCCATGGGATTCCCCACTTCCCTGACCACCAGCGTATCTCCAGCCATGAGGGAGGGGTCTGCAGCATCCACTGACACTCCAGATGCTGTCTTGGAACCATGCAATTGCTGTATTGGTGCTAAGCACTTGATGGACTTTCTGTGAAGGGCAACCAATGATTTCTCTACATAAGGCACTTATTTGCTCATGATCTCTCACCCACAGAATTTTGCAGGTCATTTTCACAACGTCATCATCCTCCAAACCATCTCCCATATTGTTCCACTTTCCAGGCATTTTCATGGTTTTTTATAGAGCAAGGAAAGTCAGCTATTACATTTGAACAAAACATAACAGAAGCCTCATGCATTGATGCAATTCCGTAAGATGATAGCTCTACCAAAACACCAACCTTTGGTTGGAGGATGGAAACTACTGAAAGGCAGAGATAGGCAAACTCCAGAAAAAAAATCCTTATGTGAAGAATAGGCTCATCCTCTTTTCAAGAAAACGGAAGCAACCTCAGTAAAGTCTACGACTCCCCTAGAGAAACCCTGAGTTATGGATTCTGTTTTTGTGGGCTCCTCTTATTTATTCTAAGTGTGTTGCCTTTGCCAAGAACTTGTTATCCTTTGGGTATGAGTGGCTGAATCAGGGCCCGCAAGTTTGCCACCCCAGCAACACTGCTATCATTTTTCTTCATTCATCGGGAAGAAAGTGAAATTGATAAGGCAGAAGGTGACTGGATGAGAAGACAGAGCTCCTTTAGCTTAGCATTTGTTTACAGGGCCAGCCTTACGGACTGAATTATGCACATCAGATAAAGGTGCAACAGTGAACTGTGCAATTCCCCATCTCTGCCAGAAGGGCCCACTGCTGTCACCATCCTGCCACCCCTACTGAGTGCTCTGGGTGAAGCTCCCTTACTTGTAATCTCCTACTTTGATTTACTCCCAGGGCTCAGCCCTGGGAGCAACTGCTCATACTTTCACAAGAAGGTATCCATGCTCTCATGAGCCTTGCCCAAACACTGCACTCAAGCAAGCTGTCTCCCAATGTCACCAAATGGATGCAAGAGCCCAGCAGCCAGAAGGAGTGCCAGGAGGTATCACACATTCATGTATCAAGTGGCAACATAAATTTGGTCAGGGCTGGTTGTACTGACAGAGAATTTCAGAGGCTTCCAATGCTCCATCCTCCGATCTCTGCCCACCACAATCTGAACCTGCCAGCATTCGTTCCCCTCTACAACCATAGAGGTAGGAAAATATTAGAGTGAAAAAGAGTGACACATCCAACAATGTGAAGGCGGAAAATCTCTAGTTCCTTTTAATGATCTTTTATTTTTCTCTAACAGGGCTGAAGTGGGAGTTGCCTATAGAAAACAATGGGGAAATCCACAATCTTACTTTCATTGAAGTGGGAGGCACTGGGCTCACTCGCAAACAAAAAAATAGCAAAAACAGGAATACACACTGTTATTTAGGCAGGTTATATCTTGTGTGGAAAATATGGATTTAAAAATAGTTTTTAAACATTTTAAACTGCCCAGTCTGTGCCAACGCTCTTGGGGATGGGTGTGTGTGTGGAGGTTATGTGCTGAGAAAGGGCAGTTTACAGCACGCCTCCAAGAGTCCAGTGTTGATATTGCAAGTGAAGGACTGGGCTGAGGTTGGCTTGACTTTCGGCCAAAGCATGCTGGAAAAAAAAATCCCTTGGAAGAGCAGCACAGATCTATCAAAGTAAATTGCCTTCTCAGACCCTACTAAGCCCAGACGAGCACTTAGTATGTGAGCCTAGTGCTCTACTTACTTGTAATGCAGTCCCATTTTGCTTTTAAATATGTAAACTTTTCCCAGCCACTGAGAGAGAGAGAGAAAGAGAGAGATTGATTTCACATGAAATAAAGCCTGAGTTGAAAAAAGTATGATCTGCAATGCTTGGAGATCGCTGTCATGAAATTCTAGATGTCTCCTCCCTCCCTTGCTTTGAGATGCTTTCATTTTGCCCCAGTGGGGCCTCAAAGAGAGAGAAAGAGAGACAGAAAGGTGTCTCTAATCAACTAAGCTTTGCACTTTGGGCCAGTCACAGACTTTCAGTTTAACCTAACTCACAAGGTTGTTGTAAGGATAAAATGGAATGAGTAAGGAGGATTATGTAATCCCCCTTGAGTTCTGTGAAGGAAAAATAGTGGAAAAAAAATATAAAAATATAAACAAACAAACAAACAAAGTTAGCCCCAGGGTTGAAGTTTACTGCTTTGTAGTCAGCCCATAAAGGGACTGCAGGTGGCGCAGTGGTTTAAATCGCTGTGCTGCTGGGCTGGTTGATCGAAAGGTCGCCGGTTCGAATCTGCACACAGGGTGAGCTCCCGTGCGCCGTCCCAGCTCCTGCCAACCTTGCAGTTCGAAAGCATGCAAATGCAAGTAGATAAAAAGGTACCACTTCGGTGGGCAGGTAACAGCGTTCCGTGCACTTCGGTGTTTAGTCATGCCGGCCACGTGACCACGGAGACTGTCTGCGGACAAACGCTGGCTCCCTCAGCTAGGAAACGGAGATGAGCACCGCCCCCTAGAGTCAGGCATGACTGGACGTAATGTCAAGGGGAAACCTTTACCTTTACCTTAGTCAGCCCATACCCTCCCTTGCTGGCATGAATGGTTGATTTTTTAATGTTTTTGCTTTGTATTAATAATAAAATTCTTCATGTTGCATGGAAGAAGGCTATAAGGGCAAGCCTCAGGCTGAGAGCATCCCTGTGGACCAGTCAGAAGTAGTCCACCGATGCCTGCTTGAGGCTCATCCAATAATAACTATTTGACCGCCACTGGTCTCCCTCCTGCACCCCCTTCACAAATGACCGTTTGTGGGAACGCACAAAGGAAAGTGCTGCAGATGCAACAGTATTGCCCTTTTCCTTTTATTTGGATATGCCCCGCCCCCAAACAGCCATCCAATTCTTCCATCCTAAACATGAAGGAGAAAATAGCTGACAGTGCAACCAAGTTATTGGGAGAAAACCCTTAATCGCTTATATAATGGTAAGAGCAAGTGTGACTTTTTCAGCCTCAGTTATACAATCTTAATAGTTTCACAGATAGCAAGTAATACAGAATACAGAGTGCAGCTTTTTGATTTTGCTGTTTCATAGTGGCCAGCCCTACAAGTTTATAACCTGTTGAATCCCTGACATATTTATGGTAAGCTACTGTATATCCTGGAAATATGTATGGCTTTTTTTCCTATGTTCAGCTAGTGCTGAATTTAATCTCCAAGCACTCTCTGTTTTGCTCAAGTTGCCTATATTATCAGGCAAGTTTCTATGTCTGCTTATGGCTGCACACCTTTGCACACTTAATCAGAAGCAACACCACTGAATGCAGCTGGGAATACTTCTGGTTGAAAATGCATCATATTGCACTGTGGTCCTTCTAAATCCAAATAATCATTTCCTATAATTGGCCTTTTAGCATTAGCTAAGGTGTAATTAATTTATTTTGTGTAAAGAATTGAGATCTTAGCACTTTGTGCAGGTGTAGAATCCCACTTTGTTGCTGGAACCCTACTGATGACTCTGTAAATGAGGGAAGTGTTTTCTCCTCACTGGAAAAGAACCAGTCAAATATCATCTCAAGCATGAACCTTAGGCGAGCTATTATTCTATTAGGTTCATCTCTATTTGTCAATATGGGAATCCCCCAATCTCTGATATTGTTGGATGGATTACTGAGATTGTACATGTCCAGCACATAGGAAAAGATGCACATTTAAGCACATGCAGTAGCATTAGTCAATGTTGAAAATGAATCCTGATATGACATACCCTATTTTAACTCAAACTAATTTTTGAAGTTTTCTCAGAATGTGGTAAGTTTGTTTATAGACATATTTCAGAGCATTCAAGAAACTGTTCAGCTTGCTAAAATCTACTGAAAAGGGAACATATTTACTTCACCACACTAAACAAAAGTTTTGTAAAATGGTCCTACATCTTATCCTAAAATTACCTTGTCATGAGCAGTGTTTCCAGAAAAAGAAACAGCTACTTGATGGTTTTCTGTCCAGGCACATTATTTAATTTTCTCAATCCAGAAGGAATGATAGCTTATTGTTGTCGGACCAGAGTCCACATGTTGAACTTAAAGCTTTAAGAGCTTCACCTCTGTCTTTATAGGGTCAGCACACCCGACAATCTACCTTGATTGCTTTTGCACTTATGGCAACCACACTTCCTTAATGCAGCTCTCCCTTTCTTTTGGATTGTCTTGAACAGGAGGAAATGCCATAAAAATATATTAAAAAAATAAATATTGCAAGCAGTTGTAGTTCAAATTATTTTTTTTCCTCATGCACCTTGTCCTGGGAGCTGGACACACTGTGGGTTATTAACTAAATCAAATATACCTAAATCAAGTCTCAGCTTGTCTCTTTGCCAGATTTTCAGGGTAGGGTGCTATAAGGCTAAATTCTGTACTAAATAACCCAAAGAAGCTATAGTTGTAGCACATGAAAGTCAGATTAAACCAGGATGTGTTTATTTACTCTGTCTGTGGTAGAATCTCTGCAAAATAGTTTAGCAATAGAACATCTCACTCAATGAGTTTTTTCCTTAATAGGGAACTTAAAGTGTTCATCAGTAGAGGCAAAACAGGGGTATCCAAATGAGAAGAAAGAAAGACAGTAACAACAATATACTCATGGGATCCCTTCGGTACAGATAACTATAAAGCTTGTACATCAAAAGAAAAAGATCTTTCCCAATCCTGCCAAGAATGGCCTTGTGAGTTTCTAGGAACTCTGCATTATTACACTGCGGTTATATCCCACTCTTTTGTGAGGAACCCAAAGCTGCTTACATATCTCCATTGTATCCTCAAAAGAATGACCTTGAGAAGTAAGTTAGGCTGAGAGGTGGTGACTGGCTCAAAGTCAGCCAGGGAGCTTTGTGGCTAAGTGAGGACTAGCACTCAGATCTGCTGGGTCACCAGTCCAACACTCTAACTCCCACACCACACTGGCTCTCAATGTGGCTCTTACATATGTGTCTGGAACCTACAGAATATTGAAGTTGCAGATACATATATAAACACTAGGCTAATTCATATCACTTGGCCAATTTGGACCTAATGATAAATGGGAAGTATTGCTCTTGGTTGACTCCTCATGCCAATGGGAGCTGCTAAATAAACCAGTGGAATCCTCCCCCAACCCCCCGTATTGTTCAGTGTTATCCATGAACCAGGATCCCTTATTTGTTGCTCTCCTAGCAGGCCAGAATTATAAGCCAAATACAAATCTTGGCTTATGGTTCTGGCGTGTTAGGATAACAGGCTAGTGATGTGAGTTCCGACATGATGCTGGCCAATTCTGGCTTAGCATTACATCCAAAACAGGCTATTGTCTGGGGAAAGGAAAAGGGATCTTTTGCGTTTAAACTGAGTGCTACTTTTTGGTTTCTCTATAACAAAACTGGGAGCCACTGCAAATTAACAGAATTTTATTGGACTTGTGATTAGATATCAGCTTCCTCTCTTTCTACCCATGCTCTTTCTAACTCAGATCATATTTCATGTGAAAAGATTGCACTGCTTTAATTTTGGACATTTAAAATATTGACCTGGTGTTGCCAGTCTGGTCCATTATTCTTGTTTCACCCATTTATATTTCATGCAGCTGGAAGAGAGTATCTAATGACAGCTTGGTAATATAACCCACTGTTTTATAGCCAGTTTGATGTGGGGCTAAGAAAAGGTCTAAAAGATGGAGAATTTAGGCTAACAGTAGCCCTTTTTGGGCACTCAAAATGGTACTTATGTGAGTGGGGAATGGGGCCATCCAATGTAGGCCCTCCCAGACATAATTTTATTTATTTTTATTTATTTACAAATTTATTTATTTATTTATTTATTTACAAATTTATATGCCGCCCCCTTGCAAAAAAGCCTTGGGATGACTAACAACAGTAAATAGATACATTAAGAAACAACAATTACACTACTTAAAAACTACTTAAAAACTGGCCCATCTCAAGATCGAACTATTAAAAATACAATAAATATAATAAATATAACAAAAATAAATTAATTATTAGCAATTAAAATAACTCTTAAATAAAAAGGTCTTTGCCTGGCGCCGAAAAACAAATAATGACGGCGCCAGGCGAGCCTCTCTGGGGAGCGCATTCCATAGGTGGGGCGCCACCGCAGAGAAAGCCCTCCTCCAGGTACTCACCCTCCTTATTTCCATCACAGAGGGCTCCCGGAGGAGGGCATCAGCTGCAGATCATAGGGGGCGGGAGGGCCTATATGGTTGCAGGCGCTCCTTTAGGTAGCCAGGACCCAAGCCGTTTAGGGCTTTATAGGTAAGAACCAACACCTTGAATTGGGCCCAGATTTCAATAGGGAGCCAGTGTAGCTGATGGAGAACTGGGGTGATATGAGAACCACGCCCAGTTCCTGTCAGCAACCTGGCAGCTCTATTTTGAACCAATTGAAGTATCCGGACTGTCTTCAAGGGTAGCCCCATGTAGAGCATGTTACAGAAATCTAAACAGGAAGTCACCAACGGATGGGTCACTGTCACCAGGCAGTCGAACTCCAGGAAGGGACACAGCTGATGGATCAGCAGGAGCTGACGGAAAGCGCTCCTCGCCACCGCTGACACTTGAGCTACCAAGGTCAGCTCCGGGTCGAGGAGCACTCCCAGGCTGCGGACCCTGTCTTTCAGAGGGAGTGCAACCCCATTTAAGACAAGGGTCAGGTTCCCCACTCCAAAGCCCGAACCACTCACGAACAGGACCTCCGTCTTGTCAGGACTGAGCTTCAGTTTATTGGCCCTCATCCAGCCCATTACCTCGGCCAGACACTGGTTCAGTACAGCCACCGCCTCACCTGGATTGGTGGAGAACGAGAGGTAGAGCTGGGTATCATCAGCATACTGGTGATTCCACAGCCCACACCTCCTGATGACCTCTCCCAGCGGTTTCATGTAGATGTTAAAAAGCAAGGGGGACAAAATGATCGATTTATCGATTCCATTTCTATATTGCCCAGTAGTTGAATCCACAACAGCAAGATGACATTTGTGGATATGGCATGAATGTCTGTGGGAGAGAGGGCTGCACTTGTGCAGTTGTGTATGCAAGTGAACCTACAAAATGGAAGTGCAGAAAAGCACAATCCTCCAATAATTTCCACAGGGGAACCGTGTTAGCCTGAGGCTAACAACAAAAACAACCCTAAGTGTTGTGGCAGTTAAAAATTAACCATTTTATCATGGCATAAGCTTTTGTGGATCATAGTCTGGTTTTAAGTGCCACTTTACTTGTTAATGCAATTTTATGTTTTATTGTTGCTGTATTCTATATTGCATGCTATTGTACTTGTTACTACTGTTGGCTGACTAGAGCGCTAGGGTGGTGTAGAAATTAAAGTGTTTCGTATGATATAAATGCTTTCAAAAACATACTACTTGCATTTTTAGATGCATACTTAAAACATCTTAAGCATATGTCTAACAACGTGTGAAATGTCAGTGTGCAAGCTATGTTGTCTTCCCTCCATCCCCACCAGCTCACAATGAGACTCCTTTTCTCACAAAAAAACCTGTCCTTTGGGCTTTTCCTCCTCCCTTCTACTAAACGGGGACAATAATTTAACAATCAAACTTCATTTATGTGAGGAACGTCTTGGTTGAGTGCAATATTGTAACAGCACATGATGCAATTTTGAATGAGAGGATTACTAAGCTTTGCTCAGCATGAATCATTTTGACCCACTGGCCTCATGATTCCCCTCTGAGTGGTGAAATCCTCAAGGAAAGGACTTGATGTGTGGGAATAACCCAATATGCCTTGTCTTTGAGCCCTTCTAGCTATGTAAGTTGTAATCCAAGAGTAAATATCCCATACAGCATGTTTGAATCCAGCCCCAGGCCCTAACCCCGTGAAATATATGCAGTGCCCTGGGCCAACACAATTATTGTTATTGCACTTCTGTGTGTTTAGAGAAAGACAAATGGCTGGGAATTTGGAAGACCCTGAGGGAGGAAGCAGCAGGAGAAATGCTTGGCTTTCCTGACACTCATGTAGTAAAGCTAATGTATTTTCCTGCAGATGAGTCCAAGAGACTTTGTGGTGGGAAAAACGAAGAAGATTCAGGGTGAGCCTGAAGTGGGGTTGGGGTTAGGGTTGCAACCTGAAGTGGCTGACAGCATAGGGAGCATGTGGAGTGAGAAACTTGAGGCAGATTTACACTAGAGAGATGTGTTCTCGAGTGTGGAACTAAAGTAGGGCACTGAAAGGACCCTGCCTGCTAGGGGCTTACAAGTCTACCCCACAAAGAAGTCTGCTTGCTTTGCCGTATAACATGGAACTCATTTCCCACACACATTCACCCAAGGCTGAGCCTGAGCATTTTCCAGTTTGTGCTTAGTTTTATTGCCAGAAATTAAGCTAGAATGTACCTTATATATCTATATAGATCACAGAATCATGGAAGAGGAGGGTTGGAAGGGGCCAGTAAGGCCATTGTGTCCAAATCCCTGCATAACCCAGGGCTCCACGTTCAAGCATCCAGTTGTATCTTGCATGCCTCCAGTGTGGGAGAGCCCACCAGCTCCCTGGATGCTCTAACAGTCAGGGAGCCTGGCCATTGCCATTTCTCTTCAGAAAGCATGCAGAGCTCTTTAAGTTTTGGACCCTGACATACATTCTAGCAGCCTCTTAAAAGTTGCTTTTTGGTTTGGAGAGGTGCATTTACTTATTTATTTGGCAGTTTGCTGAGTGAGAAACCAGAACTGCCATTGGGATATTATAGCCAAACAGGAAACAGCTGTAATTTAAGTAATGTGAGCCCATTCCCACCTGTTTCATTCTGAATCTTTCATCGATGGGAACGTTTGCATAAAAGTAAACCTTTCCTTTGCTCAGAATTATGAGAAATTAAAGTTCCCAACTTCTCTCTCTCTCCACCCCCCACCACCCGCTCAGCTCCCTCTGCTTTCTCTTAGCTCAGTTTCAGGCTAACCACTTCATTTTTCCATGCAGCATGCTACTCCCACTATATCCCCTCCATCTTTTGCAGTCTGGCTTCAACTTCTGCCCACGGACGATGTAATAACCTCTAGAGACATCAGAAAAGAAGACTGTTCCAGGAGCTGCTTAATCTGTCCTCTGATGACTCAGCTACAGAATTAGGTCTAACCAAGAGGTTAAATTAATGGAAACAACCAGGCCACTGTTACTTGCACATTCACACACAGTCCAGATTAATGTGCAGTCTGCCCATATGACTCGCTTGCTGTGAAGCCAGGGTGAATTCAGTCTTTGACTGCAGCAGTGAGGTTAATACTAAAAACTGTTATTATTGCTGCACCATTACAATCCTGGCAGGAGCTGAGCAGCAACTCCTGCCAAGGCTGCTCAAACAATGCCCTGTACTTTCCTCTTTTCCTTAAAAGCCAACTGGAGTATGAGTCCTATGGGGTTTAGGCTTTCTCAGCAGACAGAAGATTTGGTGCAAAGAATCAAAGAATTCTCTTCCTGTGGTCCTGAGTGGAGCTCATAAGAACGGCAGTTGAGATTTCCTACTCAGGGGGTGCACTGATTGTAAAATGTAATGCATAAAAAATAACCCTTGAAAAAAGCTTATATTTTCTGAACCCAGCCAGACTGCAGTAGCTGACTCTGGACCCTCTGTTTCATGTTAATAACAGCAGTATTCATTAGATGCTATTCTCCTCCAATATGGAGTCTGCAACACAGTTTACAAAGGGATTGTTTTAAACAAAAAACAAAATCGAAGGATGCTGGTGAAACTCAAAATAAGTTAGATCTTGGAGGTTTGTGATTCCAGAATGTGCAACAAGCCTGGACTTTGAGTCAATGGACTTTAATATTTTGGTAATTCATACAGGGATTGATTACAAGTGAACATCTATTTACTGTGATTTCTCCGTGGTTAAGCATCCAACTCCCACTATGTTTGTGCATGCTCAGATGTTGGTTGCTAAAACACTTTACTTTCTGGAGGAAATTAAAATGTCCCATTTGTTTTGAATTTAACCCTTTAATTTTTCTGTGGCAAAGGAGCCAAACAGTTTAAAATATTTTCTGCGTCCACTACAACTGCTTTCTACACATTTAGTTGCTCAACTACGGTAAACAAAGCATATATGAAAGCAGCCAAACAGAGAAGGGTACATCATGAAGCTTGATGACATCATCTTGGTACATATTTGGAAAACAATACCATATTTCATTATGATCCACTTTCATCATATGGAAATAGTCACAGATATTTTGAATTCTTGAAATAATGGATGAATTTATGATATTTATTTTCCTGCCTCTTTTTCTTTTAAGGAACTCAAGGCAGTTTACATAATCCCTCTCCTTCCAATCTTATCATCACAGTAAATTTGTGAGATAGATTAGTCTGGGAATCTCTTTGTTACAAAAAATGTAACAAAGGAGTAAACATCGCATAGACCAGAAATAAGCGAGAATTATGCCAGTTTTGAAAAATTGTGAAAGGTTTCAAAATGGTGAATAGGAAATGTCTATTATTTTGCCTAATATTAGAATCAATAGGAATCCAGTGACACAACTATGCAGATTTAAAAAAAATGATTATTGTTTCATGTTACATAATTTTATTATGGTGATGATGCTGTTGTTTTTCCTCACAGCAAATTATTAACCTTTGGAATTTACTGCCAAAGTCTATAATGATGCCACGAATAAAAGGAGAATTTAGAAAATAGGCCAGATAAAAGACAGAAATCAACAATTACTATCAAAATGCCAGTGAGATGTCAGATTCTCAGAAATCACATAGGTACTGTACATTTATCTGTATGGCCACAGTGGCTGCTTTTTGGGCTGCCACCATCACCAAAACTTCAGTAGCTACATGCGCAGGCCATACACAAAAGTACCAATGTATTCATGTGTCTTGTCCGCAGAAGGGAGTGGCTGCTAATTCAGTGCGGGGCTTTCACACTCCTGATTTGTTTATCCTATCAGCCTGATGAAGGAAGAGATGCAATAAGGACAAATGGGAAAAGCCCACTCACCCTGAACAGACACACACACGCTCTCTCTCCCCACCCCACCCCACCTCTCCCTCTTTCTTTTTGCTAAGCAGTCAGTGTGCAACTTACTACCATACTACTTGTTTAGCTCTAAAATAATATTGAGAAAATGTTACACTGGCTAAAATGTTCCATTGACTTTGCTACAACATTTATGCAAGCAAACAAAATGCCAGCATTATGAAAGACAAGGCTTGCAATGAATGCATCTCAGAAGGAGGAAACCCATGTTACCTCTGCGCATGTGCACACACAAAAATGCACAACCTCCATAATTAACTTAATAGGTTTCTTACAGTATGCCCATGTGAGTGATGTTCAACATATTCAAGTGTTGACAAGACAGCATTGAACTCAACGCCCACATAATGGGCAAAATCAGGAGCTGAGCTACGGCACACCTTCCTTGTCTGAAACTTCTAGTAAAACTACAGGAGCTACATTGTGAAATGTTCTGGAAGCAGGTCGGGTTGAAGCACCAAAGTTGCAGGCAGCTAACTCATTAACCCTTCTGCTGTCACAGTCTGGAGCCTGCTTGGCAGATACACAAGCTTTACTAAGGAAGGATCATGCATAATGAACAACTGCCACCAGTGTGATCCGCTGGATAGCTGGAGATAAGATCAGTAACAATATAGAAGTCTCAATGCTATGGGGATTTTTGAACAAGATGCTGTTGTGAAATCCGCCATTATTCCCACTTGCATGCATGCATACATGCATGAATAAATACATTTCTATCCCACTGTTCTGCTTTCACATCCTACATCCTATTTCATGTACTATCTCAGCTCTCCTCCTTTTAAATGGCAACTTTGTACTAATCTTTTTTAACAACAGCAGAGGTACAAAATATAGCAGCCATAATATAGGTGCTGTTTACCCCAAACCTGCTATTAATATTGCACTATAAAAATTGTTCATAAGGGATTGTAAATGATTAAATAAAAATTTGCTCATTTCTTTTGGTCAAATGTTCCATTAGATAGAATTACAGAAGAAGTGTGAATATCAAATTTCCCTTTGCGCTGTGCAATATTCTAAAAGATAAATCTACTTATCCAGATTATTGCGAGACATAAACCAGAAGAAATTAGACCAGTTCACCACACTCTCAGTATAGATAGTTTAATATTAGTTTTTAAATCTATATGATTCAAGTGAATTCCAAAATTAATGCTCATATGTTCCAGTAAAATGTCTTGTTACCGTGGTTTAAAGAACTCTGATATTGCTTTACCCAGTGTAGTTACAACAATGTGTAATGCACACATTTCCAGGGGAGGTTGGTGACTTGTCTGTCAGTGGGGTTCCTAATCAACTGCAACTTTTCTTTTCAGCTTTATAGGAGCTATCCATGGTTCTCGAGAGGCAGAACCTGCTCGGTAAATGAAATTCAGTACCATGGACAGCTCCTACACAGTTCTTACACAGTTCAAAAGCTAAACTGCAATGGATGAACACCGCCCCTGCATATTTCTTTTTGTAAAGTGCATGCTGTCCACACTATCTATTTGCTAAACCTTCATACAGCATGAGAGGCTAAAAAATTACCCCAATGTTTCCTGTCATGGGGACATGTAGGGACAGGGTTCATTGCTCCTGCAAAAGAGGGATGTGGGAGGAGGTCAGAAGAGGAGAAAGGGGCTAGAATCTGCACCTGAGATTCCAAGGCCATTGGACTCTGGGGGTAGTCAGGAGTCAATCAGCTTCAGTTCCCATGGAAAGGCAAAGGAAGCATGCTGAGCCGATGAGGAACTGGGAGGTGCAGGCTTCACTAATCTCAGGTTCCTGCAGCAGTTAGTGAAGCAAGAGGATCTGCCCTAAAGGCAGTGTCTGGTAATACAAGTTTAGAAGGGAAGGGTTAGGGTTTGGAATCAACTTCTTATCCATACATTACCTTGCTTTGTTGGCTGATGCTTGTTTCTTTTGTTACTGACTTCTGTTTCATTTCTACTTTTAAGCCAGTCTAGCTGACTTAAATTAACTTTTAGTTAGAAAGCCATTGTCTGAGTCTGCCTAGAAGGAGAGAGAAAAGGACAGCCTAGACAGGATCTTTTTTGTACCCAAGACACAAACCTGTCTCTGGCAATGCAAATGTCTCTTGTGGAAGGCCACTGTTTGAGTAAATGTTTCCCCTAAACAATAGATTGCAAGCTTCAGCTATTACAGGTAACTTTAGACTGAAAATTTACTGTTTTGACATACAATCAGCATCACAATGCTTTGCCCTATTAACTTACAATCACAATAGCAATACTTTCCCCCAATAGATTTCCAATTTTAGTTGAAGGAAGGGGTTGTTCCTCTTCCTGACACACAGAGCAAACTAAGATGACCGGTAGCTAGCCTTATTTAGTGCACCAGTTCATTGTGCAGGTAACAAAAGCACCCCAAACTTACTGTGTTCACAGATAGCAAATACTACAGGACACAGAATTTAGCCTTGATTTTGCTGCTACATGATGACCAATCTTACAAATGTAGAACCACTTGAACACCTCCCATACACTGGGATCCCTTCCCACCTTATCAATGCCGTTTGCAAAGCTCTTCTGTCATACAAGGAAGAAAGTTTTTGGCCCTGAGTAACCTATCACTATTTTATTTATTTTATTCATTATTACATTTATAACCCAATCTTTTTCCTCTTTCAAGGAACTCAAGGGAAGTGAAATGGCCCTCCTTGTTGGCAGCCAGGTTTCCCCATTTGCTCATTCAAGGCAACAGACTGTTCCTTTGCAAAAGCTCTTTATTCTCCAAAGTATATCCAGTAAGCACAATCACCACAGAATGGGTCTCTGAGCATGCAGAGTGGTTTGTTCAACCCAATCTAGCAACTGCTTCTGAGAACCTCCTTTTGAGTACCTTGCACCCACTACCTCTGGCAGGGACTTTTGGAGGCAGGCCATTCTCTTCTCTGCATGCTGCCCTTCTCTACTGACTCCATGTCATGGGATCAAGAGTCATATTGGCTTGGCTTGGCCAACTCCTGCAGGTCCTGTCCCATGACCCTTCTCAGTTGCAGGTTCTGGCTATTCTCAGAGTCTGCAAAGGGAAGCCTTGAGATAAGCCCTTCTGCTTCTACTATTTGCAAGTCTGCATCTGGTGAGTCCAAATCCGCATGATCTTGGAACATGCACCGAGAACAACTGTCCCTTTTGTTCCCAACACTCTAGCTCAACTGCTCCATTTCATCCTTACAATGACCCTGTAAGGTAGGTTAAGGTTGAGAGTGAGTGGCTGGTCCAAGTTTATCCAATAGACTCTATAGTCAAGTGCGGTTTAGACTCCAGGACTCAGCCTAGTCGAACACTCTAATCATCACAGCACCTCATGTTTCTTACCATTTTATCTCTGGGTGTGTTGCAGTGCAATACAAATAATGAATCATGACTCACCAGAGCTGTCAAATCAGAAGTGTTTGAATGACTAGATGGCCAGCAAAACACCACTCCTGGCTAGATTTCTCACCAAGCTGGTCACTAACAGCTCATGAAGGGAAATGGGGGAAGAACCGTCTTGAGAGTGAACCATCTCCTTTTACAGGCATTACACATTTAAACACATGGAATGTCCTTCCCATTCATCTGATGATTCACACTGGACAAACATGCCTCTGAGAAAATATGGATATGAATATGTGGGATTTCATACCTGTGGAAAATGATAGGTCTGGTCTCTGACATATAGTCATCAGCAATGTACATTACCACTTTGGGTGATGCATATTGGAACAACTATGTTAATTTCTTACTTAAAGGTTGCTGCATAGATTCCCCCCCCCCCCACAACTTTCATGCATCTAGAATTATGCAACCATATTTTTGGGGTATGCTTTTAAATGGCTGGATGATATTCAGGGTAACAGAGAATATGGATTAGGATGGTTAGGACAGGTAAGATGGTAGCCCATGCTATAGAAAATCACTGTGTTCCCTGGGACTTGACTTAAAATGAAATAATTTAATATAGGATTAGAATCTAATTAGCCTTGCATTAAATGTACTCAAAGAATGGTAATTCATATGTATCTTTTAATGGACAAATTGGTTCTGAACTTGTTCTCTGTCACTAGGATGCACAAAAAGTCTGTATGTGAGAACTATATACAAATAGTGGGCTCTGTTCAGAGGAAATCATAAACTTGATGATGCTATAATATTATGTATAGAATTGTCACTGAAAAATATAATTATCTAATTCAGTGTGTGTATTTGTCCATTTGATATGGACCAGCCTGCTTTGCAAGAAAAGGCATCCTACATGGCCCTTTGTGCATGAAAAAACTCACTGGAACTCTTTTGAAGGAATGACAAGCTTGTAGCCTTTTATTAGTCAGCATTTTCTCAATCAATTACCTTGACTATTTTTTGCAAATGGTTCATGTGGTTGCTGTCTCACATCTACATTTCTTGTTCCTGAATGTGCTTGTTTGGAGCAATGGAACAGATGAATTCTCAGCCCATTCTCTTTCATGGATGCTGCCCAGTGCAGAAACTAAACCCGCATTCCCATGGGGCAATATGATAATATCCCATGCATGTGGCACCAAATGGGCAAGTATTGACAAATGGAACCCAAGTATTGACAAATGGAACCCAAATGGGCAAACTTTCCCTGAGAATTCCTTGACCTAATTCTGAAGTGAGTCAAGCAGTGTTTGCTTGCCACTGGACATGTCTTCAGGAATAAGACCCTTGGTTTAGAAGCAGGTGGAAGTGGTACACGTGTCTCTCCAAGTGTGTTTGCATGTAAAGGCGGGTATGGGGGAGAGAGAATTGTATGTCTGCCTTGAGGACAGTGTGGAAAGGTACAGTATCAGAAAAGTATTGTCTCCTGTACAAGTTTTCAGTAAAGAACTTCCAGTCGGCTTCCAACACATGTTATGCAATCCATCTAGCAACCAAACATAAAGCCATGCCCATGAACACAGCAACCTGTCAACTTCCTAAGCATCCCTCCTCTTTAATGTGCTCTTCCTTATGCTGCTGCTACCTTCACTTGGTATCACAAAAGATGATCTCTCAACCTTCCCTAGATAAGGTTGCCAGTTCTCTACACCACTGCACCTTTCCCTTAGTACTCACATCATCTCCAACAGGTTTCAAAGAAGGGGAGGAGGGCTTTTATCAGAAGTTGCTTCACTCACACCTTGCAGCAATTCTACAGCAGGCAAGATATCTGTTCCCATGTCAGTTGCAAGTATCTAAACATTTGCATTGTGTCTATCAACAAAAAGAATAAAAGAGGACTCATCATATACCTTGGTCCTGGCGGGTGGAGGCATTGCTTCTGCTTTGCTCTGCTCCCAGGCAGATTTTGTCCTCCATGTGCACAGTGGAAGAACTGTGGAGAATTCCCTAAGACAACTTCCTTCACAATAAATACTTCACACTTCTACTTAAAGTGCTGTTAATGCAAGGAACTCAGAGTGTTTTGAAAGCCACAACTAAACCTGGTGATACCCCTGGAAAACTAGCAGGTCTTTGTTCCCTCATGTTGCCACAGAAATGCTAGGTGACAGCCAGTGGCAGGTTCTCTAGAACACAGCTCTTGCAGAATACAAGTAATTTGAAGTACAGTGTTCCACTGCAAAAATATGGAGCATTGTATCCTGAGGCAATTTGGAATGTTTGGAAACAGGGCAAGTGTGTTTGCTAACTACTTGCATCAAGGTATAGCACAGTATCATGTGCATGCACAAACTTCTGTCTTAACTGAATGTAACTGTTCACACCTTTCATGTTCTCAAAGCATTTCTTCCGTAATGACGATTATAGTGCTGCTACCTATTCAGGCTTGCATATTCATTTGTGCTCATCTCTGTGCTTTTTACAATTTTGTTCCATATGCCCTGAATATACTCTTATCATATATTCTTAGATTTGCCATTTTTAAATGCCCTTTCTTGGGCCTTCACAGGGCCAGTTTGCATGCACTATTTCTGATTTAAAGAGAAGTCAACCATAAGAAAAATAAATCAAGATCTGTATCAGAGTCATATATGTATTCAGTTGGCTTACCAAACATATTACGCTAATAGAGATTTTGTCTTGTTGGTGATTCTTTGGCAGAGGAATGCCTGTCCAATGCTTATGATAGTGGGTGCTCCACACTGATGCTGGGCCAGTCATGAAGTCCATGTTCTCACCAAGCCCCTTTTGAGTGGGAAGAATTGTGCAAATTGGGCAATTGCATGGCATGCCCACTTCACATCTAAAGTTCTTCCACACAATGCTAATTTACCCAATAAATGTGCAAACTGACATCAGGTCTTGCCTTGTGCCACCAGACAAGGCTGCCCTAACCCTGTCCTCACCACCCCTTGACAAATCTTGCTGTCACTTATCCCAATATGCATAAGCCAGACATGACCTCTTAAAGAAGGAGCAGCTTATTTTATTAAAGGGGTTACAAAGCATAGAATGCAAAGGACAGTGATGCACTGGAATTAACAACTGAGCTGGGAGTCAACTCTGCATTGTAAGGGAGGTAGATGTTTACCTGGGTGCTACTGCTGTAAGCTTGGAGGAATGTTATGTGTACCTTATGTTTAAAGCTGGAGACATTTCAACACAACCTGCTTTTCCTAGCCAAATGGGATTTCATTCCAGCCTCTTCTGGTTACCTCATCTGATATGTGCACTAGTATAAATTATTCCAAACTGCTCCTCCTTTGTGCCCCCAAAAGGGCCAGAAATTTCTTTCTTCATTTTATATATTAGAGATATAACCTAATATTTGCTTCAAATATCATGAATCATAAGTGACAGTCACCAAGGAGGATGTGAAAAAATTTATTTACAAGGGTGAGTCTACTGATAATAAATTCTGTCACAAGCTAATGTTACTTTTTGTTAGGATCATGCCAGGGGACAGAAAAAAAGCAACACTGTCTTGCAACATAACTGAATAAAACCAGTTGTTCCTAAAACAAGTTTTAACCTGAAATGTGTTAGGTTACAACAGTATAACTGTTCCCTAGCATCTGCACAGTTGGTTTTTTTTTTTAAGATTTATATCACACCTTTCTGCCAGTTTAGTCCTCCAATTTGGTTTACAATTGAATTAAAGCAAGCCAAATATAAAAACACAATAAAAGAAAAACAAAACAATTGATCAAATGACAAAACTACCAATGAGAGAACAGCAACCCAAAGCAACCAATAATCAGCACAGATCCAAAAGCTGCTAATGACCCCCATAAATAATATTTTAACTTGGTGTCTCAAAAGCAACCATGAAACTCACTTGCCATATCTGTATGAGAAAGTCATTCCGAAATCTGGGTGTCACTCCTGATCAAGCCCTGTCCACTGTACCCACCTCTGCATCTCTGCAGGAACGGACACTTTAGGTAACAGATACTCCCAGGAGCAGAGTGCAGATATCCCAGCTTCAGACCATCTGAGAGAGGAGTTGCAGCTTGTTCTGGCCCTTCAGATGTTTTTGCCTATGACTTTCACCATCTCTCACCATATACCGTGCTGGCTATGACTAGCAGGTCAAGTAGTGCACACTTGATCTAGGACTTCTTGATGTCTCTTATTTCCTTCAAGGTATTGTCATCCTCTTGCCCTAGCCCTTGCTTAAAACCTATGCTATCTGTTTAAATCTTTTTAAAGTTTTAAATCTTTCCAGTTGGCATTGCTTTTCCTTTGCAATTGCTTTCTTTACAAGCATGGTGCTTTCACAGATCACTCCACTACAGTACAAAAAGAAACAGCATTAATGTGTATCTTTGGCAATATGAGGCCAGAGGAGAAAATGGAAGGACAATGAAACTAGTGAATTTTAAAGTTAAAGGATGGGCATATAATTAAGTTAGCCATCCATATATGGACAATTGTTCATTTATGACTGGGTATAACTCAATGTAACAACCAAGGTAACATGTTGTTGATGTGACAACAACAATAGGCAACATGTTTGGAAGCACACAGAGCCTTCTTGCACCACACAGAACAGAAAGGCATTCAGTGAGTCCTTGAGTGCAAGGGGTTAAGCCATGGCATTACAAAACACTTCCATTGATACAGATGAAGAGAAAAAAGTGTTGGAAAAGAGCCTGGTTGAGTCTAAAGAACTGCTTTAATAATTTTTCAGAGCCAACCAGCTCGCCCTCTACTGGATGTATTTAGCAAATATTTTCCCATCCATAGCAGAGCAGTTGCTTGCCTGATACCAAATTTTAAGATTGTGAATGATTAGAGACTGAATTAACAAACTGGGCTGACTGAGATATGAAATCGTCCTGCCTCTCTTTCACCTTATCCCTTCTGCTAGGAGTGTTCCAAGTTGGGTTCATACTGGGTCAGTCTCTATCAAAACTATGATGGTAGCATGCTAAATCATAACAGACATTTATAGAAGGAATTTCATCAGCAGCATACCTTGTTGCCTGGTATTTATTGCTCTGTGCTTTGCATTTTACACTAGGGGTGGATTGTATGTGTGTTAAATACCATGAGTACTGCATTTCTTGAAAGTAAGGAAAGAGGTGTGGATGCACTGGGACAAGGTTGCCACTAAAGCCACACTTTCAGTTCCTGGCTTATCAGGGGTATAAGCAACAAGGCCAGCCATTATCAGGGGAGGTGACCCAGCTCGCTGTGCCGACCCACCTTTAACAGCCAAATCTTGATACCAAGCTTGAGTATCAAGTAATTGCTGGCTTCTACCTCTACTTGCCAGGGAGGAGCTGCACAGAAGTATGGATATATATCGCATTCAACTTTGGATGAGCAGATTTTTGTGTTGGAATACTGTGGCAAAATGCATCCCTACACCAAGTTTCCAATCAGCCAGATACCGCTTGCTGTGGAACAATTTTCACACAATTACACATTACATATGGGATTGCACTGATCCAGTGTTCTGACAGAAACTTCAGTCAGATTGGGCAGACCTTCCTCGTAATTATTGTAGTCATAATGAAAGAAAACGAATTTATTAATGTACTTGCAGTGAGTAACAGCTAGTGCAACCAGCCTATTATTAATAGTTTATTTTATGATTCATTTTACTTTTGATTGATCAAATGCAAATTCATTTCTTTGTTATCAAAACATCAATATTTATACATTTTAGGATATGAAAGGACAAGTTATGTTCTTTTTCATAAAGCAATAGCCTAAACAAATACACAAACACCTTAAGACTCAGCTCTAACAATTAAACTGTTCCATCAATTAATTAGTGAAAAGTTTAGATGATTAATCTGCTAGTTAGCACTTGCATCATTCTACTTTTTAGACAACCATTTCTTAAAATTGTCAGCAGTAGCACCCATGTATCTAGTAAAATGGTTTCATTTGTTCTCTGTTTTATTCTTTAACAAAATCTCATGTAGAATTTATTGACCATTGTACTTCAGAGAATAAAGATTTCTCCATTTTAAATAAGTAACTGGCTGGTATGTAGCTGATATGTAGCCAACATTTTGTGCAGTATCATATGCTGTCATGGCTAATAGTTAAGATAGCAATGGTTGGAGTTTTGGACTTGGAAAATTCATGTTCTAGTCCCCATTCAGGCATGAAGCTCATTGGGTGATTTTCATTGGGTCACTGACTCTCAAGCTAATGTTCCTCAGAGAGTTGTGAAGGTAAAGTGGAGAGCAAGATGATGATGCAAACTACTTTGAGTTCCTTGTAGGAAAAAATTAATATAATAGATGCATCAGTGAAGCTGAATTTAACTGATGCATTCTCAGTTTTTACCCTGTTGGTTCGATCCAGACAAGATGGAGGTGGTGTTGGTGGGTGGTTTGTCTGCCCAGTTGGGTGATATTCAACCTGTTCTGGATGGGGTTGCACTCCCCTTCAGGGAAAAGGTTTATCGTTTAGGGTGCTCTGGGATCCAGAGCTGCCACTTGAGGCACAAGTGGACTCAGTGGCATGGAGCACCTTTTATCAGCTCAGCCACAACCCTTTCTGGACACAGAGAGGCTACCTACAATTTATTTATTTGTTTGTTTGTTTATTAAAACATTTCTATGCCGCCCCATCGCAATAAAGCCTCGGGGTGGCTTACAACAGTAAAAATTCAAACATATAACTGCAGTTAAAAACCCACCTGCCCCCCCCTCCCCGGTGCATCTTGGCAAAACCCCTTAAAATACAATCTAAATTAACAAATTAACCATTAAAATATGATTTAAATAAAAAGGTCTTCGCCTGGCGCCAAAAAACAAATAACGATGGCGCCAGGTGGACCACTCTGGGGAGTGCATTCCATAGACGGGGCGCCACCGTAGAGAAAGCCCTCCTCCGGGTACTCACCCTCCCAATCTCATTCACAGAGGGTTCCCGGAGGAGAGCCTCTGTTGCTGATCTCAAGGGGCAGGAGGGCATATATGGGCGTATCCAGGTCCCAAGCCGTTTAGGGCTTTATAGGTCAAAACCAACACCTTGAATTGGGCCCGGACTTCAATTGGGAGCCAGTGGAGCTGACAGAGAACTGGGGTTATATGAGAAGAATGCCCAGTTCCCGTCAGCAACCTGGCAGCTCTATTCTGCACCAATTGAAGTATCTGGACCGTCTTCAAGGGCAGCCCCACGTAGAGCGCGTTACAGAAGTCTAATCGGGATGTCACCAATGCGTGTGTCACTGTCTCCAGGCAGTCGTAGTCTACAAAGGGATGCAGCTGATGTATCAGCCGAAGCTGGAGGAAAGCATTCCTCACCGCCGCTGCCACCTGAGCATGTAGTGACAGCTTCGGGTCGAGGAGCACCCCCAAGCTGCAGACCTTGTCCTTTAGAGGGAGTGCAACCCCATCCAGGACAAGGCCCAAGTCCCCCATTCCAAGGCCTGAGCCGCCCACCAAAAGGACCTCCGTCTTGTCTGGATTGAGCTTCAGTTTATTGGCCCTCATCCAGCCCATTACCTTGGCCAGGCACCTGTTCAGCACAGCCACCGCCTCACCTGGATCAGTTGAGAACGAGAGGTAGAGCTGGGTATCTTCAGCGTACTGATGATTCCGCAGCCCACACCTCCAGATGACCTCTCCCAGCGGTTTCATGTAGATGTTGAATAGCAAGGGGGACAAAATGGACCCCTGTGGTACTCCATGGCATAGCTGCCATGGCACAGAGCCATAGTCCCCCAGCACCACCTTCTGAAATCGGCCATTGAGATAGGAGCAGAACCACTGCCAAGTGGTGCCTCCAACCCCCAATCCCGCTAGCCTATCCAGGAGGATACCATGGTCAATGGTATCGAAAGCTGCTAAGAGGTCCAGGAGAACCAACAGAGACGTACTCCCCCTGTCTCTCTCCCTGCACAGGTCATCGTACAGGGCGACCAAGGCAGATTCAGTGCCGTACCCGGGTCTGAAACCGGATTGAAATGGGTCCAGATAATCCATCTCATCCAAGAGTGCTTGGAGTTGTCCCGCCACCACCCGCTCTAGCACCTTGCCCAGGAACGGGATGTTGGCCACCGGTCTATAATTGGCGGCCACCTCTGGATCCAGGGAAGCCTTCTTTAGGACTGGCCGGACTACCACCTCCTTTAAAGGGGCAGGTACCCAGCCGTCTCTTAAAGAGGCATTGACCACCTCCAGGATCCAGGGCCCAATCCCGTCCTTAGCTGTCTTAAGTAGCCAAGAAGAGCATGGGTTTAGTAAGCAAGTTGTAGGGCGTACTTGTCCAAGCACCTTGTCCACATCATCAGGCCTCAACAACTGAAATTCATCCATAAATTGTAGACCAGATGGCATCCATGGCAACTCCCCACCAGAATCTGATACCAAAGTAGAATCGAGCTCGCAGCGTATCTGAGTGATTTTCTCTCGAAAATGCTTGGCAAACTCGTCACAGAGGGCCTTCAAGGGCGGCACCAGATCTTTCCTTGGGCTTGGATGTACTAGCCCCTGCACCACTCGAAAGAGCTCCGCTGGACGGCATTGTGAGGAGGCAATGGAAACGGAGAAGAATTTCTTCTTCGCCATCCTCACCGCCACAGCATAGGCACGATAGTGTGCACTTAAGTGTGTTCGGTCAGATATGTGTCGTGATCTCCTCCACCTACGCTCTAGACATCTCCCAACCTGCTTCATCACCCGTAATTCAGTCATATACCATGGAGATGAACGGGCTCCGCCAGGTGGGAGAGGACGCTTGGGAGCGATCGTGTCAATAGCCCTGGTCATCTCCCCATTCCACAATTCAACCAGGGCCTCAACAGGATCACCAGCCTTGTCAACCGGAAAATCCCCCAGAGCACTCAGGAATCCTTCAGGATCCATCCTGCTCCGGGGGCGGACCCACACAATTGGGTCCATACCCTTACAGAGGGAGAGGCCACTTTCAAGCTCAAACCTTATGAGGAAGTTCTCCATGCTCTGGTCACATCTCTTTTGGGTACTGCAATGGGGCGTATGTGGGGCTGCCTTTGAAAATGGCCTGAGACTCCAACCGACCCAAAACCGGGCAGCAAGGCTATTAATGGGGATTGACTCACACGAACACATCTCGCCAGTCCTCCAGCTGCACTGGCTCACAGTTGAAGCCCAGGCCTGATTCAAAGAGCTAGTATTAACATTTAAAGCCTTGATTTTCTTTTTGTATGTTTTTAATTTTTGCTAACCCAAATAAATATAAAATAACTAAATAATAAATAATAATGATGAAGGCTGTAATCCTACACAGCAGAACTTCTTCACAAATAAATATGCATAGTATTGCTCAGTGACGATCACAGCTCTAATTACAGTCCATTCCAGTTTCAGCCAGACTGCTGCATGGATAAATCATACCAAACACTTCATTCTGACCAGTCACAATGGATGGATATGCATACTATACAGCAGAATCTTCTACACCCTATTCTCTGTTCTAAATACCTGTTATAGAATTGCACTTAACCAGCTAGTTAAGGCTAGAGGTATTTCTGAAACCTACTCAATACCTTATTCAACTACAAAAAGACCGCAAAGCTGAACTGATCTCCCACTGCAAGATGAAGGGTAGGAAGCTTTGCAGCTTGTGCGACCAGCTGTCCCATTTGGTTCATTCATATTCTCATGCAGGGCTCTCACAGCCACTCAGTGGCTCAGAAAACATGAATGAAGTGAGGGCCTGCAAAGAGACAATGACAGCAGCATAAGCCTAAGTCCTTCCAGAGAGGTGATAGCAGAATGTTGCAGGGCAGCTGAGGCCATTCATGGACTGTGTGGGCTAGGCTGACAAAGAGCCTGAAAAGACCTCTGGACAAAGCAGCCCAAGGGTAGCACTTAGCTTAATTTTATGCTGCACTGGCCCCATGAAGGTGGGGATAATCATACTTAAGGAACAGTAGCTACACTCCTAATAAGGTTCAGAGTAAAACTGGGGTCATCATCAAAGGAAAGAGAATAGTCCCATCTGGTGCATCTAATACTTTTGTGTGAGGGTGGGCAACACTCACATTTCTATATACAATTTATGGAAGGTAATGTCAAGTTTTGCTTGCCATGGCAGTTGTACAGTATATCTGCTGATACCCCAAGCAGAAGTCCTCTCAAATGAAGAGTAAAAGTATTGGATAAAAGAAAAATCTCCAAATCCACAATGATGGAATACGTTCACAGAGTCAACCAAAAGTTCATCCCAAAAACATTGGTTTAACTCAATAAGAGGGATTACACAAATGTGGATTTTGGAATCTCTGAAACTTCCAAAAGGTGTCTGCATGTTTAACTGATGCAAGAGAACACAGACTGCGGCTCTGGGAAGTGAGTTCTAGTTCCCGTTGTTACGACAACAGAGTCATGCCTTCAGTACTGCTGCTCTTAGAATACTAGCATAGAACTTTTAGATTAAAGATGTTGTTGTTGTTGTTAGTCGCGAAGTCGAGTCCGACCCATCGCGACCCCATGGACAACATTCCTCCAGGCCCTCCTGTCCTCCACCATCCCCCGGAGTCCACTTAAGCTCACACCAACCGCCTCTGTGACTCCATCCAGCCACCTCATCCTCTGCCGTCCCCTTCTTCTTTTGCCAGCTATTGTTCCCAGCATTAGACTCTTCTCCAGGGAGTCCCTCCTTCTCATTTGGTGGCCAAAGTATTTGAGTTTCATCTTCACTATCTGGCCTTCTAAAGAGCAGTCAGGGTTGATCTCCTCTAGGACTGACTGGTTTGATCGCCTTGCGGTCCAAGGGACTCGCAGGAGTCTTCTCCAGCACCACAACTCAAAGGCCTCAATCCTTTTGCGCTCAGCCTTCCTTATTGTCCAGCTTTCACAGCCATACATTGCAACTGGGAAAACCATAGCCTTGACTATACGCACTTTTGTTGGCAGGGTGATGTCTCTGCTTTTTAGTATGCTATCTAGATTTGCCATAGCTTTCCTCCCCAGAAGCAAGCGTCTTTTAATTTCTTGGCTGCAGTCCCCGTCTGTGGTGATCTTGGAGCCCAGGAAAATAAAATCTGTCACTACCTCCATTTCTTCCCCATCTATTTGCCAGGAAGTGAGAGGACCAGATGCCATGATCTTAGTTTTCTTAATGTTGAGTTTCAAGCCAACTTTTGCGCTCTCCCCCTTTACCCGCATCAAGAGGCTCTTTAGTTCCTCTTCACTTTCTGCCATGAGAGTGGTATCATCTGCATATCTGAGGTTGTTGATATTTCTCCCAGCAATCTTAATTCCAACTGGTGATTCATCTAGCCCTGCCTTTCTCATGATGTGCTCTGCATATAAGTTAAATAGGCAGGGTGACAGTATACAGCCTTGCCGAACTCCTTTCTCAATTTTGAACCAATCAGTGGTTCCGTGTCCGGTTCTCAGTGTTGCTTCTTGACCTGCATATAGGTTTCTCAAGAGACAAATAAGATGGTCTGGTACTCCCATCTCTTTAAGAACTTGCCACAATTTGTTGTGATCGACACAATCAAAGGCTTTAGCGTAGTCGGGACTTTATGGGCATAATGAAGACGGTATTCCAACTATTGATACACAGTAGTGGTGACACTCTATTTCAGGATGGAAGCTGCCAAATTCATTAAAGAGAGAATAAAAGGGGCCCCAATTTCATAAATCTTTGCATTCACGTTAGTATGATTGTGTCTTTCCTTCTGGTATGAACCTCTTGGGGTGGAACACTTGCCCCAGGTACCCAATGAATCTGAATAGTTGTCTAAATGTACCTGAAGAATTTTCTGCCTTGTCAGCAGTACTTGAACCTATGGCACTTGTGCTGCAGCTGGCATGCAGAGCCTCTCTGTTGGCACGCAAGCCCCGCATCGCCCCAGCAGTAGAGCATCGGATAACAGCTAACATAGGGGCCATGTGCATGCTCGGAAAGGAGTAGTGGCACCAGGTGATGACATCACGAGCTGCGACTCAATAGCCACAACTCGTCTGAGCTTTCGCATGGCTGATCAGTGCACTGCCAAGGATATATATATATATATGTATTTGCTTGGACTGGCTGTGAGTTATTTTTTTCTAAACTAAACCCTCAGTATTCAGGTTTTATTGCAGTGTTGGCACTTGGTGATAAATAAGTGGTGTTTGTGTTGCAGTTTGGACACTCAGTCTCTAAAAGGTTCACCATCACTGCCCTAGATGATCTGTGGAATACCAAAATGGCCTAGAACACTGACATTATTGCTCCTAAGGCAAGCGCCCTCTGCCTTCCCATGGGGCCAATGAAGATGTACAGCATGGCAGTGAGAGCAAAGAAGACAGCTTACTTCTCTGCTATCATTGTGTCCACACAAAATAGACTGGTGATGCTTCACTTTCATGTGTGAAGTCTTCTTTGCCTGAGGTTGGAGTGGGGGAGCTAAATGAAACAGTGGATTACTATGAATCCAGTATTTTGCTTGGCACCACCTTGGCTTGGACTCCAGCATTGGAGTAGGTCAGATTGTACAGCTAGATTTCGAGAATATAAACAGAGTATCTGGAATGTTATGGTCTGCAAGCTATGTACTCAACCCTTGCCTTTCTTGGCTGAAATGGGCAAGGTGGAGCTGATACATTGGCTAAGAAAAGTGATAAATGACACTTCGAAGGAAAGGATTATTCCCTCTTGCTTATAAGAGACAGTAAAAAGATCTTAATTAAATACAATTTTCCAGGACCCAAAAAATCTGTCTAACTATAGGCCAGTCTCAAGTGTACCCTTCTTGGCTAAGGAGCTCAAAAAGATAATGGTAAAGTAACTCCAGATGCACCTTCATGGTACTGATTATCTAGACCTATTTCAGTCAGGCTTCTGGCCAGGATACAAGACTAAGATTATTTTGGCCACATTGGTGGATGATCATGGGCCTAAGGTGTGCTGTTTTGCAGTGGGTCTGGTACTTTTCTGTTGGGACACATCCAGGAGGAGGCATTAGCAAACTTGCCTTTAGGACCACTGGCCTATGGTGTCCCATATGGTTGTATCATGAACTTCATATTATTTAATGTTCACATTGAATTGCTGGGAGATATTGTTCAAACATTTGGAATAAGGTGCCACCAATAAGTTGAAGGCCCCGTTGTTCTCACCCAACACCAAGGAAGCAGTCAAAATGTTGCACTGGCTCCTGGATGAAGGTAAACATGCTCATGTTAAATCTAGGCAAGGCACAGATCAGTGGAAACGAAAGTCTGAACAAAAGTCTGGCATCCAGCCTGCTCTGAAAAGGGCTGCACAGCCCCTGAAGGATAAAGCCTGTTGCTTGGGTGTGCTCCTGAACCCTAATTGTGCCTAAATCTTCAGATGACAGTGGTGGCAATTATTGTTTTTACTTGGTTACTCCAAGCGTGCCAGTGGAGACCTTCCTGAGTCAGTTTAGCTTGGTAACAGTTATGCTACATCACATTTAGACAGCTACAATTCACTTCATGTAGGGATATCCACGACCTGTATCTGCAAGCTTCACCTGGTGCAAAATGTGACAGCTAAGTTGCTAAATGGTACACAGTATTGGTGCCATTTTTCACCTGTCTTGAGAGTTGATTCCCAATTGCCTCTGGGCTCAAGTCAAGGTGTTGGTTTTAACCTTTAAAGCCTTCATCAACTTGGGACTTGGCTGTCTAAAGGACCACCTATCTCACTACAAACCTGTCTGGACATTGAGATCTGCAGGAGAGGCCTTCTTGAAGGTTTGTCATGTGAAAAGGCTTCCTCTTATATTACTCCCAAACTGTGGAATTTGCTCCCTGAAGAAGTAGAATCGGCCTTTACCATATTCCTTGTAGAAAGGATGCAAAGCAACAACTTTTTACTGCAGACTGTTAACATATTTATTTTGATGTTTTACTATTTTCAATGTTGCTTTTTCATTGTTTATCATTTGGTTGATTTAAACTGCTGTGTATCAACTTGGTAGCTTTTCTGGAAGTTAAGAAAAATACATACATACATGTTCTTGGGAGTGCTCCTCGACCTGGAGCTGTCCTTGGAAGCCCAAGTGACAGTGGTGGCAAAGAGCGCCTTCCTTCAGCTTCGGCTAATCTATCAACTGCGTCCCTACCTGGAGTAGGATTGCCTAGCAACAGTAACACACGCATTGGTTACTTCCCAGTTGGATTTCTGTAACGCGCTTTACGTGGGGCTGCCCTTGAAGACAGTCCAGGTACTTCAGATGGTGCAAAATAGAGCTGCCAGGATGCTGTTGGAGACTGGGTGTTATTCTCATATAATCCCAGTCCTCTATCAGAAGTCCGGGCTCAATTCAAGGTGCTGGTTATTACCTGTAAAGCTCTAAATGGCTTGGGACCAGGGAATGTCTTTTTCTCTATATGCCCTCCTGTCCCCTAAGATCAGCAACAGAAGTCCTCCTCTGGGAACCCTCTGTGAAAGATGTTAGGAGACAGAGTACCCGGAGGAGGGCCTTCTCTGCGGTGGCGCCCTGACTATGGAATGCGCTCCCCAGAGAGGTTCGCCTGGCACTGTCATTATATGTTTTTCAGCATCAGGTTAAGACCTTTTTATTTAATCAATATTTTAATATATCTTAATATTGAATTTTACGGTTGTATTTTTATTAACTTGCAGCCAGAGTGGGTTGTCAATTTTATTTATGTTGTAAGCTGCCCAGAGACACAAGTAATTGGATGGCATATAAATTTTATAAATAAATAAATAATAAATGTTCATAACAAATGCTTAACTAAAGGGGCATATGTAAACTTACAAGTAATGACTATAATTTACAAGTGGCTGGGTATATATCTGCAACCCACAGACCCGAAAGCAGCAGGAATGGAGACTAAACTTCATTCTTGTCTCAGCTGGAGCCTTGAAGCTGTACTGGGATGACAGTGTGCAGCAGGGAAGAGATCAGCTGCTACAGACAGAAAGTGACTGACTACAGCTGCCTAATACCAAATAATTAGTATTTACATGCAAGTCATTATAAATCAATAGCGTTAGAAGATGATGGCCAAAATGTATAATGAGATGATTTGGATTCACTGGGTATACTGTATCCTGCTTGCCTTTTCAAAACAAAAACCATGGATTAACTTTATCTTTAATTGTTACTTTTACACATATGTTAAAAATGGAGATTGGTGGTACTGTAATTAGAACAGTATTGTGGATAAAGTCTTTACCGCATCTAAAGCTTGCTAGATAAAATTAAATAAGGACACAAGATAAAATAAGAACTCCATCTTGGCTCCTTCTTAGTATTATTGATACTATTTTCCTCTCTTACTGAAATCAATGTTTGAGAGTCACAGAGAGGGCACAGGAAGACTTGGTTGTTATGGATGCAAGCTCTCCCTCCATCCACCTCAACTATATCCCGTTTTTTCTCTACCACCATTGAAACACTGATGGCGGATGAGAAATGTCAGTTGGAAGTTTTGCTGCAGCAAGAAAGAGGCCTTTAGTGCAGATCTCCCTCTCTACCTGTGGATACTGCAATTCAAACTATCCTATGACCTAGGATGCCCCTCCCAGGGATACGACAGCATGCTTAATTGCAATCCAAATGTTTAAATCTAAACATCCAAACATTTAAAATGTCCCTTTAATGCAAATACTTGAATTTGTTCCAGTACAATAAAAAGAAATAGGCACATTTTAATTTATGTTCTTAATTTCACTGCTCATTTTCTCCTTCTTCTCACAGGTTCGGTCATATTATCCTCCTGTGTGGGATAAACATAATGTATGGCGTGATCCAAGTGGGTGTCTAGAACCTCAAATAAAGCATGTGGAACACTGAAGTTTGCATCACTTGGTAAAAGGGATTCCCAAAACTAGTTCTCCAGAGAGGTTTATGTACTGCTGGATGTGCCTGATAAAAGGCTACTTCACACATTATATGTTTTAGGTTAATATATATGTTAAATGCATATCAAAAAATTATGTGTGTGTGTTAAACATTATACCAGTGAATGGAGATTGGCTGCAGCTCTCTACAGTGTGTCTAGTTGCTGACAAACCCAGGTTTGCTACTACATAATGTGTGAAAATGCCCATACAAAGTCAAATAGCCATCTGTCATAATGGCTATGCTACAAAGCAGAATTGAGTGTACTTGACTCTGAAGGAGCTTTTGTTATTGCCTGGAAAGCTTCTCTAGTATTTTGCATGAGGACAGTACTGGCAGAGCAGAGAGAAATAAAAGGCTGCATGCATGCGCGTGCGCGCGCACACAACACACATGACTTATATACATATGCACATGCATACCCATGCACAGACAGCCTGTCCAATTTTGTGGTGGAATAAAGTAATGAAGATGCATAGAAATGCATTGCCCTGTGTGTCTTTGGCCTGTTGAAGCCCCTTCTGCTCACCACTCTGTTTATACATGATAGACAACTAATTAACATCCAAGCCTCTTGAAAGGTCTTTTCAGAGGTAATGTACTGACAGATTATGTCAGTAAGGAGCACTGATTTGTCTAAGCAGTGATCACATTGTTTCAGACTGAATGAGGTGAATATTAAACTGCTTTAAATGCACTCTTCATAAAGCACTAATTACATACTCCCAGGGGAGAACAGGCAAGGAATACTAAACAGCAGAAAAGTCAACAGAGTTCTTTTTATAGTATGTTGCTGGGTTCTGTGTTTTTCTTTCTCTTGCATTCACTCTCTCTCTCTCTCTCTCTCTCTCTCTTACAGTAAAATCACAGCACGCTGAAGAATACACATTTATAGCACAATGGTTTACATCTAATTATATGGCAATCATTAGTTTTAAACTGGCTGTATTATATTTTCTTTGATATATTGTGCCCCCCAGCATCACTCTGCATCAAACATTTTTAATGGCAGATTTTCTCCTCTTCTAACAAATGATTTTTTTTCTCTAGAATTTGCTTATTGTCCTTGCTTTTTTAAAAAATCTGATTTAAATTGGCAGGAATAAAAAGGGCAAATGGAGGGGGGAACGTCTGTTTAAGCAAAATACAAATCTGCATACTCCCTCCTGGAATAGTACATTTTATTAACTACTAGATACTGTATTCATTTTTTAGAATTAAAAAGAAGCAGTAATCATCCAACAGTACTTTCCCATGGCTCTTGCTGAACCCCTGGGTTCAACAGTATAGCTATTCCAAAAGCATAAAAGACTTTGGTCTTTTCTTTTTTTTTAAGTGCAGCTAGGGAATTAAAGTAAGCACGAGCCAGATGAAAATATAATTCTGGAATTCTATTATTCTACAGATATCAAAAGAAACAAGGAGAGGCAGTGCTAAGCAGCTCTATTTCCAGTAACATCTTCCCGAAACTGGACTGATGGGTTTATGGAATGCAGCAAAGCCAAGAATGACAACAACAGGAATGTGGTCAAGGTGTCTGTTCTTCCAGCCAAAGAACAGCTTGGTTTCCAGCACCATACACTTGAGTCATTAAACCAAGCTTATGTCATACTAACATTTCTCAAAGTATAAGATGCACTCATGGTGCTAACAACGGAGACCTAAACGCACTCTGATGTCTTTTTGGTATATCTCACCCTCCAAGACCTTCTGGGTTAGAACTGCAGGGATGTCTGAAATCAGTTTTCTATCTTTCTTTCCTCTCTCAATATTTTTCTCTTAATATTCCCTAATTAATATAATTAATATTATATAAACCAAAATAAATCAAGGATCAAATGGATCAATGAATCAGAGTGAAAGATAAAACAACTTCTATGTGTTTTCTGATTAAAACCTGAAAAATATAAATCATACTGTAAATACCATTTACAAAACAATTTAAACCAGTCAGTAATGAAATCTCAGGATCAGATAAGAGTTATTGTATGCTGTCAAATGACTGGGAGAAAAGGAAAGTATTAACCTGCTGCCAAAACTACAGAAATGTTGGCAGCAGGTGGACAACAGAGAACATTTCACAAGCAGGGGTCACCACCGAGAAGGCCCCTTCCCTTGCTGCCGCTCTCGAAACCTCTCCTGTAAGAGGTGGTCCTCAGTTGGCAGTGGGTAGGTTCACACAAGGACAGGCATGCTAGCACACATTTCAATCCTGACTCATGTATGATTTTAAAGGTCAAAACCAGCACTTTTGAAAGAATCAGGCAGCCCATGTAAGCAGGTCAGAATTGGTGTTAAAAGTTCAGTCCTTCTGGTCTCTGTGCTCTGTCTGGCTGCTGTCATCTGCAGAATCTGCAACTTCTGAAATGTTTTCAGGGATATGGAGAACACTTGCCACCAACAAAAGTTAGTGGATGGCCCTCTGTGACACTGATTTAGGGTATATGTGTTTAACTCTGGAGTTTAACTCTGTGTGTGTGTGTGTGTGTGTGTGTGTGTGTGTGTGTGTTCCAAACATTGTTTCTAGCCTTATTTTCATTTTATCATTATGGGGGGTGGGGTGTGTATGAAAGAGAGAGACAGAGACAGAGAGCATGCAACAGAGAGAGAGAGAATGGGTTGGGAGGGGAGTCTTCGTGTTTTTGCAAAAGGCTCCTACAGGCTTCCCAAGGGATATTCTTATCAGGGATGCCCATACTTCTTCTGAGCATCCCAGTTTTTATTCATTACAAGATCTGCATATTCTAAAATGTTGCACTGGACTCCTTCTGAGTAGGCCTGGTCAGGTAGCATCTTTGTAATGGGTGCCCTTTGGGACAAGGGCATGACGATTCAGATGCTCCAGAACACGTTCCTCTATTCTACAGACTGCTGTTCTGTGTGGTTTTGAGAATGTCATGTATCATCATCATCATCATCATCATGGCTGTGTGGATCGCCCCAGACCCGCCCACATCCACTCATCCTCTTAGAAACACTTTGTTTTCTATGGACTGGGAGCTGTTACAGGAATCAGGAGAACATGGGTCTCAAGGAGCACTTTGGCCTAGCTGTGTGATTTTCCTACCCCTTTGCATGTTTTATGTCTCATTTTCTCTTTACATGGTATGGATTACTGCTGCCCTGTCCTCACCCCACAGTTTGTCACCACCATCCCATATTCGTAGCTCTGTATTGCAGAGGAGAGATCACAATACTGAAGGCAAGATGTGCACGAGGAATGTCTTGACTAACAAATATTGTTCCTGTTATTATTTATTGAATTTATGTGTCACTTCCCACTGCAAAAAGGAGTCTTAAACCAATTTATACACACAAATGCAGACACCTATAATTAATATAACAGAATAACTGAATTCACTAGAAACCATAATCAGCACATAATCTTTAAAAATAATGAGTAGCATCCAACAGTGTCCCAATGCTAATACTAATGATGCCACACTAGCATAAACCAACACCTAAACAACATAATCAGTGCTTCCTAGGGCAATGGAAAAAAAGCCACCATTTGCTGCTGAAATTCCCTTGTTTTCCTCTAGCCTCAGCAAGCATTGCTTGTCTTATCCAAATTACTTCAGAGCTGTCACTGGCACACAGTTGGATACTACCCAAACACCATAAAATAAAGTTTGTCCACACCACACACAGTCTTCTCCAACCATCACAGCCTGGAATGAACACCACAACAGTTGGGTCACAACTAATACCCAAATGCCTGGGGAAGCAAGTACATTGTCACCTGTTTCAAAATGGCAAGCTCCCTGGGGCAGAGCATGCTTTCCACATGAACAGTTAAACATGAAATTCCTAGGACAGATCTTGCCTTTGACAAGACATGGGTCTCTCAGCCTCAGCTCAAGAATAATGCAGTATTAACCTATCTTAAAGGGGTGTTGTAAAGATTATTAAAGGTTATTAGATTGAAAACACTACAGAACAATATAAATGTCAGGTGCTATCTTAATCTGATTAATTAGTCTATAGGATTGTTGGTTTATTTAATATTCAGGAAGTGGGGTTACAATGTAATTTTGATTTCATTTGGGTTGTGAAATGATTTTATAATCAGTATAACATATGCAAAGTTTATTGTACAGTTCACTAAAATATAATAAAAATTCAAAGCATACCACACTGCAAGTCGATAAAATTTATTTCCAATCGCTCTGTTTTTTGAAGCCTCCACTCAAGAGTCCCCTGATATTTCTTCAGTTTCAGCAATTGTCTACAGCAGTTTTGGAGGGTCAAAGTAGAGAATCTTTCATTTAATATGGCACATCTGGGGTGAGTCACTGGCAGGAAAAGTTACTGTTTCCCCAGCATAGCTGCAGAGTGCTACCTAAAAGATTTTATGAGCCAAATACTAGGTTATAACTGGGTTCAGACACTACAATAACCTCCACAGAAAGGATGAGCATTGATTTGCTGGGTTCAGACAACACAACAGGCCATGGTGGTTTGTTTTGTTTTTGCTTTTACCAATGTTGGTGTAGTGAGCTCTTGAGTCTCAGGCTCCAAACCACAAGACAATCCTTTACAATGCAGATTTGTGTTGACACATCACAGCTAACGAGACAATGCAACTCTAACAGCCTTCTATTAAGCTGAAAAGAAAAGAGAGTTGAACCCAAACTAGAAACTTCTTCCCAGTCTCCCCACCTTAGTAATGCTGCAATTCCACCCTTTGTGGGCTCCAGTTGGTTAAGAGCCCTCAGGTGAGATCTACCCAAGTCCTCTAACTAGAGAGCTTGTCTCTCCTGACACCTCATCCTAGGATCAAGGACAGGATCGGGCACTTGCCCTCCTTCCTCTTCTGAAACTTTCCCATCTCTTCCAAAATAGGTGTACTCCCATGGTCAGCCTGAGAAACTGCAGGAGGTGACCTTCATGGAGCTTCAAAGGCTTCTGCCCCTCATTGATCCTCCTGCCCCTGCATCACCTTCTCCACTTATTCTTCAGAATCTGGCAATCGATGCCCCTGAAAAGTCAGCAAAGAGTTAGTGCCTGGCCCATTCACTACAGTTAGTCTTTTGTGTTGTCTGAATTCAGTTGTAGTACTTCACCATTGCAACTTTCGTCTTTAGAAACCATTATAAGAAACAAAGTTTTGTTCTATGGTTTCCCTGATTTGTTGTGCTATCTGAATCCAGGATCATGGTTTTCATAGTCATGGTATGCAACTACCACAGACTCCTTGGGAAAGAGTGGCAGCTGCCTAAGCCCCTCTGGCCATCTAGCTTCAATGTGTGGACCAGTGAGGAAGAGGCAGGTGACACAAGCAAGGAGTGATGCACCTTGGGACTGAATTTCAGGCACAGCAGCTGATGGGATACATACCAACAGTGAGAGGACTGAGTGGGGAGAATGAAAACTATGATAAAGTTGAAACCACTTGCTCATCTGTCAGGTAGATCATGATTAAAAAAAAAAAAAACCCTCTGTGAACCATGGTAGCCATGCAGGGTTGTTTATCATGCTTTGTGAATGCAGACAGTGAATATGGGTTGTTATTGAACTCTGGAGTGCTACTGAAACATGTTGTCTGAACTGAACTGAGCTAACAAGCCATGGTAAATGCCAAGTTCACAACAAAACAAAACATGGATTCCTTCTATGAGTTGTTCAGGTTAATGAGCCATAGCTTGTTAATCACAGCTGAATTCAGACATTGCAATAACCCGCTATCCCTTGAATCAGCATTATTCTGTTGTCTGAAGTTATTCTGTGTCTTAGCTAGAAAGGACTGCTGGTCAATTTAACAGCTTGTCCTTGCTATTAATGCTAGAAATGCTTTGAAAAGTTTATTTCCTATACCTTTGCAGCAGCAAGAGCATACCTAAAGTTGTAGTTGATTGTGTTATTGATAGCTTCATGATAACTGATATGTGATAGTCTTATTCGACAGCTTTTTAACAATATCATTTATACAATGTCTTTAATATTTTGTCCTGATTTATACTTTTTGACTAACAAACTCTTCCAATTGCTATTTTCCCACCCCTCTTTGCTAAATTAAGGGAAATGAAAATGTTGGTAGCACCATTCATATATGACTGGAGCAGTATCCTGGCAGGTTCAACCCTGGGGGCACAGCCACTGCCTAGGGACAGATACGAGCAGGGATTGACTCTTATAGAGACAAACACATGCTGCACTGGCAGTGATGAGCCTCAGCTCCCCGCCCCTGCTGTGGCAACCCTTTATAGCCCAGCCTTTTAGGCACAAATAAATATCCATTTCTCATTCATCATTAGCTCTTAATATTTATGAACCTGGTTCAGGAAATGCTTTTGGTGGTAATAAACTTTAAATGCAACCCTTAGGGACATGATTTTGTGATATTAACACAACACAGTATCAAGCTCCCATAATAATCATGAGACTGAAAAATGCACTTATCCATGACAACAGAGAGGAGCAGAGGTTGAATAACAGACAGATGCGCTGCCATCTCTTTAAGTCAGATGACTTTGGGTTTTATACTTGCCATCAACAAAACTCTTGGTGATGATAATAAAACTGCTTCTGTTTGAATGTCTAATGTCCTTTGGACAACAGTTCTCTGGGCTGGCTTTACCAAGTCAAAAAATAAATGCATAGATGCCTATTACCTATTGACAGTCAACAAAAGTTCAGCATCTAAATGATATGTTTGCATTTTGAAAAGTGCAAGTTCCTCTGTGCCTTCTAAAACCCCTAGCTGCAATGTGCCACTTGCCAGCCACACATGTACAGATGCTCCCTGCCTGCCCAGAGTTCTGGGGGAAAGAATTTTTGCGAGAAGCAAGCGGTACCTGCAGAGTTCTTTGTAATCCCCACCTAATAAAATGCATTCTTGGGATATTAACAGGACCCATTAACTTAGAATCCTATACTCTCCTGGCTGAGTTCTGATACTTATCTGATGGGGAGAAGGATACTAAAACGGAGGAATAGCATTTGGGTGCCACAAATGGCATAGGTGGAAGACTGGCAAAATTAGGAAGAAGCAGGAGAGCTGGTGAAGCTGGACATGGAATAAAGTCAGGCCTTCACACGCCTGCTTTTTTAAGCACTGTGCTGCTATGAGGTCTGATTTGTTGTTGTTAGTCGCGGAGTCGTGTCCGGTTTGATCGCCTTGGAGTCCAAGGGACTCGCAGGAGTCTTCTCCAGCACCACAATTCAAAGGCCTCAATCCTTTTGCGCTCGGCTTTCCTTATGGTCCAGCTTTCACAGCCATACATTGCAACTGGGAAAACCATAGCCTTGACTATACGCACTTTTGTTGGCAGGTCTCTGCTTTTTAGTATGCTGTCTAGATTTGCCATAGCTTTCCTCCCCAGGAGCAAGCGTTTTTTAATTTCTTGGCTGCAGTCCCCATCTGCGGTGATCTTGGAGCCCAGGAAAATAAAATCTGTCACTACGTCCATTTCTTCCCCATCTATTTGCCAGGAAGTGAGAGGACCGGATGCCGTGATCTTAGTTTTCTTAATGTTGAGTTTCAAGCCAACTTTTGCGCTCTCCTCCTTCACCCGCATCAAGAGGCTCTTTAGTTCTTCTTCACTTTCTGCCATGAGAGGGGTATCATCTGCATATCTGAGGTTGTTGATATTTCTCCCAGCAATCTTGATTCCAACTGGTGATTCATCTAGCCCTGCCTTTCTCATGATGTGCTCTGCATATAAGTTAAATAGGCAGGGCGACAGTATACAGCCTTGCCGAACTCCTTTCTCAATTTTGAACCAATCAGTGGTTCCGTGTCCGGTTCTCACTGTTGCTTCCTGACCTGCATATAGGTTTCTCAAGAGACAAATAAGATGGTCAGGTACTCCCATCTCTTTAAGAACTTGCCACAATTGGTTGTGATCCACACAATCAAAGGCTTTAGCATAGTCAATGAAGCAGAAGTAGATGCTTTTCTGGAACTCCCTAGCTTTCTCCATGATCCAGCGTATGTTGGCAATTTGATCTCTAGTTCCTCTCCCTCTTTGAAATCCTGCCTGTACTTCTGGGAGTTCTCGGTCCACATACTGCTGGAGCCTAGCTTGTAGGATTTTGAGCATCACTTTGCTAGCATGTGAAATGAGTGCAATGGTGCGGTAGTTTGAACATTCTTTGGCATTGCCCTTCTTGGGGATCGGAATGTAAACTGACCTTTTCCAATCCTGTGGCCACTGGTGAGTTTTCCAAATTTGCTGGCATATTGAGTGTAGCACTTTAACTGCATCATCTTTCAGGATTTTGAATAGCTCAGTTGGAATACTGTCACCTCCACTAGCTTTGTTGTTGCTCAGACTTCCTAAGGCCCATTTGACTTCACATTCCAGGATGTCTGGCTCGAGGTCAGTTACTATCCCATCGTGGTTATCAGGGATGTTAAGCTCTTTCTTGTATAGTTCTTCTGTGT
>JAIXND010000621.1:21713689-21724217 GCA_023646645.1 Varanus salvator macromaculatus | reverse complement strand
CGCAGTAGTATACCTGATGGTCATCTGAACTAAATTCACCCATGCCTGTCCATTTTAGTTCACTGATTCCTAAGATGTCGATGTTCAGTCTTGTCATCTCTTGTTTGACCATGTCCAGCTTGCCTTGATTCATGGATCTTACATTCCAGGTTCCTATGGAGTATAGATCTTTGCAGCATCGGACTTTCCTGTCACCACCAGATACATCGGCAACTGAGTGTCCTTTCGGCTTTGACCCAGTCGCTTCATTCTTTCTGGCACTACTAGTACTAGCCCTCCGCTCTTCCCCAGTAGCATATTGGACACCTTCCGACCTGAGGGGCTCATCTTCCGGTGTCATATCTTTTTGCCTTTTGGTACTGTCCACTGGGTTTTCATGGCAAAGATACTGGAGTGGGTTGCCATTTCCTTCTCCAGAGGTCTGAGTACAACAGACTAAAAGCTAAGAAGCATGAGTGCTAACTGCAGTGGAACTATCTCCTACTTTGGATTTTGCTTTGTGCTTTGTGTGGCACTCTTACAAAAGCCTGCAAGGATTTGCTTTTCACTTTTTCCAGTTGTGTTAGTACCAGCATGCCCACTGCATACAAAATGTTATCCAGCAAGGTTCCTGCTTCTCAAAGAATCACAAAAAGAAACAACAAATAGAATTATGGGTACCATTGCAGGTTGCAGGTTCTGAGCAGACTATGTTGCAGGCTTCTGCTTGGGATCAGATAAGGTCAAGTGTCTTGGAGCTGATGCCACACAGAAAGCGCCAAGTGTTGCCGAGGCTTGAAGCCAGGCAGGATTATCACTATGTTGTTCCAATGAGGATGAAAGGGAGACAGAAGTTCAAATAGGAAGTTATTGGCCTTCAGGTTGGTTAGCTCTGCCTCGACATAGATTGAGAGGCCTTAAAAGAGTCCTGGCCTTTTTCATCAATCTCAGACCATGGTAATGCGGGAACTATTGTATGTTAGTGCTTTCTTGAACTGAGTCTGCAGAGCCTAAGGATGGTGATACAACCTCCTCTGGATGTGGATCTCCCTTTGGAAAAGTGAGTTCTGGGGAAATGGGTGTGATGTTTTTGCCAGCTGCCGCTGGAGCCTCTTCTCAGGACATGGGCCAGAATCGCCCAGAGCTGATGGTTCAGGGTGCTGGTTCATAGCATGTTGTTATTCTGGTCTGACAAGCTCTGCTCCCAGGAAAACAGCTTTCTTCAGTGCAAGGGGTTTTAAGGTAGGGATTAATAGATATAGGTTAAATATTTGGATAGCATCTTGAGCTTTAAGGCAAATTCATCAAAAGGGAAGTTTGGTGGTCTAGGTTGGTAGTGGACTCTCTGCCCTTAGCAAGGAAAGGTTGGGCAGAGACTTTTTAAAATGAGATATAATTATATAATATGTTGCATCCAAGGATGAGCTCAAATAGCTTTAAAATGGACTAGACAGCAATCTTATGCTCACTTTCATGGAAATAATCCCCACTGAATACATTTAGGTTTACAACTCAGTAGAGATGCATACAATTCCACTATTAAGACAAATTCATGGAGCATGCAGCTATCAATGGTTATATGTCATCATGGTTCTATGCAACCTTCAGGTTAAGATCTATATGCTACTTAAGGATGGTAAGTGTCTTCAAACCCCGCTTGTGAGCTTTCACAGACATCTAATGTAACACTATGGAACATAGGATGCTGAAGTTGGATGGGCCTTTCATGGGATCCAGCAAAGCTGATAGGTTTAAATGTGCTGCCTTGGAGCCTGTGACTTGTTGAGACTCTCTTTGCTCTACTTTCTTATGAGATTAACTTGTTCTATAGAGAGCAACAGAATGGGAAAGTCACAAAACAAGATAGTGAAGTCAAAATTAAAAGATGTACAGTAAATGTAACAAGAGAGCCTAAAAACACTGCTATCATGTATTTTCAGTAACACTTGCTTTAATTGCTTTACATGCTGTAAATTATAATTGTAATTAAAATATTCATTCTATCCTGATGCTACTTTTCTTATAAAAGCAAAGGTGTTTACAATAAGAATCAAGACCTCATTATGATATGTGGAAAATAAAGCTTCATCAACCTAACCACAACTAAAAGTGGTTTACCATCAAATTATAATTCAGAAGACCCATTAAAAGCTTTCTCAAATAGAAATGAGTTTCTGTAACATTAGTAGTATTAACATCTGTGGGTTCCACAGAGAAGGTAATTCCACAGATATGTAGCAATTGAGAAGAACACTTCAGAGGAGGGACCTGGAAAGAGGATCATTATGGCCAAGATCAGATGGGAGGAATCATCTGAAAGGAAGTGTACCAAAAGTTTAAGGTATGATCTATGCCCACAAGTTATTTGGTAGCCAGTGCAGTTCATAGAAAATTGGAACTTTCTGATATTGGCCAAGAGGTGGAGTGTTTCAAGGGCAAGCAGACAAGCTGGATAATTACAAAAAGATGAGTGACAATGGCTAAGTTTCTTTCCTTCAAATATAGTCAGAATCTCAACGTGGGCTATTGCTATTCTCTGGGCTTCAGGAGCATAGTCAGGCTACTTATCTAACCAAATCTAGATGAATGCAATCAATTAACATATGACTACCTATGCCCAATGCCCAGACAATTGGGATTCCTCATCAGCATTAGATTAATCTTGCTTGGCTTCCCTTTCTATTTTGCAATATTTTCCATCCAATGATGGAGAAAAAGAACTGTTTTCTAAAATATTGTAACATATAAATCAAATGAACACACAATGGCAAGTACCTAGCTAATTGTTTTTAATCTGTTGTATGTGTAGCATTCCAAATATATGACCATTTTCTTCTTATAATATGTCTTCACTTTGGAAGCAAAGTCACTGAGGTCACCCCCCCCCCCCCCCTCCCCTGTTGGAGATGCCAATTTTAATAAATACTTGGCCATTTTTCTTTCTTCAATTTCACTTTCTCATGTCTCTCAAAGATTCTTTGTTATAATATTTTAGATTGTTAGGCAAGATAAGGCAATGATTAATATGCTGGTAAGTCAGCACTCTCCTGTTGTCAATGGAGAATCTTAAGTCATATGCCAAAGTGCAGTTCGTGGACCTGGTGCAAGCACAAAGGCAAGATACAAAGAATTTAAAAATAAGACATGGTCCCAGTGGTTGATGTGACCATACACAGGTTTGCTTCTGAGGTACAAAAATTCCTTGGAAAGAAAGACTCATCCAGCCTTCCTCTCTCTCTCCTCTCTCTCTCTCACTGGCTGGCTGGCTGGCTGGTGCGCTCGCGCTCGCGCTCTCTCTCTCTCTCTCTCTCTCTCTAAAGAACATGAAAGAATCTGATAATTACTTCTATCTACCACTCAACTGTACTAATTACCAACCTATTTCTTCACAGTATGACAGACACAGGCTCTCCAAAACACATAGAGATAAATTAGCACTAATTGGTTTTCCTCTGGCTGTTTGAATTAGTATTTAAAGCTCCAATTACAAAGCAGAATAATTACTATTAATGTCCTGTCGCAGTACAAAAGGCAGATATCTCAAGAACAAAACCAGGTGTGTTATTACACTGATTACAGAATATTTAACCTGGCTTGTTAAGACAAAGGCGAAAGGAATGGAAAGACAATTAAGAATGGAAGGTAGTGGGAGATTCCTGCTGGGCATGGAGCCCTTCAGAACCTGGGATAGGGTGATTTGTTGGCATCACCAGCAGAAACCCAGCAGAAAAACAGAAGCTGATGAACAAACAAGTGCCAGTATGACAGAAAGCAAACAACAGTGGTATCAGTTGGGGGAGCTGAGCCAGCTCTGCAACAGGAAGGTGTGTGAAACATCTTGGCACAATTCAGGTGGGAACAATGGGAGAAAACTTGAATGCTCCTCAGGCGTGCTTTCCAACTTCCACTTTCTTGACATTTCAATCACACCAAATTGAGAGACATTGGGGAATACAAATCGCTGCCATCTCTCTTAAAGCTCAGAAGCATAAAAGACAATGAGTCTTGGAAGCTGAAAAATCTGTTTTTCCCCCAGCTCTCTCATTTGTCAAACTTCTCTTGCAATTTCTATTCCCATACTCTAGTCTTCTGTGCTCTCTCAATCTCTCTCTATGAAGATGGGCAAGGGGGTTTTGCTCTCTCTATTGCTCACAGGCCATGGCACTTGAAAAGAGCCAGAGACACCATATTGGGGCAGATGCATATAGAAAATGTTGATCGCTGACTAAAAACATGGCTTTAAATACAGCAATCAACCAACTTTTACAGACATTTGGTAGAAGCCTGTCACATTTGCCCCAGCTCACAGTAATGGCCATAATGATGAAAGGAATGAGGAGGAAGCATGGGAATGAATTTATCCTTGTCATGGTGGCCCCAGCCATTAAAAATCAAGCCTGCTCCTATCTGCCTAGTTTCATCCTGCATTCTATTTCTTGATCCCGCTAAGGTGTGATGGAATATTCCTGTTGTAATATATTTATTTCAGCCATACACTGGCTTTTTACATGTACAGAAGGTAGAACTGCTAGGAAGTGGTTTTTAAATGTTCTGCAGTCTCAAGGTCTCACCTTTCTATTTAGCTTCTGGCTCTCATTGACTGTGTAACATAATACTGCAGTCACTTCACAAAATACCAGTGAAAATGCAGAGTAGCAGCCTATGATCAGTTCCTTCTGCATCCAGCCAAAAAGCAATGTTAAAGAAAGTTTAAAAAAAATAAGAGCGCCCTGGTAAAATTATTCACTGGTTGAAAGCTAATTGCAAGGGGAGAAATGTACCACTATTTTTACTTGCCTGTGTCTCGTCTGCCCCCACCCCACCCCCAACAACTGTATTCAAAATTTGAGAGGACCCGATGAGCTTCACGGCTGCTTGGGGACTAGAACCACATTTCCTGGGGCCACCATCCAACACTCTGAACTCCATACTGGTTGCCCAAATCAATCCAATTTTGCTCAGGATTTGGGATTTCGCTGAGTTTGATGCCTGTTCCCCCACTACCACATTCCTTATGTACAATTTCAACAATTTAGTAGAGAAACAGCATTGTTATGCTTCACGGCAACAATTTGTTTAAACTGGCATCTGATTCTGGGTCTGAGCAGGTAGTGGGGGTCTATTTTTACACATTTTCTTTGCTTTTAAAACATGCTGTTGTCTACCCAGTTCCTTTGGGATAACGTGGGATGCAGATTTAAATAAACAAATTGCACATACTTTTAATGGATCTGTGAGGAATGCCAAGTTATAGTTGTTGGACATCTTACAATTGTGTGACTGATGCTGTTCTGCATTTTCAGGTGGTGAGAGCTTAGAGGCTTTTCCACACTATCAAAGAATTTGAGCCCCTACTAGATTTTAAATTCAATGCAATACTTCTCATCCCTCCTTATCTCCAGGAAGAGGTTAAATTCATTCTATTTCAAGCTTTCTATTAGACTAGTTATAGGATCGGTGCATGTTGATGTCTATCAATTCAAAATAGAATTATTTTTGAAAAAAAAGGGGGGATTTTTAATGTTGGTTATAATGTATTTATTATATTTATATCCCACACTTTTATGTAGGGAGCCCAAGAAACCCTTGCATAATCCTCCTCTTCTCCATTTTATCCTCATTTTATCCTAACTCTATGGGTTAGGTTAAGTGAACTTGTCCAAAGCTACCCAGCAAATTTCAGGGCTGAGCAGGGACTAGATGCTTTACCTTATCCCCACTTCCTATGCAGCCTCATTTTGGGGTAGAGGGAAGAAAAAAACTGCTATCTTTCTAAGGAGAGTCACTTGTTTCATTCATGTTTAAAATGTCTACTTGCTATTTGTATCACCTTGGTTATTTGGTTTGGAGCTCTGGTCAATGACACATGCTTGCTTTGGCTACTGTGGAACTGTTTTCACACCATCTGTCTTCGCGATCACTGGTTTGTGGAACAGAAGTAGTACTTGAGGTAGTAGTGAAGAGAAAAGGACAAACACAAGCAGTCCAGTTCACTTTCTTGTGAATGCATTTCTTAAAGACCTTCTTCCTTTGTCTTCTCTGGAGCAGAAGAGTCTGCATTTGCAGTTCCCAAGAGTGCCAAAGGTGTCTAAGTGACCCCCTCAAATATGGTTCCAGTACATTTGTCTAATACAGCTTGTTTTTGGAGTATTTTGCTAATTCCACCAACTGGTTGTTTCAGCTGGAACACTTTTGCTTCTAAGGCTTCACAGGTTGCTGATGAATGGTATGCATATCTCTGAATAGAATGAATATCGGAATGACCACTTCTTGCTACAGATGTTAGCACACAGCACTCTTGCTGTGTTGTTAGCAAATGCTAGGGAATGTGGTATGTGGACATATAAAGGTTAAAGGTAAAGGTTTCCCCTTGACGTTACGTCCAGTCATGCCTGACTCTAGGGGGCGGTGCTCATCTCCGTTTCCTAGCCGAGGGAGCCAGCATTTGTCTGCAGACAGTCTCCGTGGTCATGTGGCCAGCATGACTAAACACTGAAGTGCATGGGACGCTGTTACCTGCCCACCGAAGTGGTACCTTTTTATCTACTTGCATTTGCATGCTTTCAAACTGCAAGGCTGGCAGGAGCTGGGACGGTGCACGGGAGCTCACCCCGTTGTGCAGATTTGAACCAGCGACCTTTCAATCTACTAGCCCAGCAGCACAGCAGTTTAAACCACTGTGCCACCTGCAGTCCTGCAGTATATGTGGACATATACTTCCCCATTAAAAGTGAATGTTTTATGCACGTACACCTGCACACACACCTGGTCCCATGGCATCCCACTCAGCTGGGGAACCAGACAGAGGGATGTAGGAGTCCTGTGGGAAAGCTGCAGAGACTTTCCTTCCTGAGTTTATGCAACCCTCTTCACACTCAGATCTGCATCAAGAGGAATGCGCACAGACTTGTGGGTGTGGAGTGAGTGGGGAGGGGGGCGGAGGGAGGGATTTCTTTTTAAGAGACAAGGTGGGTGTAATGTGGGGATGCCAGCTGGCAATGGTCTCTATTTCTACTGACAAGGCTTTACCCTGTAGGTGTGAGGAATTCCAATTAAATATGCAGCCTATTTGTCTGTGTGTGGGAGAAGGTTTGCTATGAAGGAGGGAAAGCCTCACATTCAGCTACGGAGTGAACGGCTAAAACAAAAATTAGTTCTGTTCATCAAGGGAAGCCAGTGAAGGGCTTTCCTCAGCTCTCAGCTCTTGTTCCTTGCCTCTGTGTGTTTTCCTTGCTGTGCCTGGTATTGCCTTCTGGTTCCCTAGGCAATCTATTTCTTGAACCCATAAGACACTCCTGCTGAACAGAGGAAGGCCTGAAGAAGTGGAACAGGAGCCTGTGAAGAAGCTCAGGTAGATTATGTTAAGAGAGTGAGATTGCAAACAAAACCATAATCCATAGATCAGTTGTTTAGAGTATCTCAAGGGTCAGGCACAAACAGGATGTTCTGATGATGACTAGGAATAAAACCAAGCCCTTCCTCACTAACAAAGCATGTTCACTACTCAATTACCAGAAGGAAATAGAAGTAAATAAACTTCCAAAATCACTATTGGTAACACAACAGATGTATGCATCGGCCAGAAAGTATAGTTCCATTAGCATGTAGGACCTTACATATTAAAGACAGAACTTTATACAGCATGCAAGGGTACTAGTCTGAGGTAGAGATTTTTTTTGTTTTTGTTTTGTTACTGATAATTTATTTCTATACTGTGCATAGCCCAAACTCTTCGGGCAGCTTATCACAATTCAGATCTAGAAGATGGGGATCTAACAGTTCTTGGACTAGGAGAACAGAACAGATTATACGATATAAATGAGAAGACAGAAACCCCTATCATTCAGACATATTTAAACCCCCTATGTAGAAATCATGACAAAGTCATTAGGACAAAGTCGGACAGTGAAACACTCAAGCGTCAGCAACACAATCTGGATTAGGTGCCCATCAAGAAGTTACCATCAGATATGGCCTATCTGTTGATTGCTCTAAGAATAAAGAACTGCAGAGATAATATGACCTAAACCTACCTGCAAACCACAATATCTGAAGCTTTCTTCCACATACCACCTCTGGGAGAGGTGTGGATGGTGTCAACAAAAAAGATGGTGTTGTGGTGGTGGCCCCCAAATGACTGGAATAATTGCCCCACTGAAGCCCAATCAATAGTAATCAAATGTACTCCTTTCAGACTGCCACCTATAGATCGTATAAGGGGACAAGGTCCCCAACCTGTGTCAGAACCTTGGCCCTGCCTCCTCACCTCATCCTCCTTTTATTATTTATTTTATTTTTACCCCACCTTTTTCATTCAAGGAACTCAAGGCAGTTTACACAATTCTCCTCCTCCTTTCAGTGTTATCCTTAGGCTGAGAATCTGTGACTGACCGAGAGAACTTTGTGGCTGAGAGTGGACTAAGACCCAGATCCCTTAGATCTTCAGTCCAACACTCGAAGCACTACACTAATCTGGCTTTTTGTTGGCTGTAGGGATTTGAACGGGATGTGCATAGGGACAAAATAGGAAATAACAGGGATGAACACAGGCATGAGTTAGTCCTAACAACCCCTTTCAATCATCCACATTGCTTTGTCCCATCTGAGATTCAAAGTAGCAGCAGGGATGTTCTTCAAGTGGTTTTGTCCAGGGGAGGAGCCTAAGCCAAAGCCTAGATGCAGCACAGCCTGGATTAAGTCCATAGGTCTGTGCCCCTGACCTATGGAACCGTACTGGAATATACCATAGAAGGCCACAAGTGGATCACCCCTGGTCTATTCTGACTGGCAGTTGCTCTCCAAAGTCTCAGGCAGTGTCTTACTGAACGTTTAACTGGAAATGCAAGGGACTGGGTCTAGGACTTTCCACACAAAGAGCGTATGTTCTTCCATTAAGCTATAGTCCCTCCCCACACATTTCAGAGAAACCAAATCTGCATGCTGAATAGTCCTGGCATCTACCAGTAGAATGTCTGCCTGAAAGCCTTAAGAGTAAAGTACTGGGCTAGACAGATCAATTGTCTGACTCATTGTGCAGAAGCCACACATATTCATCAGACTGTAGCTCTCAGGGAAAGTTATGTTGTTATGGGAATGCTACTGTGATCAGATGAAAGGATGAGCACTTCTTAAGACTTCTGTATACTTTGCTTATGACTTGCATGAAATTTGTAAGCCACCCTTTACTGATAAAGCATCACAAAGCAGTGCAAAGAAATAAACACAAAATACCTGTGCAAAAAGGAAAGCTTTACTTTGGCACAGAAATGAAAGCAAGATCTATGTCTATTTTACCTCCTTTGGGAGAGCATTCCTAATCAGGGCACAACAGAAGAGGTGGTCCCTTTTGTAAATCTCTCACCAATGATACCTGAAGAAGGGCCTTCTCTGAAATGTTTAACTTATGAGGAGGAAGATGTAGGAGGCGGCAAGCTGGAGGTACTAGCTTAACAGGTGCCAATAGTTACTTGCATGTTTTAGAGTTAGGTCACATCAAAATGCAGGTATAAGAATGAACTTTGGCATTTGGAACAAAAGGGTTAGATAGGATGAGTTTTCATCGCTGGCAAGAAATAGCCCTAATAAGCTGTAAGGGTATGATTTTGCTTTAAGGAAACTGGTGCTGCTTTAATGACCATGGACCTACCTAGATGACGACTGAGTTGCACCAACCCATGCTGATAAGCATATACATTGCGGAATTAAACAAAAATGTCCAGATGTTATGAAACATGTTGACATTACAAATTACAATCTGTAACAATTACAGATGTTAACATTACTCCCTCCTCACTAGAAAACTGATCTGCAAATTCTCATTGCTTGTGGAAAACTATTTTAATGTTCTTACAGTTTTAATGCACTTTAATTGATAACTTTTAGTAAATATACATGTCAGTTATGAAACTGTTCAACATTCATGATTCAAGTACAGAGCGTAACAAGCTAACTTTGTAGTTACAGGTGCATAAGTCTTTCTGCCTTGCTCTTTTTTCCCTTTGAGGATTTTGGCTGGTTGACTAGCCACTTTAGTCTTCTCTGTTTTTTCCCTAGCATATGTTTCAGGTCTCAACTGAGTGAAATCAAGCACTTACACTTTAGGCATGCATGCATGTGGTAGGAAGACAAGCAGGGATGTTCTTTGGGCAGGAAGCAACCAATATATCCCAGACATTGGGAACTGGGATGATTTTTGTGATGATTATGTGTTGAATATACAGTAGAGGTGACAAATAGATTTAAGGAATTAGATCTGATAGACAGAGTGCCTGAAGAACTATGGACGGAGGTTCACAACATTGTACTAGAGGCAGCAACTAAATCCATCCCAAAGAAAAAGAAAGGCAAGAAAGCAAAATGGCTGTCTGAGGAAGCTTTACAAATAGCTGAGGAAAGAAGGGAAGCGAAAGGCAAGGGAGAAAGAGAAAGATACAAACAATTGAATGCAGAATTCCAGAGAACAGCTAGAAGAGATAAGAATGCCTTCCTAAATGAACAGTGCAAAGAAATAGAAGAAAACAATAGAATAGGGAGGACCAGAGATCTCTTC
>JAIXND010000621.1:21639443-21713326 GCA_023646645.1 Varanus salvator macromaculatus | reverse complement strand
AGATCACGGCATCCGGTCCTCTCACTTCCTGGCAAATAGATGGGGAAGAAATGGAGGTAGTGACAGATTTTATTTTCCTGGGCTCCAAGATCACTGCAGATGGGGACTGCAGCCAAGAAATTAAAAGATGCTTGCTCCTGGGGAGGAAGGCTATGGCAAATCTAGACAGCATACTAAAAAGCAGAGACATCACCCTGCCAACAAAAGTGCGTATAGTCAAGGCTATGGTTTTCCCAGTTGCAATGTATGGCTGTGAAAGCTGGACCATTAGGAAGGCCAAGCGCCAAAGGATTGAGGCCTTTGAATTGTGGTGCTGGAGGAGTTTCCTGCGAGTCCCTTGGACCACAAGGCGATCAAACTGGTCAGTCCTAGAGGTTAGGACTGGTCAGTCCTAACCCTGACTGCTCTTTGGAAGACCAGATCCTGAAGATGAAACTCAAATACTTTGGCCACCTAATGAGAAGGAAGGACTCCCTGGAGAAGAGCCTAATGCTGGGAACAATAGATGGCAAAAGAAGAAGGGGACGGCAGAGGATGAGGTGGCTGGATGGAGTCACTGAGGTGGTTGGTGTGAGCTTGAGTGGACTCCGGGGGATGGTGGAGGACAGGAGGGCCTGGAGGAATGTTGTCCATGGGGTCGCGATGGGTCGGACTCGACTTCGCGACTAACAACAACAACAACAACAAGAGTATGTGTGCTTGTGCGCACCGGGGTGTGCATGAAGCGGGGGGGGGGGGCTACACAACGTAGCCTGATCTTTTCAGATATTAAAAGTTCACCAGTAAAGATTGTTCTAATGTGTATTCTCACCCCAAGTCCCCAGGGCCCTGATCAATGTAGAATGGTGGTCACACAGTAATAGGCTACACTGAATCAATTCTTCTTGTATATGCTGTCAATCTAATTAGCAAGATATTAATTAATCACATTAAGATTATCTCTGTAATCCTATCAACAGTGCCCTCCAGAAACAACAGCCTTATTGATTAAACTCTTTCCTTCAGTAATTCTGGCATTAACTAATGAAATCAATGTCATGTAATGATGTTTTAAAGTTTTTGTGTAGGGGGAAATCTCAGAAGAATGAATGCAGAGGTCTTTAGTAAGTTAGGAACAAAGATTTCAAGAGCAATAATTTTTACATGCATTCAGGCAAAGTGTATGCTTACCAATGAGGCAGGCAGTCTTAATTAGATGGATGTATGGACGATGGTGTTTTGAGCCAAGCTATGTGCATTGGAAGGGCTATACTGGAAGAATAACAAAGAGGCTATGAAGGTTCAACTTTTCTAGTATCCAAAAGCCAGGATAGACTTTGGAGCCATGCCACGGCCTTATAGTCTTCAGGTTGCTAGGAAGAGCACCAGAAATACCTTCATTGAAGTTGCTTTACCCAGATATATTCTTAGAAAAGAGCTGCTTTGACTATGAGAACCAAAAGTATTTCCTTCCCACCCCATGCACACACTTTACCCTGTTTCCCAGGAAGTGGGAGTTAGAGCTTGTGTATACTAATAGCCTCTGAAACTGTGAGAGAGTACTATTAAATCCATGGAAAAATGTCATAGTCTCTTGTTCTTAGTTTGGGGAAAGGAATTGCCATGTTGCTCACCCAGTCAACTCTGCAGACATTGCCTGGCCTACTATAGCCAGAGACAACGCTTTCTTTTTCTAGTTTATATTTGGCTTCCCTATTTCAATAAATCGGATATAAGCTTTGATTTTGTTTCTTCCCAAGTATCCTTGAATTTAAAGCGAGATGCCTTTGCTGGATGAGGCCCCCCGGTGATTGATATACTACTTAAATGCCCTCACAAATAGGTACAGAGAAAGCTTCCTGGATGAAGGTTCAGATTCAGATTCTGTTTCTGTCACCAATTTCTGTTTTTGGGGATCCTAGCTAGCTAATTTTTATAATAATTCTCCCCAGAAAAGCACATTTCAGAGATTTGACTGCCTCTTCCACCAAGATGGAAGAGGAGAATGATGCAAGCTGCCTTGAGCCCTTTGTACGAAAAAGGCAGGATATAAATTGAAAAATAAATAAATAAATAAAATGTTGCCATTAAAAACCAAAGTTGCATTTACTTATCAAGAATGTTTTAAGAAGCATTAAATACTATGTTGGTGTATTGTTAAGATGAGAAAACCGCTGTAACCAGCAGGAAATTCTCCTTAACACCACCTATCCCATATACCCTTCTATGAGCTACTTAATCCAAGTGGCAGAGCCAGGCATGTTGGCACCAGGACCTTTTCTATCAAATTACCAATGCACCAGAGGAAAGCAACAAAACCAAATAATAAGGAAAGAGTTCCACAAGTTGTCTTCCTGCAGCGTTACAACGGTGATCTTCATATACACATTCCTGGGTGGATCTGGAGCCTATCCAGACAGGAAACAATTTGTGCTACTGGTTCAGTTTGCCATCCTCCTCCTCCTCTATTTCCCTGCACTGAAATGTGATCTAGATTCCTCAAAACACTGAATAAGAACTTTCCCCCTTGTCTTTCCCATCCATTCCTGTAATTAGACTACTTGTAGATATATCTGTTTAAATGCCATGGAATTAAGGAATGTTGAACAGGACAAACATTCACTCAGAAACTTCTGACTCACTGCTGACAAGACAGATAATTTCTTCCAGACCTCCAGGTTATTAATTTTTCAGACTAGTATGCCTGCTCACTTTGCTATGTTATAGCTCTGCTATGGACTAGTTTTGAATTTTGTACATAATCAACAGAAAAATTTAAGGCAGAAGCATACTGCATAGTGGGGAATCAAGTGTTCTTTCATCTCATCTGCCTCAGCTTGATTGGCAACATCCTATAACAGAAACACTATTGTGTTGTGTCAAGTATAGATATAGCTATCAATAGGCATTTGTATACATAATAGCTGAAGATGTTTCAGTCTGCAATCCTATGCATACTGAGGTAGGAGCAAGTCGCATTAAACACAGTAGGGTTTATGAGTACTCATATATTGCCATGTTAATGGCTTATGATTGCTGGTTGCTATTAGTTACAGGCACACCCCACTTGTTGCTGTAGGGAGAAGGGTGTCAGGAAAGAACCACTGGGGGTGGGTTGATTGAAGTCAGTGAAAAAATGGTGTCTGGAATTTTTTAGATGGCAGAGAAGATGCAGTCTCCAAGTGTAAGGAATTATTTTTGTGGAAATGAATGTTGTTTTAAAGACTGACATTGTACATTTCGATGCTCACCTCCTGCATAATGTTTGGCTTACAATTTGCATAAAAACAAATATTGCAAAAAAGGCTCCTTGCTCTGGCATGAGAAGACTGTAGCAACTGACCCAGTAAAATACCCAGAAGCCTCCCTAACATTTGCAGAAGTGCAGAGTGGCAAACTAAATACTGAATGCACACATTTGTAGGCAAAGTTCAGAGCTTACAGTGGACACTTTTTGATATGGAGTAACCTAACATATTGGGGAAAGTTGCATTGCTAGGCCATACTGTTTCCTTCAAAATTCCTACAGAAGTAGAAACAGACCAAGCACTAAGTTTGATGATTAGAACTGACAAACACATAAACATGGTAATTTAAATTATCTGCTTAACATAAATGGCCTTAACATTTCAGACCCAGTCAACCAAGAGACTAGTTTTAATCACAGGTTTTTAATAAGCAGGGGAAACTAGTGGGGAATGCCTATATTCATGCCAAAAATATTTTCTGAATAGAAGAAGGAATGGTTTTACTTCTTTTCTGATGAAAAAGAACAGCTAAAAGATTGTCAGGGTTTTCCCATGTCTAGGGATAACCTTGTAGGAGGAAAGAGAACCCAATTAAATATATAGCACTTTAGAATCTGCAATTGTGTGAGAGGATTCCTCACATATGTTTCCTTGCTGCATGGTGACCAGTAAGGCTTCAAGCCACTACAAATATTCAAGTTCATAATCTACTTTTAATCAGCAAGTAAACAAATCTATTATATAATTTTCCCTTCTTTAACTTCCTTCAGTGGTGACAAAAGTGCCCTGAAGTAGATGTGCATTGAACATTTTTTGTTCCAAGGGTGAACTTAGCAATTTTTTCAAGCTTAATTAGGTTGAGCAAAGGGGGGAATTTTGTACAACAAACTATAACTAGGGGACAGACAGTAGTAATTCCTGAATCAACAATTCTATGCTAGGAATTTCTAACAGAGAATTCTCAGTGCCTCTCCAAAGTACCATTCCCACAACAGCGAAACTAGCATTAACACTGATAGAAATATACCACTCTGAGCAATGTCAACTTTTGAACAGCCGCATGACTAAAAAGCAGCTCAACAAAAGTTACTCAGTGATGCATTTCTACAGAACAAGTACCCAAATTGTGCTCCAAAATGTGCTGGGAGTGAATGCAAGTAGGTACTGCTTGCAACCTGGTGCAAGAGTTCTTAAATCAGTGCACAGTGTTTGTATATATCCTCTCCTACTCAAACGTCATGTCCTCCCTATGTATAAAATAGTAGTGCTTGAAGGTTCACAGGATATAAGGTCAAAAAAACAAAAGGATTTTCCAAATAAACTACTTTTGAATAATTTGATTGGTTGCTCTTAAGGCTTTTCACATATGCTGCATTTGAAATCACAGTGATTTTAAAAGACTCTTCTCACATTGGCCTTTGGAAGAGTTGGGAAAACCTTTAAGGAAAACACCCATCCTCTAGTCATTTGTTCTAACTCTTATAGATTTCTGCCCCCATACAAGTTATGCATAGGAAGCTACACCTTTACAGGTATACACTGGGTTTGTATGTATTCATGATCATGGTAATTATATTAGTATTACCCCAAGCTAGAAGCTCTATAGCAACCTGCATTTCCCAGGTTCCAGCTCTGGTGCTTTGATCCCTCTGTCATTTCATTTAAGACTATACAACTTGAGGTGTGAGAAACTCCAATTAAGTATTCAGACTGTTTGCCTGTGTGGGGAGACAGGCTTTGCTGTGGAGGAAAGAAGCCTTAGCTTTGTTGCAGTGACTAATCGTTCAGACACCAATTGTCTGCTACACTGGGAGTGGGAGCACCGGAGAGGGCTTTCCTCTACGGTACAGCTGCCTCTGCTTTTCCTTTTCTGGAAATATGCTCTTGCCCCCACTCTGCTTCCGGGACTCCTTATGCTGACAGAAGGGCACATTCATCATCCTAGTGGGGTTTTAATAACTCTTGCAGAATTAGAAGCTCCTGATTAACTAGGATATGGCATCATCATGCCCTACTTATCCAAGAGATTCTGCCTTCCCTCTATGAACTGCACAATTCCAAGAGGATTATATGGATCCTCACAAGCCCATGAAATGACACCTCTACTATGAGATAGCCTTGCTTTTTGCACTCTTGGTTACCTCAGAGATATAAGGCTTGGGACCTGGATATCTAAAGGAACGCTTGCGTCCATACATGCCCTCCCGCCCCTTGAGATCAACAACAGATGCCGTCCTCCGGTATGATATTAGGAGGGTGAGTACCCGGAGGAGGGCTTTCTCTGCGGTGGAGCCCCATCTAGGGAATGCGCTCCCCAGAGAGGTCCGCCTGACGCCGTCGTTATTTGTTTTTCGGCGCCAGGCCAAGACCTTTTTATTTAAAACTTATTTTGTTAAATTGGCTGTATTTATTGGATTTTAAATTTTTTAGCCAAGATGCACTGGGGGGGGGAGGGGTTTGAGAAAATTTTATTGTTTTATTGTTGTTTATTTATTTGTATATTTGTATATTTTGCTTTGTTGTAAGCCGCCCCAAGGCTTTGTTGCGATGGGGCGGCATAAAAATGTTTTAAATAAATAAAATAAATAAATAAGTGCAAACCAAGATCTTCCATTATTATAGCTATCAGTCTCTTTTTGTATCAGGTGTTTCTTTATTCATAAAGGTGGAGGGAAGGTATGACAGAATGTATACACATCTAACATTGCTCATTCACTAGCCCTGAGACTGAGCTCCCCCCCAAAAAACAACAACAACAAAACAAAACAAAAACCTAGGTGTGTTGAAAAATCCCTTCGGTCAGGATAGCTTAAGTTGCCCATGTAGCAACTCACTGCTGAATGGAACACAGACCAATATTCGTAGTCAATACACAGCTAAGTAATTAAAACATAGGACAGCTAAGCTGATGGAAGTGCTCTCTGGAACACAAAAACTTGCACCCACAATTTTAAAGAATCAATGCTCCAAATAAAGGAAACCCCAATATCTGGATTGCCTTTTCCAAGCTCTCTATATAAGGTTGTGCCATTGTTCTCATTATATGATTGAGTCTGATCACTAGATCAGTCAATGTTCTAACAACCTTAAGCAATAACCTACCAGGCACATTGGGGGGGGGGGGGACTACACTAGACAGTTTTACTGGCATTGCAATGCTTGACTCATTGGTATGTCATATCACACTCGTCCTGAACTGTCCTTGTGCTATTTCTACCCTTATATCCCAGCTTTCTTCAGATCAATTATATCACAACTTTTGAAATACATTGCATTTTTCCAAGGTGCATAGACTACTGTGTGGTAACATTGCAGCATCGTTTGGGGGAGGGGGCAAGCGTGGCTTAAGTGGACCGCTGAGCCAGGATGGGGGGGAGTGGTGCTGTAAGAGGACATGCCCTAGGCTTTAGCAAAGCATTTGGGAGAGAAGTTGTGGTAGTGATCCTGCTGACATCACCACACTGACATAAGGGCAGGGGGTAATAAGTGCAACCAGGACCATTGCCTTCTCCCCCATCCCCTTTTCCTCAAGTTATTTATTTAAACGTTTGTATACCGTCCATCAGCCTAGATGGGTCTCTAGATGGTTTACAGCATAATGTGTTGTGAGAAGGCAGAGGAAAATTGTCAACATCTTATTCCTTAAAAAAAAGTTTATTTGTTTGCTCCTTTGAACATATGCATAGCTACCAGATAGGGAAAACAACCCTTTAAAAAGGGCTATTTCCCCTTCACACACTGCCTTTCCAACTCTTCCTACTTCTTAAATGGTTCCATATGCATGTGACACAAGATCATGTTTCCAGAACAGTGGAAACTGCACTGTACTCATTAGAGTGTATCCCAACGTTGGTTGTGTGTTTTGCACAAACGGTGTCACAGTGCTCCCTGATATACAGAAGGGTCTCTAGCGTAAATCCTGTCCTGGGTGCCGGAGGGAAATGCAGCGTAGCAGCAGCTAAGGCTGGAGTTGCAAAAGCTCAGAGAACTGCCAGTGAGCAGCTTGCTCTGACAGGGTTTCGAGTCCAAGAGGCCTCCTTTCTTTCTCTGCCCAGACAACAAGTCACAGTGCCAAAACAGATATTATTTTAAATCCATAGCTAGTGCCTACATCCTTCCTCTTTCATTTTTACTACTTATTTATACTGCCCCTGGTTGTTGTGGTGGGATATATTCTCCTATTTGTTTCATTTGGGTTTGTGAAAAGGACAAGCCCATCCCTCCTTAGGAATCAGATTAACAAAGAATCTCAGAAGCACCCTGGCAGTTGCATTTGCTTTCTTCATGGATATATGCTGTCCTTTCTCATGGTCAAAATACCTTTACAGTTAACCCAAATCAACCCCTTTGTCCAACATATTTCAGTACTCATCCTCTTTGGAGACCATTTGAAACGTGAGCAGCATGGCTCCATCCCTTCTTTAATTCATTCTGCAACCCTTACATTGTCAACACTGAGTGCAGTGTGTGTTGCCATGGGGATGAATGTAGTGTCACACAAATTCATTGCTAACACTTCTCTCAAAGCTTCACACTGGTGAGGCAGAGACCACAAATATGTGTAACAGTTTAGAAATCTGTTCAAAGAAAAAGTTTATGGCGGCTCACTGCACTCCACTGTCGGAATTATCCCCAGTACAGAAAACATGTCCAAAACTGATGGGTGATAACGTAGGTGCCAATCTTGGTAAATCCCACTTTCTTTATACTATTAAAACATGGTGTTTGAGAGGCCCTTCCTGCTGCAGGGGCCTGATTAAAATGTCATGCAAGGAGGAGGATAAGAACCTAGCCATGCAATGCTGCCTGTGTGTGGCTTTTTATCTATACTAAGCTTTTGGCTGCTGGATACACCATGCTGGAATTCTAGTGGGAAGTGGATTCCTGGCATCCTAATACTGCATCTGCTGGGAAGAGAAGAGTGTTTAAACAAGACTCAGACTCAAGCAATGCTATTTTGGCCTACTTTGGTCTTTGTCAATCAGGCCTGGTCAAGTTCAGGTTTGGTGCTCATAAGCATATCCTAAATTTGTATACCAGTTTTCATTCCACTATAAGTATTCCCAAAGCATATTACTGTATATATCTTCATCCCATTGTCACATATTTTGCATTTTTTCTTCCTTCCTTTGAAAAATAGAGCTGAGCCAGTGTCTTAACATTAAATGGAGAATTATATCATCAATGTACACAGTATATGTTGCTGTATTGTCTCAGTCTTCAGACCAAATCTTGTTATCGCAGTGTACTTTACCCTTTTCTAGCCCTCCTTGAAAATGGATGTTGGGGACTGAAGTATGGTTTCCGAATTCAAAATGTTGAATGCCGTCCTGAATATCCATACCCACTTTGATTCCAATAGCTCAGTCTCTGAGGAAGATATCACACAGAAGTTTTATATTTTTCCTGTATAAGTTGCAAACATATAAAATGCAAGGGAGTATGCCAAATGTACCTTTGATAGCCAAAGGGAAAAAGCTGAAGCAGTCATACTTTGGGCACATCATAAGAAAGCAAGAACTGCTGGAGAAGACCATCAGGCTAGGGAAAGTCAAAGACAGAAGAGGAAGGCCAGCAATGAATTGCATCGATCCACAGCCTTCAGTTTACAAGAGCTGAGTAGGATTGTGAAGGACAGGATGTTTCATTTATCGGGTCTCCATAAGCTGGAGATGACTTGCCATCAGATAAGGACAGCAACATACGGTAACTGTCACGTTTTGCTGTTGAGCCCTAGATTTTTCTTGTTTTGCTGTTAAGGGACTCACACTCAGACCTCAGCTATCAGCTAAAAGACCTATGACCACTGGAAGACTATATCCCACTTCCCAGGAACATTTATTTATTTATTTATTTATTTATTTATTATTTATATCCTGCCTTTTTCCTACAAAGGGCTCAAGGCAGCTTACTTCATTCTCCTCCTCCATCTTATCCCCACAACAACAACCCTGTGAGGTAGGCTGGGCTGAGAGTCTGTGACTGGCCCAAAGTCACCCAGCTGGCTCCATGGCTGAGCAGGGACTAGAACCCAGATCGTCTGAGTCCCAGTCCCATGCTCTTCACCACTGCACCACCCTGGCTCTCCAGTGAACATCAAGGTAGAGGGGAAAATCCAGCTGATTTATCATCTAGAGGAGTAGTAACTGGGAATGCACTTCCTCCTTTCTGCCAGAAATAATGCTCAGCTCTGCAGCCTATTGTTCTGAACAAATAACCTTCTGACATCATCCACAGGTTAAAGGAACAAGACTCACCAATTGCTGTTCATTGCAAGAACAGCAGCAAAAGACGACCAGTTTTGCCTGAAGCAAATGTTAATGCTCCCTTATAGCTTACCACTTTAAAGTCTTTTAAAAATCGATCTTACTTTTCTCTTTGCATTTATTCTGCCTTCCCTTGAAAATAGCTTCCCTTGTGTATCTTGCAGTCCTGATAGTAAGGAAAATGGTAACAGTCCAAAAAGCAGGGAAAAACAAACACAGTAAGCTCAATCCAATGGGGAAAAGCTAAAGTCACTAAATACTGAGGATTGTACACATGGTAGCAGAAGGTAAATGGTAGCAGAGATCTTTGCCTATCTACTCTTCCTAAAGCCAACTCGATGTTTGGCTCTGGTGTTTTGGATGGGGAAGGAAGGAAGCTGAATGTCATCAAGATACATTGCATCATGGCAGCCCCTGTCTCTTCCCTTCTTTGCCCTCCTGGAACACCACTTGAACCCTTCTCCAAAGCCACTCTTACAACCTGTGTGGTTCTTTCAAACTTGGGTGAAGGACAGAGAGAAGGTTTCAAGTGTGGATCCCCAGCTTCAAGTGGGCAACTTTTTTTCCAGTCTCAGAATCTAAAGAAGCCTATGGCCCCTGGCCACTGTCAAGAGTGACCTAGGACCTGTGTGCACATAAATTAAGCATGCAGGTAAACAAATAAACAAGGAAGCAGGATGGTGACTGAGGCTAAAGCTTTCTGCTAAAATGCAGGTTCATCTGAGCCACAGACCCTGGGCTCCTCTTTTGTTTCAACATAGCTTCAAATCTATCTCTGAATCAGTTCTGATAGCTCCCAACAGTTATTTTTGAGTGGCAGCAATGTAACACCCCCCCCCCACTCCCATGATGTTCTCATGTTCTTGAACTGGACAAAACATCGCAACTGGTACTTCACTGTTATTTTGGAGAGCATTAAAAGCTCTGCCCAAATCTTGTCACCAGACTTGTGTAACCATCTAAGAATCCTTTAAATGGCATGTAAACCCATATCTGCTTCACCCTGTGAGGGTATATATCCCCTGCCACTTTTGACTGGAACTTGGGACTGAGGACGGGTGGGACGGGAAGAAGACAAATGCACTGTTTGAAGCTTGCACTGTGGATTTGAGTTCCAGGAGCCCCCCACTCTCTTGCCCGTGACAAAACAGGACTGTTACTGGCTCAGTATGCAGGACCTCAATGGAGGGGTTTCCTCCTTCCCCCTGTTGGGGGGTTTGAACTCCTATCACCTTGTTCTCAGCCACTACAGTTTGCCGATGTGAAGGTGAGTCTGTGAGTCTCCTTGGTGCATATCTTGCGCACCCCTTCCACTGCTTGGCAGAACTATCTTTTCATCCCTGGATACAGCTTCAACCCTAGGCTGAGAAGAGCTTGGTGACCTTTCTGTAGCCTTCTCCAGCTGAGCTGTGTGGGCTGTCCTTCCGTCCTGGTACTTTCCAAGGTAACTGTAGTGTGTCTGCTGTTTAATGCTGTCTTCGGTTTTTACATGTTGTGCATTTCCCCCACCTCCCATGCCCAGCTCTTATACTGGATGTTCTGTAGCAGTTGTATGTCTCCCCTAACCCATTATAACTTGTGTTCAAGATCGTTCTGTTAATCAGAAACATACAATGATTAAAGGAATGTTCCATTTGATGCTATTTTCTTTGTGGAACACTTTCTGGGAGCTGAAAAGTGAGCAAGGGTTAAACAGGAAGGCCTGAAACCTATGCCACACTGCAGGTCTTTTCTCATTTCTTTCAGGATGCAATTCTATGCATGTCTATTTTATTTATTTTATTTATTTTTTGATTTATATCCTGCCTTTTTTCTACAAAGGGCTTATATCATTCTCCTCCTCCTCTTGTTTAGACACAAAGAAAGTTCTCCAGCTCCCAGAATTTCCCATTTTACAGAGCAATAAATCAAATATGAGTAACTTATACTTATCTAAGGACTCTGAATGCCCCAGTTCACACAAGAGATAATCTATGGGAGGATTCATGTAGAGAAATCACATTACAAATAAAAAGGTCATCTTAATAGCCCTTCTTATGGGAAAAGAAAATTAGAGAGAGAGAGGACAATCAAGTTGAATTTTTCCTGCAATGATGGTATGGCATGTTGAATGTTCTGTGTGAAATACCACCATTCTCAGTCAGGAGTCTTTATGCCTGCAGATTTCATACAAAAATGGTAATTAGTGACATAAAAATGAATAAATATTTCTAGCAAATATTTGCTAGAAATTTCTGCTACAGTTGGGTAATGCAGACACATCTGTGTGTTTACAGACATTTGTAACAGCAGAACTATCCCCATGTGAGCAGCTTTTGATGCTAGAATATAAATCAAATAAATAAACCATTACTATAAATTTTCTAGCCAGAATAAGCTTTATGAGCAATTCCAGGCAGCAAATAACAACACTTCTTTTACAGCAACCAGGTTGGACTTCTGAAGAAAGGAACAAAAAAGAAAAAAAACATTCAGAAAACTTTCTGGCAATTTGCTAAAGGAGCTCTTACTGCCTAGGCATTTGTGTTTGTTGTACACTACCCCCTAGATAAACACAGTGCATCAAAATATGTTTTCATTTACTCGGAAGGGCTACCACGATTGAGGCTCCATGCTCAGTCATTAAAGAGAATCAGCATCTTTATACATACCGAAGTGCTAGTAAGGAGCTAGCAACCCTGATTTTATGAATTTTATGACGGGATAGCTAGAGCAGGTTACGGGTAAGCAACCCTGATCACTCTGCACTTTGTCAATACATCCTCAGGCCATCTCTAAACTGAGGCCGTTGTCAGAGCAACATGCCCTGAGAACAGTCACAACCATCCACCAGATCCAAGCCCACTGGCTCTCTCCAGTGGCCATACATACAGAGGTGAGGCAGAGATATTCACCACTATGTATTGCTTAGGCATTGAGGGACGATAAGTCTTAAAGCAGCTGAATGGTGAAAATATATTGCCTTTTATAAACTCGTACTGCCAAGTATGGAAAAAGTCCTAATCTGTCCTGATTTACACATTTTCATTATGATATATGGGATTTTTAAAAGACCCTCTGGCTACCAGTGGGCCAAAGTACAGAAAAAGCAGCATGATGTTTAAAATCAGCCAGGTGCACCAGTTTAAAACTGCTGGGACTTCACATGGCTCACCCCCTTTTCAGCACCTTCTTGTCATCCAACCGTAATTTTTGCTTCCTTTCTCTAATGGCATGATCAAAGGGCTTTACTCTCTCTGAATAAGGAAGTCACAGCAGCTGTCTATTGCCCTGTAGGTGGAAGGCCCCCATATGTTCCCCCACGTAAGGATTTAGCAGGCCCTCCCCTGCACTTTACATAACTTCTGTTGCTTAGTCACAGCTTTTACTCTTTTTAAAAAATGTGGAGCGATTTTCTCAGCAGCATCAGAGCACGAGTCACTCTGGCGAGGGAAGCCCCTTCCTTTCTCATGTTCCCTTGGTAACCAAATGAATTTGCCTTTCAAATGATTCATGACCAGGGTGCTGTAGGAGTTCCCTCCTCCAACACAGAGCACTCCCACACAGACCCATATGCCTGATTAATCACTCATTAGAGAATCTCTTCCGCAAGGTAAACCTGGGATTGAAGAAGTTCCTTGGAGTCCTCCTCTACCATTAAGGAGGGAACTGATTTCACACCAAACTGGAGCATGGGACTTTGGCATTTGGGTGGTCCATCACTCAAGAGAAGCAGGCCGCCAACTAACTGAAGAGATTCTGTCCCTCAAAATAGTCTGGAGCCATAAGGCACAGTTCCACTCCTGAGGCAAAGTGGACCACCTTTTGTAGACTGCATGAATCTAAGACCACCTGGTAAGCATATGGAAGATCTTCTGAGTCCCTTGAAGTGAAGTGGGATATAAATGTAATAAGTAAGAACCATCTTTTTCCACATGTGTGACAGTTACTCTAGGAATCTTTGATTCTGTACATCTCTTAAAACATCAGCACATACAACCAAGCACTATAGAATGATCCACAAATAGATATACTCCAGGGCTCAATCCACCCACGCTAAGGCAGGGATGAGAAACTTGTGTACCTACAGATGTTTTGGCTTACAATTCCCATCCTCTCTCATCATTAGGAAGGGATTAGTAGGCCAATACATCTGGAGGGCCACAAGTTGCCCCTGCATTATGGTTTCTGCCTAACCAAGAGTTGTTTGAGGCATGAATTGCTTAGCAGCCTGCTAGGGCAAAGCTACAATGCCTAAAGCTCAGAATGCCTGGGTTCAGACAACCTAATAAACATCACTAAAGGTTGATCATGAGTTGAGTGTTGGTTGTTGTTGAAATGTGGGTTATTGTGTTTTCTGAACCCAGCTGCACTAACAAACCATAGTTTGTTAATAATGAACAATCCATGAAAAGAACCCATGATTTGTTATAGGATTGTAAACTGTGGGACCACGTTTTAAATATACACCTCTTTAAAAAAGAACAATGCAAGTGGAAAACTAGTACACCAGGGAGAAAAACTCTCACCTATCCTTTGTGCTAAGTTTCTACAAGCTTCAGTTTTATTTTTAATGTAGGTAAATATTCAGAACTACGAATATCCACCTGTAGTCTAAAGTTGTACAGTTCCTTCTACCAGCTCTGAAATCCATTAACTCACTCTAATACACTAGAATGCAAATACACTAGAATGAGGCCAAATCACTGGACCTCAGTGATTGTAGACTGGACCAAATCACTTTAGGCTACAGGTAGGCAATGCAAAATATTTCTCCCTACTTTCCTATTTGTGTGTGCATGTGTGTGTGTGTGTGTGGGGGGGGGGTTCCTCTGGAGAAGCTATCAAAAGTGGTATGCACCACCTGTAGTCTGAAGTAATTTGGTCCCTTCCACTGCCTCAATCTGTTGCACAAGAAGATTCCGCTGTTTAGATAGTGCACTGCACTGCCTTGTGACCTAAGAGGAGGCTAGTAAGAAGTGGTGATTGGAAGCGTATGCGTGAAGAATCCCAGTTGGGTTCCAAAGCCATCAAAATATCAGTGTTGGAAGTGATAAGAAAACCTGTAGACAGGCCTAAATGGATGGGTGTCAATGGGAAACAACAAAGACAACATAACATTTGCCTAGCTGTTAGAAACAAAGTATACCTACCTCTGTATAAACTAGAGAGAGAACACTACAAAGCATGACTGTTTAACCAAAAATTGAGGTTTGTGATTGTGGCTGGTGAAGGCAAATCTAGATCACATATTTAAATTGGTTTAATAGTCATTTTCCCTCCCTAGAAAATGGTAACAGAGGAAACTAATCACTTTGTCTAAATTCCTAGGAAACATTGAAGGAAAGCTATGATGATTCACATATTATAAACACACATTTGCCATATGCATATGCCCTGAGAAGAAGTACTGCTGTTTCAGCCCTTGACATTTCCTGGCTGAAGTAAAGCCCAAATGGCACTCTACCCACATCCACTAAGGCCAACTTTAAAGCATTTCACAGCACCAACTAACTGCCAGTGTGTGCTTTATCCATGCTATTTGAAGCTGGTTGCTTCACCCTGCTGGATAGAAGGACTGGCGCTGGAGTAATGTTACTTTATATTAAAGTTATTTTATTTATTTGTTTAGAATATTTTTATCCCGTCGTATCCAAACCAATTGTCTCAGGACAGCTTACAAGCTAGTCATATAAAAGCTGCAAACAAGTCTACCAACAGGGACCCTGGTTGCTACTCCAACCCCAGATTGTTCCCAGAGAACTGAGTAACTTTGGGCTTGATTCATGTTGGTTCTGAAAACCAACTTAACTTGGTTAAGTTACTTTGGATTTCTGTGCCTTGATTTCATCAGAAACAGTAGCAATTTTACTGACCACATGAGGCAGATTCAAGAATTATGTTCTATACCAACATGGTAACCTGCATGTTTTCATGCACTGTACTATCCAAAAACTGAAATTTAGCATGGAATATTTTGGGAAGGTAACAGCGTTCCATGCACTTCGGTATTTAGTCTTGCCAGCCACATGACCACAGAGACTGTCTACAGACAAACACTGGTTCCCTCAGCTAGGAAATGGAGATAAGCACTACCCCCTACAGTCAGACATGACTGGACTTTAATGACAAGAGGAAACCTTTACCTTTACAGTTTTCTAATAATTTTGGTGTCCCATTTTAAAACAAATTTCTTGCTCCTATGGATGTGCGGACTGGGTTAAAACATGTGCTCTGAAGGCTCAAAATGTGATGTTTCTGATTTATGATTATTGTGCTAGTATGTTGTAATTTACCACTATGTTCTTCATCAACTGCACTGGGGGAAGGAAAAGGGAGCAAGGGAGACAGAAGCAAAGGAAGAAAATAACTGGGCCTGTCTCCTTCCAATGGAACTCAGGAGATCTGGTTTTGGTCTCCACCTGGACCATGAAGACTGGGTCAGTAATTCTTAGTCTAACCTACCTCACAGGGCTTTTGTGAGGATAAAATGGAAAAGATGGCCATGTAAGCCACAACAAGAAATGATGTCAACTTCCCTGTGTGAAGGAACACCTGTCATTTCGGCTCAAGTAGAGCCAGTTGTATTGTTCAGGTTAGTTTGAGGCATGCGATTGTTGTTCTACCTGATTTGGTTTTCTTTTTGGTAAACCATTTGAGGAAGCTGGTCACAATCTGGGATATAAAGCTAAGTAAATAAATAGCTATTTTGTAGCCTTGATCTTTTACAAGTTGGTCATAATGCTTTAAAAAAAGCAGTATATACATCACCCCATGCAGAGAAAATAAGTGAGACACACATACACTCAAATGTTGCTTTCTGAATTAAGCAGACTAAGCCAAAACTTATGCAAACTTTATTCAGTTCCTCTCACCTTTGGCACAAAATAGGTTTTCTTGAGAAAGCCTTCCCAGTTCTGGATAAAATCTGCGTTTGGTGATGGTGTGGATACCACATGGTTTCAGAGAATGGTCTCACTGAGAAATTTCCCAACTTAAACAAGTATTTATTTATTCAAAATATCTCTACCCTGTCCTACATGAAAATCATCCCAGGATTTTTGTTCTTATTACAATAATAAGAACAAAAAATAAACAGAACAATAAATAATCAACATATATAATAACCAACAAAAAACAAAATGTCACTGTAAATATTAAAACCAGTTAAAATTCCTTAATCCTTAAAGAAATGGGTAAAAAAACCAGTTTTTACCTGGCACCGAAAAGAATATAACGCAAACCTCTCCGGGGAGCGCATTCCACAGTAGATACATTATTTAAGGTCAACAGTGAAGAAATTGAAATTGTGAAAGATTCTGGATACCTTGCCTTAGCCATCTATTCAAACAGATATTGTAGTCATGAAATTAGAAGATGATGGAGAGTTGGAAAGGCAGCAACGAAAGAACTAGAAAAGATCAAGTGTAAGGATATTTCACTGGAGGCCAAAGCCAAGATAACCCACACTGTTCCCGATCACCAGGTATGGGTGTGAAAGTTGGGTGATGAAGAAAGCTTACAGGGAAAAAAAGATTGATGCATTTGAAACATGGTGGTGGTAGAGGGCTTTGTGAGTACCTTGCACTAACAGAAAGATGAACATATCAGGGAAGAACTTGCCCTGAAAACAAACATGATTAAAACTGAAGCTGCCATACTTTGCGTAAATCATGAGAAGGAAGAACTCACTGGAGAAGACAACCATGCCAGGGTTTGAAGGCAAAAGACGATGACCACCACCAGATATGGGATACAAGAACTGAGCAGGACATTTTGGAGGCATTTGTTCATAGGCTTGCCATAAGTCAGAGAAGACTCATGAACATGATTAAGCTAAGAGTGACACATAACCAAATAACTGCATACAAGAGTCCTTCCTACATAAACTACACTCAAAACTATGTTTGCAAGTCTTATGTAAAGCGTCCCATGCGTAAACATATATTTATAAATTAAACTATGCTCAAGTTGGGTCATTATTCATTCTTACAGCATGGGAACTGATACTGATTTGAATTACCTATTTCAAGTGCTTCAACCCAAATGGGACTTTCCTTCTCCTGAGGTTGGAGAAAGGCTGGTTGCTTACCTGTAACTGTCATTCTGTCGGATGGTCATCTGTGCATTCACATGTATATGGGTGCTGCGCTTGTGCAGTGCCTGTTGCCGGGATGATTTCATAGCTTTAACGGTTTTGGGCAGGAACTCCACATACCCTCCCCCTAGTATAAATGCGCGGAATCCCAGCCCCTTCACCAGTCAGCTGGAAACTGCCCATTTGCCCTCAGCTGGTACTGGCAAGGAAAACATGAGTATAGCAACTTGCAAGAAAAAACATCAAGTTAGTGAAATGGAGAGCCAGTCATCGACACCGAAGTGGGGCCAGTGGGTGGGTTGTGTGAATGCACAAATGACCACTCGAGGAACAGTTACAGGTAAGCAACCTGCCTTTCTTCATTGTGGTCTCTCTGCATCACACATATATGAGGTTTGAGCTCGAGAGCGGCCTTTCCCTCTGTAAGGGTGTGGACCCGATTGTGTTGGTCCGCCCCCGGAGCCGGATGGATCCGGATGGATTCCTGAAGGCCCTGGGGGAATTCCTGGTTGATAAGCTGGTGCTCCTGTCGATACCTTGGTCGAACTGTGGAATGGGGAAATGACCAGGGCTATTGACATGATCGCTCCTAAGTGTCCTCTCCTGCCTGGCAGAGCCCGTTCATCCCCCTGGTATACACCCGAACTACGGGCGATGAAGCAGGTTGGGAGAGGTCTAGAGCATAGGTGGAGGAAATCATGGGATGAATCTGACCGAACACACTTGAGAGCCCATTATCGGGCCTATACTGTGGCGGTGAGGGCGGCAAAGAAGAAATTCTTCTCTGCTTTCATTGCCTCCTCACAATGCCATCTGGCGGAGCTTTTTCAGGTGGTACAGGGACTGGTTCATCCAGGCCCAAAAAAAGATCCTGTGCCACCCTTGACGGCCCGCTGTGATGAGTTTGCCAAGCATTCCAAGGAGAAAATCGCTCAGATTCATCACGAGCTGGACTCCAATAGTGACTCAGAACCTTCGGGGGAGGTGCCAATGTTGCCGTCTGGTCCACAATTGATGGATGAATTTCACTTGTTACAGCCTGATGATGTGGACAAGGTGCTTGGACAAGTACGTCCTACCACCTGCTTACTGGACCCTTGCCCATCTTGGCTACTCAAGAAATCCAAGGATGGGATTGGGACCTGGATCCTGGAGGTTGTCAATGCCTCTCTAAGGGACAGCCAGGTAACTGCCCCTTTAAAGGAGGTGGTAGTCCAGCCAGACCTAAAGAAGGCATCCCTGGGTCCAATTATAGACTGGTGGCCAACATCCTGTTCTTGGGCAAGGTGTTAGAGCGGGTGGTGGTGGGACAACTCCAAGCACTCTTGGATGAAACTGATTATCTGGACCCATTTCAGTCCAACTTCAGACCCAGGTATGGTACTGAATCTGCCTTGGTCGCCCTATATGATGACCTGTGCAAGGAGAGAGACAGGGGGAGTATGTCTCTGTTGGTTCTCCTGGACCTCTCAGTGGCTTTCAATACCATCAACCATAGTATCCTTCTGGATAGGCTAGCGGGATTGGGGGTCGGAGGCACTGTGTTGCGGTGGTTCCGCTCCTATCTCAATGGCCGATTCCAGAAGGTGGTGCTGGGGGACGATGGCTCTGCGCCTTGGCAGCTATGCCATGGAGTTCCGCAGGGGTCCATTTTGTCTCCCTCGCTATTCAACATCTACATGAAACTGCTGGGAGAGGTCATCCGGAGGTGTGGGCTGCAGAATCACCAGTATGCTGATGATACCCAGCTCTATCTCTCGTTTTCAACTAATCCAGTTGAGGCAGTGGCTGTACTGAACCAGTGCCTGGCCGAGGTAATGGGCTGGATGAGGGCCAATAAACTGAAGCTCAATCCAGAGAAGACGGAGGTACTGTTGGTTGGTGGTTCGGGCTTCGGGGTAGGGGACGTGGACCTTGTCCTGAATGGGGTTGCACTCCCTCTTAGGGACAAGTTCGCAGCTTGGGAGTGCTCCTCGACCCTGAGCTGTCATTAGAAGCTCAGGTGACGGCGGTGGTGAGGAGCGCATTCCTTCAGCTTTGGCTGATCCATCAACTGCGTCCCTACCTGGAGAACGAATGCCTGGCAACAGTGACACATGCATTGGTAACTTCCCGATTAGACTTCTGTAATGCGCTCTACGTGGGGCTACCCTTGAAGACAGTCTGGATACTTCAATTGGTGCAAAACAGAGCTGCCAGGTTGCTGACAGGGACTGGGTGTTGTTTTCATATAACCCCAGTTCTCCATCAGCTTCACTGGCTCCCCATTGAAGTCCGGGCACAATTCAAGGTGTTGGTTATCACCTATAAAGCCCTCAGCGGCTTGGGACCTGGTTATCTAAAGGAACGCTTGCATCCATATATGCCCTCCCGCCCCCTGAGATCGGCAGCAGAGTCCCTTCTCCGGGAACCCTCCGTAAAAGATATTAGGAGGGCGAGTACCTGGAGGAGGGCCTTCTCTGTGGTGGCACCCCACCTATGGAATGCGCTCCCCAGAGAGGTCTGCCTGGAGCCGCCGTTATTTGTTTTTCAGCACCAGGCCAAGACCTTTTTATTTAAAAGTAATTTTAATTGTTAATTTATGAATTGTATTTATTGGGCTTTTATGTACATGCCAAGATGTTTCCAGTTTTTTAAGTCTAATTATATAACTGTTTAGTTATGTTTATTTATTAATGTTGTAAGCCGCCCTGAGGCTTTTTACAAGTGGGGCGGCATAAAAATGATTTAAATAAATAAATAAATAAATAGTAAATAAATAAATAAATAAATAGAATATGGGTGACTAGGAAGCTTACCCACCAGGAGGCAAGACAGTGTCGTTAGTAGAGAACAGCTGATAAGACATAGAAACAGAGTGAGTCAGAAGGGGTCTCCTGGGCCATCTAGTCTGACCCCCGGCTCCAGCCGGCTCCACTCATGACATGCCCAGCATGTGCATGTCCAGCCTATCCTTGAACACCCGCACCGATGGGGCCTCAACCACCTCCTGTGGAAGCCCATTCCATACCCTCAGGGTCCTAACTGGCTCTGACGTCTAATTGATAGTGTCTTGCAAAGGTGCATGGAGGCGACCATGTAGCAACTTTGCATATGTCCTGTACTGAAATGCCTGCACGAAGGGCAGAGGAGGTAGCGACGGCTCTTGTACAGTGTCCTTTTGGAGTGATAGGCAAGTCCAGTTTGACTAGTCAATATGAAAGTTGAATCGTTTCCATGATGCATTTTGAAGGGCGTTGGGTTCCTATCAGTGCTCCTTTATCATGATCAGAGTACTTGACAAATAAGAATTTGGTTTTTCTGAATAATTCTGTATGGGACCGATAGAACGCTAGGGATCTGTTCACATCAAGGCTGTGTAGGGTCTGTTTGATCGGTGTCGATGGTGCTGGAAAATATGCCGACAGGACGATGTCTTGATTGTCGGCGTTGATTGTGAGTGCGCTACTCGGCTTGGGATGCTGCTCGGCTTGGGATTGGTCGTGTGGTCGCACAGTGACCTCTTTCATCGCCAGAAGAGTTTGGTCCCATAGCATCTTCTTCAGGTGATTCTCCCTATTTTTCTGACCCTGCCAGGTGAAGGCCTGGCAGTGGGCACACTTATCCACACAATGGCCTTCTCCAAGGCAGAGCAAGCAAAGAGAGTGCAGGTCGGTTGGTGACATTTTCGCCTCACACTGAGCATACTTACGAACACCGTTCACTGCACCATCGGAAGAAAGTGAGGGAGAAATAGACAAGGACAAAAGGGGTTTTGTGTGTGTGTGTATTTTGGGGGGATAGCAGTGGAAAGGGGGGAGGGGAAGGAAAGTGGAAGTAGAGAAATAGAGAGGAATGAGACGCAACTGGAAAATGAGTAAAAAGTAAAGTTAAAAAGTTGATTGAAGGCTAATGGAATGCAAAAAGGTTCAGTAATGAGAGGAAAAAATTGAGAGTAAGCAAAAGAGCCCAAGGCACAGTGAATGGCAGTCGCAAGCAGACTGGTGAAGTGACGGGGGGAGGACTCCGCTCATTTATACCGGGGAGGAGAGGGTGTGGAGTTCCCGCCAAAATCTGTTAAAGCTATGAAATCTGCCTGGCAACCGGCACTGCGCAGGCGCAGCACCCATATATGTGATGCCCAGAGACTATGATGAAGAACTTTTTTGAAAAGGAGCACTCAGAAATGTTGACTCTAGGGCCTGATGAAGTTGTGCTCCAACTTACACACACACACACACACACCCTTCTAACTCCCACTGCCAAAGGATGCTTACACCCACTCTCATCAGTTCCTCTCATTCCTGGCTTAAACTCAATAATTTCATTCTGCCTACTGCTGACTCACATTTTTAAGGTTGAAGTAAACTCAGTTTCATATTGGCCTTGAGTCAAGGCACCTGTGCACATGTTGTGCTTTTGACAGGAGAAACCAGTTAAGGCAGGCTTGTTCAGAATAGCTTGAGCAAATCTACCCTGATCTTACAATTTACAATATTCCCTAAGTTTTCATGACATACCTAAATCTAGACATAGTCAAACAGTATTGCAACTATTGAATTTAATTCCAAGGAAAGTGAGCTCAGAAATCAGGCTGTCTTCCAGCACCCACAATGCACACATGTGCTACTGAACATGAAGACTCCCCCTCATTGTGAAGAGATGTAACAACAAATGAATGCTATTTCGTATTAAACAGCAGGGAGATAGGAGTGGAATCTTTTGTACGAACCATATCATAAATGTTATCCTGGCTCACGCTGGTACGCTTCTGAACATCAATCTCAAGAGACTTTGTCATTCGTACTAGCAGCTCCAAGAATCGACCTTGGGAGTTGCCAGGAGAACCGGGACTCTATGTAGTAATGACAGCTTCGGGAGAGGTGGAGATTTGCTGCAACTCCTCTGAATCCAAGTCAGAATCGTGTGGCAGTCTGGAGCAAGATCTGTCTGGAGACGTTGGTGGATGGGTGAGTGCTGAAGCAGAAGTCGATGGAGTGTCCATCGACACTGACTGAGGTGTGGATTGGTGATGACGCGTTGGTGGTGGTGGGTAGTAACCGTATGGGGGATAGAAATCCCATGGATAAGGCCGGGCAAAGCACTCAGGATCGAAGTCCCCATAGGGCAACGGCATCCAGTACTGTGATGGCTGCGGTGCAGCAAGCTGTTGACATAAGGGTGCTGAGGAGCCCTTGGAGATCCTTTCCGAAATGAATGGCTGGCAGGAGTAGGTGTCACAGGTGGGTGGTTGAGTCCTGGCTGAGACAGAGATTCTCAGACCGAGATGGAAGCTCGAGCCAACGGATCTGAGCGTTCGGGACTGGAGTGCAGAGAGATGGTAATCTGCAGGGGTGACACTGGAGTGTCACCTACATAACCAACCGGTGGCTGGGCAGCTTGGTTGGTACCGAGACAGGCAGATCACTCAGCTCAGACCAAGGCACTTTGGTGTGCTTTTTGTGCCGATGCTCAGCTTTATCACATCTGTCCTCCTTAGGGTGCTTACGTTTCGAAGCTTCCTCGGACCTGACATGTTTCCTCTTCTCCTTATGTTTCCTCACAGGAGAATGAGAGGGACGTTTTCCATGAGGACCAGCCGAGTCCCCTTTGAATGGGCGAGAGGGGGCACTTTTGGAAGGTCCTGGAGTCGCAGAAGAGCCAGTTTCCGCCAAGACCTGCTTCACGGTGACCAAGGCTTGGTCCCATAACATTTTCCGCAGCCAATTTTCTGTTCTTTTGAGCTTGCCTAGGAAAGGACTGGCAGTGGCTACACTTATCGGTTCTATGTCCCTCTCCTAGGCAGAGGAGACATAGGGTGTGCAGGTCAGTGGGAGACATTTTAGCTCCGCACTGAGAGCACTTGAGGAAAGCCGCCCACTGTGCCATCAAGAGAGAAAGGAGGGAAGCTACAGTGGTAAAGAGAAAGGATAGTTCAAGGTGAAAATGATAGAAGGATTTTTTTTAAATTGGGAAGGTGTTGTGGGGAAAGGATATAAAGCAGGGGTTCGGTAAGGGTAGCAAACAACAGGAAAAGGGGGTTTAGATCGAGAAGGGGTAAGACAAAATTAGAAGTTTGTAGAACTATTTGAAAGAGAAAGTTTATGAAAAGACCAAGAGACAAGCAAAAAGGCCTGAGACACGATGAACGGTGGTCGCAATCAGACTGGTGAAAGGGCCAGCTCACAATCACTCTGTAACATAGTAATATAGAAACACAGAAACAGAGCAAGTCAGAAGGGGCCTCCCGGGCCATCTAGTCTGACCCCTGGCTCTAGCCAGCTCCGCTCATGACATGCCTACCATGTGCATGTCTGGCCTGTCCTTGAACACCCTCACCGATGGGGCCTCAATGACCTCCCGTGGAAGCCCATTCCACGCCCTCGGGGTCCTAACTGTCAGGAAGTGTTTCCTGGCATCTAAATGGAACCTGGGTTCCCTGAGCTTGGCTCTGTTGGAGCACGTCCTGCCCTCCTCTGCAGGGGAGAACAGGTCTCTACCCACCTCTGTGTGACACCCCCTATATGTTGCCAACAGATCCCCTTGGAATTTCCTCTTCTCCAGACTGAAAAGACCCAGTTCCCCCAGTCTCGCCTCATATGGCTTTCCTTGCAAATGTAAGTTAATCTAAGAGATGCTTCCTGGAGCAAGGTTACCCATGGCTGAGTGGGTCTGGGTCTCCCAGGTCTAATGGTCTAACCAGTATTTCATACTGGCTTTCAATAATAAATCGATGGATGTGGACACATATAACAACAACCAACCCTGTGAATAAGCACCAACCTGTAGTACACCTAGAGCAGGGGTTCGAGATAGCATTTTAGGGGGTATGACAGAGAGGAAGGCTGCGTCATAATTCACCAAAACTTTTCACCAAAAATTATTCCAATAATTTGACTAATTGCTGAATTTATATTTGAATTTTATGCACTGAGTTAAAAGCTTATTTTTTAGTTCAGTTTGTTCACCCACAGTACTGTATGTGGTTCAATTATGTGATTCAATTTGTGGTTCCAAAATTAGAAATTTGATTTCATCTTCAAATTTGATATAACTCTTGTAGGGCGTGTGAACATAAATGAAACATTTCCTAAGGGTGTGGAGCATAGAAAAGGTTGGAAAGCAGTAACCTAGACAATCAGGCTTACCATGGGTTGTTCTCCCCATCCTTCCTCACCTGGTCCCTCCAGTCAGTATCCTAGGGCTATGTACTGAAGAACCTATCTTGCGTCCCACTTCCTGCTCCAGCTGCAAGCCCTTTACATTTGTGGGTTTTGTTTGGGGCTTTTTTTTGGAGGCCCATAATGCTCTGCCAGTGACAACTGCTTCATGATGTACAACAGCACTTTGGAGCAGCCATCACCAGTTTATTACACTTTTGTGCCCAAATGTCATTTCATCATTTTAGGGTGGGGGCGGTCTTTCAGAGTTGCACAAGTATGCACTTACAGCTGTCAAAAATACATGATGTCTTACCTTGGCAGCTACAGCTGCACATTTCCCTTCCACTGACATTCCAAATAAAAATTCTGTCTATATTTCTCTGCACTTACTGCCTAGCCATGTGATCTGCATATATTTCTCTGTACAGCAATTTCCCAGACATTTAAAAAAGAAATCCTTAAAGGTTTCAGAATGGGACTCAATGAATGGGGTCCCCCTGATGGTGGCCCTTTTCAAACCATTGCATCCATCTACCTTGTTGGTGTGGTGGAGTGTGGGAGAGGAGTTGACTGCCAGGGCCCTAAGTGCCCTGAAAGGAACCACAAAAACGGGGTTCTTCAGGAATGGGAGAACATACAACTCACACCTCCGGAGGAACTTAGCTTTGCAGTTTCTTTCCCATTTGTATTCCAACTGATATTTAGGCACTTGACACCTGTCAACTGATCCTATTAAAGCCTATATGACCTCTTACATCATTATCCTATAACTGGCCAGACAAGACTACATAAATTTTTGACAGCCATAAGTGCAACTCCAAAAGGGTTTGTTTGTTTTTTTTAAAGATATCTGCACACGTTTCTGGTGCTGAGTATTTTTAAGGCCGTGAACCAGCAATAGTTGCACCACAGTGATACTTGGGCATCAAAAATTCCCAGATGATGTTATGGGTTAGCAGGGTGGCAAAAAACTGTCTGGGCTCAGAAGTCACGGTAACCCACCATGGTTAGTTAACCATGAGGACTGCTGTGTTATGTGAAGAGTATGAGTAGTCTTGCTGCAGCTGTGTACTGCCTTCACAAAAAGAAAATTTGAAAAATAAACAAATCTTCCAGGGCAACAGTAGAAGGGGGACATATGCTTATGCTTGCCATGTGGTCAGAACAACCTAATTTGAGAACAACCTAACATTATTTCCCTGGAATGGCATCATGTCAACTGACTATTTGATGTTGCTGATACCTCTGGTGTGGGATCAAGTCCACCAGAGTTTGCAAAAGGTTTGTTGGCGCACAGTCTGAAACAAGTCTGAATTATATCAGGGCAGGTTCCAACTACTTTTCCTAGTCAAACTGCTCACTAGATTTCAGAAGTGACAAGCACGAAATAGCCTGGCCAAACAACAGACCTGCAAAAATTCTGCATTGCCATTTTGGTACATTTTATCTGATTTATTTCCTCCTCGTTGAAAGAAACTAATTAACAAACCATCATTTAAATAAACTGCACAGAGTGTTTGTAACCTTGGCTTTATTGAATTGTGACAAATTATTAGCCTTTGCATTTTAAATGAAATAGATGCATCCTGGAAAAAACCTAAATTCAATCTGCATAAAGTAGGTACCTGCTGTGAAAATGAAGGCAGCAAGGACTTATTCACTATCATCTGCAGAGCAACCTACAGAGCTGCCTTCTATGGAGGGTGGGTAACCTTTGTCACAATACTGAAAAACAAATGTAGCACACCAAAGGCTGCTTATATCAGAATTTCTTCCTGGGCATTAAAGGGTACAAAATTAAATGCATTTGGACCCTGGTCAAGTTGGGAGAGATCCAGAATTATTTTAATTTGATGGCAACTTGGAATTCTATATGAAATTTTCAGAACTAGGCAAAAAGCTGCTATGGGAGAAACAAATTTTGTCTGAACCAAAAGAGTTGAACAGACCATTTAATCCTCATTGGGTCATGGGCTATATGTTCTCTGCAGCCATCAATCAATCAATGAATCAATGTCTTTGCCAACATAATTAAAATTTTGAACTCTAAAAAGCTGATTACCATGACCTCTGTAAATTATGCAAACTAAAATGAAGTGTGTTACTTGTTTACTTAAGGCGTTTATTTAAGCAAGTGTGCTCATGAAGCAGATTCCATTATAGAATGCAACATACAACCAACATAAATATTTCGTACCAAACATAATTAAAGAGTAATACTCATAAAAATGATCACAGCAGTAAAATGAATATACATGACATGCTCAATACCATTAAAACTAGGTAAATGTCTAATACCACTTCAATGAGAGTCTGAATATACTCATTTTTTGCATACATTCCGTAATTATTCATGTTTTACATGATGCTTTGTTACTTTGCTCAAGAAAGCAAAGCTATGTAGAGCACTAAGGCTCTGTTTAAGCCAAATGAAATCTTATTTGGTCACCCTTTTGGCTTTTGAGATACTAGTAGGCATTACCCACACATTTTCAAGTCTATCTTCACAGCCGTGAGAAGTAAAAAATTTTTATTAAAGTGAAAGCTGAGATTCCCAAGAAGCTGAATTCTGCAGCCAATACCACAGAAATTGGTGTGTGTACACACACTCACACAAAGGATTTACATGGCAGGCTGACCAGCCTTTGAATATTGAGTTATTTGAAATAAGGATCCTCTTTTCTGTTTGTGAACACCCCCCTCAAAATAATTCAGATTTATTGATAATTCAGGATTGCTTTCTCCACTGAAGGTTTCATGGACCTGTAGATTAGTTTCATTGGACAAGCATGTGGAACTTCAAAAGTGATTCTTAATATCAAGAGGGGTATGATATTGCTTATGTTTCAGGACAGAATGATTTCTGTGTTTGACCAACAATAACATGTTTATATTTTACTAAATATTGTGCACTACTGTTCTTGGACACTGGACAACTGATACACACCACCCTCAGTTTAATAAAAAAGCTAACTTGTGCTGAATCCAAGACCAAGCTGGACTCCTTTGCCATTCAAAAGCTACAGAATAATATTGCTTTATACACATTTAAGATGCAATCCTGTGCAAGTTTAGACAGAAATAAATTAGATAAATTCCCAGCTTGTCTCAGCTCTAGACCTTTCTTTCTGTCTAAACTGGAATAGAATTGTACTCTTAGCTGAAATTGGCCAGCAATCCTCGCCTCAGAGCTCCTCCTGCCTTTCACTGGCTGCCCATAGGCACCTAAGTTTGGAGGGCACCAGAACTGATAAATCAGACATAGTAATTGATAGAAAACTTGAAACACAGTTCTTTAGTTTTGCCAAACACGCTGTCCCCATACTGTGCAGTGCAAATGCAAATTAGCTATTTTAAACAACCAGGTAGTTCTATCTGCCTTTCCATGCTCAAAATAAGAGCAAAATGGGCTGCTAATGAGTTGATGGGAGGGTAGATGTAGGTGTGTACATCATATACCTTTGCACACCAGTACAAAAATGTAAAATTGGTGAAGGAGATAAGTGCACTATCAATAAACTCCAGGCAGTCACTTTGAAGATTGTCTGAAGCAAACACTACAATAATTGTTTAAGGGGTAATATAACCAAACTTAGTACTTGAGGAAACCCTGTGTCAACACTGTTAGACTTAACTGGGAGAGATCTGTTGGACTATGTTTTCCAGTGAAGATATTTGTGTGCCTGCTAAAGGAAGAGATAAAAGATAAAAATTGATCTGTTAAATTAATTTTACTATCGTCTTATGAATATGGCTTGAACCACTTTGGCTTCTTTATATAAAATTTAGTTGCAGACAATGGCTAGGTTGAAGAAAGTCTTGCTGTTGGAACTGTCACAAGATTTCTATGGCTTTTTGTCAATGGATAACAGGTGCATTTCTACCTATCCTCTCAAAAAGTAGGCCTCTATTCCAGAAGTCACGTTGGTAATGACATGCTTAGCTTCTGTGTTGTATGCACCATTAGCGGAGAGAAAAAAGAACTGGCAGTATGGAGAAGTTAACACTAGCATATGCTGCTACTGTTGGAAAGTAAAGATAAGAAAGGACTCAATATTGCTTCAGTTCTACAGATGTTAACTCTTGTTTCTCCATATGCAGGTTCAGATCTCTCAACTAAGATGCTGTGGAGAGAGAAATGTGGCCCAGTTCTACCAACACATTTTGAGAATAGTTTAAACAATTGATCACAGCTTGAACTCTTGAGTGTTCACAAAGCAAGTGGGAAATAATCTGATGGCCTGATCCTATGTAGACTTTTTATGCAGGTATATTACTTTTCCTTTTGGCATTAAAAGGTGATTCTTTTGGTCATGGTGGCAGTGACTAGTGAGAATTGTCTCATGATTGTGCTTTAGAAACACAGAGACAGAGCAAGTCAGAAGGGGTCTCCCGGGCCATCTAGTCTGACCTCCGGCACCTCCTTTAGATTGTAATTGCCAAAGAGTATTAAATACAGAAAGGAAAGCTGTTCTTTGTCGTGGCCTCTGCGCATCACACATATGGGTGCTGCGCCTGCGCAGTGCCTTTGGCCGGAGATTGCAAGCTAACCGTTTTTGGTGGGAAAACGCTCCGCTTCCCTCTCCCATAGGTCTATAAAAAGCAGAGCGTCCGCCATTTTGGTTGTGTGCAGTGTTGAGTGATTTCGAAATTTGGGAGCAAACCATTACAGAACTTTAGGAAAGACACCTTTAGCTTCCAACAAGCTGACTGAAGCCCGTGTTGTCAGTAAGAACTGACAGCTGTTTGATTACCTGTGTTTGTAAGTTAGTCCTTGGTTCTTGGGAGCTTTACCTCCCACAAAACTGGGTGGAAATATCCCGATACAGGCAACCCTACAACACCAAAGGGCATTGATCCCTTTGGGGCTGTTGGGAAAATTTGGATAAATCCTGTCTGAAAAGCATTACTTCTGTGTGCCTTGCATTGTGGGATCAAATCCTCTCTTCCTTCTCAAAACCAAGCAGTCACTGTTTAAAATGGCATTCCCCCGCTCCTTTCTCTCACCTTTAGCTGTAAGCTACAGTACACAGGCCATTTAGTCCAAATTTACATTGTATACCTTCACAATGATTCAATAATCATTGTGGAATTCAAGGAAGTATCTTCCTAGCCCAGAGGCTCCATGTGCCCTGGCTAATTCAGAATGTCTAGAGTCTGGATAAGAGTCTTGAGCTCATGCATAGTTTCTCAGTAGCTTGAATTTACATGTCTAAGCAGACCTGGAGATGGGTTCAAGCTACTGAACTAAAGTGTCAATACAGGCAATTAGAAATATTGTAATCTCATTGCTACTGTGTGATTGACTGACATTTCTTTATCTGTTCTGTATGTGATGACCTCAGAATCTTATTGTAATCTCTGCATTCTGTCATCAATTGCCCTGTACCTGTGTACCTATAAATGCCCCGTAATGGTATTGAAGCTTTGCAGCAGGGTTCACTCTGCCTGCCCGGTAATGCATTATCGTGAGTTGGACCTGCAGGGAACCTGGGTAATACAATAGAGCCTCAGAGGGTCTGGACGCTTGATCTTTCCCACGAACCCAAGTTTTATTCCCTCTTCTCAAATTGAGATTCTGGGATTCTGACAGGGCCACCTCCCAATATCTTTGTCAGATTGATTCACTCAGTGCCCTTGGTGGTCACGCACCATGACCCAAGCATACAATTTTTTCTTAAAGTGCGTCAAGGAATTACATCGAAACTGCATCAGATAAGCAAGTGACACAGTGTAAAGTGCATTTGAGGAAGTGTGAAAGCTGAATATGATTCCCATATCCCACCTGCCATTCTCACAACTGAAAAATAGGAAGTCATTGTGCCATGATAAACTGATGCTCTAGACCAGTAGAATGGCACATTAAAATTTTTCCCAACTGGAGGAAGGCATCTTAGAAAGCCACATAGCCAAAGGTATATTGGGAATTGTTCTCAAACATGTATGAATAGCACAGTAATGACAGCAAAGCTCAACTCAGTGTTCTCTCGCCTTTATTGCCTGCCTGGCAGAACCCTGCCTCCTTTTGTCATATAGATTTCCTTAGCAGCTAAAGGAAAGCAATACTCTGCCCTGTTCAGCATGCAGGTGTCTTACCTCTCAATCAGTTTGCCGTCTTATGCATGGCACCTTGTCCTCCCCAAAGCTATATAAAAGCAGCACTTTGCCTTAATGGTGCCCATGAAATTACAAAGATTAACTGTTCTATTATGCTAGTGTGTTGGCCAATCACATGTTCTTGTTGCCCCCCACCCCACCCCCCCCATCAGTAATGTATTAGTGCTGTCATATTGCTCCTGCATTTTAGGCCGTAGGGTGGCATTGTATCTCTAAGCCATTTGCAGATCCTAATGCTGTTGACTAAAGACTGTATTTAAAGGCAATATAAACAGTTTGATCCTTAAATACATTTGATCTATAATTTCTATACATACTTTCCCAACTTTTATTTTAAAACAATTAGCCAAAGAGCTCTTTTTTCCCTGCGATATTTACAGCTAGGCTGACAGTAACAGCAATTAAACCCCATCTGTTTGCAGGGCATGAATAATAACAGTTGACACTCAACTTCTAATACAATTCATGGAAAACCTGTTAAACACAGAAACTTGTTGCAGCAAGAATGTGCCCTAAGGGCTGGTCTGTGCCACTCTCACACATGGAGCTCAGGCGTCAACACCAAAGCTGAGATTTGTTTCCTTACTCTGGAGAATTCCACCCTCCCCTCCAAACACACACACACACACACACACACACTAACTTATCTAGATGTCATTAAGCAGCGCCATTTTCAACAACAAACTCATGTTTTTTCTAATATCAACAGATAAGTTTAAAATGAAGAAACCAAGATCTTGTCTCAAAAATCATAAAAATTTAGAACCCTTTGGAGGCATGCTTCTCAAGAAGAGGACCTCAATTTCCAGAGATGAAGAACACTACAGAAAAATCTGTGTTAAGAGACCAGGAGAAGATGACTGCAGGTCCATTCCTGCAGAAGGCAGGGATTCCATGCCTGGGTTTTCACAACACAGTAACAAGAGTTGCTTGTTGTCATGCAAACCTGATGATGACTGCCATTATAAGAACAAACAGTCTGCTGTAGGGTTTGGTTCATACTGGATTGTCATGCTGTGTGCACCCAAATGTCATGATCTCCTATGAGTCAAGCTCACACAAGTAAGCCATTGCCACTGTCACCAAGTGCCTAACCAGAATGTATGAGTGACAATTGCCCCTAAAGTGCTCAAATAGTACAGAGGTGCAGCTGTCAGAGTTTCCTCTGATCTTTGTTCTACATCGTTGCTCTGGCCTTGGGGCAGAGTGCTGGAGCGATCAACCCCACCTGTAGCTCAAGAGGTCTCGTTTCAAGCAGGAAACATGGATTCCTGATCCTTTTTGGAGAGATTTCAGAAGGTGATGCTGAGGATTTCTGTTCAGTCCATGTCTCCAATGATCCTCAGGGTTTCATCTTTTCCACTATACTATTCAACATATGCATGATCCTCAACATATGCTGAGAATGATTTCTGAGGATTTGGCTTTCACTACCTGGTATGCTGATGACATCCTATGTTTCCTTTCCATTTAACTTCATGACAGGTGTGTGTGCCATTGTCTGTTACGATTGTGTTTATTCTTTTGTAGCACAAACTCATTTGTACAAATTTATCAATTCAGACTGCATATGTGCAAGAGATCTGATTTGCACAAACCATCATTTGTACAGATAGCACCACACAGATACTGATTTCATGCTGATTTTCACTGCACAAGTATTTCCTGCAGATCTCCAGAAGCCAAAACAGAATCCAGCATAGTTTAGTTCTGATTGCTGGATCAGAAATACTGTAGAAGTCAATTGGGCTCCCACAAAACAGATTTGTTTTGAATTCCAGTATCTCACATCTCTATCTGGCCATTTTGAACTCTACATTTCTATGGAAAGAGGGTTTATTTGATAAAAGATTTCAGAAAATTATGTGAAATTGTGACACAATCCACGATAACATAATGTTATATAAGAATTGCAGCCATCACTCACAACATCCCTTTCCTTTCCTTTCCTTTCCTTTCCTGCACTTGGTTTAAAACAAGATGGAACAGTACTTAGTCACCAAGACATCTACAATAATACTACAAAGCAGCAGTGTAACCTGCTGACGCAGCAGGGAGCTGCAATCAAACCAGGCATACAAATTAAAACCCAACCATGAAAAAGATTAATTGAGAGGCTAATAGGTAAATAAACATGTGTAGGATATTACCACACCAAGGACCATGTCAATGACATGGCACAATACAACACTAAGGAGAAAGAGGAACAAAAATGGGGGCCTGATGCAAACCCCAAATAAATGACATGGTAGGAATCTGAAAATACAGTCTCAATCATGTTAGGGAAAGTCTAAGGCAAAAAAAGAAAAGGAAGAAAACTATGAGACAGATTCACTCCCTAAAGGAAGGCACAGCCTTGAATTTGCAACATTTTGGAAGGCATTTATCTATGGGGTCACCATAAGTTGAGGGTGACTTAACAACCAATGATTGTGCTAATGCATGTGTGTTTGCAAGTTCTATATGTATGTATGTGAGCATGGAGTTTATTGTCATGGACATGTTCCTCCCACCACTGCAAACAAAAAGCTGATATACTACAGTTGTTTACTGGTGCTTAACAAGGCTTTTTTATGAGAGCCATTAACAAGCTGCATAAATCAAAGTAACAATCCCTCCAATCTGTGGGAGTAGCGTCTATCCATATGAAGAGTTGATTGCAAACTGAAACAGTTTGCTCCTCCCAGCTTTTTCTCAGAGTCTGGACTCCATCCTCAGGGTGGCTCAAACTGCTTATGGGCCAAACAGTGGGGACATCTGACATGTAAAAGGTCTGCCCTTTCAGCCTGGCACCATCTCAATGGGTCTGGGAATTCCCTCTTCTCCCTGCCTGTCCTCCAGTGCCTTGCACAACATCTAAGATGGTTTTGTTCTCAGTCACTGCCTCCTTCCATCCTATCCCATTTATCTCACATTCCGATTCTGAACTGTCTGGCTGGGAGTGCTGTATTGTGAGACAGCTAAGTCCACTGTCATACCTATCAGAAGAATGTTTGCTCATTAGTCCTGGAAATGTGTGTGCTTGTAGTCAATAAACTGCCTGTTACACACTGCTGCCCTACCCTTCATTTTTGTTAACATAGATGGTTCCCCAGGACCATTATGATTTTATGCACATCTGAGTAATACCAAAACTAGTATTTCATGGAAGTACTACCAGTCTTAGACTTTGCCATGCACACAAGTCATCTCCTTCTATGAACCTGTCCCTCCTTCTTTAAGATTCAATTTCACAATCTGATTGTGTACAGAACTATTCCCTATTTTTTCCTCACACAGATGCACCTCATTTCAGCTGTATCTCTCACCCATGACAACTTCTTAGAAAATGCTTTAAGATTTGAATAGTAGGGCAATCTCTGTGCTCCCTCTTCCTCACTTCTGATTAACACAGTGATATGCCTCCCCTGAATTCTGCCTTTTAACATTTATTCAAGATTGTCATGTTATCCTAGCATTTTGAATCAGCTTTGTTCTATTTCATTTTTATTTTAGCTTGCTGTGCTTTAGAGGTGAGTTTGAACATGGCTACACCAAAAGTGAAGAAAGGGTCAGGAATGCCAGCAACTCCTACAGCTAAGGTTTATTTAGTGGAACTTGAAGGAGAAGTTACTGTTGCCCTGATGAAAAGTGTTTCGTTACAGTTACCCCAACAATTTAAGCTGCTTGGGATCCAACAACTCGTATTAAAAACCTAAGAAAAGCCATGCAGAATTAAACTAATGGTGTTTCAGGTACACCATCCCATTCCCATGATGGCCAACCAGCTGCCCACAGGATCCCACAAGCAAGATGGGTACAACAGCGCCTTCCTGCCCAAGCTCACCCGCAACTGTATATACAGTACAGTGCCTCTGAAACTGGAACTAGCACATCGCCATCAGGACTAGGAACCATTGCTAGCCTTCGCCATGAATTTGTCCAATCCCCTTTTGTTGTTGTTGTTCTTAGTCACGAAGTCGTGTCCAACCCATCTCAACCCCATGGACAAATTCCTCCAGGCCTTCCTGTCCTCCACCATCCCCCGGAATCCACTCAAGCTCACACCAACTGCCTCAGTGACTCCATCCAGCCACCTCATTCTCTGCCGTCCCCCCTCCTTCTTTTGCCATCTATTGTTCCCAGCATTAGGCTCTTCTCCAGGGAGTCCTTCCTTCTCATTAGGTGGCCAAAGTATTTGAGTTTCATCTTCAGGATCTGGTCTTCCAAAGAGCAGTCAGGGTTAGGACTGACCAGTCCTAACCTCTAGGACTGACCAGTTTGATCGCCTTGTGGTACAAGGGACTCGCAGGAAACTCCTCCAGCACCACAATTCAAAGGCCTCAATCCTTTGGCGCTTGGCCTTCCTAATGGTCCAGCTTTCACAGCCATACATTGCAACTGGGAAAACCATAGCCTTGACTATACGCACTTTTGTTGGCAGGGTGATGTCTCTGCTTTTTAGTATGCTGTCTAGATTTGCCACAGCTTTCCTCCCCAGGAGCAAGCATCTTTTAATTTCTTGGCTGCAGTCCCCATCTGCAGTGATCTTGGAGCCCAGGAAAATAAAATCTGTCACTACCTCCATTTCTTCCCCATCCATTTGCCAGGAAGTGAGAGGACCGGATGCCATGATCTTAGTTTTCTTGATGTTGAGTTTCAAGCCAACTTTTGTGCTCTCCTCCTTCACCTGCATCAAGAGGCGCTTTAGTTCCTCTTCACTTTCTGCCATGAGGGGGTATGATCTGCATATCTGAGGTTGTTGATATTTCTCCCAACAATCTTGATTCCAACTGGTGATTCATCTAGCCCTGCCTTTCTCATGATGTGCTCTGCATATAAGGTAAATAGGCAGGGTGACAGTATACAGCCTTGCCAAACTCCTTTCTCAATTTGGAACCAATCAGTGGTTCCATGCCCAGTTCTCACTGTTGCTTCTTGACTCGCATATAGGTTTCTCAAGAGACAAATAAGATGGTCTGGTACTCCCATCTCTTTAAGAACTTGCCACAATTTGTTGTGATCCACACAATCAAAGGCTTTAGCATAGTCAATGAAGCAGAAGTTTTTCTAGAACTCCCTAGCTTTCTCCATGATCCAGCGTATGTTGGCAATTTGATCTCTAGTTCCTCTCCCTCTTCGAAATCCTGCCTGTACTTCTGGTAGTTCTCAGTCCACATACTGCTGGAGCCTAGCTTGTAGGATTTTGAGCATAACTTTGCTAGCATGTGAAATGAATGCAATGGTGGGGTAGTTTGAACATTCTTTGGCATTGCCCTTCTTTGGGATTGGAATGTAAACTGACCTTTTCCAATCCTATGGCCACTGGTGAGTTTTCCAAATTTGCTGGCATATTGAGTGTAGCACTTTTACTGCATCGTCTTTTAAGATTTTGAATAGCTCAGCTGGGATACTGTCACCTCCACGAGCTTTGTTGTTGCTCAGACTTCCTAAGGCCCATTTGACTTCACATTCCGGGATGTCTGGCTTGAGGTCAGTGACCACCCCATCGTGGTTATCAGGGATGTCAAGCTCGCTCTTGTATAGTTTTTCTGTGTAATCTTGCCACCTCTTCTTAATCTCTTCTGCCTGTTAGGTCCCTGACATTTTGGTCCTTTATCATGCCCATCTTTGCATGAAATGTTCCCTTCATATCTCCAATTTTCTTGAAGAGATCTCTGGTCCTCCCTATTCTATTGTCTTCTTCTATTTCTTTGCACTGTTCATTTAAGAAGGCATTCTTATCTCTTCTAGCTATTCTTTGGAATTCTGCATTCAATCGGGTGTATCTTTCTCTTTCTCCCTTACCTTTCGCTTCCCTTCTTTCCTCAGCTATTTCTAATGCTTCCTCAGTCAGCCATTTTGCTTTCTTGCATTTCTTTTTCTTTGGGATGGTTTTAGTTGCTGCCTCTAGTACAATGTTGCGAACCTCCGTCCATAGTTCTTCAGGCACTCTGTCTATCAGATCTAATTCCTTTAATCTATTTGTCACCTCCACTGTATATTGATCAGGGATATGATTTAGGTCATACCTGAGTGGCCTAGTGCTTTTCCCTACTTTCTTCAACTTAAGCCTAAATTTTGCAACCAGAAGCTCATGATCTGAGCCACAGTCAGCTCCTGGTCTAGTTTTTATTGACTGTATAGAGCTTCTCCATCTTTGGCTGCAGAGCACATAGTCAATCTGATTTCTGTGTTGACCGTCTGGTGATGTCCATGTGTAGAGTCATCTCTTGGGTTGTTGGAAAAGAGTGTTTGCTATGACCATCGTATTCTCTTGACAAAATTCTACCAGCTTGTGCCCTGCTTCATTTTGTACTCCAAGGCCAAACTTGCCTGTTATTCCAGTTATCTTTTGGCTTCCTACTTTAGCATTCTAATCCCCCATGATGATAAGGACATCATTTTTTGGAGTTAATTCTAGAAGGTGTTGTAGGCCTTCACAGAACTGGTCAACTTCAGCCTCTTCAGCACCAATGGTTGCGGCATAGACTTGGACTATTGTGATGTTGAATGGTTTTCCTTGGATTTGAACTGAGATCATTCTGTCGTTTTGGAGATTGTATCCCAGTACTGCTTTTCCTACTCTTTTATTGACTATGAAGGCTACTCCATTTCTTCTGAGGGATTCTTGCCCGCAGTAGTATACCTGGTCATCTGAATTAAATTCACCCATTCCTGTCCATTTTAGTTCACTGATTCATAAGATGTCGATGTTCAGTCTTGTCATCTCTTGTTTGACCACATCCAGCTTGCCTTGATTCATGGATCTTACATTCCAGGTTCCTATGGAGTATAGATTTTTGCAGCATCGGACTCTCCTTTCTCCACCAGATACATCTGCAACTGAGTGTCCTTTCAGCTTTGACCCAGTCGCTTCATTCTTTCTGGCACTACTAGTACTAGCCCTCCGCTCTTCCCCAGTAGCATATTGGACACCTTCCAACCTGCGGAGCTCATCTTCCAGTGTCATATCTTTTTGCCTTTTGGTACTGTCTATGGGGTTTTTTTTAAGCCTTCCAAATCAGTGGTCATCATTAACTTCTACAGCATTGAATTCCATAGATTGACTAGGCACCATGTGAAGAAGTTCTTCCTTTTTCCCATCATTTATATATCGTATCATTTAAAATCAGAGAAATTCTGTAAAATTGTTAAGCTCTATATATATGGATTGGCAAGCAATATGGAATGATAAGGGATTGCAGAACTGAAATAAAAGGGAGTGTTCTCTGAGTTCACAGAGCTTAATACCAATGTGGCTGGCACTGCACCCCACAAAACCTATTTGACGGCTGCAGACATTTGTGGAAAAAAGGGTCATGGAGGTCTATGTAACAGATATGCCATGGCAATTTATACAGGCTGCGATTTTAATTCATAACCAACCCTTGTCAGTTCAACAGGTGATACTTTTATGTTTTGGTTGCTTTTTGGTTAAAGTGCATAAGGCTGAGAAGGATTCTTTGTTTCATGAATATTTCAGCAAACTGGTTGATATCATTTATGACTGCAGGCAGGGATTTTAATTAGTTTTTAGATCCTTTGCATGATAAGTGTATCCCTGTTCCAAAGAGGCCAGTGGTGGCGCAATTTATACTTTAAGTTTAGGCCAATCTGGCTGAACTTGGTTTGATTGGAGAATTTTGCATCCTGACAAGACGGACCTACTTCTTTCATTTCACCTTTCTATCATAAATGACTTCAATTAGATTATTTTTGTTTGGTTGTTTCTACATTCTTGTTACATGAAATAAATGTTTATAAGACTTACACCCTGGTCTCAGGGCTATGCCCCAGTCTGCTTGCTGAGGCATTTTTCAGATTTGCCAAGCCCCATGCTCTCTGGTGCTTTAACATTTGTCTTCCAAATGATAAGCTGTTTAAAAATCAGATTTCTAGTCATGCATTTTGAAATTAACAAAGGTACTATCAATTCTTATACCGTCAAGCAGGAGGCAGTGAACTATACAAGAAAGAGCTTAACATCCCTGATAACCACGATGGGATGGTCACTGACCTCGAGCCAGACATCCTGGAATGTGAAGTCAAATGGGCCTTAGGAAGTCTGAGCAACAACAAAGCTAGTGGAGGTGACAGCATTCCAGCTGAGCTATTCAAAATCCTGAAAGACGATGCAGTTAAAGTGCTACACTCAATATGCCAGCAAATTTGGAAAACTCAACAGTGGCCACAGGATTGGAAAAGGTCATTCCGATCCCAAAGAAGGGCAATGCCAAAGAATGTTCAAACTACCGCACCATTGCACTCATTTCACATGCTAGCAAAGTGATGCTCAAAATCCTACAAGCTAGGCTCCAGCAGTATGTGGACCGAGAACCACCAGAAGTACAGGCAGGATTTCGAAGAGGGAGAGGAACTAGAGATCAAATTGCCAACATACGCTGGATCATGGAGAAAGCTATGGAATTCCAGAAAAAGATCTACTTCTGCTTCATTGACTATGCTAAAGCCTTTGATTGTGTGGATCACAACAAATTGTGGCAAGTTCTTAAAGAGATGGGAATACCTGACCATCTTATTTGTCTCTTGAGAAACCTATATGCAGGTCAAGAAGCAACAGTGAGAACTGGGCATGGAACCACTGATTGGTTCAAAATTGAGAAAGGAGTTTGGCAAGGCTGTATACTGTCACCCTGCCTATTTAACTTATATGCAGAGCACATCATGAGAAAGGCAGGGCTAGATGAATCACCAGTTGGAATCAAGATTGCTGGGAGAAATATCAACAACCTCAGATATGCAGATCATACCCCCTCATGGCAGAAAGTGAAGAGGAACTAAAGAGCCTCTTGATGCGGGTGAAGGAGGAGAGCGCAAAAGTTGGCTTGAAACTCAACATTAAGAAAACTAAGATCACGGCATCCGGTCCTCTCACTTCCTGGCAAATGGATGGGGAAGAAATGGAGGTAGTGACAGATTTTATTTTCCTGGGCTCCAAGATCACCGCAGACGGGGACTGCAGCCAAGAAATTAAAAAACGCTTGCTCCTGGGGAGGAAAGCTATGGCAAATCTAGACAGCATAGTAAAAAGCAGAGACCTGCCAACAAAAGTGCGTATAGTCAAGGCTATGGTTTTCCCAGTTGCAATGTATGGCTGTGAAAGCTGGACCATAAGGAAGGCCGAGCGCCAAAGGATTGAGGCCTTTGAGTTGTGGTGCTGGAGAAGACTCCTGCAAGTCCCTTGGACTGCAAGACAATCAAACTGGTCAGTCCTAGAGGAGATCAACCCTGACTGCTCTTTAGAAGGCCAGATAGTGAAGATGAAACTCAAATACTTTGGCCACCTAATGAGAAGGAAGGACTCCCTGGAGAAGAGTCTAATGCTGGGAACAATAGATGGCAAAAGAAGAAGGGGATGGCAGAGGATGAGGTGGCTGGATGGAGTCACTGAAGCAGTTGGCGTGAGCCTAGGTGGACTCCGGGGGATGGTGGAGGACAGGAAGGCCTGGAGGAGTGTTGTCCATGGGGTTGCGATGGGTCGGACATGACTTTGCAACTAACAACAACAACGTCTCCTGTAAGAAAAAAACAAAACAAACAAACAAAAAACAACCCCAGCAACAAATCTTGCTAAATAACAAGTTGAAAACTCTTAAAACACAGTTTGTGATTAGGCTAACTGTGCCACTTTATCAGGAGATGCAGAACATTAAATATGAGTTGAATAATATTTTTAAGAGCAGAAGAAATTTGCCTTAACCTGTTTATAACAGGCATATTGGGAAAATGGTGAAGATATTGGCACATTAACTTCAAACAAGAAAAACAAATGTTGCTTCAGCTTTATAGATGAGAATAAAATAAAGTCATAGACTCATAGAATAATATAGTTGGAAGGGGCCAATAAGACCAATGAATCCAACCACCTGCTCAGTGCATATCATATGATGTACTCCTATACATATGAACTCAAAATTTTCAAATTTTATTTTAAACTATAATATAGGAAGTGAAGAACTGGAGCAGGAAATGAACACTTCCCCTGCTCCCCATTGCTTTTCCAAGTTTAAATTCTTGGCAATGGCTGTTTTTCTTGTCTATTTGGTATTTCTTGTCTATTTGGTATTTTGTGGAAATTAAGAGAGCAAATGCAAACATAAATAGTGGGAAGTCACCTGGGTCAATTAAGGTTTCCAACTAAATGATATAAAACACTTTCTATCCCATTTATTTGTTTAAAACATTTTCTACACCATCCCATTAGAGATGTCTCAGGACAATTTACAACTCCATTAATAGAATAAAAATAGAAATAAGAGTAGGAGTGGCACAGCATCCAGTATAAAATATAAAACCACCAATTAAAACAAATTAACAATTAAAATATTGAGAGAATTTAAAAAATTTCACCTGACGCCAAAAGGAAAGAAGCATTGGTGTCAGGTGGACTCTCTCTGGGGAGCGTGTTCCACAGACAGGTGCCACCGCAAAGAATGCCCTCCTCTGGGTAGTCACCCTCCTGATCTCTTTCAAGAATGGCTCCTGGAGGAGGGCCTCTGACTCAGATTTCAAGGGGCAAGAGGGCACATAGGGGAGAAGGCGCTCCTTCAGGGATTCAGGACCCAAGCTGTTTAGAGCTTTATAGGTCATCACCAGCACCTTAAATTGGGCCCAGACCAGAATTGGTAGCCAGTGTAAGCGATAGAGGTGTTATATGTGAATACCTGCCGGTCCCTGTTAGTATCCTGGAAGCTCTATTCTGAAACAACTAAAGTATCTGGATTGTCTTCAAGGGCAGTCCCACGTAGAGTGCATTACAATAATCCGGTCGGGAAGTAACCATAGCATAGGTCAATGTTGCAAGTTTACTATTTGCTCCAAAGCTTCATCATATTCTTTTCTTCATTGTTCAATGATGCTTATATTAAAGTGACTCCTAAGTCTAACAAGGGTCAACTTTGTTACACTAACCATTGGCTTATTTTGTTAATTAATGTAGATATTTTAAAAATCTGCAATTTTGGTGGATAGATGTCAGCAAGGTATGAAAGGCTGCTTATAGCAGATCAGGTGGGATTCATTAAACAAAGAGTGAATGGATGATTTTAGATGGCTTTAAAATCAGACAGGACAGACCAGGTTGCCATTGGTTCTTTGGATGCTGAAAAGATTTTTGACAGAGAAAAGTTTATTTTTGTTACCCTAATTTTGGCTTTCCTGAAGAACATTAAAAATGAGTCACAGTTTTATATTCAAAACCAGGACATAGAGTTATGACCAATGGTCTCTTTTTAGTTTTCTTTGCACTCTAGAATGGTACTGGATATATATCCAGTTTCTCCATTGAAATTTATGCTTGGAACCCCAGTGTATACTATTAGACAGAATAATAATATCCATGGCTTTGTACATTATTGTGTAGAATCAGGGCTTTTTTTGTCATAGAACGCACCGGAATGGTGTTCCGGCACCTTTTTTTCCCAATGGATTTTACGAAGTGATTTTGAATCATAGTAGATCAGCACCAAACATCATTAACATAGTGCCTGCAGGCTGCTTTTGTGTCTGCTATCTGCTATTTGATAGTGAGATAGTGAGGGCCTGCCTGCTCTCAGCTTGGGATGCGGCTCCACTGCTCGGCTTGGGATTGGCGTGTGTGGTCGTGCACTTACTGCTGGTGGCAACGGGAGTTCCGGCACCTTTTTTTTTTTTTTTTTACAAAAAAAGCACTGTGTAGAATACTGATGACATGTTATTCTTTATCTTGAAAAGCCCATTCTCTGATTCACCATAAATGCCGTTGATCAGTATTTTTGGTGATTTGTCTGGCTAATCGCTTAACTGGTCAAAGTCCAGACTGATGCCAATTGCAGACATTGTGTCTCATACTACATTAGCTAATTGGCAATGCTGATGGTGCCCAGATTTGATTAAGCTAGACTTGAATAAGTTGATTAATAAGACAGACTGGCATCTTTAAAGCTAGAGTCAAGTAAGGTAAAAATAATTACCTTACTAAAATTAATGTTTTATCTGGGATTGCTTTCTGTATTTCTGGCAAATATTTTTCAAAAATTCAGTGCTTTGTTTTGTAATTTATTTGGCAGGGAATTCTCCCCACTACACATATCCTTCAAATGGATGCAGTGTCCAATTAATAAAGGTGATTTTGGCTATCCAGAACTTGCTTTATATCATCAAGCTCAAGTTTGGTCTTTTTCACTTAGACTAGATTTTCTACCTTCTTCAGTTCTGGAATTCTCCTGTGTGGATTTTGTCTCCAAATGCATAGCATTACATTCTTGGCATACTAAAATGGGTAGCATTCCTCACACAGTTACAGCAGAGACATGTGGTGTATAAATGACACATCAATTACATGCTGATCTATTTTCTGATGCTAAATTGATGATGATTATCAATATTAAACAATGTTTAAATCTAGATTTAAACAATGGTCAGAAATGCTTTTGTAGTGGGTGCTGGTGATGCATTTATATTATTTTCACTCAGCTTTTTAGGCCAAATATGATTTGGCTACTATGGTTGAAAGGTGACACTGGCAAGTACAACATTTGTCCGAATCTAGACTTGGCACTTTCACAGCTCCAGAGATTCTTTCATTATTAGAATCATGTATTATATTGTCCCATGATCTGTGTGTGTATATATACTTATTATTGGTGAATAAGTTACACAAAGTATTAAGGAGAAATGGAACAGGAAACTGGATTGCCCAATCAGTGGACAATGGCTTAAGTGTCTGTTCTTAAAGCGTTTATGGATCCCAGGTAACATCTTAGTTAGCAAAAACTCTTGCCCCATGTTTATTGGATAGCACAATATGTCTTTAAACTGGACAAGCTACATGTGAAAATGCTTATTCTCTGAGAGGACAGGAAAGAAGATTAATTGTACTTCAGGATATAGCCCAAAATTACTCCAAATCCCCATCTTCTTTCTCCCTTCCTTCCCTCAAAACTCTAAGGTTAGACAGACCTCCCCACCAGCAAGCTTCCAACTCCATTCCCATAATTTCTGAAATATTCCACTACTCGCAATGTTAATAACACTCTTGTTTGCCTAAGTTAGCACCTGTTTCTATGGTGACACTTGCAACCCAGAACCTATTCATCAGCCAGTGAGAGGAAATTCACTGACAAAGTCAACCAACAGAAAAAGAAATATCTTGTAAAATCCTCGACAGAAGAGTGGCCCTTTAATGGAGAAGTCTGGTGCTTTCACAGAAGGATGCAGCAATTTGTCCCTCCTTATGCACAGCTCCACACATGCCCAAGACAGAGATGCATACACAGAGCATTAAGAGATCACTGCTGATGAAAACAGCCGTGCTCTTCGTGTCACAGAAGCAGCTTGCTAGCCTAACATCCTACTGGGGTATGCTTTTCACACTGCTACTGTATTGCACAGGAGGAACAGCTGTCTCCGTACCATGTTCGTCACCGAACAGATTGTTTCCCTTACCGTCCCTGCTGTTTCACCTTCAGGCATCAAAGCCTCCTTAATGAGAACACCTGGAGCGCTAAGAGGCAGGGATGCCCGCCTGTGCCCCAGCCTGGGCACATTTGGGACCCCACTTCCACACTGTATATGTCAAAAAAATCTCTTGTCATGAAAAGAGTGCTTAGACCCAGACTTAACAAAGGTAAACAGATTCCTGATGATGGCAGTTCAGTGCAGAGGCCTCCATCCATTTACTAGTCAATATGGCAATGAGTGTTCTTCCTAGCTACTGCGGAAACTAAGGAGGGGGAGAGGGAGTATAACCCAGTGCCTATAGGAAAGGAACCATTTGAGAATGAAGTTATCTGAGTGCCCAAATGTCTGTTTGATATACTGCTCAACACGACATGTTTAAGGGGCCAGAAGGACGCTGGGCCACCAACTACGTGGGCTTCTCCCTAGAGACTTCAAAGTCTCAGTGTCAGTGCAAATAGCCTGCTCCAACCTGCCAGTAACCCTATTTTCTATTTGCTTATTAACCTTATTTCTCCCCTATTTCACTAGGTGACAAGAAAGAACTGTGACGCAGGAATTCTCCTGTTCTTCTAATAAAACAATGTTAAAACACAGCTTAGGAGAGGATAGGTTTCTTTTGCTTCACTCTTTTACACCCACTGATTGGGAATGGGTCAAAACAGAATTTCAAGACATAATTTATCCTCTCCCTGCCCTTTCTTCTTTCTACAGAATTTTAAAATGGCAGCACAAGATTTACCAAATCTCTCTCTCTGCCGAGTTACTTGATACTCAGTATACACAGGATAATGTGATAAATTTATTTCTAATTCACGGCATTATCTTTTGAATATTTTAATGACTCATTGAATGGAATAAAAAAAAGCTATTTCAACTGAACAATTATGCTGCATTAGAGTAAAGGCTGATTATATTTAAACACTGCTTGCATGGATAACAGGACATATCGACCTCCCGCCTTTAAGAGCTAATTTGGCTCTTATCTCTAAATAATTTCATACTGCAAATTACCATGAAAACCTAAAGCACTTTAAAAACAGTCATCAAAGGATATAATTCCACTTTACAACAACTTTTTTAATATATACATTATTTTGAATTGGAGTTAAAGCACCCTCTTTCTGACAATTCAACAAACAGTGTCTTCAGTAGCAATAAGCAATGAATGGTAATTTGTGTAACATAAGGTGTTCAACAGATTAGGCTGTTGAAATTTACAAGATAATGGGGCAAAGTTCAGTCTGAAATCCTTAAGCAAGACTGAATTCAGTATGGAGCAGCTTGGGCCAGTGCCAAAGCAATGTGTTAGTGCAATAAGATGGCACTTACTGCACTAAAGGGCACAAAGACTTTCACTAGGGTACATGATGGATCAGGTATAAAGCATTCAAGAGTGCCCTTCTTCATCTGAATCAAAAGGATCTGAACAATTATTCCCCTTCACACTGCCCTACCCCTTCAAGTATCCTATTGCTGTAACTTGAATTACCATAGCCTTGTAAGGGCAAGAGGACACAGTGGCCAATGTGTCAATGTGGCCACCTTCTGTTTTAGAAAAGCAGTTGTGTGGATTCTGCTCAGACAGCTCATTTGATTATTTAAAAACATTTTTGATCCCATTTTGTAGTCAGAGGACCACTACAGACACAGATGAAAAGGCCTTATTTAACCCCATAAAATACTTTTATACCTTATAGCAGTGTAGGTTGTCCCACTCCCTGGTTTCTTAAAACATATATACTGAAGCATAAATAGACATTCCTTTCTCTCTTTTACACATACATACACCCTATCTATCTATAGACAGATGGATAGAGAGATGCCTCTACTTTGCATCTGTCACTCATCCTTTGAGCAGTTTGGGAAAAAATCAGGTAAGTCTATTTCCTTCTTTCTCACTTATAATCTTGTAGACATGCCATTTGAAAACATGAGCTTTTTAGAAGAGAACTGCATTGAATTTCAAATCTTTGTTACTTTCCTTAAAAGTTATTTTTAATTACAGTGATTAGTGGCAGTTAATACACTAGAAGGATCTGCATAAGGAGGAGAAATCTTAGTTCCAGCTTTTTGTGATTAATAAATTAATAAATATTTAAATTAATGAGAGACTTTCAAGACTCTATTGTTAAGGAATGTGTAAAGATTCCTGTGAATTTGTATAGAAGTAAAATTGTACACAAGCTGCTACAGTTATTCTGAATGCTTTATTACTTCAGCTAATTATGAAAATCATGGAAAGTATTAATATCCAATTTTAATTTGCTCAATATTCCCATTAACAATAAAAAGTCTAATTAAGGTATCTGTACAAAAAGACCTTGGCAGCAATTTCAGAGAATAATAGAGAACAACTAGATAGCTCTTTTTAAATGCAGGCTGCAAATTAATTGATATCTTAATTAGACTTTAGTACCAAGATTATTAGATCGAATCAGAGCAAAACTTTAAAACATACTGTGTAATGCAAGAGGGCATAAAGAGAAATAAACTGCCTTTTGAAATGGCTTTATCTGAAGCTGGTAACTCATGAAGAAGGAGGTCAGAGGCAACGCAGTCCAGAAGAATTAGCAGAAATAAATAGCAATAACTGTCCCTCCCTTGTTTCTAATCCATAGTTTCCCGACATTTACTAAACATTCCTGAATAGAAGTTCATATTACTGAAGTCTGGCAGACAACCATGTTTATTCACAGTCACACTTAGAAACTCTAAGCAAAATCACCTAGCTAAGTCTGGGCACAGTTAGCTAAAGACTGAACACAGCTACTGTTTAAGAAAGTTGAAAGTAATATAATAGAGAGATCACTGCTGATGCAAGTATATGGTTACCATTTATAATTCACTGCCCATGAGATATGAACCCATCTGTTTAGTTTGGCTGTTGTCTTTGGACTGGTTTTGCAGGTTTCTGAAGTAATATAAAACCCATTTGATCAGAGTGAGATAAAAGAACCACCTATTCACAGGAGTAACAATTATTCAATCATGCTATTATTAGACTTTCGTTTCTTCCCATGCACAATGTAGACCCAATGAATAGAACACACACACTCCAGTGAAAGTGAAGGAATGTCTGTCATTCACTCATTGTCCTAGCAAGTATCACTGCCTGATTCCCACCGCTCCATCATACATTCCTGCAGGCTCTACCTTGCATACTAGGGTCATACCACAGTGCTGCCTTCAGACAACCAGAGAAACTATGGTGAAGCATGCAAGCCATGGAACACACCACTCTTTCTGTTCATGGCCTCTAAAAACCCGAATGTACTTTGCTGAAATACCATGGTAGGGTTCAGATGACATGAAAGACCAACCTGTGCAAAAAATCTCTATGGCTTGTCATATTATACAAACCTGCTCACTGTGTAACAAGGCAAAAAAAAAAAAAAAAGAATATGGACAAAATACAAGCAAGTGATTTACCAGGCTTAGTAAATAGAGGTGGTTGGAGCATGTGTGGAACACAGGCTTTAACTTCACTTTATCAAAAAAAAAATGTGCTTCTTTTTGATTCCCCACTTCATTTTTGGTTTACATTTCTAATATAAATATGAGAAAATTGATTCATAAACTGACAATTCATGCTGCCTGATCTGACTGCAGGCCACTGATGCACAACAATTTATGCAATAATGTGGAACAGCAATAGCTGACTGGTGCTGCAGACCTACACATTCACCTGGGACTTCATGCTGAGTAGGCATGTAATGTGATTGTGTTTGAAATCTAAGTTATTTAGCTTGTGTGTGCTTTTGTTAGCACTGAGTCAAATTTTCATTTCATTTCCATTTTAATTTGCATTTTTAAGAATGGTGACTCTTTCTTTTGCTTGCTTGCTTGCTTGGTAAGGATTTATATCCTATCCCTCTAGTAGCTGCAAACAACTCAGGACAGCTTATAACAATTAAAAGCAATTATAAGATGTAACAACATTAATTAAAAATGACAATATAAAAAAGATACAAGTTCAGCAGATAAGCAAAGTTATTGGGCAAAAAATGTTCTTGGTAGAATGGAGGCTGGTGTTTTTCATCATCTGACAGAACTCAGCAAAAGGACCCAACCAACCCTTATGGAAAAAGCAATCCCATAATTTGAGTACAACTACTGAGAAGTAAGTCTCGTTATCTTTTCCCCATCAACTGAACCTCTGTCACAGTCAGTATACAGAGAAAGGTCCCTCCATCAGATTTATTGTGTGGGTCTACTGGTACAAGAGGAAGTAGCCCTTAAGACTCCTTCACCTAAGTCATTTAGGGCTTTAAAGATAATCACAACATCTGAATTATGCATGGAAGCAGATTGGTAACCAATCAATAGCACTGTTGTGGGACAATGGCATCTAACTAACATCCTTGTTGCCACATCCTGGACTGAAAGCAGTTTCTGAAGACTCTACAAAGGTAGCCTCACAAAGAACACATTGCAGTGATTGCATCTATGTGCATTAGCTGGAATTTATGTCAATGTGGCCAGGTCTGACCTTATCAGGAACAGACAGAGTTGGCATACAAGCCAGAGTTGGAGTATCCAGGTACAGATAAATAGTGCATTATCAATTATCTAATAGGTCTCACACCTCCAACCAGTTGGCAAAAGGAGTACCTACTGACTCTTCATACCTGAGTATTTATATACTTCTTTTGCATTAAATGAAGTTTCTAGGATTAGCACATAATTTAGCCATTGGTGCTGAAAAGAACTAAAATGAAAGAAAGGCCCAAATTTATGTGAATGAAATGTTAATATCCAAAGCTACTGATACCGGCTAGGTAAGAATATAATGACAAGAATGCTCACGGGGATGTTGATGACAGTCCAGTGTCTCCAGAAGCGGTACTTTGGATTGGCCCTGTTTGGGGCATCTGGATCAACCATGATGAGAACATACTTCTTATTCTGAAAAACATACATGGAAAAAGAGTTTTATGCAGTTAAAAAGCAAACTTTCCTCACAAGACAGCTATAATTCATCCACTCTCTTATGACAACAGGACCTTCAGTGCTACATTAGGCTCCTCTCTTTTCAAACAACAGTTTCAACATACAGAAGTGCAATTCCAATAAAAGCAATGGTATATGGTCTAGTCAAAAATAAAATAAATAATGTATACCAATTCTTGCAAAGAACCTCTCGCATTTAAAAGGCCATATATGATACTCTGATACTCTGAAGTGGGGGCAGAGAACAGTGGGCAAACAAAATAGAATATGGTGAAGAAAACTAAGTTCAGTACACAGCATATGAAAAGATTTTTTTTAAAGACACTCTCTCAGTGATACCACTGAAGGAATATAAATAGATGTTCTTACTGATGATACATTATAATATATCTAAATTCAAGCCACCTTACAGACAAGATAGAAAAACAATATTACTAATTCATCTATAAGTAGTGATGGGAAAAGCTGAAACCTCCACATTTTTAACTCGCGGAGCTGTGAGGGAAGAAAAAATCCTTTCCAAATACCAGATTTTTTTTCAACTGATGGTTGACATTCCTCAAGCTCTCCCAGCTACCAAGGGGTTATCTGTGAAGGAAGGTTGACAATCTGTGCAACTGCCATGAGATTGGATTTGGGGGAATAATTTGTTCTGGCCTAAGGATAGAAGAGTGCTGAGAGGAGAGGTAGGCTGGGCTTTTTTATACATTGGTTGATTCAGTTACAGTCTACCCTGACACTAGAGAGAGCAGCACTAGAGAGAACACCACCCATCTATACAGGAAACAGGTGATTTGATCTGCTGGTACATGCTGGTTCTCTACTGGAAAAGGAAAACAGGGTCCAGGCTAAGACTATGTTCAAAGATCCATCCACTGTGTTTACAATCTACAGCCACTGGCATGAGACTCCCAGGATTTCAGCCAAGAATTTTTCCTAGGAGTTGATCTGGGACCCTTTGCATGCAAAGGATGTGCTCCAGTAGTCAGGTACATAACTGCCCTAGTCTTGAGTGTTGATGCAAATAAAGGGATAAAGTTCTAGTTATGTAATGTGTGTGTGGATTTTTATTCACCCAATGCTAAAATATATTTGGGATTAAAAAGCTAACTCCATCCTGCATTTTTTTAGAAAAGCAAATGAAAACATAACGTTTAACTTTCCAAAAAATTCTAGGTTTAATAGCAACTTCTTTAACAAACATTTCATCTGAGTTGCCAGTGAAAAAAACAGCTTTTTAGAAAGACTGAATAGGTTTACAAATGGTTGCTATAGTGCACATGGATACCACAGACAAAGTATTAATTGTAATTTATCAACATGAAAGTGTGTGTGTGTGTGTGTGTGCGCGCGCACACACACGCATGTGCTGGGAGAGATAACTACTGCAGCAAGGAACTTTGATTTAGAGAAGACTTATGCTGTGCAGTAAATAACCAACAAGTGTCTCCTATTCCAAAAGTTATTGGAGAGGTGAAACTTACCACACGCATGATGAACCCTTGTCCCTTTTGGTATATAACAAAGAGACAAAGGTTCCACACACAAGGTAGGACTTACCCCTTGAAGGACTTTTGAGGCAGGAGATTTTTTGAGGGGGAGGGGTGACTTATTGACAAAATGGGCCAGGGTAGTGAAAATTCCTCTCTCTGGCAAGGTGTGATGCCAACTTTTCTAAAAGGAAGCGATGGTAAGACCCCTTCTTAAATAAATAACTTTCCTAAACTTCATTTTATTGAATAATTTCTAATCAGGTATCATATTCTGTTCTTGGGTTTTGTGCAGGATTGTGCAGTGGCTTTTTGACTCCATTTCTAAATGGATTTTCTAGATCCTTGGTGGAAGTGGACTGGGAGGTGTCCACACTGGGAAGTGGACAAGGGAATGTGTTGTTATTGTTTCTGCTGGACTTCTCAGCAACTACTGATACCATTAAACATGGTGTATTTTGGGGATGTCCATTTGGGATGGGACTTTGAGCCACTGTTCTATGGGGGCACCAGTTCTCTGTGGAGGAGTAATTTCAGAAGGCAGTGCTGGAGGATTCATGTTTGATGCTGTGGCCACTGGCCTGTGGTACCCCACAGGGTTCTGTCTTCTTCCCTGTGCTGTTCAGCATATATCTAAATCTGTCAGGAGAGATTGCCTGGCTGTTTTGGGGTTTGTTGCCAGCAGTATTCGTGCTGCATCTGGTTTCTCTTGTCTTGAGTATCCTGCCATGTCTCCTGCAATTGTATCCTGTCTAAAGTACCTGCCCCTCTGTTTGTCCTCCTGGTTCTTGACCCTTCACTTGTTCCTGATCATGTCCTTGTCCTGTCCTCATACATTCTTCTGGTTCCTGTTCTTGGTCTGTACCATGACTATGATTTGGACTTTCCTTTCAACTCTGCTTTTGGACTCAGTCTTTCCTGAAGTTCTGTTGCCCTGGTCCTGGTGCTCCTGTTGCTTGTGTCTTATCTTTGGCTGCCCACATCTTGGCTGCAGATCCTGACAGAAACTACAGATGTTGAATTCATGTGTGTGCTTTGTCTTGCAACAAATCCTTTTTAAATTTTCAGCTACAGTTTAAATATATGTTCTTCTCATCTAACTGCTGCATTACTCTCATTTGAAACTCTCTTAAAATGAGAGTGGTGTATAAGGGGTATAACCAAGACAAAACATACAAAAGTAAAATACGCAACCACATAAATACACAAACAAGTGCTGTGGAAGGTTCACTGGTAAGGCACATACTTTTTGCAGCTAAAGTTCAGTGCCTAGCATCTCCAGTTAAAAGGATGCCATGAGAATAAAATTAAGAGTGGGAAGAGAACAATCCACAAGAACAACAGTTAACTAGTGAGAAGAGGTTATCAGCTCTGCATCAGGCATCAAAACTATCTTAAATAAATTATAGAAATGTGCCCCTTCCATTCTTTCTCATCCTCCTGAGTGCCTCTTAGTTGATTCTCCTTTGCTGACATTTAGTCTTTCAAGCTTAGAATATACTTGACCTCACAGAACCAATTGAGAAAGAAGAGCCTTTTGCTTACAGTCTTTTGTAATATACTGAAAGAAAGAGAGATCACTTTATCCCACCACTTGTTAACTGCTTCCTAACAGTAGCAACTTAGAGATTTTCTGTGACACAAAGAGTTTCCAAGGGAAGGATGAATCCTTCTTGAGATAAGGGGCCAGAATGGAGTTGTATAATGTAAAACCAACAGAGGCACATACTCTTTGTTGGGACAACAGTGGGAACAATTTGGGTTTTGAGGCATAATGACTGAGACAGCACAACTATTTTCACAACAGAAGAATCGCCAGCTTTCTTCTGATTTTGGGCAGTGAGTAACTTGATAATATGAATTACTGATACATCACCAGGCAGTGAGATTGCATACATCGCTGAAATCTTTAATATCTAACTTTATGTTTGATTTGTTAAAATGTCATAAAGTGGTTTTTGCTGAGTCAGTTTACAATTCATCAAACAGAGCACCCAATTGTGCTCTCATGTCATGAGCAGTTTGGCCCTTAGAAAAGTCACTTTTTAGCTACAGTCTTTGATCTACAGGATGGGACAACAATGTTTGCATAATGTACAGCATTACTGTAAAATTTATTTAGATAGCATATATGAACATTTTTAAACCCTGGAAAATATTGCATAAATCAGAGATACTGAGATGCCATCTCACAGGTCCAGGGCAGCTAGTAGAGGTGTTTCATCTGGCTTGCAGAGTTTTCTCAAGGGGGCAAGGTTTGGGCTTCTCCAAGGCACAGATCCTAGGGGAATCCCTCTCCCCGGTGGCAGGCCCACACTTTCCTCTGCTCTCTGACTGAAGAGAACGGCAGAAGTACAAATAGCTGGTGCCAGCCACTCCTTCAAGCACAAGCAGAATCCGTTCACATGCCACACAGTCAGGGACACAGCCTCCAGGTCCCCCTCCCAGTTTTTTCAAATTCCAGCCTCCATATTGACACACATATCTTCTTGCTTTTTTAGCATGGAAAAAGGCACATGGATGTGGCATCCAGGCTGCAGAGAGTCAAATGAGGTAGGGGCATTTGGCCCCCATTCCAAGTAGGTTCAGCACCCTGATATAAATGCTGAATTTATACACACACACACACACACACACGGGGGGGGGGGGGGGAGAACACTGTATTTGATTTTTAGCGCAGAAATCCCACAGACCTGCTTATATATCCATGTAATAAAATACACATCTAATGACTAAATTTATGTTGCTCTCTCTTAGCAATTTTGACCCTGTAAACTTGAATTATTAGCAATACTCTGTGTTAAGAAAGTAATGAAAGCAAAAAATAAAGGCTATAAGCATACTAATCTGCATGCCAATGCTATAAACAGAACTAGGAGCAGACTTTTAAAAAAATCATGGATTTGCTCTGCTTCCCATGCCTTTGTTCCTCCTATACCTGACCCCAAAGTAAATAAAGGCTGTAACCTCTTCTATCCCACTTTGGTTGAGCATCTGTTTGGTTGGGTTCACAGTTGCTGGGTTATCTGTTCAACTTTTATTTGACATTTTATTTTATTTCACCCCCCATTACCCCTTCTGCGACTATTTTGCCCATTAAAATCTACTTCAAATAGAGTAAGGAAAGTGGATTTATGATTGACATAAAGGCTAGTCAATCAGTACATTGCAATTCTGTAAGAAGTGAACAAAAGAGGACAATAGCTCCCACATTGCAATGCAATTTTTTTTCCCAATTTATATCCTGCCTTTTTCCTACTAAGGGCTCAAGGCAGCTTACAAACTTCTCCTCCTCCATCTTATCCCCACAACAACAACCCTGTGAGGTGGGTTGGGCTGAGAGTCTGTGACTGGCCCAAAGTCACCCAGTTGGCTCCATGGCCGAGCGGGGACTCGAACCCAGATCGTCTGAGTCCCAGTCCCATGCTCTTAACCACTGCACCACATTGGCTCTCAATTCTATTATAAATGCTGAATGTTTTCAGTGCACTTCAACATCTCCCTGAGTCTAAAATCCAGTGCAATGTGCAACAAATGCAATTCTACAACTGGCTCACTACTGAAAATACATATCTGTATAACACCCTTGAATGCTAAATATAGATAACACAAACCTTCTCACAATCATTTAAAATAGGCAGGCATAGCTCATTTCCACAGTTTGCACAAAATATAGGTTTTTGCCTGAATGATCTGAAATAGTTCCATTATGATGGGATCTGAATATACAGACTTGTTTTACATGACTCAATAATCCACTGGGGATAACTAGCCATGATAGGTAGCCAGGTCCTGTAAACCCAGGCTTTCTGCTTTCCATAGGGTGAATTATTTTTCTTAAAACAAGCCACTCTGATGACCTATGGCTTGTTCTAGGGGTTGTTTGCATTCTGAAGGATTGTTGTGCTGCCTGAACCCCGAAGAGCAATTTCATCACTGGTTGGTGAAAATGGCTACAGAACCACCTGGCAAGCACAGCGTAAGCCCTGCACTCTTTGCAATCTAACCAGTATTGCTGCCTGTGACTGCCCCTCCATCAATGTCTGAATGGTGCTTTGGAGTGGCTGCCACTTGTTTCGGGGTCACTGAAAATGTACAAATAGGTTTTCTATTATTATTATTATTATTATTATTATTATTCCCGCCCTCTGAGATCTGCAACAGCGGCCCTCCTCCGGGAACCCTCAGTGAGGGAGATTAAGTGGGTGAGTACCTGGAGGAGGGCTTTCTCGGTGGTGGCGCCCCAATTATGGAATGCACTCCCTGGAGAGGGTCGCCTGGCGCCGTCGTTATTTGTTTTTCGGCGCCAGGCAAAGACCTTTTTATTCAAATCGTATTTTAATTGTTAGTTTGTCTATTTGGTTTATAGTTTATTATTATGTATTCATGTATTTGTGTATTGTTTAATTAGGGTTGTATTTGTTTATAGGTAAATCGTGTTTGTTTATTTAACTTATTTGGTTTATCGTTCATGTTTTGCATTTAAGTTGGGTGTATTTTAAGTTTGCCGAGATGCACCAAGGGGGGAGGGATAAATAGTAAGGTTAAATGTTTTATTGTATTTTAATATGTTGTAAGCCGCCCCAAGGCTTTGTTGCGATGGGGCGGCATATAAATGCTTTAATTAATTAATTAATTAATACTATTATTATTGCTGCTGCTAGTCTTTCACAAGTGCACAGGAGTACACTTACAACTGTTTGATTCATTTAGTCTTATCGGGTCAATTCCTTTCATAGAGACAAATTTGCACACAGATGACAAAGGCTGAGAAAAATAATACTAAGAGAAAGAAGGAACCCACTTGTGCTGTGAAAGAGCACAGAAAATAAGATAGTGAACTAGGTCCATGGGGGTGGCAGTATCTCCCACTTAGCAAAGTAACCCCCTCAATTTTAGTGCTGAATTGACAGTTCTCAGTGTTATCCACCTTTTCAACACTTCTCTGAGTCTGCAACTAGTCTGAAAAGGGGAGATACTAACACACACACACACACACACTTTTCATGACTCCTTTTCAGAGCACTTACTGCTGTAGTTTCTGTAGCTCTTTGATACTCTAAAGAACAAACAGAAACTTAGCTGTGAAAACTGGGGTGGAGGAGTTAATATCTCTGCTTTTTGGAATCACTGGAGAGTCACAGAAGTGTTGAAAAGGTGGTGGTCACTGAAGTGTCAGGACAACGCTTCAAAGCCAGAGCACTACATCACCAAGGACCGAACCCACATATTGTCCCCCTACTTTTGGTGCCCTTACTCATTTGGCATCCCACTCCCCCCTCCCCCGCATTTTTGCAGCTTCTGACTTGCAATATTGCACTATTTGCAATAATGGGCCTCTCCTTTTCTTTATTAATATTTCTCTTCCAGTCTTCACAACTGCACAAATCAGCAAATAGACAGCCTCATCCTGTCAATTTCCTCCTATGTTGCCTATTTTCAGTCCTTCCTTTCACACAAAAATATACAAAGAAATTAACCAGACAAGACCACATAACAAGAGTTCACATGTGGAAGAGCTTTAGGAGTACAGACACAGAGACACACAGAGTGATCCTACATGCATGTTTTTGTGGATCAAAAAATTAAGCCAGGGAACACAAAAGGGTTATGACTGAGAGATGAGAGGCCTGGAATGAGAGGACAAGATGGAGCAGTGTCCCTGCAATAAGTTCCAGAGCCAGCTGGAAGACTGAGTGGGATGGTTCGGGGTTCTCTTCTAAACAACCCACAACACATAGCTTGTTTGCACAGGTGTCTTAGTGTTATGTGTGAACCTTCCCATCCATTTCAATGTCCTCTTCTAACATCCTCAGCAAATAGTCCATGTGTTTGTGTGCATAGCGGGATTGAAATTCCCTAAACATAGAGAACTAGTTACCCACTACAGGGAAGGGCAGGAATACCCCCTTATTGTCAATACAAATTTCCAACTTGAAATGCTATGTGTAGGATACTTGCTTTTTAGATGGCAATATAAATAACCTCTAATACATTTGCATCTTCCAAGCAAGCAAGCAAATCTGACAAAAGTTTGATGCAGATTTTCAGAGATGTTGATACTCAGCAGACAGTCCTGGAATTCAGTACTGTGACCAGGGCAGATAGGAATGCATGATTAACACTTCTGTGCCCCTTACTTCCTTCTCACATTCATGCCAACCCTGATAAAAAATTTAACACTATACCTTAAATATGAAAATATTTTGAAATGACCATGAAGTTCATCAATTTGGGGAAGGGGGAGAGGGAAGAAACCTACATGGAAGAGTGTGAAGGAATTTGATTTCTAACTTTAGGTAGGTTCTTGGTTTTGCTATGGTTATGAATCTCTCACTTCTGCGTTGGTGCCCAGCTGGTGGGAACAGAACGTGTAGTCATGGGACTGTCATCGTGTGCTGTCCAGGTTAACATGTAGCATTTCTATTACTATTAACAGACTTTCTGCTCCTCACTCCATCTGTTCTTCTAAATAATTGCAGTTGTACAGACCATGTCTTCACTGCAGGCAGGCTCTAGGGAGAGGATAGTGCTTTTATGCACAAAAAAAGTGTTAAAAAATAACAGCAAACACGAGAATAGAGCGCAAGTGAAGTTAACAGCAGGGTTTGATTTCAGTACAGATTGTGGTCTATAAAGGCAGTGTTACACACAGCTTTGGGATGGTCAGACAAGACCCTTAAACTGGAAGGAGGGGGGGTTGGCAACCTTGAGACAAGGCTGGGCATGCTCCATCTTAATTTGTGTATAAAATTTGTCATTTATATGCTACAATATCATATATGTATCATTGTATATTTATGGGATAAAGATGCTATAGCAGGAAAGGGAAAATCATTTCAAAACAGAGGTTAAACTGAAGAGGCTTAATTCTGGCTCACTTACCTATATTCATGTCAGAATAGAACACTGACTTACAGCAAAGACAATACATAGCGTTGGACAGCAGCCACACTGAGCTCTATTCCTAGAATAGGGACTTGAAGGTTCTTTGGGGCATGAAGCTCCTCTCAGTTCATCTGTGATTCATAAACAGGCAGGGTAAGATAAGGTCTTAACAAGTTCATCCCAAGAGCAAGTGCAGTTTTGTTTGTTGTTCCAGGGACCCACTTGGGATTTGAACTGTTTATGGATATTTGTGTCAGTTGAAGAATAATCTGGCTAAATGACAACACAGTAACTGGGACTTTCCATTGACAAATATGAAAAGGCATCTTGACTTTAAGGTGGATGTTTTCCCTAATGGTACATTCATATAGTTTATGCTGCAATCCTACACACTTACTTAGGAGTAAACCCTACTGGATTCAATGGAACTTAATTCTGAGTAGTTATGCATGACACTGCGGTGTTGGTATATTGGCTCTACAGTATGGTATAAGGATCCATTTTTGGCTGAAATATAATCTGCATTTTATTATTAAGATAGTGTTGATTAATTTGGCATTTATTAGCTGAATTTGTTTTTCAGGTCTTGAATTTAAACTCTGTCAATATGTTTATTGCAGCATTTTTATTGCCAAATATTTTTTTCATAGTAGTGTCTCTTAACGTATTGAATTTGCTTTGTTTGTTGTCAGCTGTTTTGAATTTCCTTTTAGAAGGAACAGTGCTGTACAAATAACTTAGGACAGTGATCATGCAAGATTTATTTGATATGATCCCACCCTTCCCAGTTGCAATGTATGGCTGTGAAAGCTGGACCATAAGGAAGGCTGAGCGCCGAAGGATTGAGGCCTTTGAGTTGTGATGCTGGAGGAGACTCCTGCAAGTCCCTTGAACCACAAGGCGATCAAACCGGTCAGTCCTAGAGGAGATCAACCCTGACTGCTCATTAGAAGGCCAGATCCTGAAAATGAAACTCAAATACTTTGGCCACCTAATGAGAAGGAAGGACTCCCTGGAGAAGAATCTAATGCTGGGAACAATAGATGGCAAAAGAAGGAGGGGACAGCAGAGGATGAGGTGGCTGGATGGAGTCACTGAAGCAGTCAGTGTGAGCTTAAGTGGACTCCAGGGGATGGTGGAGGACATGAAGGCCTGGAGGAATGTTGTCCATGGGGTTGCGATGGGTCGGACATGACTTCACGACAAACACCACCACCACCACCACCTTTCCCTCAATGAAATTCAGTGGTGGTGTGGGGGGGGGGGGGGACTAACCATCAAAATTACCCAGTAGTACATTTGGCAAAGAGAAATAGCGTGACTGCCTGGACCACTGGACCACTGGACCACTTAGTCTAATAAAGTATTTGGGCTGGGCTTCTATATCCAGCCCCAGTTCAAAACCTGAAAAGTCTATTCTGAATTCACAGCATCTTTTGACATATACTGTTGGTCGCCTGCCTGTTAACTCAAGAACATTAAAGTTCCCCTATGCAAAAATTGGAGATTAATTTTTATATCCCTTGATTCTCATGGCCCCATGGGATGCCACTGCTTCAGCTGTTGCCACACCATAGAAAAACTTGTGTTTCATGGTATACCTAATAGGAAATGGAGAAATGCGACGTTCTGATATCTGAGTACTATCAGCTCATAGATTTGATTAGGTATTTAATTTGGACCCCACCTTTCTACCAAGAAAATGGGACTGATATAAGCCTGCATGGGAGTGAAGCTTTGAACGATCTTTTCTGTGCATGTAGCCTGATTAAGTAGCTGATTAAGACAAAACTGGTGTACTTGCTAATGATGTGTGTGTTTAATCTAGCACTTACCTATACACTATTGTCCTGACAATGCTGCAAGCAGGCAGGATCAATACTGTGTTCACATGTATTTCTGGGCTGTCTCCCACTGTGTAAGAAACTCTCAAGTTTTTGAGGGTCTGTTGTTCCAAGTCTCCAGTACTATGCATACTGGACAAGACTTCTAAGCAAACTCTATTGCACATATCCAGAGGACTGTATTATGTTCATTTAATATTCAGGTTATGGAACTATGGGAACAGAGGACCTCAAATATCACTCTGAGGTCTGTTGTAGCAGGTGGGAACTGATGAAACCCGGATCTTGAACTGCATGAAAAAATAGTCTGGTGAACTCTCCAAACCTCCTTGTCCCTTTCATACAAACTGAAACACCACCATAAAAGAATCAACATTACTTGATCACGGCTGTCTGTTTTCGTTCAGTGCAACCCTCCCTGAAAATATGAGATTATTGAATGAGAGATTGTATGCCATCATTCAACAAGCACATAACTTTGCTAGCGGCTTTAACTGATGGGAAGATAATTTGCCCCTTTATATCCCACCTTTTCTCCAAAGAGTCCAAGAGTAGTTATCCTCACAAAATTCTATGAGCAAGTCTCTGTGGCAGGCAGAGATTCAACCAGTGCAGCCCTCTCTATTATGGAGAGGCAATGTTAAATGTCAGTTGCTGAATTTCTGACAATTATGTAGTTGCTCAAAACATAGAGAAAAGATAGCAAATCTATTGCAAAGGAGTATTAATATAGCTAAGAAAGCAGTTATTTAATAAGCAATTTACAAAACAGGAACAGTTGATATAACTAAGTCACTTGGAAGCTCAAAAAGTCTTTAAGAGCCTGGATGCAGGCCCATTTGGAATTGAAACTCTTTTAGCACTGAAGAGTGGTCTCTAATTTCTTCCTAAATATCAAATATTTATTGTATATTGTACCCTTCATTTGCAAAACCTGGCAGAGCTAGCCACTGTCCAGCCTGGATCTTCTGTGTGCCTTAATTCCCCCGTCAGCAAAGCACAAACAGCCACCTTACTGTGCTTCATTGTAATATTTGAAGGATTAATTAGTTAACGTCTGCAGAGTGCTTTGATGATGGAAGTGTTAAGCATCACATTTGAGCTACTAATTGCTTCTGGATGGGAGAAGCCGCGTATATAATTTGAGTTATTATTGTTAAAGGCACGAGCTGTTCAGATTACCCACAGGTTTAAGAAACTTGCTTTGAGCAGGCAGGGACTTTTTTTTTGAGAACCACAGCCAGAAAAGCAGGCAGGGCAGAGGGAGAGGGATTAGTGTATGGAGACAGACAGCTTGAATAGATCCAGAGGAGATGGGGCAGTGCAAAAATTAGACTTATCCAAACGAAAGCAAATAGGGTGTTAAGTGACACACATGTAGAGCTCATGGTTTCCTAGGTAACAAGTGCACTAGGGAACAAGCATCCATGCACTACCTAAGCAGCCTAGCCCATATCTGCAGCAACTGAACAATGCCAAGGAATGTGTCTGGGACCAACCTGAATCTATCTTAGTTCCCAGAGAGTCACAGCTTGTCCAAAAGTAGGGAACTTTATTTTTTAAGGGTGGGGTAGATTTGAACTATCTGAAAAGGGGAACCAACCCCCCCCCCACCACCACCAGCAACATACCCACTTATGCAGAAAAGCAGACTAGAAAGGAGTTGGCCGGTCCAGGGAATACAGGAATGCTTGGAAGTAACATGACTTAGAAGAAACATGACAAAGGAAAGGCTTGTGTGAGTTTCACTTTTCTGCAAAAGTGGCAGATAAGCTAAGAATTGAGAACAGTTCAGTGATAACTATTGTAGCAGTGGAGGTACCCCCAAATCCTTTGAGTGCCCAAGCCATGAGAATATACCTAAAGATCAAAGCAAGATCAAAGATTAAGGCACATCTGAAAGACTCTGAGGTATTCTTTTCTGGCTAATAAAATAATTTCTGGCTAATAAAAGCTAGCTAGGGTGGTCCTATGAGTGAATAACTCATCCCTGCCTGAAGAGGTGGGTCCTTCTGTTCTTCAAGAGGCAGCAACCCCACCCCTCATTCTGGCAATGGTGTTGATAATTATCTCCCAGTTCCATCCCTCCACCTTTTTTTGGTTAAAGTGCTTGAAAGGGTTGTGGTGGAGCAACTACATTTTGCTCTTATTGATTCTCTAGACCCATTCCTATCTGGATTTCAACTGGATCATGGGATTGAACCAAAAGGAAAAGGGCAAATGCTATTTTGGGATGCATTAACAGAAGTATTACTTCCAAATTACAAAAAGTAGTAGTTCCCCTATACTCCTTATTAGTTAGATCTCATCTGGAATACTGTGTCCAATTCTGGGCACCAAGATTAAAGAAAAATGCAGAAAAATTAGAAAGGATTCAAAGGAGGGCATCAAAAATGATGCAGTGTTTGGAAACAATGCCCTATGAGGAGAGACTGAGAGAACTGGGCATGTTCAGCCTTGAGAAGAGAAGATTGAGTGGGGTATGATATCCCTCTATAAATCCCTCAAAGGCTGTCACAAAGAGGAAGATCAAGATCTCTCCTTGCTGATGCCAGAGTGTAGAACATGGAATAATCAATTCAAGTGAGACAACCCAGATCCAGGCTAGATATCAGGAAAAGCTTCCTCACTGTCAAAGCAATACAACAGTGGGACCAGCTGCCTGGAGAGGTGGTGGGCTCTCTCACACTAGAGACTGGACAGCCATCTGAATGGGCTGGTGTAAATTGGTGCCCTGCAGCTTCAGGGAGTTGGACCTGATGGCCTTCATGCTTCTTCCAACTCTTCTATTCTATGAATCAGCCTGAGGGGTGACTGTAATTGGAAGAGGGCCAGGAGGAGCAGGATCCTGTTAATTCTACTCAGTCAGGTGTTGGAGGAAATCTGTTGCAACAGTTCAAATATTACCTTTCCAGTCCATACCAAGGGAGTAGGCCCATGTGGTTAATTCCATTAGACCACGGCGGACCAATTAAGTAGTGGGGTTCCTTTCATACCATCTTTTCTCTAATGCTGTTTAACATCTGTATAAATCTGCTAGGAGCATCACTGGAGGATATGGAGCCAAGTGCCATTAGCAGTGTTGATGACACACAGCTCTTTCTGCTTCTGGCAACTGAATCTGGAGAAGCAGGCAAGTCCTAAATCAATGTCCAGATAAGGACCAATAAACTGAGGCTGAATCCTGGCAAGACAGAGCCTTGAGGGTGAGTGGTTCCATGGTCTGGGAGACAGGTTTGCTGTTTGTTCCAGATGGGGTTCCACTCTCTTTGAAAGTTCGGATTTGTAGTCTGAGGATGCTCCTAGATCCACTGCTGTTGCTGGAATTTCAAGTTGCTATAGCAGCAAAGCATGACTTTTATCATCTTCTGATGGTTCACCAGTTTCAGCCTTTCCTGGACAGGGAATGGTTGGCTAGAGCAATACAGGTACTAGCAATCTCAGGACTGAATTACAGCAGCAGCATTTATTTGGGGCTGCCCTTCAGGCTGCTTTGAATACTGATACTAGTGTAGGTGCCATCCCTTTTCAGCACGCAATTCCTTCTCTGAAAAACAGTGTTGACTGCCCCTTCAATACTTGAAGGTTTAAGTTTCTTCTAGTACTAGTTTACAAAACCCTGAACAACTTGGGACCAAGGTATTTGAGAGCCTCTTCTCCCTTATCAACCTGCACTGATTAATGTGGTCAGCAGAGAACATTCTTCCAGTAGTTCCACATGGAACAATGGCCTGACTGGAGTCCACTAGGAAAAGAGATTTCAGTGTTATGGCTCCATTTCTATGAAATTCCCTCCCTCTGGAGGTCAAGCAGGCACCTGCTGAAGACATTCTTGTTCCAGGAAGCCTTTCTTGCTGACCAGCCATGATTTTAATACTATCTTGTTCTTAAATATTGTTTTTATTCTTTCATCTGTTTTAACTTTTACTGTTCACTGCTCCAGAATATGCCTAGATATGGAATGCTATACAAATACAGAAATGAAATGAGATGGGATGAGATAATACAATTGAAATAAAATAAAATATGAACACTGTTGTTAGCCTATGAGCAGGACTGAAAGTAAGACAATGGATCAAGAATTACAATTTATTTATTTAGACTTATGTGCTGCACCCCTTAGCTATAAGACTCTCTGGGTGGCTCACAACAGTAGTTAAAATAATACACTTAACAAATTAATTAGTGATTAAACAGGCCAAGGGCATAATGTTTACTCCTCAGTGAGGAAATACCTTGGGGAACAGAGAACTGAGAACAGTTTGGATTATTTGGCAAATGCACAAAATGGTGCCTGTACTATAAAATGCAAAGAAAGCATCCCAGAGGTCAAACCCAAGCAAATCAGGGTGGCAAAACCTACCCAAACATCTTGCTCAAACTGTTTTTGAAAGCTGTCCCAAGGGGAAGCTGCTACTGACCTTTGTAAACACTTAGTTTGCTGAATAGGATGTTCTGGCTTCAGTCCAAGTTGGTTCTTGCAGCCAAATCAGAGCCAGGCAGCAGGCAAGACCAAAGAGAAATCTTTATTCAAGGAGCCCAAGAACAAACGTTCTTGTCAAAGGAAAGACTCTCTTCTGTACTGTAAAATCAAACAGCAGTCAACAGCGTGGGGTTTCTGAGGACATCTGATCCATCTTCATTCCCTGCTATTTGGGTGAATGGACTGACCACCTGTCTTACTTAAGGTGAGCAAAATATAATTGATACTGGAGGAGTGTAATTTACTTTGTAAGTGCTTACACTAGCTGCTTGTGCCAAATGCTAATCTGCTTAAATAAACCGATTAATAGGCGAACTCTTGATCTAGTGTTGTGTAGTTTTGTCTCTGTTTAACTGGAATTGAAAAGAAACTGTGGCTAACATAATTTGCCTAATTTGCAGTTACACTGCACTAATTTCAGAAGCAGATGCAAAACTGACTTGAGGAAGCACCATTCACTACAATTTAAATATATATTACATGCTAAGCTGAGTTTTGTTTTGTTTTGTTTTTTATAAACTGTGAAGATTGCTGTAACTACATATTCGTTTTTTATTCTTGGCATGATACTTTTACAGCAGCTTGTTCTGCATTCCGACAACACAATAACCCACACTCAAGCCACAATATGTTTATGAGTTGAGTGTGGAGTACTGCTTTGTATGAACCCTACTACACTAATAAGTCATGGCTCACTAAGGATAAACAGCTAACCTTGAGAAAACCCAAAGGCAAAGAAAAAACAAAAGACAGACTTCAGTTTTGCATAGAGCAATATTTGAAGAATCTTCCTAAGGCTGCCAAGAAATTGGAAAGATAATGGAGAGGAGAAAAAAAAAACCCTGAGAAACCTTCCATAAGGGTATGATATGGCAAAACTGTGGCCAAGTATATATGAAGGCTTGGAATTTTTTATTTTTATTTTAAAAGCAATTGAACAAAGCAATACTCTCTGTGTGTGATGAACAGAGACATGAAGACCCACCTATCCGGAATGATATGTCAATAGTATGAAGTGCTGTTGAAAGGCCCAAGAGAAACAACAAGATTATACTCCCACTATCAGACTCTCAGGAAGGTTAATCTCACAGGGTGACCAAGGCAGTTTCATTCCAATCCTGAAGCCTGATAGGAAAGGATCTAGAATGGTGTGAGGAATTGACCAACAACTCACTCAAGCATCTTGCACAGGAAATGGATGTTGGCAGCCAGCCTACAAGCCTACAGTTGTTGACATCTTCTGGGCTCAGGTTAGGTCCCTTGAGGAGTGGCCAGTTACTACCATCTTTAGAGACCAGAATCCCTCTCTCAAAAAGAAATTTGCAACTCCTGGTCACAGCTGGATACCCTCCCCCTACTAAATGCAATAAGGTATGAATGACAAGGGTCAAGCACACAGGACTTAACTGAATACCTTGCCTGCCTCTTCAGGCCTCAACAATTTAGAGTCATTCAATAAAATTTATACCAGTTGGTGTTCTGGGATAGCACTTCTACTAGTGAGACTACAGTAATTGTAGTGTCCAAGGTACAATGGCTGTAACCTCAAAGGTTTATCACAACATGCTCCTGAAGGTTCCAACTTCTCCCTCCTTGACTGAGATGGCAACAGGCTGTGAACCACACAGAAGGTACAAAGGTGGTGGGAAATATTTTCTCCTTTGCCCCCAGTACAGAGTAGGCTTGATAACAACCCAACTGTGTTCAGTTGAAATCAGCATGGATTTTCCTCCACCTGCTGTCTTCCCTCTTGTTTCAGTGCCTTCAGCTCCAATGTCTATCAATACGCTGCCTGGGATCTGCTCAGAGGTAGAAAGCACTTGGACATGCTCATGTTAACCAACTGAGTCATTTCTGCATTCAGCTGTAAACACAGTTTCAACAGAAATACCATCTACATCAGGAAGGAAATTCCTCCAAGCCCTCAGGAATTCACTCTGTGGGAAAACCATTTTACTAGGTCTAAATCCTAATAAAAGTTTATCAGTTAATAATATATTAATACAACCTCACTGTAGTCATATTCCTAATTTGTTAATAGTAGATTCCTAGACAGAGTTCTTATGCACAGTAGGAAAATATTTCATATGGTATTAAAGATACCTTTTTTTAAAAATCTACCAATCTAAACATTATATTTTAAGGACTTGCTAGTATGCCGAGAGCGCATGGTCACACAGACCTAATGATTGATAAGAACAAAATGGGGGGAGGGGGGGATAGGACTCCGTTCTTTTGACTATTATTCTCAAACAATCATCCAAAGGAAAGAGAGATAACTTCTGTATTCCTGGAGCCCATCCTGTTCTTCAGGTGGTTGTCTAGAAACTGAAAATACACTTTGCTATTTCAACTGCCCACTCATAATTAGACTCTATAATGAAAGAGCGTTATCTAGGAGTAAGGCTTCCAAGTTCAGAGAATGCATGCATTCAGGCATTATGTTATTCACAGATGTTCCTGTTTACAGTTTGGTCATCCCTAATCCAAGTATAGGGACTGTCATACTCCGATCTTTCTCTATAGTTTTGAGACTGTGCATGGATGAAAACCTGGCAAGATTTGCTTCGCCACCTGAAAGTAATTGCAGTGTTCCCTAAGGACATGGAAGGTGGATGTTATGTGTAGCTAATGAGACCAAGCCATAAAGGAAAAAATATAAAACTGACCAAGGACAGAAGAAAAGGGATGGTGAAAGGAGGAGATGACAAGGAGTCCTGTGTGTGAAGCCATACAATTGACAGACAAGGTGTACTTTGAAAGAATAATTGAACCCAAGGCTATATATGAGAAACCCATCAGCCTCCATGATAAGCCAGCTATCTCTTGTTTAAGGCCAAGCCAGAAACAATTATTTAGCCTTCTCCAAAAACTGAAAGAGACTCAACTGAAAGCCATTATCTTTAAAAGCTTATCACAATAATCCTTCTGTGTATGTTGAAAGCGTATTTTATGCATGTATACTTCTGAGGTTCTTTGATCATGACTGAAAATTTGCCCATTGCCATACTTGAAATAATGTAAGAGCAAGCTCATGGCATGCAATGCGACAACTTGAACAGGAAGACAGGAAGAGATCAAATTTTAAAGAGAATACAACAATTTAGGGTGAAAACATTGTTTGCAGGTATACTGAATTAAATTCAAGTTTCCATAGCAAAGACCACAGCATTTGCCTGATGTAAGCAAGATCAGAATCTGTCTCCTAAGTCTTTTTCTGCTGAGAGCTATAAATGGTGAAGTGGAACTATGTAGCATCATTCTCAAGACTGAAGTAAGCAGAGGTGGAAAATAAGATCGGAAGCAACGATGCTTTCCCTCAAAATTGCCTGAAATTGGTTGCAACATATGGGGATGCGGGCAAATTTATACTTTTCATTTTTTCTGGAAATAAAAAGCAATTACAAATGTAAGCTATAGATATAAAACAAATTGGTAAGAAACAATACAGTTATTTCCTATTCTTTCTTACCCCACCCCTCAAGACACTAAATCATCTCTTACACATACAAGGTATAATTGGATAGCACAAAATGTTCCTCTAAAATAAAACTGCTGGAGAAAGACTAAATCCAGTCTGTGGCAGCAAAAAGAAAAGTTGACCTAAACAAAAACTACTCTTTCTATAAGGAAAGGTTGTGATTCTTTATCTTTTTAAAAGTGACTCTGGATAGATCAGGAGAATTCACCTTCCAACATATAAACAGAGCTCTTTTGTAACTGAATACTATCTTCAATACATTTTCTTGGAAAGAATTTAATTATATTTAAAGCTATGCTACTTTAACTGCACGTTTAAGAGCCTCGATAGAGATGTGCCTATTCAGAAGCAAGGAAGTCAACTGCATTAATGAAGGGAGCTCCGTGCATTTTAAAATCTCGCAAGGAAGAGGCAAGAGAAGAGTGGTGCCTTCGACAGGGAACAGCTTTCCAAAGCAATTACCATCACACAGAGGGACATGCAGATTGGTGACATTTGACATTTTCTGGAAAATGTTTTCATGCAAAATGGCACCTCTATCACAAATTATTTTCATAATTCTGAGATTTTGTAAAGATCTTACTGGGTGACATTTTTAAAAAACAACAAGAAAAGTAGTTAAAGTTCACCATTCTTTGACCAAAAGCTAAGAGACAATTCTGCATAGCCATGACTTTACTGTCCCTATTTTTCTTCTTGCATGGTATGGATTCTTATACCTGTTAACTTAAAGCTCAGTCAAAATGAAAAGTTTGCTAACCATGTTCTCATTTTGGTTAATTACCATAGGCTCACAAGAGCAGTGTGCATGATGAATTTCTTTCTTAGAGTGGGTTTCATATTGTTGTTATTACTATAATTACAATGCAATTATATCCCACCTTTTCTTCTTGCAAGGAACCCCCAGGAGCTTACATAGTTCTTCATTTTCATACTCATTACAACCCTGTGGTTTGGCTGAGAATCTATGACAGGCCTGAAGTCTCCCACTGAGCTTCATGCCAGAGTAGAATCTAGTACCTGTATCTCCCAGGTCCCCAGTCCAATATTCTAACCCCCCTACCATACTGGCACCACACATATACATCCCATCATACTATGGCAGCAAATAAATAAATAAGGGTCATTGCATGGCAAGACTGATCACACAAACCACTTCTTAATACATGAACAATATGTACTATCTATGCCTAAATCAGAATTGTTTGCAAAGGAAGTAAAGTATCCTTATCGTAAGCTAGCTGTACCCCTGCTTCTCATAGCACCTGTTAGCCTGAATCTATTATTTGTATTCTGGTAACTTCCCATCGGGGACTGCAGGTGGCACAGTGGTTTAAACCGCTGTGCTGCTGGGCTGGTTGATCGAAAGGTCGCCGGTTCAAATCTGCACACGGGGTGAGCTCCCGTGCGCCGTCCCAGCTCCTGCCAACCTTGCAGTTTGAAAGCATGCAAATGCAAGTAGATAAAAAGGTACCACTTCGGTGGGCAGGTAACAGCGTTCCGTGCACTTCGGTGTTTAGTCATGCCGGCCACATGACCACGGAGACTGTCTGCGGACAAACGCTGGCTCCCTTGGCTAGGAAACGGAGATGAGCACCGCCCCCTAGAGTCAGATATGACTGGACGTAACGTCAAGGGGAAACCTTTACCTTTAACTTCCCATCAGGACTACTACAATATGTTGTACATGGAACTACTCTTGATGCTTTAATGAGAGTATAATTCAGTTGTTGTTTTATTGACTGAAGTGTATAAAAGAGAGCATATTACTCCAGTTTTATAATGAATTAACTGTTGCTTACTTGCTTCCAAGTCCAATGGGTTGATTTTTACTACCAATGCCTTGAATGGGCTAGATCCTGCATACCTTTTGGAGAATCTTTCCCCATATAAGTTTCTCTGCTTGCTGCGATTGGCTGGAAATGCCTTTCTTCATAGTTTCTGATGATGGCTATACCTCTGAAAGGGTGTAGAGCAAAACCTTAGCTTTTGTGGCACCCATTCCTTTCCCTGGAAAATTAAACTGGCTTCTTCATAACACTGTAAAGCTGAAACAAAACAGTCTTTTTTGTTTAATGTTTGCTTTCATTATTGTTGAAATGTACTTCAACCCAGGTATGCTTTCAATTTTTTCCCTTCAAATTTCTTTTGCTTTTGGCTGAGTCTTGAAGACCACACTCAGGGATTTTTAAGGCTCCTGAGAATGTCATCAAGTGGCATTTTATATGATTCTTTGGGTTAATGTGCATTAGCACAGGTGTCTTAATGCACAGCAACATAAGTACAAACTTGCACTGATACATATTAATGCTAATGCAACACTTGTGCTAATGCGTATTAGTGCAAGTGTGAATTTGAACAACTCCCCCCCCCCCCACTTTTTTTAAAGTCACTCTTCAAGTCTTTAGAATCCACATACCTTGGGTAAAGCCAGTCTGCTGGAGAATTAGCATGTCAAATTCATAGAAATCCAAAGTCATTTGCATGCGCTCCAGATTTCTCTGATCTCCCTATTTCAGGGTGATTCTCAACTTCTGGAATTGAAATGGATTTCAAAATCCTTTCACAAGACTCATTCTTTTAAATGTCATATTAATATAACTCTCTCTGGACTATAAGGTTTAGATCAGAGGCTAAAGAAGCACATGCCCAAAAATTTAATGTAAATAGGATCTGTTTGAGCCAAGAGAACACATGTACCGAGGGCTAATGGAGTAATCTGTGTATAGCAAAAGCATCCAATGGAATAGGAAAGATCAGGACTAAACAAGCAATATAGAATATGAGGATGGGGCAGAGAAATGGAAGAAGCAACTGAAGATATTATTTTAATACAAAAGAATAGCTCAGTTTTTTTCAAGAAGTTGCTGCTAGCTATGTTCAGTAGAGGGTGTGGGATACTGAATACACCAGTGGAGGACAGCCACCTACAGCTGGCTGAAACATATTTCACAGGCAACTGAATGAATCTCATCAAAGGTCAGCTAATACAAACTTAACAATGTTATCAATTGCCTTGGTAAAATTCTCTGACTTGAAGCATGCTGGGCATCAGTAAGCCATCTTTAGTTTACAGTTAATATCTACCTTTCTCCTTTCCAAACTAATTGCAACATATGCACTTCCTCATTCTGAGTCCAGTTGTAATGGTGTGGCGCTGTTCTTAGGAAGACTTGAGTGCACCTCCAACTGTGTGAAATCACAAGAACCTAAGAACAGCCCTGCTGGATCAGACCAATGGCTGATCTAGTCCAGTTTTCCAATCTCACATGCCTGTGAGAAACTGACAGCAGGACATGAGTGCAGCTGCACTGCCCCTGTGAATCCCAGCAACTGGCATTCAGAGGCAAAGAAGATGCCTCTAGAAAACGTGTGAGTTTCTCTTTGCCTTTCTGTTGGAGAATGGCATGTTTTAAACAGCTGCAGCAATGAGGAGCCGTTATTTTACTTCAAAAAAAAGAATCTTAAAGATGAGTATTAGCACCATGAACTCCTTCACTCTGATGGGAGCTGCACAGCAGCTGTAATTGCTGAACCCTGTGCTACCAGACACCTCTAAAAAGCTAAAATGACTTTAAATGCCTAAACATTTTAAAACAAACCTTGGAACAATTCAGCTCCTACCTTCTCTCCTGATCTCTCTCTCTCTCTCCCTCTCCCTCTTTTTTTTTTTCAAGTTTCCAAGAGCTGTTTTATGCCTCATTACCTGCACACCGTGAGTGATGTCTGTCGGTCCTAGAGCTGTAAATACCTTAAATCATGCTTCATTAAGAATATCTATGGTGCTATTAAAGAGCTATAATAGACAACGAGTTAACAGATGATTAAATATGAACTCCATTTGTGTCAGTCACCAGCTTGCAGGAAAAGGCTTTAAGTTTTTTTAAACTCACACTCATTAGCTGCTGAAATGTGGCTCAGTCAGGTGCTGTCGTTGGAACTGGGAGAGGCAGCATTTCTGGTGCTTGGCAGAGTGGCAGTAAGGGCTTCTTTAAATTAGAACCCTTTTTCTTATCATGTATAAGAGCCCTCTTCCTTTATCACCAGAATGGTATGTCCCTGAAGAATCTGCATGGCCTTTGCCAGAGCTGAGCAGGATCTTGCTGCTGGGATCTGTTTTCCTAACTGACAATGCTGACAGCCCTTGCTTGGCTGTTTCCAAGCACACAGTCAAATACCATTTTGAGGCACATGCAACAGATCAGTCTTTCATGTTTATTAGCCAGAGACAAATGGGAAGGAGGAAGAGAGAGGGAAGACACCAAGAAGGTAGTTCCCTTTTGCAAATGTGACAGATGGTGTGTGTGGGTTTCTTCCACTCATATACACAAACATGGTACAAGCTTCTTCTACAACCCTTGAAGCCAAGTCTTTAGGAACACTGTTCATGTTACATTTACATGACAAAAGAATGTACCTATGTCTAAAATTCTACATCATACCTTTGACTAACTCATTTTCTTACATATTAATCCCACTTTCACCTTCATTACAAGGTATTGCACTTTTTCTTATTGCTCTGAAATCCTGCAAAAACTGTTTGACCTGAAGCAATAGTGTATTGCATAAAACACCATAGGAAGCAAAACTGCTTTTACTTTCTTATAATTTTAAAAACCATTTCCAATTTTCTCAAAATTATTGCCTGTCTCTAGACTAAAATATATAAGTGTCCCAGGAGCATATGGGCCAAATTTAGATGACTTCCACTATCCCATATTATGTAAACCTATAGATGCTTAAGTCCCATTGAAAACAGTAGGTTATTCCTGAAGGGATCCTCATAGGATCACACTGTACCAAGGTTCAAGGTGTAGGCTTTTTAATTATTGTATAGTGTTTAGCCTACAAGGTTTTTGAGGTTGTGAGCCGCCCCGAGGCTTGTGGCAAGGGGCGGCCTATAAATCTGTTAAATAGATAGATAGATAGATAGATAGATAGATAGATAGATAGATAGAGCAGCCACACAGAGAATGTGTCAAATAAAAAGCAGGTCTAGGAAGGTCTCATGAAACAAACAAACAATAAATAAATAAATAATGGAAAGAAACACTGAAATATTCTTTCTTTGCACTGCAATGTTTTTTCCTGTTTAAGGCATCAGAAAAACAGGTCCACTAGCAAGTACATCATACTCTTCAACGCATTTTCCCTAGGCAATATCTCCCAAATTAAGGCCAATTCATACTGTGTTTTTTTAACAGACTCTTAAAAAAAACCCTGAATTTAATAGCAAAATACACATGCAGCATTGGCAACTGTGAGTGCTGCACCTGTGTGGCAAGAAACCCTTGAGCAGAGTTAGATTTGCTTCTGCATTATCTGCAGAGAAACTGAGCCACATACAATCACGAGTGACCAGAACTGTTCAGAATTCAGGGTTTTTTTGCTGTTGTTCTGTTCTGTTCTTGTTTGTTTTTGCATCAGGGTTTAAGAAATTGTGACTTCTAAGTTTGACTTGGCTCCATTTATTTTTATAGATGACAGTGTCATTAAAATAAGAAGTTTATCCCTGGAGTATTTTAAGGATGCTTGATGTGAAATTGAAGTAAGTAGACTTCCATTCTGTGGAAGACTGTTACTGCTTTTTCCTAGCATCCCAAGGTTTAAAAGGGTGGCTTTGGGAGCCAGAGTGAAAAGCCAAATGGTAGCTAGGGGCTTAGAGCCCAGAACCTGTTGTAGTTTATGAGCCATAGTCTGCAGGTATTGCTAAAGATCAGGGATTCAAACACTAAACCTAACAGCAAAACCAAGCAAAGACCTGGTCAAAAGCGGCCATTTAACTGGAGATGATGTTTATAGATGTTTAGTACAAGCTTAGGCCAGGCAAAGAATCATTTACACTTGCAATTTTAGTCTTAGTAGTAAAACTACTAAGCATCAGGCACTTTAAGGAACTATTGCTAGTCACCCAGGACTCTAACAGTGGATCCTAATCTAATCTTCTGTGTGTTGTTGTTGTTGTTGTTGTTAGTCGCGAAGTCGAGTCCGACCCATCGCGACCCCATGGACAACATTCCTCCAGGCCCTCCTGTCCTCCACCATCCCCCGGAGTCCACTCAAGCTCACACCAACCACCTCAGTGACTCCATCCAGCCACCTCATCCTCTGCCGTCCCCTTCTTCTTTTGCCATCTATTGTTCCCAGCATTAGACTCTTCTCTAGGGAGTCCTTCCTTCTCATTAGGTGGCCAAAGTATTTGAGTTTCATCTTCACTATCTGGCCTTCTAAAGAGCAGTCAGGGTTGATCTCCTCTAGGACTGACCGGTTTGATCACCTTGCAGTCCAAGGGACTCGCAGGAGTCTTCTCCAGCACCACAACTCAAAGGCCTCAATCCTTTTGCGCTCAGCCTTCCTTATTGTCCAGCTTTCACAGCCATACATTGCAACTGGGAAAACCATAGCCTTGACTATACGCACTTTTGTTGGCAGGGTGATGTCTCTGCTTTTCAGTATGCTATCTAGATTTGCCATA
>JAIXND010000621.1:21304835-21639433 GCA_023646645.1 Varanus salvator macromaculatus | reverse complement strand
TTCATTCTTTCTGGCGCTACTAGTACTAGCCCTCCGCTCTTCCCCAGTAGCATATTGGACACCTTCCGACCTGAGGGGCTCATCTTCCGGTGTCATATCGTTTTGCCTTTTGGTTTTCATGTCCATGGGGTTTTCATGGCAAAGATACTGGAGTGGGTTGCCATTTCCTTCTCCAGTGGATCACGTTTTGTCAGAGCTCTCTGCTATGACCTGTCCGTCTTGGGTGACCCTGCACGGCATAGCTCATAGCTTCATTGAGCTACGCAAGCCCCTTCGCCACGACAAGGCAGTGATCCATGAAGAAGAATCTTCTGTGTAGCACCAACTTTAAAGCAACTCAAATTTCTAACAGGGCAGAGGTTCCCTGTGATGTTTTAGTATTTGGATTAACCTGTAATATATGTAAACATGTAGGTTTACATATATGCATTAGCAAGCAGGCAAGTCTGCTTTCATGAATCTTAACCATCATGCTTTATCTATAACACAGCACACAATGAGCCTTCCCGAACCTGGTATCCTCCAGTTTTATATGTTCAGGTCAGATATCTGCAAGAGCAGAAGACATGCAATGTTTACAAAGTAAATAGAAATTATAATTGAGTGCCATGTACATGTCGGCTTAAGAATGCATCATATGCATCTGTTCCAAACTGGTTTATCCCACTGAAATAAACCCAAATACTTTCCCCGAGTTTGATATGGCACCTACATGGGCCAAAAGTTCTGCATGCTTGATTTAAGGTGAGCCAAAGAGGTCAAGCTGCTTCAAATCTCATCATATTTGGAGACCCAGTCGGTCTCAACAAGAAACTGCTGCTTCACCAGCTGCTATGGAGCTTTGGAATGGCTTTCCACAGAATCTAGGTTTAGCTTCATCCCTTCTAGCATTTTCCAAGTAAGCTAAGATCCTTGTGTTTTAATACGTACTCGACTGCTACAACCTACTTGGTTAGCTGTTTTTGCTGATTTTTTTAAAGGGGGAGTATTTACATGGTTCAAATTGTTTTATAAAGTTGTAATCCACTCTGATTTTTTTTTACTGTAAAGCAGACTTTACATTTACTTCCCTGCCCGCCATGGCCTAACTGTGGAACATCTGAACATCCAGTTGCTTTCCACAAATCTGATAATATTCCCAACCCTCCTTTCTTAGATCACTTATTCATAACAGCAACTGTGTTGTTTCTGCAGAGGTAGACTAAAGAATAGTAGGGATTCTAATGAAAAAAACCTTGTCCTTGTGGGATTCTTTTTAGGATTTCTCCCTTCAGGGAGAGGTTTGTAGGCAGAACATGTAGAATGCTCCAGCTTGCTTGGCACAGTTGTTAACATAAAGGCTTTGTCCTATTTCAAGGGATGTCTCAACTGAGCCTTGAAAGAATGTCTTTTGATGAAAATGCAGCTAGGTAGGAAGGTCTGATTCTTGCCCAGTCATCCACCCTGAAATTCACAACTACATATCTTACTATTAGGAAGACTTTGGCATTTTGAGCATGAACTCCAGGGGGAAGGCTGAACATTTTTCCCCAAGGGCAATGTTAACAGGTATAGTAATTGAATCCTGTTGCTTCTATTCAGTCAGATACCATCCTATGATTAAGTTAACTGGAAATGCCATTTCTGTCTTGTTCAAACTCTTAAGTGGCAAAAGCCCTCTTATCATTTACTCCCAGTCTCCTCTTCTTCTTTCTGCCTAACCTCTCTGTCCAACAGGGCCAGAGGTCAAGCCAGATCAGCCTTGTAGGTCAGAGAAAGAAATTAACTCTGGTCCCCCTTGGGAAAGCAGGCTCCTGTTTCATCCAGAGAAAATTACACGTGTTGGGAGAAAATCGAGCAATGTTCCTCTAGGAGTAGTTATTAGGCTTCTTCAAAAGCATTTCAGGAGCTGCCAGAACAGACCTCTCTGCCAACCCCATCACTGAAATTTAATGCCAGTTCAAGGCATCCACTTCATTAGCCTTTCACCTATGATGGTTTCTTTCGTTGTGAAAGACAGCTTTCCCCACTTCTGTTGATTCAGATCAAGAAACCTCTTGCTAAATGCTCAAGTTCAAGATGCAAAAACTGTCTACCAGATTTCAAGAATGGATCTTTCCTGGAATGCAAATGAGAGCTGTACATTTTAAGCCATCACCAAATCCATGCTGGATATTATCACAGGGGCTGGGAGAGAGGATCCAGGCACCTATTCCCTGCACTTCTTTCAGTAAGTGCAATTCTATGCCCATTAGACACTGTCTAGTGTCACTTTGACCACCGGCTATGAGGGATCTAGGCAGTGTTCTGCCCCTTCTCTTCTTAATCAAGGGTGACTTTTGGATGCCACTAGATACCTGTAATCTTTCAAATTCTGAGATTTATGGGCAGCTACATTGTATGGCACCCTAAGAAGCATATTGAAACTAATATTCCCTTTCCTACAGAATCTTTCCTGGATATTGCTTCTTTTCTATGACCCATAGAAAAATTGATTCTTACCTGGAGCCTAATCTAAATGTGTTATGTCACCCACCTTTATACTTAAATGATTAGGCATTCCAAAATGATTTGAGCCCTAAGTGATTTTTTGAAGTTCAAAATTTTAATATTTTAAATTTGCAAAGTGATAAAATGTCAATATTAATGTGTTAATTTCTACTATGCCTTGCTTCTTCCAAATATGTGAAAAATGTGAAGCCTAAATAAGTTCTGTGAAAAGGAACAGTGCATCATTAACACAGCCAGATCTATATCACAGACTGCAGCAATTACCATTCACTGAAACACTGCAAGCTGTGAAGAGCTTTCATTACCAGAGGTTTTACAGGTCATTCACCTCCGTCCAATCTTATGCTAAAACAAGCATTTTCTGCTCTATAGATTTCAGCTTCACTTAAATCAGTAATTGCTTTGATTCTGGTACATATGGAACATAGAGGCTTCATGACTAAGAATTCTATTAGTCAATAAGTTTGCTGCTTTTATGAACCATTAGTCATCTTGCCTCAGTTCTTTCCAGCACTAGGTTATGGATGGGGATCTTCATTTTTCTGACCAGTGAAACCTGTCTTAGACTACCCTATCTGGTCCAATTATGCTTACTAGGTCAATCGGCAGGTTAAGTCACTTTTTTTTTTTTTTTTTGGCCACAGGTACATGTTGCCTCCTCATTTAGAAACTAGGGTTGAAAAGAAGAAGTTTGAAATTTCAGGTCAAAAGCTGAAGGCTTTTCTTCAGATGTGAACATAGAATACATGCTTGTGCTGCATTTTAACACACATTCTTTAATTTAAAAAAAACCCAGGTTGCTTATCTGCAGCAATTGTTCTTCAAGTAGCTATCCATGTGATCACACATACTACACAACACTGGTGAAGACCTGTATTTCTGAAATCTCTAATGTTCAGAACAGCTATGGGCTGCCAGCCACTCCCTTGGGGTGGAGGAACCCTAGGTCACAATAGGATCATTGATCCAGGGAGGGTGCTCAAAATAGGGTTGGCATGAAACTTAATGGAATCCATCCTTCTAGCATCTGTAGACTTTTTCTTGTGCTTGACCCTGACTTGGAAAGTGAGCCGAACTGAGAGAAAGTCTGCAAGTGCTCACAGAATGAAGGTTGCACAACCTTCTTCCGCCTCATGTGCAGAAGCACAAGCCAAGGCTGCTGCAGGTGACATGGAAGAGGGAAGCTGCTTGCACAGTGCATGGGCTTGATCCCATGTGAACACCCTGAAAGCACTGGGATTGCTCACCAGGAACTCAGACTCAGGGCTCCAACAAAGTAGACAAATCCAATGGATTCCCACCTATAAAATGGATTCCTGTGAAATGGGAATGGCCATGTAAAATGGGCAACTCCATTCATAGGCTTTTTTGCATGTACCTGTCCTGCAAAGTAGTCCTCAGTGATCCAAACTTGCCAGCTTGGACATAGATTTAGTTCTTTCTTTCTTTTTTACAAATGGAAAAGATAAAATGCACTAGTGATATGGTAATCTACCACAGGAGAACTGTGGTGAATGGCTCCTATGTAAATACCATGTAACTTCTGAAATTTTCCTAGCAGTCTTGGAACATATATTAAAGATTCTCTTTGAATTGCCAGGTAACACAGTGACCAGATTTTTACTAGACAAGAGGAAAGGCTGCTGCCAGTCCCTTTTTTTAAGGTGGTAATGGGGAGGTCACAAGGAGAGCCTAATTCCAGAATTGTATTTTACCACTTTTATCTATATTTTATTGTAACATCCGCTTAGACAGCACAATGCTAATGAGTGGCATCCAAACAAATCTAGAAATAAATAAATTTCTAAGCTGTTGCTGGCTCAGTGTAAGAAGATAAAAAAAATTCTAGAATTTGGTCCAACCTCCACTCCCACATGAAGGTAAAAACTGATGGAGAAGAAGCAGATGTAAGATGAGGCAAATGTAATTTGAATAATAATTATGGAGAGAAGCTTGTTCCTGCAGTTCTCAACTATGGATGAGGAACCTCTGGCCCATGGGCTAGGCATCTACATCTCTCCCTCACAGTATTCAGTGGAGCACTCTCCCTTGCAGCAAGCCCCACATGAGGGGAAATCACTTCCTGACTTAGTCGACTGGTGCACCAATGGAAATTGAGCAAAGGCAACTTGGTCACTGCCATCATTATCTGACCATCTGGGAGCATCATCATATCCAAAAGCATCCTGGAGCCATGTAAGAAGGAATGTTATTCCATCCAGAACATGCTGGTCCAGTGGACCAACAGAACCTCTATTTTGATTGGACTGGTACTCTGATCATCACATCCAATCCTTCACTGCACCCAGAGACCAGTTCAGAATTTCCATAGTCTGCTTGGCATGATGAAACCTAAATCCAAAACTCCTCATGATCTCACATATATATTAAGCATACATATGGTAAATATGCAATTGTATCACAAAGAGATTTCATAAACATCAATGCCTATCCACTGAGGGACCCAGCTGAGGATCAGGGAACCTGATTTGATTACTGAACTTGTTACAAATTTGTGCTATAATTTTCAAACATTCCTATGTTGAAAATATCTCCAAGATCATCTGGAAAATAAAATGAAATACAATAAAATTAAACAGATAAAACCACCCAGTCCCCAAAACTATGAATTGTATTACTCATAGCTTTAAGAGCTGTGATAGAGTTGTTAGCATGTTCTTTAAAAAATACTCTATTGGCCAAATATTGAACCCTGTGCAGAAACAAATTGTACAACAATGATAAAGTGGTTTAGCTAATTGTTCTGAAATATCTTTAATTACCAATTTCATTAGCACAGGGAAGTGGATCCCTAGGGATATCACAGTTCTAACAAAAGAAGTGAAGGAAGCATACAGGAGACCTATTGTCTATTGCTGTTATCAGACATAAAGGAAACAAGCAGCTCACCTTCCTTATCAATATGACATTTAGAAGGCAAATCAATTTGTCACCTAGTGGAATGAGAGGAGATGCAGTTTTAGGTAGCCTGTACAATAAATTAATGTACCAGATGCTCAAAAGCCAGAGAGAGATAAACAGAAGTTTTTCTATAGTCAGATGTTTTGAGCGATGCCCAACAAATTGCTTATGATCATCTTTAAAGCCCTGAATACCTAGGTTTCTACATATCTTAAGGAGTGCTTTTTTTCCACAAGTGTTTTCCTAATCCCTGCAATATGAGGTAAAAACCAGCTATATGCTGGCTATTTTACTGAAATAAGATCTGCTGAGCACAAGAGGGGGCTTTTCAGCTGTGGCACCTATTCACTGGAATTATCTGTCTAGGGATTTTTGACTGGCTACCTCACTGTTGGTTTGTAGGAGATAAGAAAAACAGTTTTGATCTAGGAAAAGATAAGAAAAAGTTTTAATCTAAAAGCTTTTCATAGCTGATGTTTTACCATTATGCTGGATTTCAAATGAACAGTTTTTCTGCTCTTATATATTACTTTTGCTGGTTTTATTTCAGTATTTTTGTTTTGAATTTTAAAATATATGTTTCTGTGTTTTGACTGTATTGTCACTTGGGGTATATGATAGAAAGGTGACCCAGAAGTTTCTTAAATAAATATATAAATAAAGGATAAGGGAAATCACCTGTTTAAGAACTGGGCTTTCAATCTATTTAGTTAGTCTGAATTTCTGTCTCTCAGAAACTTTTAAATGATTCCTTTGAAAACAATAAAGTGCAGTTTCTTTCAAAAGAGATTAAAGTGCAATACAGAGTTTTTGACATAACTGAAGCAACAACATCATTCTGTTACAGAAATTTCAACTGATCAATAAATCAAATTAGAATATATTTGCAAATGGGGAAAGAATAAAAGAATTAAGAACACAAACTTTCTTTTTAGATTATCTAAGATCCATTGCAACAGGGGCCATCAGAGCATTTACCCTTATATCACACATAAAAAGAAATGCCTCTTCTAAGATAGTGCTTTTCACCTGTATTTTTAAGAGTACTTATATTAAAAGCAGTAAATGGATTTTTTAAAAAAAAAATCTGTTTGATTACTTGCAATTATTTTTTAAGTATACAGAAATGTTTCCTTAGTTTAATCTATCATTGATTAAACACTTAGACTAAAGCCATAAATATACCACTGAGAAGGTCCAACTGTAATACCGAATAACCCATGTCCATGTTAGACAAATCCCTGGAGTAAAGTGAATCTCAATATGCTTTGGGGACTATCCCCATTTTGTTTATAGTTCATCTTGCTTGATCTTCCATTCTATGCTTCATATATGAACATTTCTTAAAACCCAGAGAGAGAGTTTTGTTTTGCATTCTTCAGAAAGGCAATGATCTACAAGAGTGATTCAGAACTTAAAGCTTCCTGCTACAACCTGCCTCCTCCTGGCAGAACAAGAAAAACATACTTTTGAGGGTGACTGAACTTCAGCAGAGGCTGGGTAAGAGATTTCACTCCAGAAGGGCAGATCTTTTGGTGTGCGCAGAAAGCCTAGATAAAACCTGCAGAAAACCAAGGTCTTCTGTAGAATTAATTGAGAAAGGAATTGTATTGCAATGACATTATTCAGAACAAGGAAATTCAATGAAATCATGAACTAGCCTTTTAATACCACAGAGCTCTTATTCTAATCCAATGTAAAACAAATCTGGGATGGTAGGGGAGTTGTTATTGGCAGAAGCAAAGTCTGCAAGACATTTGAGGTGATACAACTTTGAGAGGAGCAGTGCCTGAAAAATTTTAAAGCTGAAAAGTGTTTGGTTGCCCAAAATAGAAGGTGGTTTGACACAGTATGTTGATTAGACTTTAACTTAATAAATAAGATTAAAGGAATGTCGTGTGTGTGTTCAGAATGTATCTCCAATGCCAAGAGTGGACAAAATATTCTGTAGTAGGTTAGAGTAAGATGAAGTTTAAACAGTTTGGAATGAGCTTCTTTGAAGCATCACCTATACTCATATGAATCTGCCTGGGCATTAAGATTTGCCCTAGAGGCTATGATCACAGAGCAACCAGTAAAAGCTGTTTAGTTGAGAGCTGTTTAGGCATGAGAGTCAGGGCCCTTTTAGTGTTGATTCCAAGATTGTGGAACTCCCATGCATACATGGAATTCATATATGTATATACAGCTTCAACACTGCCAATTTTTACATTTCCTTTAGTCAAGAGGCCAAGAAGCAAAACTGCTGGCAATTTTAACTGTCTTAAAAAAAATAATTTATTTCTGGTTTCTGTCGTATCAGATGTCTTTTTGCAGTTTTAAAACTGATGGGCCACTTAAAAGGATTGGGCATTCTTATTTGCATAGGAATGCTGTTTTTATTTTCTAACTGATCTTTTTTCTGTAATTTTATACTGCCATCTTTTAAGGTATTTTATGTGTGTGACCTTGTAAGAACTTTGTCCTAAATAGTGTTAAAAAATAGATAAATTTTAAATGCTGTACTCATATTCAAAGCTTTATTTGGAAATTATTTCCACTGAAATACTTGTAAATATTTTAAGACACAGCAAATCAATAGCATATACCTCCCCTGCATTAATTAAAAAAAACACAGAAGGCAATTAAAACTGTTAACATACTAATTTTAGCATGGCTGAAGAGCTGTGCATATAAATATATGTGCCTTCTAGGGATTTTCACCTGAAAAAAATCCAATTACAACATTTAAGTTTTACTAGCATTGTATATGTACCCATTCCAGTTGTCCAATTTGACCTGTATTGCGCTCATTCATTATGCTACTAATTAATTGTTTAAAACAACTCATTTCCAAAAGTGGGAAATTTTCTGCAGAGAAAGAACTGTAGAAAATTTTCCAGAGATTGGCCTCCAGTGGGCCTCCACAATGTTGCCCAGGGTAGGTGCCCTGTGACTCACAGTGCAACATAGCTTTAAGGAATGCTCTGAACCAGGCCTGACAACCAGATCTGGCTGGCAACAAGCCACCATAATTTCTCACAAAGCCATTAACACCAGCTGATAGTTTAAAGAGAATCCAGGGAGGTGTCAGTGACGGCTGCCTACTGGTGATGCTAAACTTTCATACACTCCTTGCTTCCAGAATATCTAACTTAGATTGCACCTGCTTCCCCCCCCCCCCCGCCACATTCCCCTTTGCTGCAAAATATGATCCTTTGAACAGGGTTCTTACTAACCTAATGCAAAATACTTCCTGGATCATTATCTTAAGACTTGACTATATTACAAAAAATGATTTCTAGTACTGGCTCTACCAATGTCATATTTCAACCTACACTCCTCCAGTATTAAGCTTGAGGAACAGTTCTTTGAAATGCAAAAGCTTTGTGGTTTTTAGCAGATCTTAATAAAGGCATTATGGTCCAGTAGTCCAGATGTCCCAGCATATTATCTATCATCCTCCTGCTGGACCTCACGGACCAATTCTAAAATGGTAAGGAACTGGCCAATGAGGAATACAGGATGAAACATATCATGCCCTGCGGCTATTGCCTTCTCTTAATCTTAACGTGTCCTAACACCGCATGGTCAGATTTATATGAATGTGAAATCCCTGCAACACACATCAGTATGGGGGGACGGGAAACGTACAACCTGACACTGCACCTTTTACGTGTCAGCCTTCGTAGCTGTCAAGATGAAGCCGTTAAAATGACGGCACCCTCATTCCCTTGTTAAAAATCTGACTGCTCCCTTAGGCTACAATGGAATACATCGCCAAATTAATGAGGATGTGACAAAGTTTATGGGTCACATTCCATTTGTCTGCCATGGTTCTGCTTGCACAAACCTGAAAAATGACTGAAAACAAGAGAAGCCAAGGGTGAAGGACCACTGGATTTCTTTTTCCTTTTTTTTTCCTTTGGTGGGGGAGGGGGAGGAGCAGGTGCATTCACCAAAAGAACAATCCTGTACATGTCATAATTAATCAGCCACATGTTAGACAGGCAGAGAGCATTCTGCCCCTCTGGTAAGGGAGCTGGATTAAAGCCTTGTCTATTTGCTGTCTCTCTGTGTGCAGCTGTCTTCCCTAACCCCCTTCTCTGCAAGTATTGTACTGAAAGGGGGCTTGTACATTATGAAAATTCTCCCATCTCATGTCTCATGCCATATACCTCCACAATATTACCCACATTTGTTCCATGACATCCCCCACAACTCACACAGGAAACTAGGCTGCTTCAAAAGTATGGTAGAAAATAATGTGTGCGAATGTGTATTCATTATGCTGAATATCTAAATAGGCTCTGCCATTTAGAAAGAAAAAACTAATAGGATGATGCCTTCTATTGGAGGGATATGTGATAGGCACAAGGGAGTGTGCAAGCTTCTGAGTTACACAGAGCTCTTCATCAAGCTGAAGAGAAAGTTCATGTAAAGTCAGACCTCTGCAAATATTTTACAACCCTTAAATCAATGATTAGCTAAAGCCAAAAGTTTAGCTCAGAACAAAATTCAAAGTGAGACTGGTGAAACAAAGCCAAGGTGCATAATAGAAATTAAGATATGGATAAAAAATAACCACCATTGTGGCTGCCCTGACAAAGTAGAGTGTAATTTGTATGTCTTTTAATATATGTCTCTGATTTTCTCTGCTGCTGCATGCATGCATGCAACTGTCATATTTTATAACTACTCAGATTAATAATAGCACTTTCACACAATTAGCTACCATAACAGCTGAATAAGGGGGTCTTAAATGTATTAGTTATGGGAGCAATGTATATGCCATGCCTCTACACCTTATCTCAAGAAGCTGTGTACAGAATGAACCTAGAAAACTTGATTCTAGGAGACAATCTGCATTTAAAAGCTAGCCTTGCACACATAGATGCCTTTGTTCTATTTGGCTTGTCTCATACAAATTTGCTTATCTTGCATTTGGAAGTGTCAAGTCCCATGCACTACAAAGGCTAGTCTGCTAAATACATTTTCTTAGCCAAGGGAAGTCTAATTAATGGGCTGATAGCTTACACCCAGTTTTTCCAAAGCTACCAACCTGTGAGGCATGCTCCACAGGTAGGAGATGCATATTGATTACAGATATCAACAAAAGGAGGATAGTACATGAATTGATTCCCTGACAAAGGGAGCTATAATTACCAATGACTAACTTGTGCAACAATTGAATCTTCAGTCTGAAATAAAATATTAGGATGGGTTCTAAGGCACCTATAATTTCCAGTGTCATTATGTAAACAACTCTATCCCTCATGACTATTTCTTCTAAATGTGAGACACTTACCTAGATTATTTGTCTTTATTCTAATAATCTTAAGAACATAAAATGCTGGATCAGACCAAGGTCCATCTAGTCCAGGATTCTCTTTACATAGTGGTCAACCAGCCCATTAAAAATTGACAAGCAGGCTGTGACTATAGCAGCACCCTCCCACTCACGTTACCCACAAACTGCTGTTACTCCACCCCTTGATAATTTTCGTTGCCCTTTACTGCACTGAGCTGACCTTCTCCTCAGACTGTCCACCACAATTCTAAGAACATTTTCTTGATCTGCTGCCTCAGATTTCATCAGTGCATACATGAGGTTGGGTTTTTGTTGTTATTCCAATGCACATCACCTTCAACCTGGTGATATAAAGCCACATTTGCCACTTTGATGCCCACCCTTCCTCGTTTATTTCTTATTTTTATTTATTTGATGTATATGCCACCCAGTTAGCCATAGGCTCTCTGGGCAGCTTACATATAAGAGACATCCTGGTTTCAGGATATCCTTTTAGTATTCTTCACATTCTCTTATTTTAAACACCCTGAATTATTTCATATTAGTGGCAACTTGGCCACCTCATTGCTCATCCCTAATTCCTGATCATTTAGGAATGAGCATGTCATGAGTAGAGCCGGCTGGAGCCGAGGTCAGACTAGATGGCCTGGGAGACCCCTTCTGACTCACTCTGTTTCTATGTTTCTAAGTTCAAAAAATGAATACAGATTCCTGTGAAACTCCACAGTTTATCTCCACCGGGAGAATTTGCCATTCATTCTCTTCTCTACTTCCCCTTCTTTAGACAGTTCTCAATGGGGAGTGTCCATTGGTGTTCTTCTGCAAACTTGTGTTGTGAGTATCCAAACAGTGTAGCCATTTTTAACTCAGGCATGTTTGGCAATGAATTAAGGATCAAGGTTGCTGTTTTTTCCCATAGCCTCCTTACATTTTAACAGCTATGAGGCAGGCAAGCACAACATAGTCTTTTCCATGCTGAAATGCGTATTGAATCTGACTAGTGCAGATTGATAAAAAAATTGTTCAGTTCAAACAGGTCAAAACAGATCTGTGCTGGGCAAAGAGGAATCCACCTCCACCATTCTTCCAATTAAATTTGCCTCACTGATGCTGCCATTTATTCCATGGGGGAAATGCTCAAGTACCATGGGAAAATGATCAGTTTGGGGGAAATGATCAGCTTTTAATCAGGAAAATGACATACAAAAAGGATGAATCCACCCCCTCCCCCAAATTTGGAGTCTCTCCCATCAATTGCTGGTTGTTTGTTTTTTAAATTACAGATGTTTTCAATTATGGATCACTTGTGTCCTGTTAGCTGTACCCTTCATTAGCAATCTTAACATTATGCTTGTTTATTTATATATCTACTGATTGATCTCTCTCATTATCTGAGACCAAATTGGCAACAATTGTCTATATAATTTACATTTACTCTCTCTTTGTTTACAGCATTCACCTTCCTGATTATATTGGCCTAATTCACATATAATGCTAAACCACAGTTCAGCATTACATCCACAAACCTCTGCCAGCTCAAGGAAATCCTTGGGGTCAAGCACATACCAGTTCCCTCTCTTCATCCAACAGAGCTTGTTTATGTCCAATTCCATATTAAATATGAACCAGGAACCAAAGTTTGAAGTAATGCTACTCAGTCCCTAAACAACCCGACAACAAACAATGGATTATCAATCTGGATTGTTTAACTTAATCAAGTGTATTTCAAACCATGGATGAGGGTTTCTAAGTAATAAGCCAGAAGCTGAGGAAAGCACATGTACATGCACACAGTGCTTCACTGCACTGCCTGCAAGGGGGAAATATACTCAGGTGAGGCATGTGTGCTACCTGAGGACTCACAGAAGACTGGTCACTCTTCTCCCTCACTATTTACAAACACCTGTTTCGCATCTAAGTCTAGCAATCCTACGCACCAACTCCTGGCTACTGCTTGCTATTTTCTCTGTGTCACTCTTTCCTTTTTACAAGCTGCTCTGCTGCTGCTACAGAATCTGCACCCCATTCTGTGTTGACCATGAGGAAGGCCAAAACCATGACTGCCAGCACTTCCTTTCATCTGTCCTAAACCTCCCACCAATCAGTTTCATGGGATGACCCCAGATACAGAAAATGCCTCCCTCTTCACTTTCTCCACACTGTACATAATTTGAAACACCTCTACCATGTTTCTCCTTACTTGCCATTTTTTTAAGCTAAACAGTCCCAGTTGCGACCACACCTCATAGGGGAATTGTTCCAGTTACTTGACCATTTCTGTTACTCTTCCCTGTACTTTTTGCAGCTCTATAATGTCCTATAATTGCGTGGAGTTCTGGTAAGGCAACTAAAACTCCACACAATATGCCAAGTGTGGTCACACCAAAGATTTGTATGAGGTCATATGGCAGTTTTATCTTCTACATTCCTAATTATGCCTAACATGGAGTTTGCCTTTTTTCACAGCAGTTGCACATTGGGCCAACCTTTGCATCAAGTTGCCCACTACCATCCAAGACCCCTTCCTTGATCAATCACTGCTAGCTCAGGTCCCATCAGCCTATACTTGAAGTTGGGATACATTTTGCCCATTCCTAGCTGGGAAAGAATCTGAAAAGGTAACTGTATTGGACATCCTGCTACCAGGCAGCTAGCTTTGACCTGGCCCATCTGATGGAAAACAGTACTTTCAAACTGGCCAAGGAACTGCCCAGAGCCAGCCATATCTAGTTCTGATTCATCCAAACAGTGAATAACAGCTATATAGGTAATTGAAATATGGCCAACAGATAAATAAGTGACCCTTCCAGGTCTCTGTTGACATTTAAATTATACCCAAGACTACAGAAAAACAAAGATTAATTAACAAGCTTCTCAGAGGAAGTGCTAAACATGCCAGGCAGCAAACAATGAGAAAGAGCAATAAGCAGGACACGCAGGCCCCAACACTGAAGAAAGGAAGAACAAGAATGGCCATGGAGAGAAGGCTCTGTTGCAGGGGCAGGATGGTTAAGCACCACTGTCTCCTTATGATCAATGGTCTTCCCACATTTTATATGATCCAACCCTGTACATGCATCATTCCTTTCAGAGGAGGTCCATTTGACTTGATCAAAAAATGTAGCAGTTTTTCCATAAATCAAAGCATGAGGAACCAACAGCCTCTCTCCAGTTACAGATCTCACAAACGCCATTAAAAGAGAAGCATTATGGGATAACAGTGGCAAATGGCACTATTTTAAAATGTTGCCTAGTCTTTTGGCTGAACCTTGCAGAATAACACATTACAAAAGCAGGTAAGTTCTTGCATCACCTTATCATCAAGCTAGTTCTGGGCCAGGTCTTATTATGCATACGAGACAGCCTGTGATTTTATAAGTTATTTTATATGTTGCGATCAACAGTACTATCAACACACGCACGCACGCACATGAATAGACTTTGTTAAATCAAAACGGAACCCTTCTAGCTGATTCACGTATTATTGATGTGGCACTGAAAATGTTGCCCCACTCTAGTCATATACTGCATGGGTTACCGTCTAAACAGAAACTACGTGGGAAGCAGGGATGACATGGATATACCCATGCAAACATTGCCCCACCCTGGGGGCTGTCAACATTGATGAAGGGACTAATCACATAATTCACCCCACCAATACGGTTCCTGTTTACTGACATGAACTCATACAACATGGAACCTTTTAGAAGTGGCTTCCTTGGTTGAATGACAATGCACAAATCAAGCCTTAGTTTCTATTGTTATTAACCATGCTGCTGATGGAAATAGGCATTTTCTTTTCTTCCAGAAAGACCCTAAATCACGCACAAATTTAATTACTGAACATGGAAATAATTTTCCTGCTGTTGTAAAGCAACTGAGCCTAGGGTAGAAAGCAGCCTTTAGCCCAAAGCCATCTTTACAGTCAATTAAACCAGTCCTAATTCTCAGCTGACATCATGTAGGATACATAAAGGAAATGTATTACAATTATATCTAGTTAGAGTTCTGGTCTAAAACACTAGTGTGGGATTTGGAAAGGGACAAAGCAGTTAACATTTGGGAATCAGATCTCACTGAAAATGTTAACAGTCTGCCCAGTTCAGAAAGCGCACCCCGCTAACTAAAGCACAATTGCTGATTTTCTGCAAGGGCATGCTTGCTTTCGTCTTTTAGATCTGAAGCAGCTTTATACTATTTAGCATGGGAAGCCTTGATCTTGGTAAGTATCTTCAGCTGTTTTGTTCATAACAAGAAAAATATATATGAAGCATATTGCACAATATGAACCCGTGGTTGCTGTTAGGCATCCATTTTCAAGAATGATGCTGACAAACTCAAAACATGTTGGCCTTATTTTAAAGGAAATTATAAGTGCGCAAATTATGTTTATCCAATTTCAAGGTGGAGTTGTCTAGCAGTTCAGGAGCTGGGAAGAGAAATGTATGTTCCTTCCATGCCTATCAACGTATATTGCCAATCACTAACAGTTGGACGGACAGGTCATAGCAGAGAGCTCTGACAAAACGTGATCCACTGGAGAAGGAAATGGCAACCCACTCCAGTATCTTTGCCATGAAAACCCCATGGACATGAAAACCAAAAGGCAAAACGATATGACACCGGAAGATGAGCCCCTCAGGTCGGAAGGTGTCCAATATGCTACTGGGGAAGAGCAGAGGGCTAGTACTAGTAGCGCCAGAAAGAATGAAGCGACTGGGTCAAAGCCGAAAGGACACTCAGTTGCCGATGTATCTGGAGGTGAAAGGAAAGTCCGATGCTGCAAAGATCTTTACTCCATAGGAACCTGGAATGTAAGATCCATGAATCAAGGCAAGCTGGATGTGGTCAAACAAGAGATGACAAGACTGAACATCGACATATTAGGAATCAGTGAACTAAAATGGACAGGCATGGGTGAATTTAGTTCAGATGACCATCAGGTATACTACTGCGGGCAAGAATCCCTCAGAAGAAATGGAGTAGCCTTCATAGTCAATAAAAGAGTAGGAAAAGCAGTACTGGGATACAATCTCCAAAATGACAGAATGATCTCAGTTCGAATCCAAGGCAAACCATTCAACATCACAATAGTCCAAGTCTATGCCCCAACCACTGGTGCTGAAGAGGCTGAAGTTGACCAGTTCTATGAAGGCCTACAACACCTGCTAGAATTAACTCCAAAAAATGATGTCCTTATCATCATGGGGGATTGGAATGCTAAAGTAGGAAACCAAAAGATAACTGGAATAACAGGCAAGTCTGGCCTTGGAATACAAAATGAAACAGGGCATAGGCTGGTAGAATTTTGTCAAGAGAATACGATGGTCATAACAAACACTCTTTTCCAACAACCCAAGAGACATCTCTACACATGGACATCACCAGACGGTCAACACAGAAATCAGATTGACTATGTGCTCTGCAGCCAAAGATGGAGAAGTTCTATACAGTCAGTAAAAACTAGACCAGGAGCTGACTGTGGCTCAGATCATGAGCTTCTGGTGGCAAAATTTAGGCTTAAGTTGAAGAAAGTAGGGAAAAGCACTAGGCCACTCAGGTATGACCTAAATCATATCCCTGATGAATATACAGTAGAGGTGACAAATAGATTTAAGGAATTAGCTCTGATAGACAGAGTGCCTGAAGAACTATGGACGGAGGTTCGCAACATTGTACAAGAGGCAGCAACTAAAACCATCCCAAAGAAAAAGAAATGCAAGAAAGCAAAATGGCTGTCTGAGGAAGCTTTACAAATAGCTGAGGAAAGAAGGGAAGCGAAAGGAAAGGGAGAAAGAGAAAGATACAAACAATTGAATGCAGAATTCCAGAGAACAGCTAGAAGAGATAAGAATGCCTTCCTAAATGAACAGTGCAAAGAAATAGAAGAAAACAATAGAATAGGGAGGACCAGAGATCTCTTCAAGAAAATTAGAGATATGAAGGGAACATTTCATGCGAAAATGGGCATAATAAAGGACCAAAATGGCAGGGACCTAACAGAGGCAGAAGAGATTAAGAAGAGGTGGCAAGATTACACAGAAGAACTATACAAGAAAGAGCTTAACATCCCTGATAACCACGATGGGGTGGTCACTGACCTCGAGCCAGACATCCTGGAATGTGAAGTGAAATGGGCCTTAGGAAGTCTGAGCAACAACAAAGCTAGTGGAGGTGACAGCATTCCAGCTGAGCTATTCAAAATCCTGAAAGATGATGCAGTTAAAGTGCTACACTCAATATGCCAGCAAATTTGGAAAACTCAACAGTGGCCACAGGATTGGAAAAGGTCAGTTTACATTCCGATCCCCAAGAAGGGCAATGCCAAAGAATGTTCAAACTACCGCACCATTGCACTCATTTCACATGCTAGCAAAGTGATGCTCAAAATCCTACAAGCTAGGCTCCAGCAGTATGTGGACCGAGAACTACCAGAAGTACAGGCAGGATTTCGAAGAGGGAGAGGAACTAGAGATCAAATTGCCAACATACGCTGGATCATGGAGAAAGCCAGGGAGTTCCAGAAAAAGATCTACTTCTGCTTCATTGACTACGCTAAAGCCTTTGATTGTGTGGATCACAACAAATTGTGGCAAGTTCTTAAAGAGATGGGAGTACCAGACCATCTTATTTGTCTCTTGAGAAACCTATATGCAGGTCAAGAAGCAACAGTGAGAACCGGACATGGAACCACTGATTGGTTCAAAATTGAGAAAGGAGTTCGGCAAGGCTGTATACTGTCACCCTGCCTATTTAACTTATATGCAGAGCACATCATGAGAAAGGCAGGGCTAGATGATCACCAGTTGGAATCAAGATTGCTGGGAGAAATATCAACAACCTCAGATATGCAGATGATACCAGTCTCATGGCAGAAAGTGAAGAGGAACTAAAGAGCCTCTTGATGCGGGTGAAGGGGGAGAGCGCAAAAGTTGGCTTGAAGCTCAACATTAAGAAAACTAAGATCATGGCATCTGGTCCTCTCACTTCCTGGTAAATAGATGGGGAAGAAATGGAGGTAGTGACAGATTTTATTTTCCTGGGCTCCAAGATCACCGCAGACGGGGACTGCAGCCAAGAAATTAAAAGACGCTTGCTTCTGGGGAGGAAAGCTATGGCAAATCTAGATAGCATACTAAAAAGCAGAGACATCACCCTGCCAACAAAAGTGCGTATAGTCAAGGCTATGGTTTTCCCAGTTGCAATGTATGGCTGTGAAAGCTGGACAATAAGGAAGGCTGAGCGCAAAAGGATTGAGGCCTTTGAGTTGTGGTGCTGGAGAAGACTCCTGCGAGTCCCTTGGACTGCAAGGCGATCAAACCGGTCAGTCCTAGAGGAGATCAACCCTGACTGCTCTTTAGAAGGCCAGATAGTGAAGATGAAACTCAAATACTTTGGCCACCTAATGAGAAGGAAGGACTCCCTAGAAAAGACTCTAATGCTGGGAACAATAGATGGCAAAAGAAGGAGGGGGGACGGCAGAGGATGAGGTGGCTGGATGGAGTCACTGAGGTGGTTGGTGTGAGCTTGAGTGGACTCCGGGGAATGGTGGAGGACAGGAGGGCCTGGAGGAATGTTGTCCATGGGGTCGCGATGGGTCGGACTCGACTTCGCGACTAACAACAACAACAACAACAGTTGGTGTGTTATAGGAGTTTGTGCTGATGGGAGTGGAACTCAGTCCACTGTCCTCTCAAACTTGCTCTCCAAATTGTTTTTAAACATAATTCTGTAAAGCAGGTACTTAGCAAAAACATTCAGGTGCTAATGCTGTTAGTAAAAGTTTGCCTCACTTTTCCTATCTAACAGCATCAAGATATCTCACCAGCCACACTGCGCACACACACACACCTCCAAATCTAATACTTTAATAACTGGAACTCAATATTAGGATCTATGTCCTAAAGAGACCATGGGGAGAGGGACATAACTTCACAATTGGTGTTCATTTGCAGAACACATTTTCTGCTCCAGAGTTGTATGTGGAGAGTGTAAAAATGAGTTATGGAAAAGGTGGTTGCATTAATGAAAGCAACATTGAACAGTCTGACCAAGGAAATGCAATCCTATCAGCATAGATAAAACATGGCTTTGTGACCTAAATTACAAAAGAACATCTTGGAACAGTAAACCAATATTCCGCCAATGACGAATACAGTCATAAAGTGACACATTCACTTCAAGTTGGCATACAGCTTCTATCTTATCCCTATTGTGGAACATTCAAGTGGGGTGGGTTTGAAATCGTTGTAGGTGCTATTGATATTGAGCACCCACACATTCCTGCTGAGAAAAGTAGATGACTGTGCATATCCAGAACAGCAGGGGGAAATTAAAGCATAATATTTGCAACTTGCCATTCCACACGGCAAGCAAAAAAATAAAAGTTTATTTATTTAAAATAAAAAATAAATTTAAACCTGCTTATTTTCAGTTAAGAAAAGTATGTCATTGTAAGCTGGTACATATCAGCACATAAATAAGCTGAAGGGGTTTTTTCCTCCCTTCTCTCACTATTATGACTAGGAAGCAAGATCTCATCTCTTAAGATGATTTAATCACTCTGTGATGATGGTTGGCTAAGATACAATTGAGCTCTGGGCAACGCCAAGAGAAATAATGAATATAAAAGAAGAAGCGTCAATGACACTGAGGGACACTGATTGACAGAAAGTAAAATGAAATGGCCAGATTCTGTTGATGTGGTTAGAAATCTAGGGACAGAGTGAGTATGTGATTGATCATTTCCTAAGGCTTTGCCAGAGTTAGCTTACACTTTAATGTCCTTTTGGATTTTTAGTGCATTGAGGAGGCATATTCTTTGAACAGAGTATTCCTCTCTTGAATACTTCATGTACGCATTTAGTGACACTAATGCAGTCATATTTAAAGGAATGGAATGGCCAAAGTGACCAAAGCAGCACTAACAATACTTTTAGCACTAGAACCAGGGTGGCATTTCTAGATTCAGTGTCTGTGGTTTAAAGAACTAAATGCGAGGATTATGCTTCTTTGTTCATCTCTGTTTCCCCTCTTAGGGCTTGCAGATAACCTTATGCACTCTTAAGCCACTAGTTACACAGGAGATAAAATGCACCCCCATGGAAGTAATCCCATCCATCCCCAGCAACTTTTGTTTGGACAAATATTTATTGCAAGTGTGGCTGGTGTCATTATAGCTCACAGTCATACAATTGCCTAGGCAGTCCCAAGGTGAGAAAACTATAAGAGAGGACCTATCTGGAAGCTGTCATGAAGAGTTGGACTCCTCCAGCAATCTCCCACTGGGAAGCAATGCAGAACAGAGCCTGGGTCTCCTTACACAATCCAAGCAGGCCCTAAATCAGTCCCTTCATCCCTCAATCTGAATCATCCTCCAAGGTTGCAGCACTGGGGATAAAGAGAAGCACAACACTGTGGACCACCATAGCGGCAAAAGGATCCACACATGTGGGAAATGCTTGAGGGTACCTTGGCAGAAATGTCCATGTAAAAGAGGGTGCTTGAGAAGTAGTAGCTTTTGAAAAACACTGATGTTATGATAGGTATACCAGGCAGCCATCCAGTAGTATGGATGTAAAGGTAAAGGTAAAGGTTTCCCCTTGACGTTACGTCCAGTCATGCCTGACTCTAGGGGCGGTGCTCATCTCCGTTTCCTGGCCGAGGGAGCCAGCGTTTGTCCATAGACAGTCTCCGTGGTCGTGTGGCCGGCATGACTAAACACCGAAGTGTACGGAACGCTGTTACCTGCCCACCGAAGTGGTACCTTTTCATCTACTTGCATTTGCATGCTTTCGAACTGCAAGGTTGGCAGGAGCTGGGACGGAGCACGGGAGCTCACACCATGTGCAGATTCGAACCGGCGACCTTTCGATCAACCAGCCCAGCAGCACAGCGGTTTAAACCACTGCGCCACCTACAGTCCCAGTATGGATGTAGTATGGCATATATCTAAGAGGTGTACAGTTTAACCAAGATAAATAAGGAAAAATAGAAAAGATATATATAGTAGTAAGTTGCTGATAACAAATGACAACACCCAGAATTTCTTGTAAGTTCTTTTGGGTCATTGGCGCTTGTCAGTGTAGTAGTGCTTGGATGGCAGAATGGGCCATCTGGATGTTTTAGGAAAAGATCACATGGCCAAGAAATGATGGTGGTCTGATCAAATACCCATTTCAGTCACTTGACAAGGAGAGGATATTCACCAAGCTGCACCAAAACTCTCCTGATGTGCTGCACACGTGCATGAGTATTTCAGAACAGAGCAGATCATCCAAATAGAGGATTACAAACTGCCCCAAATACACCTCAGAGTATACTGTTGATAAAAAGTTGGAAGATGCCTTAGGAATCACAGAGGTCAAAGAAAATAACAGTATATTCCAACAGTACGGTGGTGCCTCGGCTCACGAACGCCTTGGTTCACAACCAAATCGGGTCACAAACAAAAATTTCATGAAAATTTTGACTGGGGCCACGAACTCCGCATTGGGTGGCAACCAAGATCACGGCCATCTCCCCACCCACCACCCCCGAGTGGGGAGATGGCCACGATCGCAGTTGCGTTCATGCAGGGAAGACATAGAGGAGCTGACGACAGAAGAACTTGCTGAACTAGAGTGAGCAGCAGAAGGCACTTGCTGAGGAGGGTTCCACTGAGGAAGAGGAAGACAGGGAGGAGGTTAGCAGTGATGCGATACAATCCATTATGAAAAAATGGAATGAGTGCCAGGATTTCTTTGAGAAGCACCACCCCAACATAACTGTAACGAACAGAGTGTTGAATCTGATGAATAATAACGTGGTCTCTAATTTCCAGAGGGTTATGCAGTGCAGGAAAAAGCAAGTGACTATAGACAGATTTTTCACCAAAACTGACCCTGCAGCTAAGAGACAAAGAAGAGAGGAAACCCCTGAAAGAGATCCCCCCAGTGTCCTTATGCAGGGGGACTCTCTCTCGAAACAATAACCTCCCCCCCATCTAGGTTAGTGTTCTCCACTGTACTGTACAGTACTTTGTTATTTTGTTGTTGTCACTTTGTTTCAAATTTTTCTGATTAAAAAAAAATAGTTACAGAGCGGATTAACCTTATTTACACTGAACCTTATGGGGAAATTTGACTTGGCTCACGACCAAAAACTGGCTCACAACCACATTTGGAGGGGTCGTAACAGATTAACCCTATTTACATTGAATCTTATGGGGAAATTTGACTTGGGTCACAACCAGGGTCGTGGAACGGATTAAGTTCGTGAGCTGAGGTACCACTGTATATCCACAATGCATATGAGAGCTTGCTTTCCATTCCTCTCCCTGTTTCATATGCATCTCAGGTTCAACTTGGTAAATATGGTGACTATCAATACACACTCAAAGAGCTCAAGAGGAGCAGCAGCAACTGAGAATTCCAGAGAGTTACAGCATTTTGGGGTGGATCATCAGCAGCAAACACAATTCAACAGGCTTCTTTTTAATGCTGCAGAGGTGGAAGGATCCATGAATGCCTACCTGAGATTCTTGCCCATGAATATCAAAGCACAGCCAGTGATCATGGGTGGTGGGAGCTGCAATCCTGCCATATTTGGAGAACCACATGTTAGCCACTCCTATATTACATGAATAACCTTTCACCCAAACATAGAAATCAGTGTATATGTAAAGCAGGGGAGAGGTAACTGTGGAGAACCTGCTCTGGAAAGAAGGGATAGGTGCAGAGGGGAGGTCCAGCTTTCTCAAGTGACAAGTCTTCCCAGATGGGTTCTTCTGATAGAGAGCAGGCAACAGAGGGGCAGAATTGGGCAAATGAGTTCACAGTTTCAAGGTTACAAAGTGAAGATATTCAGAACATGAGAAGCAACCTGCCTTGGATGACATGGGCCTCATTCTCATTCCTGGAAAAGGAAGAAGACCTTTCAGAAGAAGTTGAGGAGAGTGAGGGGGAATTACTTCACCCTGTAAGGAGATAACAGGCAAAGCAAGCTGATCATTTAAGAAGTCTCTGACATTCCAGTCATCTAGCCCTAAGCACCAGGTGTTGCTTCAGAGGTGAAGTCAGGAACTTTCTGAGAAGGCAAGGAATGTTCTGCTTTGGATTCAACTCTTCACATAGGCAGGCATTACTCCACATCTTAAGGGGATCACTACTGTGATTTATACTATTTGTAAGATGTAGAGCTCAAGGAGTTGTGTCTTATCACACTTCCCTCTAAGGCTGCTGGGGAATAAAAGTGGGGAACGTACCCCCAACTGCAAGGAAACTTGCCTTCCAGATACTGTTGGTCCCCATTTTCTATGATCTATTACTACTTTCAATGCTAACAGGAGTTGCAATATAACAAAATCTGGAAAATCAGTTTTCCCATCTTGCTATTAATTTTTCTACTATTAACAGCAATTCTTCAGCTACTAAATTGTTCCTTTTCTTTTATTGTTTTCTTATTCATCTTGCTTAAACAATAAACCCTTTAGACATAGGCCAGATCACTTGACAGCCCAGAATGCTGATCATATTAAATCATAGCAAATCAATGGTTTTCAGAAGGTCCATCTTTCAGGCACCCTTTTTACAGGGGCATCATTCCCAAGGAAACTCTGTGTGTTTCCCACACAATCACAACACGTTGTAGACAAATCTGGGGCACAATTTAGACCACACGGATGGCTCTTGAGGGACATGGGCCTCAATATCCTTCTACGTGAACAGAGGGAGGAAGTAGCTGCAAGTTAGTGGCTACTCCATATTGTTGGTGCTCTTTGCAGAAAAATGAACAGCATGATGGGATGCCCTCTGCCAGCCCCACACTCACTGCAACACTTACTGAGAGTACTTCTATGCTGCCCTTCCATTTAAAACCTCTCAGGGAGGGTCATATCATGTAAAATCATAAAATAATAAATGCAGATCTTCTCCGAAAGTAGAAGCAAAAATAGGTCTAGGTTTCCGCTGTGGCTGAACATTGCAGGGGCAGATGAGTAGAGGCCAGCATGCTGTGTTCCAAAGGCAATTGCCTGGCACTACCAATCATTTCATTGAGGAACGCCAGTTACGAGCAAGTTTGCAAGGAGCAACAGGAGTTCCCCAGAACACAGACTGAAAAATGCTGTGTAAAGTGAATGTTTGTGGAAGACAAACCTAGACAAGATGCAGCTGTGACCATGACCACAGAGCAGTGTGCTTTGCTTTACATCACTTTACTGGAAGCACAGCTAGGAGAACAATTTCATTTTGAAACATTAGAATAACACCTCCTATTGAATCATGAATACCAGCATGAAACAATCTCCAGCAAAGTAATTTATAGATATGACCCTGCTAGATCAGCTTCAGCCCACATATGGTATATCTAAAATAAAGAGTCACTGACAAAATACGGATCCCCAGGAGGAACATTTTCCTGCATCCCAAAAATTTTGTGCTCCAAGTCACAAGACCTTCATGGAGGAAAAACCAATGATCTTGCAACCTGTCAAGCTGCAGTAATTACAGTGGACAGACACTCTTCATTAAATGACATCTGGTGAGTGTATGTTTTAAAATGTGAGAATCACATGTCACGGTGGTTTCCCATCATGATAATGAAAAGCTAAGAGTGGCACCTGCCTTCAAAGAGTAGTAGTGAAAGAAGAAATATTTCTGAAGACAGTGGGTTTTTAAAAATTATAAAAGTTTTTAAGATACAAAAGATGCTATACATTATAGTTTGGCACCCTAAATCTCTTTCCAGGCCACACATGGTATGACAAAACAGAAATGGGTATATATTGCTAGTACAAAGTGTGGCACCCTGAATGGAAGAATGCATTAGGGCAAAAAGGCTTTCAGTTGCCAGTTGGCCAGCTGTGCAAACATTCAAAGAAACAGACTACCCTCTTATGAACAGTTTATATCTACACAGTCTACTGTTAACTAGGAAAAATTACAACCCCCCCAAAAACCCTATTACATCCTCTTGTGACACAATAAGTCGTATCATACTGCTTTCTCAAGGACCCATCTCTCATGAAAAGGAAAGCCCTGACTCACTGCAGACTTCAAAGGGGGATGCAGCTGTGCACTCAGCTGGTCACCAGTGACAATACTGGCTAAGGTGATGAGCACCTGCCCTAGACAGTCTCTATCTCCATGTTGAGCTTCAGAGAGGCTTGAAAGTAATGGGGCCACTATGCTGGAATACTGCAACCTAAAATTGGGAAGAAAGATGGAAGCTCATTTCTACTGGGTTTCAGAGGCATTCAGAAGCAAAATACTTTCCAGTTGATTATTCATAATTCAAAAGGCCAGCCTAACATTGGTATCCCAGGAAGCATCATTTGGTGAGAGTTAAGAGCAAGGTGCAAAGACCTCCACTCCCTATGTAACAATGAGCTTATTACCAGGGCTTTTTGATACCTGTGCATGAGCAAGCCTCAATCTTGCCAGTGTGGTGTAGTGGTTAAGAGCATGGGACTGGGACTCGGACGATCAGGGTTCTAGTCCCCGCTCAGCCATGGAGCCAACTGAGTGACTTTGGGCCAGTCACAGACTCTCAGCCTAATCTACCTCACAGGGTTGTTGTTGTGGGGATAAGATGGAGGAGGAGGAGGATGTAAGCTGCCTTGAGCCCTTTGAGGAAAAAGGCAGGCTATAAATAAATAAATAAATAAAAATATGTCCCTCCTGTGCATTGCAGTTTGCAGAACTCTGGGGTATTGGTTTGGTCTTTGTGAAAGCATTAGGTAATTTTGGACTCTCGGCTACACGAGCTTTTAGGGACCTTTGTTATTTTGTTGCTAAACTGCATTTCTTATGAAGCTACAAGAGTTTTGCTTTGATGCATTTTTTACTCGATCTGTAAGTAAAGACCCTAAGCACATTTTGGGGGCAAATCTTACATACTCACAAGCTTGCATTTGCAAAATGTGTGCATTTAATGCACACAAAACCACAATGGGGGAATTGCTTCTGTCAATGGGGGAAAATACACATCAAAGTATTTGATTTTGTTCCATTGGAATGACAACAGGGGAAAGGCTCCCAATTCAGGAGGAGACACACCAGGCTGCTTGGTAGAACTTGGAGAACCTTGATGAACTTGGTCAGCATGGATTCTCCTGAGCGTTCCTTTGCTGACTTCAAAATGTGCCAAGCCATCCCTGCTCCCTTTTGGCCACTTCTGCTGAGTGGCCACTGCTCATTCTGCTGAGTCAGAACCCCTGGACCCCTGCTGCAGAAACCTGCCCAATAGTGCCACTATCAAGCTCTGTGCAAGCAGCTTTACCAGCTTGGTGACACCAAGGTGTGAATGAACGAATGAATGAATGAATGACTTCTTGAAAGTCTCCCCTTGGGTCCAAAGCTATATTTATTTATTACATTTCTATGCTGTACCCATAGCTGGCAGGGCTCTCTGGGCAGCTTGCAATAATAGCAAACAATAAAACAGCAATTAAAGCTAAAATCCATTAAAACAATAAAACCAAACAATTACAATCTAAGAGCGATCAAATCAAAATTATGAATCAACCAAAAAATGAAAACAATTAAAAGGTATAAGTACAATTTGGGCACAACAGGACACAAAAAGGCAGAAGCAAGATCAAGAAAACATGTCAAAGCCAATTATCAAAACATGAATGAAATGTGAAAGTTTTCACTTGGTGCAGGAAGAAGAGCAAGTGTCCAAAATGAGGTGCCAGTACAGAGTAGGACCTTTTCCTGGGCACTTCCCCCTTCACTTCATTAGGGGGTATTTCTTGGAGAAGGACTTCTGGAGAAGATCTCAGTGATCAGACAGGCATATGCAGTGATGGGTGCTCCCTCAGATAACCTGTACTGTGTATAAGCCATACACAGATTCAGGAAGTCGGGGTGTCACACCTGGGGTGCAGGGGCAGGTGTCTACAGAGGGATGATGGAGGTCTTAGCAGAATGAAAGAGGACTAGAGGCAAAGGCAGAGCCAGGAACAAGCAAGAACAGATACTAACAAGCCTTGATGTTCACTGGAGAGCCAGTGTGGCATAGTGGTTAAGAGCATGGGACTGGGACTCAGGCGATCTGGGTTCTAGTCCCCGTTCGGCCATGGAGCCAACTGGGTGACTTTGGGCCAGTCACAGACTCTCAGCCCAAACTACCTCATAGGGTTGTTGTTGTGGGGATAAGATGGAGGAGGAGAATGATGTAAGCTGCCTTGAGCCCTTCGAGGAAAAAGGCAGGATATAAATCAATCAATCAATCAATCAATCAATCTAAGGCCTAGCCTCCCAATTCTCCCCAAACCAGAACTACCGTTCCCAGGTTTCTTGGGAGACAGGAAGTGACAGTTAAACCAGTGTACTACTGCAGCATATACACACAAAGACTGCTCCCCACCCCTCCCAAGAAAAAGAGCAGGCGGAAGAAAAATAATTTATGGCTATATCTTGCCATATAGCTTTCAAAATGCAAGAACCTGATCACATGGGCTCCAGATGCCTTTTAGGAATTTTAATAGCTGAGAAATGTTCTGAAAATTGTCTTAATGCATACTCACTGATTATTCCATCAGTGGAACTGAGTGGTTTTCTGCAGAGAGCAGCCAAAGGCCAGCTCCTTCATCTGGAAAGGCAAGTGCTTAGTGGAGTTTCTTTTGTAGCACTTTAAGTGCCCGGTGCCATGGCTGCTGTTTGCATGAATAGGAATATGTGGGAGAGGGCAGTGGGGTCTCCAGCATTCAGCTGCTGCAACTCCTTATTGCTCTGCAGCATTGCCTCTCCTCCTCCCACTTGCCAAATATTTATTTAATAAGGGAATCCCAGCCCTATGTGGGCTCTCTAGATAGATCTGTAACTGCGGGAATCTAATAAATGAGAAAAGACTAACCGCTGCAGTTGGCAAAGCATCAGACAAGAGGTTGTCATGAGACTACTTCTCTAGCTGCTGCAGATTAGATTATTGATCAGTTATGTTATGGATCTCAAAGGAGGATGACAGAAGGAGGGGCATCTCCTTTCATCCACTACCAAGTCCAGCCTCCCCTCCATTGTGTTTACCCCATAATTGCCCCATTTGACCTAGCAGCCTCATGTACCTATTCAAGTCAGACAAACCTCCACTCCTTATTTGACCAGGGGCTTCTGCCCTTGGATGCCTGCACGCAAGCCTCAAGCTAAGGCCTGGAACTCCACTCTCTTTTAGTACCAATTCTCTGTCCATGCCTTCCCCATGTGCTAATTGGTTCAGGCCTTTAACCAACTTGAGCAGGTCTCATTCTCACCCATGCTGGAGTTTCACTGAACTCCAATTCAGTCAGGAACCTTTGGAAAATATGCAGATATAAGCCAGGGCTCCTGCAACATACTAGAAGACAACTTGAAAACAACAACTTGAAAACAACAACTTAAAGCTGCTTTTTTCCCCTTTACCATCCTTTGCTGTTTCCTGTGAGCAAGTTGGTTAATGGCTTTTTCAGTCACAATCACAATACAGCGGTACCTTGGCTCATGAACTTAATCCGTTCCAGGACTCTGGTCGTGACCCAAACTGGTTGTGAGCTAAGTCAAATTTTCCCATAAGCTTCAATGTAAATAAGGTTAATCCGTTCTGTAACTATTTTTTTTAAATCAAAAAAATGTAAAGCAAAGTGACAGAGAACAACAAAGATCGAAGCCATCTCCCCCTCACCCTGAGCACGAGCGTGGCCATCTCCCTGCCCCCCCACCAGCACAACCTCGATCACGCCCCTCATCCCTGCACGCACCTGTCATCCCGGCACACTGGGGGTGGGGGGGAGAGACGGACATGAATGCGGGTGTGCTGGGGGCGGGAGAGACAGGCATGAACGTGGGCGCACTCGGGGGAGATGGGCACAATCATGTTGGGGGGGCGATGGCCGAGATCATGATTGTGCTCCTGCAGGAAAGACGGGCACAATAATGGGCACACTCGTGCGTGATCTTGGCCATCTCCCCCCAGCCCCAGCACAATCACGGCCATCTCCCCACTTGGGGGGAGGGGACATGGCCACGATCGCGGTTGCCACCCAATGCGGAGTTCACAACCTGAGTCAAAATTTTTATGAAATGTTTGTTCGCAACCTGATTTGGTCATGAACTGAGGCGTTCGTGAGCTGAGGTACCACTGTACAGGATGAAGCAGTTTGTCTATCCAGCGTTATCTCTTATTCCCATATTGGCAGAGCTGATAAACCAAAGCTTAATCTAGACATTCCCTACTCACAGACCAGATTCATGGTTTGGAATTGCTAATTGTGCCATCCTTGCACAAGGATGACCACTGTAGCTTACAGCACCTCATGTCAGTTTAGGCTGGTATGCCAGTTATGTCCCCATAAGGGGGCAGATAGCCAGTCTTCAGCGATCCATTCCATGGTAACTCCCATGTGGATGACTGCAATGAGCTCTCTCTGAAAAGCACTGGATACATGTGCTAGAATATAGCTGTGAGGTACTACATGGGACCAGATGAACCTTTTAGTTGTCTTCTTCCCTTAGTTGTCTTCCTCTGGGAATCTCTCAGCAACACAATTTGAATCTACTAAATGAAAGCAAATACTGGTGGGTCAGAAGTCTAATCTTCAGCCTTTTTCCAAACTGCAAACTCTCATAACTAATGCAAATTATCTCCATAAGTAGTTGAGTTAGCAAATATTTACAGCCTATTCATAAGCCTTCAGAGGCAAGGAGCTATCCTAGTGCTACAATTAAAAACCAAATACTAGTAACTCAGTTTTCCTTCCCAACTGCTTAATATGTGATGGCATGACAAGGTGAAGAGAGGTAGAGCAGGGTTGTCTTCTTTTTGTGTTAGATTTTGTGTAAGCTCCTTGGTCAAGAACAGCTTATGCAGCATCTAGCATGATAAGAAAAATCATTATGTCAAGGCTCTTGGTCACTACTGTCACACAAGTAGAGGTTTCCACTGTCCTGTTTGCGTATGCCCCTGGCTACCTTTGCTTCCCATAGGGACATTACGTGCAATGATACATTTATTGCCTGACTATCAATGCCCTTGTGAGTTAAGTGACAGTTCCAGTGAAAAAATCCAGCAGAAATGTCAAACACAGCTTTGACAGAGCCAAGGCATCAGATAGGCACAGGATGACAAACAAAAATATTTAGGTGGAGGTGCTTGTGTTGACTCCATCAGCGGCTAACAAGGCAGTAGCTGTTCCTTGCTAGCGAAAAGGAGTTTTGGAAAGCGTCTAGCATTTATACTAACACTTAAAGAAAAGGTAAATAAGGAGAACCTGTTTAAGAGGGTTGATGAAGGAATGAAACATTATTTCAATTAGCATGAAAATGCATTTTGTTTGAAAATCAGGATAGAGCTTTGATACGCTATACTAAGCAAAGAACTATCCAGCAGAATAATACACTGAATTTCCATGCAGGGAGAATGAGTTATGAAACTGGTAGATGAATGGGTTGTGCAGTGAAGTTAACAGCTTCAATTAAAATGAAATGGCCATTAATTCACTATATGTCCCAACCCAGGTCCCCTTTGAAAGAGAAGCCCACTGACTCTGTGACTTGTGAAAATTCAAGAGGGGAGTTTTCATACTAAATGAAAAAGAAAAAACTTAGAAACTTCAACCTGCCCCACCCCCCACAATACACATACACCACACACCTTAAGAAACAGAAGGAATAAAAATAACCCAGTTGCATACGATTCAATTGTTGGAAAATAGCGAGGATGTAAATGAAGGTGCATTCTTATGTATAACAGTGTTTCCATCAGCTCCCCATGGCAGGGTGAGAAACTCAGCCTTTCTGTTCTGCATGAATAAATATGTATAAAAATGTAATGTTGCAAAAGACTAAAATCCGAGAACTGTGATAGTGTTTCTCAGAGGCTGGGAAGAAAACAAGCCTCCAGCTTTTTTGATTCTTCAGTATTTATGTAAAGAACCATTGAGATGATAATGTGGAATTTTTCCCCCTTCAAGTGCAAGAATTCTATTTTTCTTTGTAGTGGCTTAGAAAAATTCAGATGCTAAAGCCATCTGTACAAACCTGTTAACAGTAGCAATACAGGCTTGCCCTGTCTTTCACACCACTGCTGTTAATTACTTTAAGATAATGCCAATTACACAGGAAAAAGGGAACCTGGTCCTTCCTTTGAATGGTTAATCTATAATGCATGTTCAACATACACATCATCTATCAGGCCTGTAACCCTACCTTACATTTGTGTGGATACTATATAGGAATTTGTACAGGTGTTACCCAACAGCAAATTGCATCACACTGTACATATCCTTCATTTCATTTGATCCGTTATAAGGAGCTATAGGAATGGAAGTCTATAAATCCAACACTGGGGCTTTAATCTTTGTTTACCTACCACTTTAGATTAAAAAAAGAGGCTTGCATTTCTTTTCAGTGTATTTTATAAAGTGGTGCAAATTCAAGTACAACAGTTTTTTGAAAATGTAGAAATGCAAAAGAAGGAAGTGAAACCACATATCGCATCATGTAAATATTTTCCTGAATAGTTCATAGCAAGTACAGTTTTGTTCACAGATAACATAGTAGCAACGTTATACTTCAGGGCATTTCACTTTCATGTAGGATGTCTTTATTTGCACATTCCTAAACAACAAGCAGCTTCACCGAAGTTTTCTACCTTTAATGGCCCTTCTCTATATATTATCTTGATCTTACACTGAATAAAGTCCTATATGAAGAATGTAGAGAACTATCAGGCTATGACCAGGCAACATTTATGATATAGCATGGCCATACTTCCAAGGTAGAACTGAGTACAAATAATCATATAACCTCAGCCTTTTCTTAATAGAAAATTTCTAGATCTCATTATTGCAAAGAATCTTTTGAAATGTAAACACAGGCTACAGGAGATTCCAAAATTAGAAGTAATTTGTAGAGGAAATTTCACCTTCAAAAATATAAAGGGGAGGATAAAATTTGAGTCACATTCTATTAATACCAAATGCTCAAAAGGAAACTGTGGCCTATTACCACTTTTAGAAGCAGTGCAGAAAGGGTGCTTATTTTGTATATTATGGGAGTAGCTACAGCAGAAAGCATCTATTGCTCTGCAGTGTCAAAGGTTAGTTTGCTAGACTTGGGTTTTATTAGTTGTGCATGGAATTAAAGAGGTAGCTCTACAGCTCTTGATTCCACCCATATTCTTCATATCCTGCCTGTCTTCACAGACTTAAGTGTCTTTTACTAAGTATGGTTCAGTGGAGTTAACTTCTGGGTATGTGCACTTTGGACTGCAACTTTAATTAGAAATGTTATACTTCCTGGTAAGAAGGGTATAAAAAATGTTCATGTAAAAAAAAAATCCAATTGTTGACTTTCCAATTAAGATTTTAAAATATAATTTATCTTAATCAAGGAGTGCTGCTTTGAGCACTTCTGGCCACCCTTCACAATGGCTGGGTCAAGCAATGGTAGTGGGCACAGTCAATTAAACAGCTGTGAGCGAGGACCCTGAGATTAATTTTGCTCCAGATGAAATGCAACACTCATACATTATCTGTGATCACTCTTCAATTATCAATGCTGTAAGAAAGTTGACAAGACCTTAACAAGCTAATAGTAGGGTGAGGAGAGAGTAGCTTCAGGACTGACTGACATGAACTCCTGGTAGGTTCAACACAATAAACACACCCATGGGTAGACTGTAGATTGTTGCTAAATCATGGATTGTCATGCTATCTGAACCCAGAGGAGATGCCAAGCCATGGAACTCATGGTCTGCAACCAAACAACAAAATATGGGTTCTCTGTGTGGGTTGTTCATGGTTAACAAGTCATGATCTGTTAATGCAGCTGGGTTCAAACACAGTAAACCACATTTGAAGAACAACCCACAGTTCAAAAGCAGCCCACACTCAACCCATGCTCAACCCTTAACTGTGAATTTATTATTTTCTCTCCATGTCCCACTTGTTCTCATTGTTGTGTACTTAAGCCAACTGCAAGGCAAGCAGGCAAAGCCAAGGAAGAATATAATCCTGGCAGTGAAGGAAAAGCTTCTAAGCCAGAGAGCACCCTTTGGAACAGTCCACCACCAGTCCTCTAAGCAGAAGCAGCAATAGCTATAGCTGAGAAAATGTTATGGATCTCCTTTTCCTCTGCTGCTAGTGCTGCTGCCAGTAGAGGAATTTGAAGGTGGGAGTTTCAAAAATGGTGTTCTTCATGCTGGTGTCGGCATATACTCGCATACACACACACACACACACACACACACACACTGGGTATATTCACTCACCATGCAAAACAACTCACAGACTTATACTGAGTTGCTTCCTCTCCTTCCCCCTCAGTCCTCTAATTGGCTTTGTCCCATGAGAAAAGAATATATCCCACATCCTTCACAGAGAAACATGCCTTGTCTTTCCTTTCCTGTTCAGAAGGCTACCCCTTTTAATTCACTAGTAGCATCATGTATGTATGTATGGACCCTAAACAAAGTGGGAATGAGGGGCTCAGCCTCTACAAACCACGCAGATGCATTTGCAATTTTTATCATTGTATTTTATGGTTTTTCACAGTGTGCTCTTATCGCTGTTCAATAGGTGTCATCTTGCCTGGTCAAGTTCCTGGTCTGTTTCAGCTGTCAAAGAGAGCAGTGAAGTGGGCTAGATAAGACACTCACAAGGCATGGCTGCTAATTTGTACACAGTTGCCAGGGTCAAATTGCCACATTGACAACTGAAAAGCACCAAGTAAGCACTGCTCCATTACTGCACATTCCCCCTCTGTTTACTTCCCAGTCCTTAAATTGGTAGAAATGTCCCTTCCTTTTACTTCCTAGCTATTAAATTTGCATGTATTTCTGCATTTTTTTCTTTTAGGACTGTTAGGGAATGAGAATAACTTCAGGAGTAAGTGTTCCAAAAAGAATGCCATGAGAAGAGGCAGCAAGTTATTATCTCCCTCATTCTGGAGTAGCTGGAGATTCTGGGAAGTGTTGAAAGGGCGGTTGGACATACACTTTTGGCGTATTTTCTTTTTCAGCACTTCTGACTTGTGCTACCAGGTCCTGCCTTTCTTCTACTGTTATTTTTCCACTGATCCTTTGCTACTCTAATTCAAGGTGCTGGTGTTGACCTATAAAGCCCTAAACAGCTTGGGACCTGGATACCTAATGGACCGCTTGCGCCCTTATATGCCCTCCCGCCCGCTAAGATCTGCAACAGCGGCCCTTCTCCGGGAGACCTCTTTGAGGGAGATTAAATGGGTGAGCACCCGGAGGAGGGCTTTTTCGGCGGTGGCGCCCCAACTATGGAATGCGCTCCCTGGAGAGGTTTGCCTGGCGCCATCGTTATTTGCTTTTCGGCACCAGGCGAAGACCTTTTTATTTAAGTCTTATTTTAATTGTTAAGTGTAGATGTTGTTTAATTTATTGTCTGGTTTGTTTGTTTATTTGGATTATTGTGTAGGTTTGTTTAGTTGATGTTGTTTATTTAAATTATTTAGTTGTTTATGTTTATTTAATTGGGTTTTTTTTAGTTGCCGAGATGCACCGTGGGAGGGAGGGATAAATGAGAATTGTTTTATTATTGTATTTTAATTGATGTTGTAAGCCGCCCCGAGCCTTAATTGTGATGGGGCAGCCTATAAATGTTTTAATAAATAAATAAATACTCTGCACAACCTTGTCTTGGCACCTGGCTAGCTGTGAATGCACATTCGTGAAAGACTAATCAAAAAGATTAAAATATTTATGATTCCAATTTTACATTTTTAGGGCACTGGGGACAAAAAGCTGGTGGAACAAGTAGAGCTATTAATGCCTAAAAAAAAAATCAGTGGAATAGCAGTCACAGCTGAGATTATCAGGGGCACTTTTGCTGCTCTTTCCAAACAGCTCTATAACAAATTGCAGAACTCACCATAACCAATCTCCCAGGATCAGCTGACACAACAACCCCTTGTAGGCAAGAAAAGCCCTCCAACAAGTTAGAGTATTGCCATTTGGCCGGTTCCAGAAAAAAAGGCCATCAGATGGAAAACGTTCCAGGGTTGGATAAAACAGCAATCCACCATGGTAGTTGCCCATGATGGGTTGTCATGTTGTACAAATCCAGTCACTATTTATTAATGGAGAGAAATGACCATTGTTCATTTTATCAAAGTTTCATCTCCATCCCTGTGTTGCCAAAGAGAATGAGTGGACCATGAGTGGTGCTTAGGTGGGAGGAAAGCAAATGCAGGTCATGACCCATGTCATCAAACACTCCTCCACACTATGCCTGTTCACACCTGAAAGGATTACACTGGAATTGTAATTAATCTATTATCATAACCCAGAAACAACAAGAGGGAGGCAATCCAGAGAATAGGGTACTGAAATGGCTCAGCAGCATCTGGAATCTCCATAATTGGATGCTGAGTGACATTAATTTCAGGGGAAAAAAAGGGCTAGCATGGAAGTAAGCATTTTAAAGACATATTCTCTAAGGTGGCTTAGACAGGTTGCCTTCATGATCCCCTTGCCGTAAAACAGAAAAAATGACCAGTCTTCCCTGACTTATTGTGAAGGTGAAGAAATAAGGATCACAACACTTCACATGTTTTACAGTGCTCTAGAAGGGAAAAAAAAAAGCATCGCATCGCATGCAGCTTTCTTTCCCTTGCAGCTGAGGGAGCATCCCTGTTTGCATACATATTCCATATAGGGAGGGAGGAAATACACATTTAATCAGCAGCATGAGTTCCAACCAAGCCAAGGCCAGGCTTCTCCAGAGTCATTGCTGTTTGCATGCCCCCCTCCCTTATCCTTGTTACACAACCCTGCCTGGGAGTCCTGTGTGGGCAGACGTGGGCTTTCCTCAGAACTGACAACAGCTTCTCGCTGCGGCTCAGCAGAACCTGAGCAGCTTACATAAACACTGTTTCAGAGATACCCTGAGTGTGGGCTGCAGAAAGCCAAAGAGGGGGAGATGGGGGAGAGAGAGTGGGAAAAAAAATAGCAGTCTCACCTCTTGTGGTGGGGGTGAAAGAGAGAACGATGACTCAAGTGTTTTATAACTTGTCACATTCTAAACTGCAGTTTGTAGGCAGGGAATATGCCACCAAAATAATCTCCTCTCCCCCCCTCCACTGCTCACTTCCCACCCCACATTGTCTGATTGAGATCCTCCTCTTCATTCCACCCCCAGTAAAACAGAAAATCCATCACAGTGGCAGCTGGAGAAAAGCTAGAAAACCCCAGGACTATCACAGGCTGCTTGGCAACAAAAGAGGATCCCCCCAATTTAGAAGAGTTACTCATTTCTGTCAAAGGCTTGTAAGTAGGCAAACAGGAAGGAGGAGAATAGGAAGGGCAGAAAAGCTTGCAGGAAGAAGATTCAGGGAAGGATACGCCACATGCCTGTACACGGAATTCCTTTGCTTTCCTCATTACCATGACAGCCTGGCTGATCCACTGAAACGGACACTCCGCTCAGCCCTTGGGGACTGACTCAAACAGAGATGACCCTTCCCAGTTTGTAGCACATTGCCCAGATCACACTGGTAACACTGACACTCTTTTCTGCTTTGTTCTTAAGGGAGCTGTGCACTGGATTTCTCCTGCTACTGTACAGTTTACATTTTCCCAGCTGCTACAGATACCTGACCACTATCACCTGAAGTCTAAGAAGTGTTATGTTGTAATAGTCATTCCTGTTATACCTAGTTCAACCCTTGTTGCAATATAGGAGCAGAAATTTAGAGCAACTCAGAGCAGCATTTCAACAGCACCTGGATTCAGATGTACCGTATTTTTTGCTCTATAAGACGTGCCTGACCATAAGACGCACCTAGTTTTTAGAGGAGGAAAACAAGAAAAAAATATTCTGAATCAAATGGGCACATCATCACAGGCACATTCCCCATCACTTCCCCATGGGCTGCACATCTGACAGACTTACTGCACACACATATTCACTCTATAAGATGCACAGACATTTCCCCTTACTTTTGGGGGGGGGGGAGTGAGTCTTATAGAGCAAAAAATACAGTAGTTCTACTTCTGTCTTCGCAATTCAAAATGTAAAGTGACCTGCTCAAATGCAATCTCCTATATACATTGCTGTTTTGCAATAGAATATGGGATTCAACCACATCTTCCACTTTTGGAGAGTCAAAAACATAACACCAGAGCATCTTGAGAGTGCTGCAAACACACTGAGGTTTCTGGAGCCCATGGTCCTTCAAAAAGGCACCTCTCAGAACAAGATGCAGCAATTTGTTTGTGTACACTGGAGGGGAGAAGGAAAGTCCTTATGGCATTGGCTTTCGCATGTACTTCAGGTATATAAGTATATTTTTACCAAACAAAGTAAATAAGGCAAATACAGACATTGTAAAAACATCAGGGGGCAGTAAATACATAAATCAATGGGACAGTAGTGGAGCTTAAGCAGGTACCAGCAGGAGTTTTCCTTCATCAGTATACAAACAAATGGTCTCATAATGTTCCAAGGCGTGGGAACATGCTTTAGCAATGCCTTCATCTGAGTCATATAAGGAATCCCTTTGATTCCAGACAAGAGCAGGTCCTCCTGCATATTTGGGCAAACAATAAATAGGTGCAGAGAAGCATGGATAAATATTTTTGCAAGCACTCATGTTGTGAGAGTAGCAATGATTCCCTATAAATAATCATTGTATTTTGCAGTCCATTGTCCAGGCTCCTGGCTGCCCTGTTCTTCACACAACCAGCTCATAAGCTCTTGGTTTAACCAAGTGACTGCAGATAGTAGGTTCAAAAGAGACTGGCAGTCTGCATCCCTTACAAATGTTCCCTTCTCTAGGTTTCCCTGAATGGAAGCAGGCACAAGTCGGTTTTCTTTAATTTCCAAAGACGGAGTTACAGGGGCACCCATCACACATCAATAGCATTTAGAGGCTGGGTACCATCCAGCACCCATGGGGAATGCCAATTAGGGTTTCATGTGCATATCAGTCTTAATTTCCTTTGGTTCCTGACTCTGTTGTCTCATTAATCTATCTAGTACTTTACAGTAATATTAACTGATGTGCCTGGGTTTGTGGGAGTTCTGGCACTGCAATGTTAGATCAGCAAATTCTTGTTCTAGCACTGGGAGTGTTAAAGGCAGCGGCTGCTGCTAAGTTTCATTTCAGAGAGGAGAAGATGTAACTCACCTGCTCTCCAACCAGTGCCTTCATGTACACACTCACGTGGCTTCCCCCACCCTTACAGGTTGCAAAGTGATAACCTAGACACATTCAAGGCCAGGAATTCCTCCCCCTCCCCCAATTCACAGCCAACCTGCTAATGAGTCTTTTTGACCCTTATGCCATGTTACCTCTAATTTTACAGCCTGTTCGGATTTGAGTTCTGTGGACAGCCTCACATTTGGTTTAGAATTATAGGCTGAGTAGCTGTTCTCTTCTATTATTGTGCTGTCAATCTTATATTAGCACATTATAATATGGTACACTGAATGCATCTGTTCTGTATATCACAAGTCCTAATTGTCATTTGTTGAATAATTTTATTTTTATGTGACTGTTAAGCAATTACTTCATCCAAGGTGGTTCAAGCTTTGATTACTATATACTGTTTACAGAGATCAAAGCAAAGCCCATCAACATTCCGCAGCTTTAAGAAGCATAAATCTCTTTCCTAAATGCACACTTAAGAATTGGAGAAATGGACTGTGCATGACCTAATGGGTCTTTCACATATCTCCTTCCTCCAATCCTGCCTGAAGGGGTAGAATGTTGTTTGTCTGGGATGGCTGTCTAGCTAGAATATAGGTAATAATGTGGATGTGAAGTGACATTTCTGCCAAAATTGCTCATGAAAGGAGACTCTTATCATAAGAGGCACTAGCAGCTCAGCCCTGCTTGTACCAAGGCAATTCCCTGTGTGCACTTTATTTAGGAACTCCTGAATTCTTCATGATTAGTTAACAAAACAATATCAGTAAACCAAAACAAACATCCCAGGGGATCCAACTACCCTCCATAGGAGGCACACAAAACTCACCCAATTTGAAAAGACACAATCCAGAAAGGTTGATATTTATTTCAGATAATGAATTAATCAAATAGGAGGAGAGGAATTTTAATAAACCTGAAATATTTTCTAGTCTACACTTGTGCAAAAACTTATGATTGTTCAAAAGAATGGTGGCTGCACTAGAGTTGTTTTAGAGGAAATAGCTGAAATTATCAAATCACAGGAATATGCAAGCAAACCCACCCCTCCAATATTTGTGAAATGTTTAGTGGTTACAGTTCATGGTACCATTGCTAAATATGATTCCAGTGTTCTGTGCTTGACTGCAATCACTCATATTCCACACTGCATAACCAAATGTAATCTTCAAATTATAACAATAGGATAGGAATCTTTGCAAGACCCTACCTGGAGATACAAATGAATGAGTCGGGGGCTTCCAGCATAGACTATGTGCTCTATGATTGAACTATGGCCCTTCCCCAAATTAGAAAAGGCTTGTAAACACTCACCCACCTAGTCTCCCATGATGAGTAAGAATATTCTCTCAGAAATCAGGCTTGAAGTTGTATAAATATAGGGGTCTTGCACCAATTTTGGGCCTCCAGTGAGTACATGGGTATGTATGGGTTAATAAACATTATTGTCAGTTAGTGACTTTTATGAACTTGCAAGGCTCAGTTAGGGACTACAGCTAATCAAGCAAAGGAATAAAATAAGGCACTAAATAAGGACATGCTTTGTGCTAGATTCCTTGGTAAGGAATCACCTCCTTCAGAGAATATACTGATGACATGAAGAAGATCCAGTAACTAATCACAATCCAAGATTCCAAGTAATTAGCCTCAACAATGCTGTAAGACATGAGTGCCATGACCACATCTTAAGATGCAGCAAACACCACCACATGGAGAAAGGTCTCGCACATTTCTCAGACAAAAAGTGTTATCTGTTGTATTTCTTTCTATGTTTTATGATTTATTGGACTTTATTTATGTGTGTATCATTGTGAGTTACCCTGGAATAATTTTAATGAAGGAAAGTATAACATTTTTAAATAAAAAGTACCATAAATATATACACTAACTGGATTAGGTCTGGCCCCCTGTAAAATGTCTTTTAGATCAGAGATATTAATATTTATATGCTCTCACATAAAACATTTCAAATTCCACTTATTCAATACAAATGCCTATTTACAGATTACTGAAATGGTAAAAAAGGGGAAAAGAAAGTTGAATTACAGTACACAGGAAAAATGGTTTTCAAGCAGTCCAGAAAGCAAAAGGGAAAAATACATATGTTGCCATATTTATCTCTTTATAATGGAAGTAAAGGCCGAGGAACTGCAGAGCTAAGGTTAGGAAGAGGGAATTACCTACATCAAATGAAATAAACATATTCCTTGAAATAGCTCCCCTGGCTTCAAAAGAAGGATCAGGAATATAATTTATATTGTAGCATTGTTGGTTGTTGTTTTGCTCCACACTGGAATTATGGAACAAATCCTAGGGAAAGATTTCTGAGCTCTGACAATACTCCATGTGAATAGTTTCTAAAAGTAGTATTAGACAAGACCTGGAAGAAATGCTCAGATAGATCGAAGGCTGTCTCTGATCTGGAAGGAAGTGTTGTCTTTAAGTGAGATACTGAAGTCCAAAGTAGGAAGGGGAGCAGCAGGTGTATCTCAATTGGATGCAGGTGAATCCCTATAAAAGTGGTGTTAGCTCTGGGATTTAACCCAGCATTGGAGTAAGAGTGTATTGAACTCTTCTCTTGCCTTTTTACCTCCTGCCCCCCTCAAGCTGTTCCCCATCCCCATGGGGCTGCAGGATGGGAAATAACACCAGGAAAAAAAATCAATTTGTGCAGCTGAGGGGAGGGGTATTTTTTCCTCTTGAAAAGCAAATTCAGCTTCTCAGCTGAGATGCACTCAATTAACCCATACTTGAGATTGCACCCAAGGGTTGCAATCGCATCCCAGCACAGGGTTTTCCTTTCATGCTTTTTGTACTTCAAGTGGTCATTGAGCAGTGAATGCAAGACAATACTAAATGATGTTGCTTAACACAGAAATACCACCCACCTTCTAATTGCAAGGGTGAGGCAGAGGTAAGACCAAACATATCCCAAGGAGGATATGCTCTTGGCCAAATGAATATGGCTAGAGTCTGAGGAAGTCGTCAAATGGAATGATAAAAAAAAAAGAAATGTGGAAGAGTAGGTAAAAGGTAATGCCGTAAATTGCAGCTTAAAAACATCTCTGTGGGTAAATTGCTTTTTAACAAGCAGACAAGCTCTATCAATAGCATCTACCGTATGTTTTTATAAAGTGCAGAAATATGTTTTTAAAAGGCCAGTAAATAAAGTTCCTATCGATTTGATCTCAAGTGTAATCTGTTTTTCTGTCTGCCACCAACACTGGTAATAAAGCAGAATCATGTAATACAGCATTTCAGCTAATGCGACTATACATCACTACAGGGACTGTGCGTTTGCTGGCGATCTATCATTTTCTATTGGGATTGCTTAGCTGTAGAATTTATAAACTTGCTCCAAATTGATGCAATGTCCAATTTTCTTTTCCAATTTATTTTTGGTTGAGCAAAGCAATATTGAGGTGTCTGCAAGACAAGAAGGGAGAGCTTCCCGTCTATCCAGATGTTCCTAGCCTAACTCAAACTTCCTCCTGAGTGAATGGGTGCCCATCACTGAAGGAAGCATAGTTGGAAGTAGGACAGCCTCTTCTGACAAGTTGATGCTCTTTGCTTTTGGAAAACACAGTGAGGCCCACAGCTTCTCAAGGGCTTTAGCTTTCCAGCTGCTGCTCATATATTATCCAGCTATTAGAAGGTTATGCAACCAAAGATGATGCAAGGCGCTTTGACCAAGAAAGAGACCAAAAAAATAAAAATGGCCTCTTATTTTTTATCTTTGCAGTAATTTTAGTTATTTAACAGAACTAGTTATTTAACAGCCAATTTAACTGTGATTCAGTTTATGTTGCCTGTCCAGAAATCAGACTAGGTCACTTATGTCTAATGAAGAACAGATGTTGCAGGTGTTCCAATTAAAGACACGATAATCTATACCTAAATAATGCCTCATGTAGCCTTATACTTACAACAATTGTACAACAAATACAATTATACTACTTATTCACTCAAAGCAGTATGCAGAAAATAGGAGCACAATGACGCTAATACTTCTGTTTAGAACATTTTGAGTCCAGGGTTTCAGAACCAAGTATCTACATCAGCTTTTCTCTTGCAGAAGCCCCAGCAACCTTTGGTGGAAACCCTGGAGTCCTGGGGAACCTCTGCTGAGAAAGGCTGATCTATGTAGTAGGCATAAAAGCAGAGAGAGAGCGAAAAAAGCCCAAAGTGCACGCTTTGCTTTTCATAGCTGGACTCCAGCTACCGCTATCCTAGGCAGTAGCTGCCACTGACTATCAAGGTGGACAGCTAAAGACTGCCAAGTTATTGTGGGTTTTTGTTCTCCTAACTACTTTCACTTGCAATTGACCAATATTTTGTTTTATTTAAGCTATCTGTAACAATGTGCTTCTCTTGTGACTACTCATTCCATATTATTTTCTATATTACCATGTTTTCAAATAAAGCAATCTTTTAGCTGTGATGCATAGGACCATATATCACTGTGCTTCTCCACTTAAGAATTTTTGGCTAAAATATGACATCTAAGATAGGGAAATGTTAAATAATGATCTCCTTATCATAAGAAAATAGGGAGAACTGGTTAGATGCATATTCTTCTTCCTCCAAAGACCTCAAGACATTCCCCATCACCATCATTTCATATAGGTACCCCTATCAATAAACTCTTAGTGTGACATTGCTCAGAGCTAAATCGGCTGTACAAGCAGTATCCTTAATGCTAAGATTATGATTATCATCATTATTACATTTCTATACCACTCATAGTTGAAGCTCCTTGGGTGGTTCACATTTGAGTCACCCATCCAGATTTCAAGCAGGCCCAGCCCTGCTTAGCTTGGAAGGAGCAGGCACTTCAGGCTATATGGAAGCTCTAGTTATACATGATGCTCACTCTTGCATCTCATCCTAATAAGCCAGTTTGGCATAATGGTTAGAGTACTGCATTGGAATTTGGGAGATCCAGGTTCTAGTCCCCACTTGGCCTTAAAGCTCACCAAGTAGCTTTGGAATGTTCATAAACTCTTAGGCTAGCTTATCTTAACTATTGTGAGGATAAAATGGGGAAGATTACATAAGCCACCTTGGGTTCCTTGCAGGAAAATGGTTGGGTATAAATATAATACAAATGATAAACAAAAATAGGATAGGATAGTAGATAGGATGAGAGTGACTGGCCCAAAGTATATGTGTGAATTTCATTTCTAAGAAAGGATTTGAACCTGGGGATCCCAAGTTCTAGCCCAAAACTCTAACCCCTATATCATATTACCTTTCTCCTTAACTACTAAGAGCATGCATACTAAGCTGGGATTTCCCTAGTTCAAATCTCACCCCACCCTTGAACTCCCTAGATAGTTTTGACCAGCCACATTGGGTAGTGTCTCTCCCCAATTACAATACACATAAATCCCAGTTGTTCCCTCTACTTACATGGCAGCTGTAAGGCTTGGCAATTAATGCTTTAAATACTGAAGGGAAAATACTTCATAACATAACAAGAGGGGCACCGGTTGGAGATGATAAAATCATTTTAAAAGACAGTCATTCATTTTCTTTTTTTACAGAGTTCCATATATAACTTACAAAACTAATTACCAAACAATAATATGATTGTTAAAGAAAAAAAATCCCTTAAGAATAGCCTCCTATTCCCATTGAAATATTTGGGTACTGTGTCAAACATAAAAAAATGCAAAGTGGGAGCAGAGAAAGTCTAAGATATTAAAAATGAATAAACAAACATAGTAGTAAAGGAAAAAGAGAACTACTAACGCTGAACTTTTCCTAAGACTACAGCAAAGTTTTCCTGAAGCTGCTACAGTACTGGCCAGAAAGGGGGGAGCAAGACTCTAATCCTCCCAGCATGTGATGAGGGGCAGAAATTGCCAGCCTTGCTAAAAATCAAGAAACCACTTGCCATCTTTTCACCCAGTGATTGGGTGAACCTGGCTACATTCTCGTACACAGCAGTCTAAGAATGCAATCCTCTACATATTTACTCAGGTGTAAGTGCCACTGAACGCAGTGGGGCTTTATTATAGTTATACCCCACTTTTTTCCTTTTGAGGAACTTGGACAGGTGAAAGTCTTCTCCCCACCGTGCTTGAAAGACCATGTGGACAGCTGGTTTGCCACCATGTGGATAGGATGTGCCATTGATATGACCCAACATGGTTGTTCTTATGTTTTTAATTCTGAGTATAATTTTTGGCAGAAAGGTCCAATATGTATACTAGACAGTCTAATGCCTTGGCCATTTAGCACTGCAGTACATTGACTGCTGGAGCTCATTTTTGAAAAGCACAAATATGCTAAATATGAGTGGTACAGCCTGGGATGCCTCTGTCTGTATTATGTATGGAAAAGGGGGTGATGTGGAATAGCTCCACAATACTATCCTTGGGGCCTATTTTCATATACACAGACACACATTCCATTGCACAGAAGTTTAGCCCTGTGGGCCACCTTCTCCAAACTGGTACCTTTCCAATGTGTTGGACTGTGGTTCCCATCATTCCCAGGCAACAATGGGAAATGCAGTCCAGCATATCTGAAGGGCATCATCAGAGTGAGGAAGGCTGTGTTAAGGACTTAAGCAGGCTGGTTTCCCTCCCCCTCCCTCCCCCCCTCCCCCCCATCCACCGAGACACAACTGTTTTCAACACTCTGTGACTCCTGGGGCACTAGAAACATGCTCAGTCTTTATCAGAACATTGTGGAATCCTTCCCCATCCCTGCTTATTCACATTGCAAATGTATTTATTTATTTCTTCATATCTGGGGAGTCAACCAGGAACCATTGCTCTATTTGAGGATAAGCCCAGTAATAGGACAAGAAAGTCTACCAAACAAAATCATGTGCACCCAAGCTAACTCATTGGTAGCAAATTTCTGGTCCCAGTGTGTCATTTCTGAGAGCATGTTTACAAAGCCATGACTGCAAAACTATCTATGAACTATCTGAAAGGGCCCCTTCATGAAAAATGTTGCACAGAATTAAAACATAAACCCAGCTTTAAGATTCCATTTATTTTCTGGATACCATTAGGCTGATAACCGTAATTTGTTGTTGCTAGGTGCCCCAAGGCTTTTTGCAAGTGGGCGGCATATAAATATGTAAATAAATAAATAAATTTGAGAGGGAAGGTACTTCCATTTCACTGCTATTACTGCAAGACCTAATTTGTTAAAAATATACAACTTCCATGAAGTAACTCCCCCCCCCCCTTGCCTTAGAAAGAAGGCTTGTAAAGCTTTTACAATGGCTTTCTGATTAAATCTAGCATTATCTCTGGCAGTATATGCAGTACTGGATAGTTTTTTTGCACTTCCAATAACAGATGTCCATTCATACCGAGAGGAAAAGAAGGCGGGGGGGGGGGGACAGGGAGAAAGAAAGAGAGATCGACAGACAGAGACAATACTAAACCATCACAGGCTTAAAGTACAGTTCCACCTGACATGCATGCAGACCCTGGGGAGAACTCTGATTATTACTCTGCTCAGATATCAGCCATCATCTCACCTGCAGAGAGTCTTTTTTTTTTTTAATGAAGGAGACATTATGAAGGCTCCTCCAACTTCAGAAGCATCCCAAGACATTCAAAGGTTAAAATGTCTATGTATATATTCACGATCTCAAACAAAAGCACAGGAAACAAGCAATCTCAGAGCCAGCTTTCTGCTTCTGATTCCAATGTACCTCTTCCTTTGCTTAAAATAATAATTTTAAAAAAACTACCACATGCTACAAACCTTAGCACATTGTGTGCTATTCATCCGCACTCAAGAGAGACTTGTTTGGAAATCTACCAAGCTATTGGAAAAAAGTCTAGTAAGCCAACCACGGGAAACCTTCTGATAGCAAAACTCATTGATACTGTATCCACACAGCGCTCCCTGCAGGCTCATTTTGATGTCACTGAAGGTTTGTTTGTTTGCTTTTTTAACAAACTACTTTAAAAAAATCTGAATAAAGTTGAGCTAGCTGAAGGCATTTGAATGGAAACATAAACTAGCAATAAGATACTCTATACCATGCATAGCTTCTGTCTTTCAAGAATATTTGGAATCCTCATTGGCTTAATGATTTAAGAAACAGATCCAATGCTATCAATTCTAGGAAAATGAAACTACAAGAATGCCATTTACATAGAAAGGATCCTCAAAACCCATTCAGATTCAAAGTACATGCAATTGCTCTTCAGGAGTCTAATATATTTGAAATAACCTCAACAAATTTATTTTTTATTTATTTTTCGATTTATATCCTGCCTTTTTCCTACAAAGGGCTCAAGGCAGCTTACATCTCCTTAACCATCTTATCCCCACAACAACAACCCTGTGAGGTAGGTTGGGCTGGGAGTCTGTGACTGGCCCAAAGTCACCCAGTTGGCTCCATGGCTGAGTGAGGACTAGAACCCAGATCGTCCGAGTCCCATTCCCATGCTCTTAACCACTACACCACACTGGCTCTCAAATGCTCCTAATCCAGGCAAAAAACAATCATTTTCATGAAATTCCAACACCAGTACCAACTTTTCAACTTGTAAATACCTTTGTTTTCATTCACACCTCCATTAACATCAACCTTCCTGAAATTTTAGTGAGAATTCTGGAATGATTTCTGTTAACTTTAAGCAAAATGAACGATGGCAAGGATATCCATTAAGGGACTAATAACATTTGTTCTCAGCCCATACACAGAGGACTTGCGCTAGAATATTTGCAAACTTCATAGCACTTCTCTGCAGAGCAATCCTATACTTACATCACACTAAGACTGGGGATATTCTGCTGCTTCCCTGGAGTAGGGGCTACCATATCCAGTGAATACATAGCCTGGCAAGAGGGGGAGTGGAGTGGGAAGACACAAGCATTAAATTGGAAAAACTGAAAAAATGTCAGGCATAACAGTACCATGTACAGAAACTCTACCAATGTCTGCCAATAAGGGACTGTATCAGAGAAGCACCCAAGTGTGGCCTGCATGATAGGAAGCAAATGAACACACAACAAGGACACCCTCCAGCTCTCACGGTGCACTGTCATAGAAGCAATGCACAAGAGCATATCTCAAAATGCCACCACCGCACTGTCTCTGCTAGGAGGAACCCTGCTATGGACAGTTCTCAGACATGGCCACAACTATGGGGCAGCTCTTTATAGCACACAGAATAGGAAGCAGGAGATGCAAGTATGAACCCCAACAGGAAGCAGGGAAAGCATGTTTCTACCCCACTTTTACAACTCCACTCTGCCCCAAGGGAAAACACCTGTGATGTCTGGGATGTGAGAGAAATTCCCAGGAACAAAAATCGCAGCCTACAACACAATAGAACAATCAGACATTGCACGGGGCTTTCGCATTTTCCTTCTCCCCACCACCCGCAGTATCTAGGCTTCAGGAGCACATGAGCTGCAAGGGCAGCCCTGGCTCAGTAGGATATCTTATGCTTTAAATACTGGAGGCTCTAGTTAGAATCCAGGGTACAATCCCACACAAGGGAGGAAGTGTTGGTTTAAAGTTGTGTCATGAACGGGGATGCAGCTGTGGATTGATGGAGTGTGGGACATGATATAAATCCCACCTGGAGATGGTGCCCTCCACAATTCCGACATTTATTCCAATCAGCTGCTATGTCCTCCCCCCACCCCCACCCCCCATTCCTTCTTTGCAGCAGGAAAGATGGCACAGCAAGCGCTGAGAAGCCAGGGCTGGGATTTGCAGTCATGGTGATCAATGAAATACAAAGATCAAACTCACCCAAACTTGAAGGCCTGTCTCCTCCTGGGTACTGCCTGGTCAGAGTTCACTTAAGGGAAGTAATATTTGACCTTGTTAATTAGAATCTTAGGGTACTGGCTTGCTGCTGAAGAGAGGCAACATACAGCAGGCAATCCTTGTCATCTTTAAGCCACACTATGCTACTACTGGAGTCTTTTAGAGGTGGCAGCAGAAATCAGAGAGATTGTGCCCACTTGCAAGGGGAAAAGATCCCACGGCAGTTAAGTGACATTCTGGGGAAATTCCTTTGCTTTCACTAATGAAGCGCCTGTGATGCTGTCGCCATCTAGTGGCCACTTCCCACTAGGGTAAGCCCTTTTTACCAGAGCGAGAGCAATCAAGATTCCCTGCTTCCCAGCTGCACTCTTCTGCCCCGATGCTATTTCCTTTTGTTCACAACATCTCACAATTAGTTCAGCCACAATCAATTTGATCTAAATCAGAAGCTGACTTGCACGGCTCAGCTTTATATGTCCCAAACACTTTGAGGAACTTAAGTTTTCATGTTAAGTGCTATTGTTAGTACATTTCACAAACTATCCTAGGCTGGAATTTGGGGGTCCCTACTATCCTAGGCTGGAATTTGGGGGTCCCTATTGAAAGCATGGGGACTGCAGGTGGCGCAATGGTTTAAACCGCTGTGCTGCTGGGCTGGTTGATCGAAAGGTCGCCGGTTCAAATCTGCACATGGGGTGAGCTCCCGTGCACCGTCCCAGCTCCTGCCAACCTTGCAGTTCGAAAGCATGCAAGTGCAAGTAGATGAAAAGGTACCACTTCGGTGGGCAGGTAACAGTGTTCCGTGCACTTCGGTGTTTAGTCATGCCAGTCACATGACCACGGAGACTGTCTGCGGACAAACGCTGGCTCCCTCAGCTAGGAAACGGAGATAAGCACCGCCCCCTAGAGTCAGGCATGACTGGACGTAACGTCAAGGGGAAACCTTTACCTTTACCTTTATTGAAAGCATTGAACAAGGGGAAGGGAATTTTCTCCATTCAATGAGTTATGTATGGAATGCTCTTCCAGGGAGACCCACTTAGCCAGCATCAAAGTAACAGAATTAAAGATTAAACATCCACTTGAACTGTAACCTTATTGACACGACAAATAAATATAATATATGCCAATATCAAATTTACTGTTGACATGACATATACTTTGATGCTGACTACATTGTGTTTTTTATTTCAAGTTTTCAAGTTTAATATGCATTTTGATTATTAGATTTTGTGATGGACCACTTATTGCTGTTGTTGGGTTTTATGACTGCAAAATGTCCTGGGGCATTTGCCAGTTGGGTAGTATAGAAAGCCAAAGAACCAACCATGTGATTATAATCCAATCCTATGATTCATGTTTGGTAGAATTCCCACCAGAAAGATGGAATGCAAGATAGAATCTGTTGTGGATGCAGCCTGTTAGAAAACCCCAGATGTGTTGGTGGAGTGATCTGTCAGCACAGTCACTCTGCTGGTGAAGATATGCTGGTGGAACAGCTGCAGTGGAGCAGACCTGTGTACAGGACACGGGCAGCTTATGGGAAGGGTTGCCCTACCTCAGTTGCAGCAGACATTGAGTAACAGGGCAATCCAGAAAGGAAGGTCCCAACACAAGCAAACAGTTAAGCATCAGTGCTTCAATCAGGCAAGGGAGCAGAAAGTCAGGTGTGGTCAAAGTACAAACAGGATTCATGAACATGGTCAAGCATATACACAATACAAAAGCAAAGTCAAATGGAAGTCAGGAGCATGGAGGATCAGTCAGCCAAGCAAGGTCTGGGAAACAAGGTGGTAGGTACTGGAGTCGGAGAGCAGTGTTGCTTCCTGTACTGGCTTAGGCATATCCTGAAGGTTTTGCCTATCAAAGCCTGTGGAGACCCAGTCGCAATTGTAATCAGTTGTAAGTCCAACTGGGTTTCAAATACCACACTTTAAAAACAGAAATGAAACCTAAGAATCATAGTGCTGCCTAAAGAATCGATAAACAGTGAGTAGGGAATGATAAATCTACAAGTATTAAGGATTGTAAGCTGTCCTGAGATGCCATGCATAAGGGACAGCATACAAAAGTTTTAAATAAATATGCATCATGTAGAAAAGTCCTGTCTCTCTGACATCATGTTGCAAATGATGACCCCCCACCCCAAATAGAGATCAACACCCTTCAGTTGGTCCAAAGTCATTGTCTAATACTGCTAATCACTGGCAATGCAATATAGCTAGTCATAGAATCATGGAAGAGTTGGAAGGGGCCATGAAGGCCATCGAGTCCAACCCCCGGCTGTTGCAGGACACCATGTTACACCATCCCACTCAGATGGCAGTCCAGTTTCGCCTTGAATGTCTCTAGTGTAGGAGAGCCCACTATCTCTCCAGGCAGCTGGTTCCACTGTCATATTGCTCTGACAGTGAGGAAGCTTTTCCTGATGACCAGCTTGAATCTGAGTTGCCGCTACTTGAATTGATTATTCCATGTCTGACATTCTGGCATTAGCAAGAGGAGATCTTGACCTCTTTGTGACAGTCTTTGAGGTACTTATAGAGGGATATCATGCCCCTAACTCAGTCTTCTCAAGGCTGAACATGCCCGGTTCTCTCAGTCTCTCCTTACAGGACAGTGTTTCCAAACCCTGGATCATTTTTGTTGCCCTCTGCTGGACCCTTTTTAATTTACTTGAATCTTTCTTAAATCTTGGTGCCCAGAACTGGACACAGTATTGCAGGTGATGTCTGACTAGAGAGGAGTATAGAGGAACTACTACTTCTCATGATTTGGAAGTAATACTTCTGTTAATGCATCCCAAAATAGCATTTGCCCTTTTGGCGGCTGCATCGCATTGTTGACTCATGTTTAGCCTATTGTCCACAATTACTCCAAGATCTTTTTCTTGTTCAGTTCTGTGGAGCCACATATTCCCCTTCTTGTATCGATGCCTTTGGCTTCTTTTTCCTAGGTGGAAGACTTGGCACTTGTCCTTATTGAATTTCATTCTGTTGGTTTTAGCCCAGTGTTCAAGTTTATCAAGATCGCCCTGGATCTCCATCCTGTCTTCTAGGGTGTCTGCTATTCTGCCCAGTTTTGTATCACCTGCAAATCTGATTATCTTTCCTTGTACTTCCTGATCTAAATCATTAATAAAGATGTTGATGAGCACTGGGCCCAGGACTGAACCCTGTGGAATCCCACTATTTATTTATTTATTTATTTAAACCATTTCTATGCTGCCCCATTCACAAAAAGCCTTGGGGTGGCTCACTAGTTACCTCCATCCAATTTGAGAAGGTGCCATAATGTATGTTTCAGCAATATGTACAATATTTGGTAGTAATTATCTCTGTTGGTGAGAAGTTATTATATGGGGAAAAAACTTATACTGGAACAGTCTTTAGTATTCATGGATTTACATACTTTTAAATTATTGAAGTTTCATGGAAGTTCATGAATGAGCAGTGTAAATAAAATCTCCATGCCCTCTTGACAACCCTAAGACAACTCTCACAACCTTGAACGGATAAACACTTTCTTCCTATAATCCATGAATCAAGGACTTTATAACTCGCTTTTCAGCACTTGAAAGGGAATCTTACAGATGCCACCTTCAAAAGGATACTTATTTCTATACCTTGCCCTGCTTTTGTTGAAGACTGTATTCACTTAAGTAAATCATTTGACAAGCCACAGTCATCCTGCAGGGCCTCTCCTGTACTTTGCAAACATCTTAGATTTTTTTTTTTCCTAGCGCAGAAAGTCTGGTATCTATGAATGGCAGCATGAAACCTTCATATATATGATGGCAATTCTACTATAATACAGCACCATCTAATGGTTGTGTAATAGAACACATGGAAAAGCAGGGAAAGATTAATCCTGGGGAAAGACATGTGCAAGGGAGCTGACTGCAATTTCACAAACAACCCAGAAGCAAAAGCCTCGGTAAAGAGCCAGGTTAAGGACCTCACGTGGAAAAGCTATAGGAGTAGAGTCTGAGCAAGCCACTTAAGCCTCTTTGTTGGACAATGGGCAATTCTATATTTGAATGGTCTTATCTAAGTGATAAATCAGTCATTTACTGGAAATGCACCCAGCTGGAATAGTGGTATAAACTTGCAAGTTCTTAGGGGCTGCTCCTCAGACTGGTAATAGCTCTTTCTATACACCAAATTCCATGGCACTCAACATGATGCTGCAGCCATCAACATCATTTTGTCTCCACCCCCTCCAAAAGTGAAGAATCTTTGTGTTTCCTAACAGGTGAAGAACAGAGGGCCTAGTTTATGTAAACAAGGGGTGTCACTGAAGAGATAAACCAAGATGGCATTTGATCAGATTGGACCCAGATTAAATATAATTAGAGTCTGAATGTACTTAGGTAAAAATTCCTGCACACAACTCTGATAATACTTCTGCATGCATGTTGGCCAGTCAGCCAAACCAAAGCAAGCAGAAACGAACAACAAACATTTGGAAAGCCAAACCTACCAGATATAGATTATAGATCAGTGTCAACCTAACTTCCTACCACTTGCACAATCATAAACTTTTGAGGAACAAATGAGCACAGGCATGAGGTAGAAAGAGGTAAATGATCCAACACTGAAGATGTTTCTATTCAGTGAAGTAATACATTTGATGCCTGCCACCAAAATCATTCAATTTTCTTTAAAGACCAGACTTCCCCCTGCTGGAGAAAATGACAGGATATTTCTTAACACAAAGGGTGTCAGGATCTGAAGGTATGACACAGTTCCCCCTGGTGGATGTGTTTGCAAAAGGACGTAGGGTTCACAGGGCAAGTGCCTGCAGGAGCAGGTCAGTAAATACTTGTGAAGAGTAAAGGCTGTGTGGCCATGCAGTGTAGCTGAGAGCTCTGAAGACTCTATAAAAGGCTTCCTGCACTGTTCAGCTTGGCCACAGCATTATGGGTCTTCATGACAGCTACTTCGTGTTCCCGATCCTGCTTCCACTCTTGCCTTGACTACTGCCTGCTTCTGACTCTGCTCCAATCCTACCCTGCCAGGTCTCAGATGCTTGCCTGGTCCTGAACCTTTTGCAGTTCACCTTGCCTTGGCCTCTGATTCTGCCATGCTTTGTGGGCATCTGACTTCATTTTTTCCTAACTTTCTTTGCTTCTGGCCTGGCTGAGTCAATGGCATGATCTCCATCCACGTCCATCACTCCTGGTTTTGGAGGTCCAGCCACAGACACCTATGACCTACATCCCAGGGCACTTTTGGCCACAAGAGCTCTGGCTTCAGATTAAATGCAGTGAACCATGTGGACACGTTTTTATGGGCTTCATAGTATGAGGAAACTCACCCTGCAACTCAGATCTTGTACATAATGCAAGCTTGTGGAATAATATTGGAAGAATTCACAAAAACTCAGCTGCCAAGCATTGATTTATCCTAGGAATAACAGCATTCATGTAGCAATCAGAGGAAAAGTTATCCTTTTTCTGTACTACTTACCAGACAGAAGTACTGCAGGGCTGTATGCTATAATGTACTAGACTTTCCAGAAGCTAAGTGCACGTTACACACAAATGCAAGTAGTGGCATTTTGTTTTGTTTTTAGAGAAACAAAGAAAAGCAGCATCAGGACAGAAAGGTTTAGAACAAAGATGTGGTGTGAAATGTGTGACCCTTTCCTTAGCCATAGAGTCTCAGCTTCAGATTGCATCCTCCACCCCCTGGGAGTCCCCCCGCCCACCAACCTTCAGGATTCTAAATATACATTTCCCATTGAACATGCATTTCAAAACCCATGAAGGAAGAAGTTACCTGCAGAAAGGGAGTCAGTGTTGAAAACAAAAACAGGAAGGAGACACAGGGTTTGGCATTCCTTCCTCAACCATTTCTCCAGTCAAAATTCTGCTCTTCAAAAGCTGTCTTTCTTTTTAATAAAACAATTATTCTTTAAACATTCCAGAGGACTGTTGTTACATTCATATTTACCTAATGTGGGTGGGTTTTCACCTGTTTCACCACCTACTGAAAGTTACTGAACAACCCTATTTCAAAGTCTCATTTCCATCCTGCAACCCCAACAAATAGGAAGAGCAATGTTTGCCTGAACTAGAGGGAAATGATCAGTGCACAATGATGACATCTAACTCAAACCAGAACTGCCCTTCCAAAGTTTATCTGCTCCCATTTCCATTAGTGAGAGCCATCCTCTCTTGCTGATGTGACCATTATTCCTGAAGAGGGCGAATGCATCTTAGCCTGGTGTCTCTGCTTTGACCATGCCTTGGGTAACCTTGCTAGAATAGCCTCATGAGAAAATTCTGGCCTTCTGGCAGCATCGCTCTCAGCTTCCCCGATACTCTCTGTCCCTCTCACCACAGTAAGATGGTCCTCCTTCTACTTTCTCTTCCTCCTTGCTGAATTTGGCAGCTACAACTCATGAGAGATTAATTTCCCAGCAGTTCAAAGGAGTGAAGGAATCTGAGCCAGAAGTGAAGACATGGAAAAATTGGAGGCAACTCTGCCACATGACTTCAAAACTAAACCAAGAAGCAGAGCAGGTGCAGGGACATGGACATTGCTCTATTCCCTGTCCTATTTTTGATAGATCTGGGTGAGCCTCAAATGGTTACCCAGTACATAGAAACAGAGCAAGTCAGAAGGGGCCTCCCGGGCCATCTAGTCTGACCTCCGGCACCAGCCGGCTCTGCTACAACATGCCCACCATGTGCATGTCCAGACTGTCTTTGAACACCCTCACCGATGGGGCCTCAACAACCTCTCGTGGAAGCCCATTCCATGCCCTCGGGGTCCTGACTTGCAGGAAGTGCTTCCTGGCATCCAAATGGAACCTGGGTTCCCTGAGCTTTGTTCCATTGGAGCGCGTTGGGACACAAACTTAGAATTCCCCTGGGAATTGTAAACAAAAATAGAGGACAACCAGCTCATGGACTTATGTTGTTCACTCTTGACTGACAACAACACTCTCCCATTTTTCCCAGGCTGCACATGGATGTTCCCCTTGTTAATTTTTGCAGGTTCTTGATCGCTCATAGTCCATCCTAATAGCATCAATAGAGTTCTTAAGTACAATCCACCTAGAGGGTCTTATTACTGCAAGTGCCATAAAATCGAAAAGCATTGTATGAAGGCAATAGAAACTGTGGAAAAAATTTCCAGAAGGAAGTTCTCTCTCACCCTATAAGTAGTGAGAAAATAAAGTTCTTTCTCTCAGAGTAATAAAGACGTATCTTGAAAATATGCATTTAAATGCAACACAGAATGCAACCACTAGATGCCACTGTGCACCATGGGGTCCTGAATAGACACTGGTAAATGAGAGAAGCTGGAGCAATTTGGAATGTGACCGCGGATTTCATCATATTTAGAATGCATAGTATTTTCAAACTTTCATCTTATCACAAATCATGCCTCTAATCATCTAAAACCACATTTTCAAATTTTCAAAACCACATTTTCAAATTTTCAAAACCACATTTTTGTGATAGATCTGTGCTTGTTTCTTGTGAATAAACATTTTTCTCAACTTGATCATTGCCTCCCTATTCCTGAAGTCCTATTCAAAAAAAGGAAAAGAAAACCTGGAAAGCAGTTTGTATGACACATTTAAATGACATGCCTGGGATTCAGCAATAATGTGAGTGGTGCTCGCTCTATGCAGTTGCTAAGATCGTTGCATAGTTATCACAACATGATCAAGAAAGGACATGCACCCTTTGCTATACTAGTGATGTGTCATGAACCGAATATGTGTTTCATTTTGCACTGTGCTTGCATTTCTTGTTAAATACAGGATCTATACTATTTTTTCATCCCATCCTTCCCCCAAGGAGTAGTGGATGGCACACACAGTACCCCAGAAAAGCCCAGCTTTGACAATTCCACTCACTATACCCCGCTGACCAATCTGTACTTGCACAAGCAGGAAGATTGGTGGGGTGGGGGGGAGATAGTGATGCGTAGGCCTTTTGGATTAAAAGGAATAACAATCAATTTTGTAAACTGCTGCAGAAAGATTTAAAACCTGCATTTATGCTGGTATGATACTAAATATTACTAATCAGTGGAGACACGTTGTATGTTAAACATCATTATAAATCACAGATTGTCTTACGTTCAATACAGCTCTACCTGTCAAAAACTTCTGGACATAATGCAATTATTTATTTCTTACCTCATCTGCCTGCTGGTATCTGACTTTTGGACTACTCCATTCCTTGCTGATCCGTTTGCGGTATAGGTTGCACTTTGGAATATAGGTGCAGCCAACATCTCCCAGTTCTGGATACAAAATTTGTAGGTGCCCTCTGTAAGAAATGAAGTGCTGGAGTGAGAGTCACAGTGAATACTGGAGAACACAACTGAGTTGATGAGCAGCAGCATCCAGTGAAGAGCATTCATTTGAATTACCGTATTTTTTGCTCTATAAGACTCACTTTTTTCCCCCTCAAAAGTAAGGGGAAATGTCTGTGCGTCTTATAGAGCGAATATGTGTGTGCAGTAAGTCTGTCAGATGTGCAGCCCGTGGGGAAGTGATGGAGAATGTGCCTGTGATGATGTGTCCGTTCGATTCAGAATATTTTTTTTCTTGTTTTCCTCCTCTAAAAACTAGGTGCGTCTTATGGTCAGGTGCGTCTTATAGAGCGAAAAATATGGTATATTCAATTTGCCCCAAAGGAAATCTTATATCAGGTAACTCAAAGCAGAATAAAGCTGACACTCTTTTGTTCTGTTGTCATACCTGCCAACCCATATCACAATACTTACTTTACACTTTGATATTTAAAATACAATCTTGCTTAATTCAAAATACCTGTTAGCACATTTTAAGCATACATTTGTGCACATGATTAAGGTAATTAGTGTGGCTAATAGGATCTTTTCATTTTTGGTTCATGTCTACATAAGCATCCAAATATCCAGTATTAAACTGGCTAAATAGCTGATATTTTTCTTTCTGGATGAATCCCTCCCTTTTGTGTTCTGCATCACTGAAAACTCCCAACCTCTCACCTGCTTTAATATGCTATTTAATAATTGCCAAGAAGGGCCCTCTAAGACAGACCTAGGGTAAAATCCAACATCATCTAAATAGAATAGACTTGCTGAAGACAGACTCACTTCAGTGGGTCTACTTTAAGTAGGATTTCAGCTCTAGAAGCATTTCACTGTACTACAGCCAAAAGTGGAGAGAGAAGATGTTGTTAGGTGAAATCAATAGCATTATACTATGTTACTGGAACACTTGCAACGTTACTTGGCTAGATGCTGGCTTTGCGGTGGGCAGCTTGTGGCCCACCAGATATTTTGGCTTACAGCTTACATAATATCTCACTGTGCTAGCTGGGAGTGCCCCCACCCCCACAAGTCCGAGCCCACAAGTTGTTTGCCCATGTTGGCGGAAGGAGAGATTAAGTTTGGTCCAAGGGAGCAGGTGGCACAGAAATTGCTGTATGGCTGTCACTACCATCATCCCTGATCACTGGCCATGCAGGCTGATGGGAGTCGCAGTCTTACAATTTTTCTCTCAAGAATGTGGTGGCTTTTAATCAGGTCTTTGATTTCACTTTGTTGTTGTTGTTAGTCGCGAAGTCGTGTCCAACCCATCACGACCCCATGGACAACACTCCTCCAGGCCTTCCTGTCGTCCACCATCTCCCGGAGTCCGCTTAAGCTCAGACCAACTGCCTCAGTGACTCCATCTAGCCACCTCATCCTCTGCCGCCCCTTATTTTTTTGCCATCTATTGTTCCCAGCATTAGACTCTTCTCCAGGGAGTCCTTCCTTCTCATTAGGTGGCCAAAGTATTTGAGTTTCATCTTCAGGATCTGGCCTTCTAAAGAGCAGTCAGGGCTGATCTCCTCTAGGACTGACCGGTTTGATCGCCTTGCGGTCCAAGGGACTCGCAGGAGTCTCCGCCAGCACCACAACTCAAAGGCCTAAATCCTTCGGCGTTCAGCCTTCCTTATGGTCCACCTTTCACAGCCATACATTGCAACTGGGAAAAACATAGAAACATAGAAACATAGAAACAGAGCGAGTCAGAAGGGGCCTCCTGGGCCATCTAGTCTGACCTCCGGCACCAGCCGGCTCCGCTCATGACATGCCCACCATGTGCATGTCCAGCCTATCTTTGAACACCCTCACCGATGGGGCCTCAACGACCTCCCGTGGAAGCCCATTCCACGCCCTCGGGGTCCTAACTGTCAGGAAGTGCTTCCTGGCATCCAAATTGAACCTTGGCTCCCTGAGCTTTGCTCCATTGGAGCGCGTCCTGCCTTCCTCTGCAGGGGAGAACAGGCCTCTCCCCATCTCCATGTGACACCCCCTCACATACCTGTATGTTGCCAACATATCCCCTCTGAGTCTCCTCTTCTCCAGGCTGAAGAGACCCAGTTCCCTCAGTCTCGCCTCATACCCCATCCCCTGCAAACCAGCCACCATCCTTGTGGCCCTACGCTGCACTGACTCCAACCTGGCTATATCCTTTCTGTAATGAGGGGCCCAAAACTGAACACAATACTCCAGTTGCGGGCGCACCAGAGTCATGTAGAGTGGAAGTAATACCTCTCTTGATCTAGAAGCCACACTTCTGGCTATGCAACCAAGGGTGGCATTCGCCCTCTTGACCACCGCATCACACTGCTGACTCATGTTTAGCCTGCGGTCAACCAGTACCCCGAGGTCCCTTTCACAAGTGCTGCTCTCCAGCCACTTGTCCCCTAACCTGTACTTATGACAGCTATTCCTATGCCCCAAGTGCAAGACCTTGCACTTCTCCACATTGAACGCCATCCTGTTGTCTCCTGCCCACTTCCATAGTCTGTCCAGATCCTTTTGGATCTGGAGTACCTGCTCCTCAGTTGTGGCCACTGCTCCAGTTTTAGTGTTGTCTGCGAATCTGATCAGCAGACTGTTCACCCCTTCTTCCATGTCGTTAATGAAAAGATTAAACAGGATCGGCCCCAGGACAGAGCCCTGGGGGACCCCGCTTGTCACTGGCTGCCATCCCGACGATTCCCCGCTAATGGTTACCTTCTGCTTTCGGTCAGTCAGCCATGCCCTAATCCACCGGACAGTGCTTTGGTGTATCCCAAAACTCCTCAGTTTCTCCACCAGGATATCATGGGGCACTTTGTCAAAGGCCTTGCTGAAATCCAGGTATACCACATCCACTGCATCCCCTCCATCTAGCCATCTTGAAACCTTGTCATAGAATTCCACAAGGTTTGTCTGGCAGGACCTGTTTCTGCGGAAGCCGTGTTGTGTGGCTGTCAGCCTCCCTTCCCTATCTAGCATCACTAGATCTCTCTCTATTATGAGCCTTTCCATTGTTTTTCCTACAATGGACGTAAGGCTAACCGGTCTATAATTCCCCATGTCCTTCCTACTACCCTTTTGAAAATTGGGACCACCGATGCCACCCTCCAGTCCTCTGGAACTTCACCCGTTCTCCACGAGGCCTCAAAAATGGAGGCCAGCGGGCGTGAGAGAACCCCTGCCAACTCTCTAAGTAAAAGACAATTCACAGCTGAAATCAGTTAGCGAGAAACAGAGCCAGGATCCCATTTGGTTCTATGGATCCATATGTAGCATTAACATTGGATACAGCCTTGCATGTGCCTAGCTCTAGAATTTCTTAAATTGGAACAGCTTCCTGCAACTTGGTGTCATCCATGAGCTTTGAACCAGAATTCCAGCATTCCCAACCATTGGCTGTTGGTAGTTGAAGTCTCACACATCCAGGGCACACCAGGCTGGGGAAAGAGGATTGGAGGAAGGAATGCAAATGGACTAAAGACAGCCAGCTGGCTTCTGCAAAGAAGCTTCCATCAGCTCTCCTATTATTCCCTCTTTGTGATTCTTTGTGATCTCCGTTTCCTGGCTGAGGGAGTCAGCGCTTGTCCGCAGACAGTCTCCGTGGTCATGTGGCCGGCATGACTAAACACCGAAGTGCACGGAACACTGTTACCTGCCCACCGAAGTGACACCTTTTTATCTACTTGCATTTGCATGCTTTCAAACTGCAAGGTTGGCAGGAGCTGGGATGACGCATGGGAGCTCACCCCGTGTGCAGATTCGAACCGGTGACCTTTCGATCAACCAGCCCAGAGGCACAGCGGTTTAAACCACTGCGCCACCTGCAGTCCCTAGTCTTGACTATACGCACTTTTGTTGGCAGGATGATGTCTCTGCTTTTTAGTATGCTGTCTAGATTTGCCATAGCTCTCCTCCCCAGGAGCAAGCGTCTTTTAATTTCTTGGCTGCAGTACCTCCATTTCTTCCCCATCTATTTGCCAGAAAATGAGAGGACTGGATGCCATAATCTTAGTTTTCTTAATGTTGCGTTTCAGGCCAACTTTTGCACTCTCCTCCTTCACCCGCATCAAGAGGCTCTTTAGTTCCTCTTCACTTTCTGCCATGAGGGGGTATCATCTGCATATCTGAGGTTGTTTATATTTCTCCCAGCAATCTTGATTCCAACTGGTGATTCATCTAGCCCCGCCTTTCTCATGATGTGCTCTGCATATAAGTTAAATAGGCAGGGAGACAGTATACAGCCTTGCCGAACTCCTTTCTCAATTTTGAACCAATCAGTGGTTCCATGCCCAGTTCTCACTGTTGCTTCTTGACTCGCATATAGGTTTCTCAAGAGACAAATAAGATGGTCAGGTATTCCCATCTCTTTAAGAACTTGCCACAATTTGTTGTGATCCACACAATCAAAGGCTTTAGTGTAGCCAATGAAGCAGAAGTAGATGTTTTTCTGGAACTCCCTAGCTTTCTCCATGATCCAGCGTATGTTGGCAATTTGATCTCCCTCTTTGAAATCCTGCTTTACTTCCGGTAGTTCTCGGTCCACATACTGCTGGAGCCTAGCTTGTAGGATTTTGAGCATCACTTTGCTAGCATGTGAAATGAGTGCAATGGTGCGGTAGTTTGAACATTCTTTGGCATTGCCCTTCTTGGGGATCGGAATGTAAACTGACCTTTTCCAATCCTGTGGCCACTGCTGAGTTTTCCAAATTTGCTGGCATATCGAGTGTAGCACTTTAACTGCATCGTCTTTCAGGATTTTGAATAGCTCAGCTGGAATACTGTCACCTCCACTAGCTTTGTTATTGCTCAGACTTCCTAAGGCCCATTTCACTTCACATTCCAGGATGTCTGGCTCGAGGTCAGTGACCACCCCATCGTGGTTATCAGGGACATTAAGCTCTTTCTTGTATAGTTCTTCTGTGTAATCTTGCCACCTCTTCTTAATCTCTTCTGCCTCTGTTAGGTCCCTGCCATTTTGGTCCTTTATCATGCCCATCTTTGCATGAAATGTTCCCTTCATATCTCCAATTTTCTTGAAGAAATCTCTGGTCCTTCCTGTTCCATTGTTTTCTTCTATTTCTTTGCACTGCTCATTTAAGAAGGCATTCTTATTTCTTCTAGCTATTCTCTGAAATTCTGCATTCAATCGGGTGTATCTTTCTCCTTCTCCCTTGCCTTTTGCTTCCCTTCTTTCCTCAGCTATTTGTAAAGCTTCCTCTGACAGCCATTTTGCTTTCCTGCATTTCTTTTTCTTTGGGATGGTTTTAGTTGCCGCCTCTTGTACAATGTTGCGAACCTCTGTCCATAGTTCTTCAGGCACTCTGTCTATCAGATCTAATTCCTTTAATCTATTTGTCATCTCTACTGTATATTCATCAGGGATATGATTTAGGTCATACCTGAGTGGCCTAGTGCTTTTCCCTACTTTCTTCAATTTAAGCCTAAATTTTGCAACCAGAAGCTCATGATCTGAGCCACAGTCAGCTCCTGGTCTAGTTTTTATTGACTGTATAGAACTTCTCCATCTTTGCCTGCAGAGCACATAGTCAATCTGATTTCTGTGTTGACCGTCTGGTGATTTCCATGCGTAGAGTTGTCTCTTGGCTTGCTGGAAAAGAGTGTTTGCTATGACCATCATATTCTCTTGACAAAATTCTACCAGCCTGTGCCCTGCTTCATTTTGTACTCCAAGGCCAAACTTGCCTGTTATTCCGGTTATCTTTTGGCTTCCTACTTTAGCATTCCAATCCCCCATGATGATAAGGACATCATTTTTTGGAGTTAATTCTAGAAGGTGTTGTTGACCAGTTCTGTGAAGACCTACTTCAGCCTCTTCAGCACCCGTGGTTGGGGCACAGACTTGGACTATTGTGATGTTGAATGTTTTGCCTTGGATTCGAACTGAGATCATTCTGTCATTTTGGAGATTGTATCCCAGTACTGCTTTTCCTACTCTTTTATTGACTATGAAGGCTACTCCATTTCTTCTGAGGGATTCTTGCCCGCAGTAGTATACCTGATGGTCATCTCAACTAAATTCACCCATTCCTGTCCATTTCAGTTCACTGATTCCTGAGATGTTGATGTTCAGTCTTGTCATCTCTTGTTTGACCACATCCAGCTTGTCTTGATTCATGGATCTTACATTCCAGGTTCCTATGGAGTATAGATCTTTGCAGCATCGGACTCTCCTTTCACCACCAGATACATCAGCAACGAGTGTCCTTTCGGCTTTGACCCACTCGCTTCATTCTTTCTGGCGCTACTAGTACTAGCCCTCCGCTCTTCCCCAGTAGCATATTGGACACCTTCCAACCTGAGGAGCTCATCTTCCGGTGTCATATCTTTTTGCCTTTTGGTACTGTCCATGGGGTTTTCATGGCAAAGATACTGGAGTGGGTTGCCATTTCCAGTGGATCACGTTTTGTCAGAGCTCTCTGCTATGACCTGTCCGTCTTGGGTGGCCCTGCATGGCATAGCTCATAGCTTCATTGAGCTACACAAGCCCCTTCGCCATGACAAGGCAGTGATCCATGAAGGAGTGATTTCACTTACTGTTATTTAAAATTATTTTAGATATGTGTGTCTCTCTGTGTGCATATAAATAGTCTTTATAATGTATGTTTAAGATCTTTGACTATTATCCAGCATAGAAATGAAATAAATGAAAAATTGTGGGTGAAATTTAGATAGAAAGAAGAGGGCATGGCCTAGGGCTATCTAAAGATGACATGACGCTTGTAACAGCAGTTGCTCCATGTTGCATATTATATAGAAATAACTGCAGGACTATTTGCAAAGGAAATGATTTCCTTAGCATAGAAGATGAATGGATCAATGCTGAAAGGCATAAACAATATTGTTTGAACAGATATGCTCATTACAGCATGTGCAATGTTAATTTTGTTTTATGTGTTAATTTCTTGGGGCCTTTTTAAGGCAGCTTGCTTTAGTATAATTCTTGTTTCTAAATGTATTGCATATCTTTGTCTCGTATGTTGGTCCATGTTGTCCAGCAATGCCAATCATACACTGAAAGGGCCCCCTGTATTTCTACAGAAAACATCCGAAAATATCGATCAATGATGAGCTCACCTGCAAAACATGCTTTCTTCACCATCCAGCTTCTCAAAGATACACTCGTCCATGTGCACACCTTCTTGCATACCAATCACAATCCAACCAACCACCAGGAAGTAAGGGACCAGAGGCTTCATTCTGTCCTGCCAAAGACAAAGGGTGCAAGAAAGGACAGCGCCAAATGTTATTCTTGCTGAGGTTTTGCAAGTTAAAGGCAGGCAACCCCCTCCATGTTCTATTGCCAGGTAGCAGGTCTTTTCTGCACACTATTCACTTTGCTTCTAATGTTGTACCCATGTAAAATCATCCCCTTTTATCTGCTGTTCATTGCTCTTATATAAGACATTTGCCAATCTCACATTCAGTCCCTCCTCTGTCAGACGTAATTACAATTCTTTACACTGTAAGTACATTTCTATATTGTAATGGCTGCCCAGAGAGCATGTTGCTAATAGGAAGCTTTTAATCAAATTTAATATTTTTAAAGTTCATGGATAGTTTGAACTATCAACAGTGAACTCTTTGACTCTACAGTGGAAACAAATCCTAGCATTGTTTGCTCGCTCTCTCTCTCTCTCTCTCTCTCTCTCTCTCTCTCTCTCTCTCTCTGTGTGTGTGTAGAAGTTGCAAGAAAAGCTTCCCCAAAAATCCAAACTAGCAAAATATAGCTAGTATATATAGACTGAGCTTTCTCAAGCAAGATAACCAAATCTGATTAATTCAACAAAGAACTACTGATATGAATTCTGAGAATTCATCAATAATATGAATTCTGGAGTTCCTCATAGGGCACAGGAGACAGCTGCTAGAAAAATGCCTGTGCCTTAGAAATATTCCTAAAACAGCTCTGTCAAACATATCATTGCAATCCATGGAAACTGATTTATGAAGACATTATTATAATATAAATGTCCAGTTCATTACAATACAAGTATAGCAAAGCACCTGCCCCATTAGTAGTCTAGTTTTAATGTTCAGTCAGTGTGGAAGATGACATTGACTACTGCCCGGTTATCTAGAAAAAAACATTCGATAGCGTTTGTAGAGTACGGCTACTGACCATAGTATCTTTACCATCTGTTATGTCTGAGATCATCTTTGTCCACTTGGCAATTCAACAGAAGCAAGATTTGCTGACTAGGATTCTTGCATAGCTCTTGTAATCATTCTAGGTGGGATATCCCTTTGCCATCTTATTTCATTTTGAGCAAGATTAGTTATGAATTATTCACCATTGTTGTGATTAAATCTGTCAACTGCATGAGTTTTAAATGGCTTGTTAATATGTTCAGTTCATTACTACTAAGTTATGAACTGATGTATTTAGAATGCCTACTCCCATGATCACAGAAATGCCCTTGATTATTGAGATTACTCCATGTAGGACAGAACTATTACACAGAAGGCCTCGCTTAGGGATTAATGTATTTTCCCAGCTGTGCAAAGATCTTGTCTGGTCATTTCAAGGCCAATGCTGACAGTTGGCAAGAAGAGACACTTTGCTGGATTCAGAGTGGGTCAAGCAGAGAGGCCAGTCCTCCCAAGTATTCTGTTATCCTTTGCTTAGGTCAAGAACCACAGAAGCAAGAAATCCTTTGATCTAGCTGGAGGGCAATCTTGTTCATTTAGTAGCAAGGGAAGCTAGAAGGGCCTGTGGTAGTAGTGACAGCAGCATCTTCCCCTCACAGCCATTCCTCCTGAGCTGTTCTCCCCAGTTGGCCTCACATCCTGCCCTGCACCCCATAAGCTAGCCCTCCACCCTCAGGTGCATAGGAGGGAACTGTCTGCACACTTGTGTTGAAGTGGGATCCTAAGACCCAGTGCAGTATATTGGTTAGAGTGCTGGACTATGATTTGAGAAGTCCCATTTCAAGGTGCCCCATGGTCAATGGTATTGAAAGCCACCGAGAGCTCCAGAAGAATCGGCAGGATCACACTCCCCGTCTTTCTCCTGGCAAAAGGTCATCCCACAGGGTCATCAATACATGTGTTGGGCCAATAACATGTTGAGACAACCCCATGGTTGTTATGATGGCCATGAAGTCCTGAGCTGCCCCAGATACAACAGATGTGGCATGGAAGTTAAGATCCCCCCAGAACAATCATCCTGGGGTCCACAACACCAAGCCTGAGAGCATCTCTATTAGCTCAGGCAGGTGAACTGATGGGCAGCAGGGTCAGTGGTACACCAGAATTCCTGATCTGTCTCGGGCAGCCAACACAAGGTACAAACACTCAAGACCTACATTCAACTTAACAGAAAGTGTAGAGAAGGAAACCATACTCCTAAAGACCATGGCCACCCTGCTATCTGGCCCTCTGAGTCGATGCCGGTGCTGTCCTGAGTACACAGAAGCTGGGAGTGACTCCTTCCCAGTTCACCCACCCAGGTCACAGTGATGCAAGTCAAGGCAGCCCCATCATCCACAATCAAGCCATGGATGACTGCCCCCTTACATCTCTAAGTCACCCAGATACATAATTAAAATGAAGAGAGTGAAACAATAAAAACAAACCAACCGCTATGCTTCTAAACTGATCAATCCCAATTGCTCTGGACTTTACTGGGGCTTCTGTTTTCTTTGCAAAAGGAAGAGTGCCTCCCTTACTAGAGTTTTTTTCTTCTTCTGTTTTTCTCTACCTTTCTATATAGTCCATTAGCCAACTGGAAGGTGGAACTGTGGTAGAGTGGACTTGTACCAACACACAAGACTTTTTTCCAGCTTCTACTGCATTTGAAATTATCATATCTCCATTGTACCACACAGATCTCTTTGAAAACAAATTGATGATTTCCTCACTTTTAAAAAATGCCATGAAAATGGCTGGAAGACATGAGAGACTGTGGCATATAACATCATGAAAAGGACCTGAGAATTTTTGTGATTGAGAATCCTAAGTCCAGTTAATGCCTCATGTACAGAAGCCTTGAGAGCAAATGCCCTGCAGTAACAGTTGGATTTTCATTGCTTTTAGGTACATTTCAATATATAGATTTTATTTTTATCCCCACACAGCCCCACAGTGGTTAAAAGGCAGAAGACCTTTTGCATGGAAAACAGAGGTTGCCGCACTGGGCTACATGAATCTTCATTTAAGAGATCCTCACATACTATGAGGCTATTGTACAATCCCACCCAAATTAAGCACTGTTAAGTCCTATCAATGGCAATGCAATGGAAGCTCATCACAGGACTTTAAAGTATGTAATTTCAATTGTGCCCTACTGCTCATTTTTAATGTATAACATGAAAACCAGCCCTGCAAATGACCATCTACCAGGTCTAGATGCAGCATGCAAAAAGTACTTTTCTGTAGCTGCTCCACAAAACTGAGGATCCCTCTGAGTTTTGGTGTTCTGGTTCACTAAAGCTTGAAGCAAAACATTTCTTTGCTGGGCTTGTTAGAGGTAAACAATGTGCAGTGCATGCTATGTGTATCATTAACTTACATTCCATGTTAATTAGTCCAAAGGACTCTCTGCAGATTACAGAAAAATAAGTAACACTAAGAGCAAAATATGGACATCCAATAGCAACAACAAAAAATCATAAATTCATAGCAGTATACAATAATACACAAATAAAAATATATAAACATAGTAACAATATACAAGAAATAAACAAAATGCAGCTGAAAGTTTAGGTGGGAATCAGCTACAATAATAATAATACGTTAAAACTATGGAGCAATATAACTATGTACCTTAAAATCAAACAGTATACAATCAGTTATTAAGTTGTCTGGAGAATAGAGTTGCTTTTGCCTGATGTCAAAAAGATTGCAATGAAGGCACCAAGCGAACTGCTCTCCAGAGGCCATTCCATAGATGGCCATATTATATTTATATCCCACCTTTTTTCCTTCCAAGGAACTCAAGGTGGGATACATAATTGTCTCCTATTCTCAATCTTATCCCTACAACAATCCTGTGAGGTAGGCTGGGCTGAGGGTCAGGGACTGGCCCACAGTCACACATGGCAGTTCATGTCCAAACAGAGACTAGAACCCAAATCTCCTGAGGCACAGTCCAATGCTCTAAGCACCATGCCACACTGCCTCCTCATTCCTTATATTTTATTTTGGTCAGAGAAAATCGCCCATTTTCTAACTTTTAATGACCGTATCCATGCTATTAATGTGAGCTGGGTAACCTAATAAAGTCCCCTCTCACTCATGAGGGTAACTGGTTGTCCTTTAGCCAGTCAATTTCTGTCACTCTGACCCACCTCACAAGGTTGTTGTGAGGTTAAAATGTGTGAGGTAAATTGCACCTTGAACTCCTTGCAGAAACGGCAGTTTAGGGGACAATCCTATGCATGTTTAGACAGAAGAAAGTCCCACAGTTCCCACCATTCCCTTGACAGCCCTACTGACTGGGAAATGCTGGAACTGTAGCATTTAGGATTGCACCTTACAAATGGAATACATTAAATAATCCACCGGGAGACTCTTGCCTCATGCTTGATGATGGGAGTGCCCCTTTGGCAGCTGTTCAAACCTCTCTAGAGCACACCCCATTCACTCAGTGCGCTTATGTTTCTTCCACATATTTAATCACAACCCCCACATAACTCCAGTTCAGATTGTTCAAAAGTAAACTCAGGGACAGAAAGTACCTGAATTGGTATGGCAAACTGTGTGGGCTGGATGGTTAACTGCAAATGGTGCGTGTATATTTGAAGGTCCTTTTTCTGACAGGAAAACTCCTGTCAGAGAATGTGTGTTGCCAGGAGAAATGAGGAGAAAACCACTAAGTGGGATGGCTTTGTTGCTAATTTAACTACACTCATTAGGCCTCTTGAAAAGAAGGATGGTTTTTAGGGCCGCTGGAAAAGAAATGGTTTGACATTCCTCCCTTTCGAAAGAATTGCCCTTCAGACAAATCGGGATTTCCAGACTGCTCTTAAAGTCAGTCGGGAGAATGCTGAGCCTTGTAGGCCACTTTTCCTGTGTAAATGTGTGTAAGTTTGTGCCCTCACTGACATGCCCTGTGGTGTTATTCAAGTCCCAACATTTTATTTGGGATATCTAATATCTAATTCATATCTAATATCTAATTCATAGTCATGGCATTTGAAGAATTGTCAGTGATTAAAAATATGAGAGGGTCATTAAAGCTCCATTTCTATGGTTATCCCTAGTAGTAATCTCCTAGAAACACAGGAGGAATTACTTTTGACTAAGCATGTGCAGCACCTCCCAGGAAAGGCAGTTTAAATTAGATGTAATGATTCAGAGTATGATCTGAAGGCACTTAAGGCATCCACTATGATGAAGCTAAGCAAGTCTGGGGCAGGCCTGGGCTTGGAGGGGAAACCACCAGGAATCACATGTGGCCACCCTGAGTTCCACAATGGAAGAAAGGTGAAATATAATAAATAACAAGCTCAAATTTGTGCATAGATGTAAAAACAAGCAAGCTGCTAAATTAAATAGGAAGTTTAACTAAAAGCCCGTTTCAGCTTTTCGTCTGGGAACACTACAGACAAAAACAGGACCCAAGAAGTAACATCTGGGCCTCCCTCCAAGTTTTCATTTGGATTCTTGAAAATTCTGTCTGTCTGTTCTTAAACAGACACAGCAGCCAGATACAAGTGAGAAGAAAAAGGGTAGCAAAAGGAAGAACTCCAAAACAGGACAGAGATGTAACAACCTTTACCCAGTGACATACCTCCCCCAGGAGCAAAGGGTAAAAATTTAAGAATCATGTTAGTTATATTCCTTTGCTGCGGGGAAAGGGATATATTAAAGTGTTTATCTTATTATCTAACTCCTAAAAGGAAACTTATTTTCAAATTTGTGTTTTAACAAATACATAAAAATGTAGCCTAGGAAAAAACTAATATAAACAGAACAGACTAAACTAAAAAAATAAAGTTGCCAAGGGAATTTTAAACAAATACAACCTATGTATTGCAGCCCCCAAAACTGACTCTCTCCCTAGCTTCCCATGTTCCATGAGAGTTTACCAAAAACAAACAAAAAATCTATAAATCAACAGATTTTCTAATCAAATTCTACTACTTTCCTTTTCCAAACTTCCTTGAACTTCCATTAGTCACGCTAAGCTCAATAAAATCTCAATTTGTCATTAGATTCTTCTAACAGTTTTCTATTTACATAGCGTTGCCATCACTGCCTATTCTGCTCATCTGTTTCCCCATTCTTCAATAGCTGGGGTCTCTGGTGTGGTTCTTGCTGCAGTAGTCTTATACTTAAATAAGGAAACTTATTCTTCAAGGGTTGATCCTTAAGTATAAGAAAACTTTAGAGGGCAGAGGGGATATAACTAAAGATAGAAGAAAATCCAATGAGCAAGCCCAGTGGCCACAGAATACTTTGCATGTTGGAAGGAGAAAAAATGGAGGGAAGTTGGGGGAGAACAGAGTACCTTGGAAAAGGGCATGGCTGGCTAGCACTCTGACTTCATGCTGCTATATTTTGTGGCCATCCCCATTTATTACTATTCCTTTGTAATTATCTAGACCATAATCCTATAGCATTTACCTGGGAGTAAGTCAGGTTGAACTCAGCAGAACTTTCCTCAGAGACAGCATATACAGGATTCCACTGTATTCCTTGCTAGACAATGCTAGAAAAGATCTAGTATTCACCAATTGGTACAGGGGGAAATATGCAATGATTACGTTTCCTCTGAAAATATGGAAGCCAGCAGTTGTTGGATCTTTCTATACTACTAACGGAATGTACAGGCCTCTCTCCGGGCACAATACAACAGTGTATAATTTTAATCTTGCAATCCTTTTATTGGCACCTAATGCAATACATCACATAATAGGAAATTTCCTATGCTGTAACACACAGATAGCCAGTGCAGCGTAGCGGTTAGAGTGCTGGACCGGCAACAGGGAGATCCAGGTTCTAGCCTCCACTCAATATGGAAGCTCACTGGGTGACTTTCAATCAGACTCTCAGCCCAACTTACCTTATAAGGTACAGGACCATTCAGGAAACATGCAAAAAGCTCACCTGCACCACATCCAACAGCAAAACCTATGTAGCAAAGGTAGCCGCTAGAGGAAAGAGCTTGCTTATACACAGCTCCCCCCCACCCCAAATCTCCCACCTAGCACTCATGAGGAGGCCAAAAGCAGCAGCAGCAGGGCCAGACCCCAATTCTGGCCACCAGATGGAGGCCCAGATCCTGACACTATCCACTGTACTCCATGGTTTTGGAGATATGGTTCAGCACTGTGACTAGCCCTTGTAAGACTCAAAATGAAAGCTGCAGTGGAGAAGGGCCCAACTGACATAAGAATCGCAAGCCTCAACTGGGCCTTGCACTCTGAGTCTATACTGCAAACTTTAGTCTCCTATACATTACATTAGTCTCTTGAAAAACAGAGAACAAAAACTTCTGTTGTGAGCAGACATTACAATTAGAAGAGGAACCACTCACCTTGGAAAAGGATAACTTTACTTAGAAAGCATATAAAAACATCACTTCCTAGGCATACTTTGGCGGGGGGGGGGGGGGGGGGAGGCAACCCCTGTTGAACAGGACATTAACATACATTAGATTGTAGTGCAAGATTTACCTGAGGATAAGTCTTATAATGAGCAAGGCATTCTACAAAAAGCTGCACAGAATTGGGCTACTAATCTTGCATGTCCTTCCTTTCCAAGCCCTGTAGCAAAAGAACCAGCCCCGCTCACGTCAAAACTCCCTAATGTTCTGTGCAACGTGGCCTTTGCCAGCGTATTTAATCAGGTGTGAACTGTACTGAGTGCAATTGCATTTATTTTCAAATAAGTGCACCTGGTACTGCAGCCCTTCTAACACCTGGCTTTGTCTTTGAAGTTTTACCCTGTCTCCTTAGGGAGAAGCTGCTCCCTAAACACAGGTTTACCGGAGAACTCCTTAAAAACATCACGAATTTATTGCAGCACAGCCTTGTAAACATCCCACAGAGCTTTGGCTATTGAGCAGTACAGAAATATTGATAATAACTTTCAGGGCGTATGACCCAGCTGCATGGAGGATTATGGAAAGTTTGAGGTTTTTCTAAGGTGGGAGGAAGAATTGTAAACAGTGAGGAGGTTAAAAACAAAAAGCAACAGGTTATCAACACAGCTTCCTTTTCGCGTTTATTTCCCTTCTGTTTGTCTTTAAGGTAGCCTTTTAAACTATTTGCTGCAATAGACCAACACAACTACCGCATGGAAACTGTGACTAGAGAAAGTAAGTCCCATCAAATGCAACAGCCGTTACTTCCGTGTAAAACACGCATAAGGATCGCGCCGTTGCAGTGCACGTGTCACCAATTAAGTTAAAGAGCTTTTGCTTCTGGGCACGTGTTACCTGGGAGTGACGAGTCAGGGCCTGTTAAAGCAGAGTTCAGAAGTTTTCTTACTGCAAGCAAGCAATTTCCGCAGCTGTGTCAACCCCTCGGTTATTGCGTAAGCTCATCCAGACAGACAGCTGGCAGGTGCAAGCAAGGGCCAGCCAAGAGGAGGGGAAAAGCCGCTGCCAATTGGCTTTTGCAACGATCCTTCATCCATCTCAAAGCTGGCAGTTGGAGAGAGATTCTAATGCCTTCCCCGCCCGGTGGAGGGGTTCCAGTGGGGCGAGAGACAGAATATAGAGGGAATGAATCTGATAGACTTTTTGGCTTCTCTTCAGGGTACAGCTGGAGAGATGAGAAAGGGAGGAGGTGGATACAGAGTGGAAGAAAAGAGAAGCAATCACTCTGTCCAGTGCATGTGGGAAGTAAGTCTTATTCTTACTTATTCTCAAGTAGAATTTTGGCAATCCATGTCTGTAGCCCTACACAAGTTTATTTAAATGTGGGTATTAAAAATTAACCCCACTGATTATACTTTGCAGTTCCAAAGAAAAGTTAATGTGTATAGGATTATCTTTCAAATTAATAGATGAACAGTTAAAAACAAAAGTCCTGTGTTGTTTGTTGGAATTCAAGGGAATCCAAGGTCTGAAAAATCTGGATATGTCATAGATTTGTCCAGGATTTTTATCTGTCTTTCTTAGATATCTTGTGTGGGGATGCAGCCAAGATTACATTCCACATACTCTTACTATAAGCATTAGATAGCTCTCCTTCCATTATCTGTTCAAATATTCAGCACAATGCTGAGTGCAGAAAAATACCTAAATACATTAACAGCTTTTTGCAGCACCTGCTTTACTGGCCCTGCCCAGAAATGAGGTTGACTAGTTCATGTAGTCTTCACACACATGCGTTCTTTTCATTCTGGTTGCCTTTAAGACTTGTCACTCTCTAGTCTTCTCAGGTCAATAAATCTTTCTATTCCAGCCTGGTGCTTCTCAGGTTCGTTGGGCTATGTTTCCATCTTCAGCTAGCATGGTCAAAGGCTGCACAGGTTGGGGATGCTGGAAGCTGTGTTTTACAGGTGAGAGACAACAGCTCCCATCATCCTCAGCCAGCTGTTAGATGAAGAGGAAAAGAATTGCAGGCTAATACATCTGGAGAAGGCTATGTAAGGGAACAACTCTAAGCTTTCTAAAATACTCTGGATATCCAATGCTCTGCTAGCAGAAGGAGTTACAGGTGCTATCTGTTCCCCCTTTGGTGTTGCTTTTCTTACTGGTTGTGTTTTTGAGCATGCCTGGTGACAGGAGATAGAAACATAGAAGCAGAGCGAGTCAGAAGGGGCCTCCTGGGCCATCTAGTCTGACCTCCGGCACCAGCCGGCTCTGCTCACAACATGCCCACCATATGGGCATCTAGCCTATCCTTGAACACCCTCACCGATGGGGCCTCAACGACCTCCCGTGGAAGCCTATTCCACACCCTCGGGGTCCTAACTGGCAGGAAGTGCTTCCTGGCATCCAAATGGAACCTGGGTTCCCTGAGCTTTGCTCCATTGGAGCGCGTCCTGCCTTCCTCTGCAGGGGAGAACAGGCCTCTCCCCATCTCCATGTGACAGCCCCTCACATACCTGCATGTTGCCAACAGATCCCCTCTGAGTCTCCTCTTCTCCAGGCTGAAGAGACCCAGTTCCCTCAGTCTCGCCTCATTCGGCATCCCCTGCAAACCGGCCACCAGCCTTGTGGCCCTGCGCTGCACTGACTCTAACAGTTGGGAGGCTTTAGTTTTCTGTGCATCCTTGGCGTCTCCCCTTGCCACCCCTTCCCCATTATTTGCATTATCACCCAAAGTTGATCTCATGGGCAGGAAGAAACAGCTGTGTTCAGATTCCTCCTCCCAAGTTCAAGGTTGTGTCTATGGCCTTAGAAGGGGAACACCAAAATATTCTACAGGCCCTAGTTCACTCTTCTAGGGACTATGCAACAGCTCTCTGACCCTCTCTTTATTTTGCTTTATAGAATCAATTTAACTTATTTAAAGCGGCTACAATATATCAATGATGGTACTTTTCTACTGTATAGTGGTATTTAACATGAATAAACCCATAGAACAAAAATGTAGCTGTGCAAACCAAACAACTGCATGCATGGATTTCTGTATTTTTACCTATGGAATGGATTCCTGGTGTTTGTGGGGCTGCAGAAGGTAGCATAAATGTTTAAGGGGCTTGAGTTCAAAAGTGTGAGGAGCACGGTGCAATACAGAAAACCCTTGTACACACCCAGCACTGTCAAAGCATAAAACATACTACAGTGAATACGGGCAAGAACTTTTTTAAGTAATAGAATCTCATACAGTAGCATTTACATTTTGCACTTACAGCAGCAACTTGTCTGAAAGCCAAATGACCATCAGCTAATGGATAAAAAAACCTGAGGCTCTTTCCCAGAAGATGTGTGCCTTTAAATGGAATTGTGGAATCGTTGCCGCTGTTCAGTAGTTCATTTACTGGGGCCAAAAATTCTAGGTGCCAGAGCAGGTACAAGGTAGTCAGCCAAACAAAGCAACATGACAAAGCAAGAAACACCTGAAAGAACAGATGGGTCCAAGTAGTATATCATCAGAAAAATGGAGGAAACTACAGCTATCATGGCAGGTGGAAACCATGGCTTTTCCCAGTGAAGGATTTTGTCTGTCACCAGAAACACTTCACCCCATTCCTGCAGCAGCTCTTCCAAGTCAGCTGTTTCTGCAGCCAGCTGGTTGGTGCTCCTGTTGTCACCATCTGCCATTTTTGTCACCAAGTGCAAGTATATATTTTTAAATTATTGCTGTATAGGGGCCACTGCTATTCCCAGTGGGAACAGGCCATGCCATTTACTGTGCAACAAGACAAAAAATGAAGGAGGCGCCTCTACAGAGTTTTCCAACATACTAGATTGAGTTGTAACCTAACTGTATGGGGAATGTGGATTTCACCACTGCCACATCTCTGAGGTCTTAAAAATGAAAATCTCCCTCTAAAGTTAAGAACTTATGACTTATTTAAGTATTAGAGTGGACTTACATGCAATTCTTACCTTTTCTTCATAAAATGCTTCTTTTACTAATGAACAATTACATTTTTTTACATTTGGTATCTATCATGAAGACAGAGGGTCTTGTGAAAGGAAGTTTATACCAGTGCAGAAGTTCAGACTCGATCCACTAGATGGGAAACAGTGTTGTGCATCCCCTTTTATGCCTTCTTAGTTGTATGAATTAATCTTATGAGAAAATTACATGAAAATAAAACTATATGAAGATATTCAATCACAGAATTCATATGTGATGATTGTTCAGAGTCTTCCTGCTTCAGCTATAAACTCTGCTAAAAAGAATGTATGCATTATTACATTTCTATACCACCCATAGCTAAAGCTCTCTGGGTGGTTCACAAGAATCATAGAATTGTACAGTTGGAAAGGCCATTGGGTCCAACCTGCTGCTCAGTGCAAGACCCAAGTCTCCCATCCAAATTCTAACCAAACTGGATCCTACTTAGCTTCCATGATTAGGCAGAATCAGACACTTCGGGCAACTGGCAGCTGTAAACTTGGGATGGGGACTCTAATTTCTGACCCTTATAACCCCCTCAGAACCAGTTTCTTTTGAAGTTATAAATGCAATTTTGGAAGCACAGGGGGGGGAAGGTGTCATTTGCCATTCAGCAGGAAGGAAGGGGAGAGAGAAGTGGCCAGGATAGGAGAAATCAAAAGGTCTTCCTGCTACTAACCCAAGCTCCAGCAACATAACTTCTCTAGATAAACTCAAAAGCCCATCTAGAAGAAAAGTTTGTTAAAAAAAATGAAGAAAAGGTAAAATTCCTTTCCTTTACTTCTCTTGCCCTGCTATCAGCAGCATAGCCTCGGGGCATTTAATACTTGGAACTGTTCAAGCTTGGAGGCTTCTTTCTAAAAAGAAAAAAGGCCCCTTTCTTCTCTCTGTGGGCTGCCATGCAATCCTGCAAAAGTTCTTTACAACCAATAAGTTCTATTAAAATCAATTAGAAGGAAGTGCTTATTTGTAGATTTGAAACCCATTTGATTTCATGGGGATGTAGAACATTGACTGCTTTGGCTTTTGTAAGGTCTCTAGAGGGGAAGAGGTTCATGGAGAACTTTCTAGCAATATCAATATATGAGCACCTCTGCTGGATCTGACAAAAAGTCCGTCTAGTCTAGCATGCTATGCCCACATTACCCAACCAGTGCTTGCTGCCTTTGAAGATGGAGGTGCTCTTTGCCCATCATGACTAGTACCATTGATAGAACTATTCTCCTTTAATCTAATTTTAATCTTCTGTTGTTGCACTCCAGCAGCTACTGTTTAGGTTCATGTTGTTGTTACATGCCATCAAGTCATGTCTGAGAGTCCTGCTTCCAAGAGTGAGTCAAGCTGGAACTTGTCCCGGAAACAGAAATGACAAAACCAAAACTGTCATATCAAGAGAAGGCAAGGCTCATTGGAGAAGACAATCATGCTAGGGAAAGTTAAAGGCACGAGAAGAAGAGGAAGGCCAACTATGAGATGAAGCAGTTCCATGAAGGAAGGCACAGCCTTGAGTTCACAAGAGCTGAGCACAGCTGTCAAGGATAGCACATTTTGGAGGGCTTTCATTCATAGGGTTGTTATAAGTTGGAGATCACTTGATGGCACATAAGAACAAGACACTGCTTTGCTTCTGGCGGCAAGCTAGAATGAACGGGTATTTCAGCCCTTCCTTTGACCCTCCACATGCTTCAAATGCAGCCCCCAACAGTTTCTCCGAAATCAGAGAAGGATGACAACTGTTTCTTGCCCTTGCTTCAAAGCACTGTGCTTTGAACATGGCTATACTCACCAACAGCACAATGCCATTTCCCCCTTCTTTCCTGCCTGTCTCTTTGAAATGGGAATGCTGAAAGGGAGGCCTGAGGCTCCCTGAATGCATTGCTAGCTCCAAACAGAGAAATTCTTCAGATACACCTTTACCAGAGGCCACACTTGAAGCTAAGGACAAATGCTTGCACAAAGCAGGGCACAGATGAAATGAAACGCATATAAAATATATTGGGATGTACCAGCCAGTGCAGTGCTTCAGACACAGCATAAGGTAATTTTAAATAAACCCGACTGGTTTGCAGCTAATGCCCAGCAGCTGTGCCAGATGACTTTGGCCTGGGTAGAAGCACAACATACAACATTATGGCAGTGGAGTCACTGCCAGAGCCAACACTACAGATTAGTCACAAGGATATTTACCTGCCAGAGTTTAGGCTTCTGTATTTTGTTTGCACCATTTGCTAATGCACAGCTGTACTTAGTCATGCTGGATTAAACTTCAGCAATATCACGAGCTAAAGAGGCAGATGGGCCTGTGACAAAATTTAGAACACAACAGATTGGTTCCCCCACTTCAGATAAAGATGTTCTTCAATATGTATTAGTGGTATGTGTTTTATATATCGAACTTGGTGCAGTGGTTAGAGTGTTGGAGTGGGGACTTGGGCAATAATGCTTCTAGACCCCACTCAGCCATGAAGATCACTTTGGGTCAGTCACTGACTTGCAACCTAGCCCTCCTCACAGGGTTGTTATGGGGGTAAAATGGAGTGGAAGAGGACTATGAAAGCCACCCCTGGGTTCCTTGCAACAGGAACGACATGTGAGGTATAGATGCCATGCGATAATACTACTTCTACTAACTTGATTTATCCATGACTTGGATAGTCCCACTATTTTGTCAATAAACACCAGTGATAAAGAGAACCAGTGTTGGCTTAGCTGTAGTGGTTAAAGCATTGGACTAAGACTTGGGAAATCTGGTCATGAATCTCACAGATGGACCTTGGCCTATGGTCTAGCCTATCTTGCAGGAGTGGCATGATGGTAAATGGAGAGAGGAAGAACTGTGTATGCCGCCTTGATGTTTTTGCATGTTAGCCGAGTATAAATGGAATAAACTCTTATTTACATCTATTTGAGCATCTACACTCCAGCTACACTATTTGAGCTCACAACTATTATTAATTCATTGAGTTTTAATACTGCCCAATAGTCTATGCTTTCTGGGCAATTCACAACAATTTAAAAACTATTTAAAGCATAAAATACAGTACAAGCATTTAAATAGTTAAGATTACAGTGTAAAATAAAAATGAGCTCTAGAGTGAAATCTAGCTGCAGTACAGAGATTTAAAATACAATACAGGATTTAAAACCGACTGAAGCTAAATTCCTGGGAGAGTGCCTGGATCTGGGCTGGTACATATGGGAGGAGATGCTCCTTCAGGTAACCTGCCCCCAAGCTAGTCAGGGCTTTGAATGTCAACACCAGCATGTTGAATTGGGCCCAGATATGGACTGGCAGCCACTGTGGATGGTAAAGTACTGGTCTACTATGATCATGTTGGCTACTCCCCATCAGCAAGCCCATTGTCCTGTTTTTGGACCAGCTGGGATTTTAAGACCATTCTCAAAGGCAACCTTGTGCATAATACATTGCAGTAATCTTACCAAGAGGTTACCAGTACAGGAATAACTCTAGCTAGCCCATCCCTATCCAAATAAGGTTGTAGGTGGTATATCAGCCTAATAATCAGTCTTTATCTGCATCAGCCATAGGCCTTAGCATATACAACACAAATGTACAGAAATAAGAACAAATACAATGTACTAGCCTAAAATTACCTTACGACATTCCATGATGTATATTAAATGCCAGTACCAAGTTATTGGATAGTTCATTATACATAGCCTCTCAGAACCTATAGAAATTAGAGTTTCAAAACAAAAGTAGATCTTATTTTAATAGCGCTGGCTAGGAATCTTGCAATTTTCATGTGACCTGTTGGATTTGATCTATTAAAAGAAGAGACACATACATAGAAACAGTTGTCCTGGAATGTAGAGTAGGGGAGTAATTTTGCTGAGTTGTCCGCTGCTACCCTTTCTTGCTCAGTCACTGGTAGTTCAGATCCCATCAGTGTATACTTGAAGTTGGGAATTAATTTTTTGTCCCAACATGCATTATTCTGCACTTCCTTATGCTGAAATGTGTTTGCCATTTTGATGGCCAATCTCCCAGCTAGGAGAGATCCCTTTGAAGCTCCTCATAATACTTTTTGGTTTCAACCATGCTGAAAAGTTTAGTGTTATCAGCAAAGTTGGCCACTACTTACTTGCAATTCCAGATTATTGATGAATAGGTTGAAAAGTACCGATCCTAATACAGCATCCTGGGGGAATCCACTTGTGACATCTCTCTATTGGAAGAAATGGCCATTTATTCCCACCTTTTGTCTTCTGTTCTTTAACCAGTTAGCGATCAATAAGAGGATCTCCTTTTTTATTCCTTAATTGCTTAGTTTGCTCAAGAGCCTTTGCTGAGGGACTTTGTCAAAAGCCTTTTAGAAGACCAAGTAAACGGTGTCTACTGGATTGTCCCTGTCTATGTGCTTCTTGACACTCTCAAAGAACTCAAAGGGTTAGTGAGACAAGACTTTCTCTTGTGGAAGCCATGCAGATTTTTTTTTAGCAGGGCTTGTTCCTCTATGTGTTTACTGACTCTATCTTCTTACGAGCTTCTGAGCAGTTCACAAGAACTGATGTTAAGTTAACTGGCCTGTAATTTCCCAGGTTTCTCCTGGATTCCTTTTTAAACATCGGTGTTAGATTGGCCATTCTCCAATCCTTTGGTACAAGGGCTAATTTTAGTGCCATGTTAAATATTTTAGTACAAAGGTCAGTGATTTCTTGCTTGAGTTCTTTGATAACTCTATGATGGATACCATCTGGACTGGGTGACTTGCTGACTTTCAGTTTGTCAATAAGGTTGAGAGTTTCATCTTTTGTCACTATTGTCTGCACTAATTCTTCAGACTCCCTTCCAGGATATATAAGCTCAGGGACAGGTATATGCTCTTCTGGAAATAGGATTTAGGTGGTCCTTGCTAGTGCTTCCTTTCCAAAATGAAAGGTCCATTTGAAATGTGTCTGAGATCCAGAGATGACTCACATGTTGGTGAACAAAGTCTGCTTGCTACTGGAAAACCAGTCAGCCTAGGTGACCTCTTTTACAGAGAACCATCCTCTTTTGCGAGGGCTTCCCTATCCAGTTCCAGTTTTTAAAAAAGCCATTCAGAGGTAGGTGCCATACCAAAAGGTTGCATCCACCATGGCGGCTGGCTCCCAGCCTCCAACCAGCCTGTTTAGCAGCAAGAAAACCACAAGTACCTTACCATGCTTAGGAGTGCACCAGTGCCACAGCTGGCCATAAGAGGGAGCTGTTAGCCTGCTGTCTGCGGCAGTGGTGTGTGGCCGGCAGCATTGCCAGCCTGAAGGAGGTACGCCATAGTCAGGTGACGCAAGCTCCTCGGTAGCTCAGCTGGGGCTGGAACTTGGGGCCAAAGTCCAGGGGTCACCCAGAGAGCAGCAGATGATCAGGGCAGTGGAAGGAAGCTCCATTTTAGTGCTGTAGTCCTATTAGAGTAGGTTTTATTAAAATCAGAGTTGGCAAACACTTTAACATGCGATGGGGTGCAGAACTGCAGGTCCAGAAGACCACACCCTTTCCCCCAATCACCGATCCTTTGGTTATTTTGTCCCATCCTTCCTGGTTCTATAAGGTTGAAAGACCTCTTCCAGGGCAGAGCTAGTGGCTGCATGAGCTTTACATTCAAATATGCTGCGGGGGGGGGGGGGTGTTTTTGTTTGGTGCTACTGGCGTTTGTATTTTTGGCCTTTCACCTTCACTTTCAGCCCCACTGCCACTGGAATGCAGCCCCTTGGACATCTCTGCCATGGAGGTGGACCCTCATGTCTACACCCCTTCTATAAAAAATGTAGAAGTCATTATAAATGTTGTGGTTGAACATTGTAGGCGCAGGTGAGGAACGCTAGCTGTGTGCCCCCTGAAAGACAGTGTTGGAGATTACCCAGGGGCACCCCCACTTCTAGCAGTTTGGCATAATAGTATTTGGCATAATTGGGAACAGTTTGGCATAATAGTCAAGGAGATGGCTTGTGAAAGCCCACAAGTGGTGCATGACACAATAATGTTCTCCCACTGTTGCTGCCTAGTGCCTGGTACTCGGGGGTCTGGTGCCTCAGAACCTGGAGGGGGTGGCATGTAGCCACTGGGACAAGTAGCTGCTGATGGATCAGTCCTCAGTAAGCTTGTCTAACCCCTTTGCAGTCCATCCAAAGTAGAGCCTATCACTACACATGGCAGGAAATTCCACAAAAGAATTGTGCCGGGTGGAAGCTGACCATTTGACCCTCTTCAAACTGAAGGAGGTTATAATCCTGTTACCACCATGCGTTTTCTGAATTGCAATGTTTTGCAGTGCTGTCGGTGTTCAAATCAAATGGAAGTGACTAGATGCAAAGATCTGTGATACCCTTGGCTAGTTGAGGAGAAGGGAGAATTTTGGTGCTCACAGAACAGGGCTACAAAGAGAAGAAAAGCTACACCTGCTGACATTCTCTCCCAGCCACCTTATATTTCTTTTGCACCTGGTCACCTGAGGTCAGCATGCCTCAGATCTTTACTGGCCCATGCAGCAAGGCCAAGTGTAGGCTAGAAGCCATGCCTGGCAATTACATGCCTGGTTACTCTTTTTCTTATGGTCACCTGACTTCCCTGGTATGCATGGACAAGTTCTCTAAAATGATCACACAGCAGAGGCTCAGTGACCTTGGCAACTTGACTAGCCTCGAGCTGCAGCCCCAAACTTGTGATATTCCCCTGCAGGGATTATATAAGGCACCTGACAATACCCACCCACAGGCACCTTGAGAGAGCTCCTTCCCTAGCAACATTTATACAGCTGCAGAACCTTTCCTCGGAGCAAAGGAGGGTTCTATTTTGGGAATCGTGTTTTTGTTTGACCTATATATAAAGTGCATACAATGTGCAGTCACAAGGAAGGTGCTGAGTGAGTACCCACAGGAAATGAAATCCTGAGTTTTGTTTTGGTAGGGCTCAACACTGCACTGCAGAATTTCAAATGCCGGCTAGCCAAATAGGACAGTATTGCATTTCTCCTCCTCTGCACAGTCAGCTGTGGTAAGGACTGGTTTTTATATGTGAATGATGATGGCAGAGCTCTGCTTCCTACCTTACAGAGAAACTAGGCTTGGTTACTGTCTTGCTTAGAACTATGCAATTTGCCCCTGCATGTATCCTCATTTATTCTAGTAGTCAAAAAATTGGGGCAAAGCAGTACAAAATATTGGCATGTTTTAGTGTAAAGCTCTTACTGCAACAAATACAGCCTTATGAGAGACATTTCAACCTTTTAGAATGTATAAATAACTGCATAAAACCCAGGAAACCACCAGGTTAATCAGCAACTTGGGGGAAAGGGTTTAGGACCAAGGGAAGGGTCTTCTTGGACCCCCAGCAGAAGTCGGTTTCTTAGAGAAGCAAACAAGAAAGCTGCTCCACAGGAAGCTCCAGTTGGTGCTGAACCTGAAGGAGTTTGAGTGCATGGAGGCCATCTGGTTTCACCTCTTCGCCAACTGAGGCATTGTCTCTTAAAGGCTTGTTTCAGCAGCCTCAAGCTGCAACTGCATGACAACAGTTTGGACCCTCAAGCACCTTCATGGTCAGAACCACAGTAGAGTTGACCTCTGGGAATTTTCTGGGAATTGGGTCCTGGAGATGTGGAAGCCTGAGGACACCTTTCTGTGACTGAACCCTCTTCCTGAAATAACTGTGGAGTCATCTTCAAAGAACAACGGATCAAGATCCCCGGAGGATTCAGGGTGCAGGTCTGTGATGTCATTATGCTGTGAGACGAGGTGTACTTTGTTCATTCCTGCTGCAATCTGGCCACTAATTTCCTGCCAGGTGATAAAGACAGAGTCACAATTTTGGTAACAGACTGAACATGAATCAGCAGTGTTGTGCTGTGGCACATGATGCCAGGGGCTGTTTAAGTTGTGTGCTTTCCAAGATTTGTGAAGAAACACCAGCAGTCTGCTCAGAACCAGGAAGACTTCCCTTGGAGTTCTGTCCTCAGTTCCATTCCTGTGTTCAGTGTTCCAGAATTATGCTGATGAATAACAAGAGATTCAAGAGGCACATGAAGAGGATTATAAAATTTCTGGAAAGCAAATCTGCTGAGAAAAAGGAATGGAAGAAAAACCCACCCTAAAGGAACCTGGTATGTTTAGCCTTTTTAAAGATACATGTAGGTGTTCTGATGCTATGCAGAAAATTTAATGTTGAGTGTTTGGAGATGAGGGGCCGAACAATCCAGAATCACACTGGGCCAACCGTGCTGGTGCACATGGACGTCCCTGCCTTCTCCTCCACATGGCAGCCCCTCAAACCCTCTGAAAATACTACAGAGCAAATCAGGAGACCCTGCTGAATGGAATGGTCTGGGGTGAGGGGATCCCCAAAAATGAAACAGGGGGACCTTTTGTGAGTGGACCTTGGGTTTTATCATGCAATGCCTTGTCTTATTCATGGAATGTAATTGGGGCACCCAACAGGGGCATAGTGGATCCAGAGCTAACAAGGACACAAAACTGGTACTTTTGAATTAGCATTGATACTTATGTCATCTGCCCCCCCACCCCAAATCTCCTGCTCTCTCTAAGCTTAGAGGGATTTTTCCCCCAATGCCAGTATATTGTTCTCTGTTATAAAACAAGGTATTTATGCAGTGGCTTTGTCTTGAATGGGCAACCTAAACCCATTTAACATTATACAGAATCTGTTTTTGCTGGAGATGAAAAGTGCTAGAACTGGTTCGTTGATATCAGTCAAAACACAGATGCTTGAACTTTTGATCTCTGGAGAGGCATGTTTTGATTAGACTGTCATAAGGATGCCTACACTTCAAAATGTCCAGGCAATATTTTCCATTTGTAACCATCCTATGTTACTATATGGCCTCTACTAGTACTAGCAGTAACCTATTGACTAGGAAAAGACAGAAGGCAGAACAGGTGAGTTCACACATCGCACTAATCCAAGTCACCCCAGGTTGGTTGTTCACCTACTGACCTGTCAGACAATTGGGTGTTTCGCAGCTCTCCATGGCTTGCTTCTCTCCCCACCCCACCTCTTCACCCTCAGTTCTCCCACCAGCTCCTGGCACGTATCCCAGATGCCTTTGTGGCAGGAATGTTAATTTCCACAATGCTCGTGTCAACACCCTTTCTATAATGCCACTGAACTGCCCCAGCATCAAACCACCAAACAAAATTCATTTTCTGAGGCCCTATGAACATGCTAACACATTCACATACTTAAAAAAACCACACACCTTCCATTCCCTATTTAGCAATTCCACCCATCTGGAAAGCCGCTGCTCCTGCAGTTGCCAACTTCTAACTCTCTCCTTCCCCTTCAGGTTTGTTGCTTCCTTGCAATAGTCCCCGTTGTTAGCTGTCAAATGTAATATGAGTTACAGAACAAGGAGGGAGGAGGATTGATAAAGATAAGCAAATTTCAAAGCAAAGCAGGGACTGAGGAGTATTAGTGAAGAAATTTATGTATTTATTGCATTTTTAACCCACCCCGTAGCCCATTGGGCTTTGTGGCTGGTGTACAATAGAAAACAGAATAAATAACATTAATAACCAATAAAAACAGTGAAAAACAGAATACATGGGACTCAGCAACTCAACAAGACTATAACAGGAATAATATAATTTATAACACAGTAGCAGCTTGAAAACCAGGGCTTTTTTGTCATAGAATGCACCGGAACGGTGTTCTGGCACCTTTTTTTGAATCGCCCTGTTGGGTGTAGCAGATTGGTGCAAAAACCATTAACATAGTGCCTGCGGGCTGCTTGTGATTGTGATTGCTGATTGTGAGGGCACTGCTCCCTTGGGCGCTGAGTGCTTACTGCCGGGGGTGACCATTGTGTAAAAGTGTGACCCCAAGATGTAAGTTCCGGCACCTTTATTTTTTACAAAAAAAGCACTGTTGAAAACATCAATAAAAACACAAAAAAACATCAATTAAAAAGCCTGACAGTTAATCATTAAAATACCTGGCAAATAAAAAAATTTTAACCTGGCACTGGAAGGAGATCAAGGATGGCGTCATGCGAAGCTCCTCGGGGAGCATGTTTCGAGACATGCAAATTCAGTGCAGAAAAATGAGAGGGATCAGTAAATGCAGATTTAATGGCAGAGCATTAAAGTGTGGGGGTAAATAACATCAGCTTCACAGTTGTGGATTTTCAAATGCTCACCCTTGCATAGGACCACTGATAGTGGATGAAGAAGGGTGCTGGTAGCACTTGTGGGATTGCAAGGACTGGCAGGGGTTCTTGTTTACTCGCTTTCCCGAGAACCCTGAAGGAAGTTGCCCTGCCGTGTTCAGTCATTGCAACAGGCCACCTTGAACACAAGGCGCCGTGACTAAAATAGCAGCAAGACATTGGCCACCGGGGTTGCTTGGTCATGAAAAACAGGTCTCCCTGTGCAAATGGCATCAGGTTTGGACATCGCACCTCCCCACTGTGGGTTATGTCATGTGAGCCAGGTTAATGGCCATTTTTTAAAAAGCCTTCCCCCCACCCAAAAAGGGGAGGCTCTTTTAGAACACACACAAAAACAGGCAGGGAGGGGGCTTGGCAAATCTCCCCTGGAAATGCATTTCAGACTCATGAAACTGGGAAGGAAACTAAATCCTGTCCCCTTGGTTTCAACAGATTAAACTGAGCTGGCACTTTCTAGCTTTCTACATTTTTATTTGTTTTGGATTAGTGTTTAAAGGGATATTTAAAGGCCTTTGTTTTCATACACCACAAGTAGTTTTGACAATCCATTCGGGCAGATAATCTGAATGAACATTGTGCAAACAAATGGAGCTATAGGACACATCATGGTTTAAATCTGGTTGGTTATGTAAATGGCCACAATGGCGTATTTACTGTTCCCAGAGATAAGAAAGAAGCTGTAATATAACACAGAAAGTAACAAAGCTCTGTTGGTACGTACTGACCTTCATGATATATAAATTCTTTGAGCTGTGGAGGAACTTTATTTTATGTTAGTTAGCTGGTGTTACCAAAACCAAACTACTGTGGGTTTTTTTGGCATGTGAGGCCAAAACCTTGTGAGGAAAGATTGAAAGAACTGGGCATGTTTAGCCTGGAGAAGAGAACACTGAGGGGAGAAAGGACAGCACTCCACAAGTCTTTGGAAGGGTGTTGCAAAGAGGAAGGACAGGATCTCTTCTCAAACATCCCAGAGGCCTGTTAGAGCAGTGCAACAATGGGACTAAAGACCTAGGGAGGTGGTGGGCTCTCCCACATGAGAGGCATTTGAGATGCAACTGGACAGCCACCTGAGAGGGATGGTTTAACCTGGAGTCCTGCACTGAGCAGGGTGTTGGACCCAGTGGCCTTCCAACTCTACTATTCTTATGACTCTATGATACACAGAAGTTAATAAGGTTAGTTATAGTATGATGAAAGAACAAATGACAGAAAACTGACAGAATGAAGTGAATTTGAGTGTTTAATTAGAAAGATCCACTAGGAAGGGAACTCCCATTTTTAATACCTGTGGCTAGTTGCCACAACAGAATGGTATTATCTTCAGCCAGCCTCAAAGCTTGAGAGTCCTAAAGTCTTTGCTGCCACCGAAAGCTAGAATGTTCTCTTTGTTCTAAAAGCTGTCTTGGAGTATACCAAGCAACTGAGAACAGGTGTTTGGATATATCTTACCAGTTTTAAAGCAGCTGCATTGTATCAATTTCCAGACATAATTCTAAATCAAGTGTTCTAAGCACCTAACCACTAAACCAGGGGTGTTGAATCAATTTCAGCTTGAGGGACAAATTTAATTTCAGAAAAGTTCCCAAAGGCCACATTTCAATAGCGAGTGGGGTTAAAGGGAAAGGGGTGGAATCAAAGACAAAGGAGCAGGGCCAAAATGCACACCCCCACACAGATTAGATTAAAGCTTTTGTAGATGCTAAGTAAGCTTTGGGGAGCTGGTATGGTAGTTAGTATGTTAGACTTGGGACCTGGGAAACGCAGGTTCTAGTCCACACTCAGCCATGAAGCCCAACGGGTGACTTTGGACCAGGCACGCACTCTCAGCCTAACCTACCTCACAGGGTTGCTTTTGTGAGGATGATATGGAAGAGAACTATGTAGACCACCTTGGGTTCCTTGCAAGAAGATACAAATGCAGAGTAAAAATCCTCTTCCCCCTCCTTTTGGAATAAGAACAAAACTGCAAACTCCAGGAAACCACAAAACTGCCAAACTGTAGGCAGTCAGAGGACGTAAAGCAGAAACAAGGAAGGGGCTTCACTTGAAAGGCCTGGTGATTCAACACTTCTGCATTAAAGCTTCAGACTAGTGTAGCCTAGTCCCAGATGAACCCAAAAGCCTCTTCTGAAAACCTACTTGTTCTCCTGCCTTCACTCATTAAGCCAATGGGACATTTCAGTTGTGTCATCCCATGTTTGGAATGTTGTCTCCTCATATGATTTGTTGTTCTTAAGTGCCATCAAATCCTCTTGGACTTAGGGAAACCTGTGAATTAATGCTTTCCAAAATGGCCAATCCTTGACAGCCCTGCCCAGCTTTTGTGAACTCCAGGCTGTGGAATCAATCCATCTTGTATTTGGTTTTCCTTTTGTTCTTCTGCCTTCAATTTTCCCTAGCATTATTGTCTAATCCAGTCAATTTTGCCTTGTCATGATATGCCTGTTCAGTTTTGTCATTTTGGCTTCCAGGATGAATTCTGCCTAGATTCTCTCTAGGACCCTCTTGTCTGTCTTTCTGTCAGTCCAGGGCTTTCTCAAAGCTCTCCTCCAGCACCATGTTTCAATGCATCAATTTTTTTCTTGTCAGCTTTCTTCACTGTCCTACTTTCATACCCATGTACCTTTTGGCTCTGGCCTCTTGGCAGAGCAGCAGAGGCACAGGCTGGGAGAGAGGGCTGTGTGGCCAGGGGACTGGCGAAGGCAAGGCAGGAAATGGGCAGGGGAGCCGAGGGCCAGGAGCAGCAGAGAGGGAGGGGGCGGGGCCAGAGAGGCTAGAGGGGCCAGGAGGGAGCCGAGGGCCAGGAGCAGCAGAGAGGGAGGGAGCGGGGCCAGAGAGGCTAGAGGGGCCAGGAGGGAGCCGAGGGTCAGGAGCAGCAGAGAGGGAGGGGGCGGGGCCAGAGAGGCTAGAGGGGCCAGGAGGGAGCCGAGGGTCAGGAGCAGCAGAGAGGGAGGGGGCGGGGCTAGAGGGGCCAGGAGGGAGCCGAGGGCCAGGAGCAGCAGAGAGGGAGGGGGCGGGGCCAGAGAGGCCAGAGGGGCCAGGAGGGAGCAGAGGGCCAGGAGCAGCGGAGAGGGAGGGGGCGGGGCTAGAGGGGCCAGGAGGGAGCAGATGGGCGGGGCCACTGGCCTGAGGGGCTGATAAGGCCAAGCTCAGCCGTTGGTGTCGTCCCTTGTCTGCGTCCCTTAGCTGTGGCCCGGGCTGCCCGGAGACTCCCTTCCCTGAGACACAGAGGTTTGATTATTTGTTTGTGCTGTGCTGTGCTTTGTTTTTCTTCCAATTCCAATTTAAGTTTACTTTATCCTTGTGTGTGTGTGCGAGTGGGTTTTTGCCTGGGAGAACTGGGCGAGTGAGAGGAACTGCAGGACTGACAAGGCAGGGGACCAAGGCAAGGTCTTGGAAGGGATACCGATGGCAGAGCAGGAGATGGCCTTGGCGGGAGTCATGGGTGTTGCTGCCGCTGCGAGAGCTGCAACATGTTCGCCCTTCTCCCCCAGGAGAGGCAGGGATACACTGGCCCTCGGAGCAAGACGGTGACCCTGCCAGAAGAGGAGGTGAGGTGCCTGAGAGCCGAGAGAGCTCTCCAGGCTCCCCCGGAGCAGCCCCCCTCTGGACAGAGGGCTGAGGGAGAGGCCACGGGAGGAGCAGCCGCGGAGACATGGAGGCATGTCACCCGCAGGAGGGGGAGGCCAGCACGGCCTCCTCCTCCTCCTGGCACCAATCTGGAGCTGGGAAACAGGTTCTCTCTGCTTGGGGAGGCTGGGGCTGATGAGGCCTCAGGGGTCCAGCAGGACCCCCAGCCTGGGACGTCAGGCAGCAAGGGGGCCGCTGCAGGAGAGGCGAGGGCCAGGGCACGGCCACCCACCAGCACCGGGAAGGTACGGCAGCGGGTGATTGTCGTTGGGGACGCTCTGCTGAGGGGCACTGAGGCGGTGTGTGCCGCCCCAGCCTGGAGACAAGGGAGGTTTGCTGCCTGCCAGGCGCACGCATCCGGCATGTGAAGGACAGAGTGGAGCGTCTTGTTCGCTCCGGGGGTCACCAGCCGCTCCTGGTGATCCATGTGGGCACAAACAATGTGGCCAGGCAGGGTGTGGTCGGGATCACCAGGGACTTTGAGGCCTTGGGGAAGAAACTCAGGGAGCTGAAGGCCCAAGTGGCCTTCTCGTCAATCTTACCTGTCCGGGGATTTGGGCCAGAAAGGGAAAGGAGGGCCTCCGAGGTGAACGACTGGCTTAGGGAGTGGTGCCAGAAGAAACGCTTCGGGTTCCTCGACCACGGCACTCGTTTTCTTGCCAATGGACTTCTGGCAAGGGACGGGTTACTCCTCACGAGGATGGGGAAAAGGTCCTTTGGAGATGCTCTAGCGAGCTTCGTCCAGAAGACTTTAAACTGAGCTGGGGGGGGTTTCAGGCCCCCCACTAACGTGTCTGCACTGGACAAGTGTGGGGGGAGGATCAGGGCTCTGGGACCAGGGTTTTAGAGATACTGCAGGGACTGACAGGACTCCTACAGAGAGGGGCCAGGTACCAGGGAGGATGGGAGGAAGGAGGAGGCTGGGAACTCCAAGGAAAGGAAGCAGTGGGAAGGAGTTGAGGTGCATGTACACCAATGCTAGGAGCATGGGTAATAAGCAGGAAGAGCTTGAAGCTCTCCTGGGAATAGGAGGATATGATCTGGTGGGAATCGCAGAAACTTGGTGGGATGAAAGGCAAGTCTGGAATGTGAACATAGAAGGGTATCACCTTTTTAGAAAGGACAGGAAGGGAAAGAGAGGCGGGGGTGTGGCTTTATATGTCAGGGAAGGGATAGGATGCAGTGAGATAGAGTGCAGCACAGATGGGGATTTGGTAGAGGCAGTCTGGGTGAAACTTAGGGATTTTAAACGACAGGGAAAGAGACCTGACAGTGGGGGTATGTTATCGCCCTCCAGGTCAACTTGAGACCCTGGATGATGTCCTGACAGGCCAGATTCTAGGGATATCTCGGGGGAGAGACACAGTAATCATGGGAGATTTCAATCTCCGGGATATTACTTGGGAGACTCACTCGGTGGTGACAGCCAGGTCACGTCGCTTCCTAGAAGCTCTAGAGGGTGGGTTTTTCACACAGAGGGTCCGAGAGGCGATGAGGGGGGAAACATCCTTGACTTGGTGTTGACCAATAGGGAGGAGCTGATAGATGCAGTACAGATTAGGGGAGCTCTGGATGCAAGTGACCACTCCATCCTTTGCTTTGAGATCAGGGGACTGGGGCCATGCAGCAGGGCGAGCACTAGAAGCTGGGACTTCAAGAGGGCCAACTTTGGCCAACTGAAGGCCAGGCTGGGGAAAGTCTCCTGGGATAGGTTACTGGAAGGTAAGCGAGTTGAGGAGGGGTGGATGGCACTCAAAAGGGAGGTTTTGGAGGCGCAAGCCTTGACGATACCTCTAGTCAGTAAGGTGGGGAGGCGGAGGAGAGTGCCACCATGGATGCGAAAAGAGGTGGTTAGAGGGATTAGACGAAAGAGGAGCCTCCATAGGAAATGGGTACTGGGGGAAATAGACAAAAGGGTATACCGGGAGGAGGAGGCCCGTTGCAGAAGGATGCTTCGCAAGGCTAAGGCTGATTATGAGCTGAGACTTGCCAAGAATATCAAGAGCAACAAAAATATGTAGCATGTAAATAGGAAAAGGAAAGGGAGACAAGTGATGGGACGACTAAATAAGGAGGAAGGAGATCCAGTGACTGATATGAGGGAACAGGCACAGATGCTAAATGACTATCTTGCCTCTGTGTTCTCCAATGCAGGACGGGGGATAGCCACAGAAGAGATTGGATGAGGCTGGGGACTTAGGGGCACAGATTAGAGTCATCCTCCTTGAAGTCGAGGGGCTCCTCAGGGCATTGGACATTACAAAGGCGCCAGGCCCTGATGGGTTACACCCGAGAGTACTTAGAGAGTTGGCAGGGGTTCTCTCACGCCCGCTGGCCTCCATTTTTGAGGCCTCGTGGAGAATGGGTGACGTTCCAGAGGACTGGAGGGTGGCATTAGTGGTCCCAATTTTCAGAAAAGGTAGTAGGAAGGACATGGGGAATTATAGACCGGTTAGCCTTATGTCCATTGTAGGAAAAACAATGGAAAGGCTCATAATAGAGAGAGATCTAGTGATGCTTGATAGGGAAGGGAGGCTGACAGCCACACAACACGGCTTCCGCAAAAACAGGTCCTGCCAGACAAACCTTGTGGAATTCTATGACAAGGTTTCGAGATGGCTAGATGGAGGGGATGCAGTGGATGTGGTATACCTGGATTTCAGCAAGGCCTTTGACAAAGTGCCCCATGATATCCTGGTGGAGAAACTGAGGAGTTTTGGGATACACCAAAGCACTGTCCGGTGGATTAGGGCATGGTTGACTGACCGAAAGCAGAAGGTAACCATTAGCGGGGAATCATCGGGATGGCGGCCAGTGACAAGCGGGGTCCCCCAGGGCTCTGTCCTGGGGCTGATCCTGTTTAATCTTTTCATTGATGACATGGAAGAAGGGGTATACAGCCTGCTGATCAAATTTGCAGACGACACTAAAACTGGAGCAGTGGCCACAACTGAGGAGCAGGTACTCCAGATCCAAAAGGATCTGGACAGACTATGGAAGTGGGCAGGAGACAACAGGATGGCGTTCAATATGGATAAGTGCAAGGTCTTGCACTTGGGGCATAGGAATAGGTGTCATAAGTACAGGTTAGGTGACAAGTGGCTGGAGAGCAGCACTTGTGAAAGGGACCTCGGGGTACTGGTTGACTGCAGGCTAAACATGAGTCAGCAGTGTGATGCGGTGGTCAAGAGGGCGAATGCCACCCTTGGTTGCATAGCCAGAAGTGTGGCTTCAAGATCAAGAGAGGTATTACTACCACTCTACACGACTCTGGTGCGCCCGCAACTGGAGTATTGTGTTCAGTTTTGGGCCCCTCATTACAGAAAGGATATAGCCAGGTTGGAGTCAGTGCAGTGTAGGGCCACAAGGTTGGTGGCCGGTTTGCAGGGGATGCTGTATGAGCAAGACTGAGGGAAGTGGGTCTCTTCAGCCTGGAGGAGACTCAGAGGGGGTATGTTGACGACATACAGGTATGTGAGGGGGTGTCACATGGAGATGGGTAGAGACCTGTTCTCCCCTGCAGAGGAAGGCAGGATGCGCTCCAGTGGAGCAAAGCTCAGGGAACCCAGGTTCCATTTGGATGCCAGGAGGCACTTCCTGACAGTCAGGACCCCGAGGGTGTGGAATGCGCTTCCACAAGAGGTCATTGAGGCCCCATCAGTGCGGGTGTTCAAGGATAGGCTGGACGCCCATATGGTGGGCATGTCGTGAGCGGAGCCGGCTGGTGCCAGAGGTCAGACTAGATGGCCCAGGAGGCCCCTTCTGACTCACTCTGTTTCTATGTTTCTAATTGGGAATACAACAATATGGATGATTTTGTCCTTGGTCTCTAGAAACTTCCTTACATTTGACTCATAGGATTTGTCACTTTTTATTTGGCAGTCTTTTTAGATGGCACTCTTAAATAAATTTGCAGCAATTTCCTACTCAAACGGTTTTAATTTTAATCTTAACTGAGTATATAATCACAGCCCAATGCTATTTCTATACAAACTTATTTCAGTTTTATACTAGTGGAACAATTATGACATTTCCCAAAGAATTTTAGGAATTCTTGTTTGCTGTGTGCCTTGGGAATTTCATTGGAGAGTCCTGGCACCATCCATCCTTCCAGAACTATATCTCCCAAGGTTCCGCTGGGAAAGGTAATAACTAATAAAGCAACTTATATTTGTGGTAGTAGATATGCTAAGATTGGAATCCAGCTCCATCTATTTCCTTCCTATGTAGTGTGCTGTCAAACCGCCAGTGGGAATCTGTCCACATGTTTCCATGTGATTCCCAGCTGAGAAATATTGCACTAAGTAATCTTGCCACATGAGTGCAATTAGTATTACTGTAATAACAGTCTGCTTCTCAGTGAGGTGAGATTCCATTTAAACCATGGGAAAGCCCTTGAGCCAGACAGGGAGCTATTCCCTCTAATGAGGTAATAAGAACAGCAACCAAGAGCATCCTTATGTCTGATTCATGGACCTGAAGTTACATATAATTCACATGATGCTGCTTTACCAACATACACCTGTACTCCGTAGAATATTTTTGAGAGTTCGGATCTCAGGATACAAGAAGAGCTACAGATCTATTAAAATCGATCAGTTTGCTTTATTGTATTTCTGTACTACTTTTCTGAAAATAACCATGCCAGCTAAGAAAACCTTTGGAAAATAAAATCCATAATTGAATAAAACTGTAGTACACCATTTAAAAGAACCTTAAACTATAACATAATTTTGAAAGCCTAGTTTAAAAAATGTGTCTTGCACCTTCCTGAACAGGGAGAGAGTGGCGACCAGGCAGAATTCCAAAGGGAACGTATTCCAGAGTTTGGCAGTGATGCAAGAGAACTCCCTTTCTGGTGTGCCCAACAACCAGCCTCTGCAAGTAGTTTGGGTCTTCAAATGGGCCTCTCTTGTTGATCTTAAGTTCATAGTGAAATAGGCAATCCTGCAGGTGGTTAGGTCCTAAGCCATTTAGAGAACAAACTCCTGATCCATGGCTGAGTGTTCTAAGCACCATAGGATGGCTCACACTGACCTGTCCAAGCTCAGAGACAGTGTTCAACCTCAGAAGTGTGAGATAGATATCCAGCCTGCTCCCTCCTTCCCTAGCAGGTGACATGGAGAAAACCACACTGGCTGCCTCTCTGAGGTTGAAAGGTTGACCTCAGAGAGGGGAAAGGGGGCATTCTGGTGGGTGAGGTGAGAGAAGACTGGAGAGGCCAAGATAGGATTTACCCAGAGCCTTCTCCAGCTTTCTTCCCTCCCCTGCTGAACCCCACCCTCTTTAAACAGGCCAAAACCCCTGACATTTCTGGGCATGTTTCAAGGGTAGCCCCATGTACAGCATATTGCAATAGTCTATATCAGGGGTCCTCAAGCTTTTTCAACAGGGGGCCAGTTGAAATGCAATGGAGGTGGGGGCACTCGGGGGGGAGATGGGTGCGATCGTGGGCATGCTGGGGGGGAGACTGGCACAATTGCGGGCGCGGCGAGACAGCAAGATAGCCGTGCGTGGCAAGGTGGCAACTTGCTTGCTCGGAGATCATTTTCTCTGAGCGAGTCCAAAACCTCCGAGGCAGGCTGGATCCAGCCCGAAGGCTGTAGTTTGAGGACCCATGATCTATATGGATGTCACCAAGCCATGGATACCTGTTGCCACAAGAACGTTCAAACGCAGCCTATGACAGGGAAGGGTCTTCCTGTTGAATCCTGTATCACAGCTTCATAGATTACCAGCTCTCGGGGAGCTTGGAGACATGAAGAACAATGAGGAGGGTTGGAGCACCATGAGCAAAATTCACCTACAGGATCCATTTGGAATCTCTCAGATGGTTACGAAGAGCAACAAACAGCCGTCTGTTACTTAGGCTGATGATTCTGTGTGATTCTCTGCTACCAATGTTACTGAGATACAGTTCAGTTTGAATGTCATTGCTGGTACAGAGTTGTTTCCAGGGCTATCAGAATCCACTGCTGCTTGTTGTCATTGTTGCTTGCATCAGTTTCATCTTGTCATCTTCAAGGATCTAGACAGGATGCCTGGCAATACGGGAGCGCAATGTGTAATTTAGATTCTCGTCTTTTGTAGCTAGTAAAAATAGAGGTGGAGATTTTCCCACTTTAAAAAGTCATTAAACAGAGATGGCTAACCAATTTTAACCTGGTATCCAATCTCACCTTTTTAAGGGAGAGCTGTGGAGCATGTGGTGGCTGGACACGTACAGGCATTCCTAGGTGGAAAACTCTAAGGAACATAAGCATACCCACGCGGCATAAACCAAAGGCTTCCCTAGTCAGCAGTCTGGTCACGTAGTGCCCATCCAGCTGCCTGGAGGAAGCGCAGAACTAGAACATGGGTGCAATTCTATCTTCAGTATGGCTTACCAGCCAAATGGGGTGCTGGTGAATGATGCTGTATTGCAGGGGTGTCCAATCCATGGGTTGGGGGCCGCATGCATCCCAGAAGGGCTATGAATGTGGCCCGACACAAAATTGTAAACTAACTTAAAACATGAGTTTTTTTGTGATTTTTTTTGTAATTCAATCGCACAGTTCTCCAGTTTGTACCTCTTGGACAACAATGTCATGTTGCAATGTCACATAAAATAAATGTATCAATGTTCTTGGTATTTGTACACATGCATGGATTCAGTTTTATGGTAGTCTGCAGCTTCCAGTGTGTTACCTTCCAAGCCTAGACAGTCAAATTTATACCATGAGACATTACATGTGCTTATGATGACTTGGTGATGTTATCTTTCAATCTACCATTGTGAATAATTTTATACATTTCAACACATTGGCTAAACACAGTCCTGTGGACAGCAAAAAATATGCAGCCTTGCTTTTTTGATTTGATGCAAGAATTAAAAAACAGATTTCAAGATTTCTGGGAAAATAAGCACTATTTTGGTGTATTTGTGACTCCATTTTCAGTCAACATAAACATGTTACCTGCCGATTTTCAAATAGAATGTATAGAGCTGCAATCTGACATTCAACTTAGAGAAAATTTTGACCATGGACTTTTATAGGTCCTATAGGCCCAGAGACAAATATCCCGTGCTTCACAATCATGCCTTATTCATGTCTTCGCTTTTTGGAAGCACCTACGTTTGTAAGCAACTATTTTCAAGAATGAAGCACACTAAGAGTAAAATTAGAACCAGAATATCTGATGAGCACCTTGAGAATTCACTGAGAATTGCAACTACTTCCATCGAACCAAATTTGATCCATTAGTTTCTCAAATACAATGTCAAATATCCCACTTGTTTTATGTTGTCCTCTTTTACTTTTATAATAAAATAAAAAATGAAGTTTTATTACTTAGATATGTTCATTTTCTCTATTAGTGATCACAAACTTTGGACTTGCTCAATGATTTTAAAAGATAATTAGGATTATGTGAGGACTTTTTTGCTTACCTGTGGTGGCAGATATCATGAAAATTATGCAGACTTTTTGCTTATCAGCTTTTGTTAGTGTTTGTGTATTTAATGTGTGGCCTAAGACATTTTTTTTCTTCCAATGTGGCCCAGAGAAGCCAAAAGGTTGGACACCCCTGCTGTATTGGGTCTGAGCTGTAAAAATCAGGGTCTGAGTCTGCCTCTGAAAATATTTAGCATTGCTTAGCGTAAGTCGAAATGCTGCCCACAAGTTACCTTGCTTCACTCACTAGGTGGGGGTTTTTTTGTAGAAATTTTTTATTAAGATTTTAAACTAAAACTACACATATCAATCATCACACGCATCAGATTTACTGGGTCAGCCTCCAACAACATATCTTTTAGGTGTTGTTTTGCACACATGCTGGGAAAGATGGGCAAAGAACGTACACGCCACTGTCCACTGTTTTGAGAGAACGCACCTTATCAGAAGCTGCTAATGAGCTTGTGCCCTGTTATACGCTTAGTTAATTAGCTAGTGCTATTATGTGTTATGAGAATCTCGACTGACACTGATGGGAAGCCTTAGGTGTTATGGCTTGTGGCTAGTTAATGAGGGCAGGGAACTGCATGGGCTATAGAGTACAATTATAGGAGGCTACATATAAGATGCATTTGGGCTTAGTAATGAAGTAAACAAGTAGTTCTATACCACTTAGTCATGGCTCCTGTAACGGCCAGCCTCTTTCCCACAAGTAATCTATAGAAGCTGGCCATTTCCTTTTAGGGGGGTTTGGACACCAAACATCCTTGAGGGGGCTTCGCTGACTGTCAATTGCATCTGACTGGAGCTGCTTAGAGGTTTGTCTCCGCTGTGCATTGTAAGTGTCTTGCTTGCTAAACCCTTTGCAAAGCTAGCTAGTAATTTGCTTGTTGCAATTTCCTTCTTGTAAGTAAACCTGGATCTTGCATATGCTTTCTCTGGAATCAGAGATCCCTCAGCCGACTGCAGGGGATATCGAGGAGCAATACAGATGCCTGTCTTGAAATCAACAAGGGATGCATTTCCCTTTTGATCTGGCTTTGTGTCTCTATGGTTGTTTGTCTTGTGATTGGTATCCTCATCTTGCGCTAACTGGAGCACCCAGCTGTTATGTCAATGTTGATTCTGCTGCTGTTGTGTTCCTTTCAATCTGAATGTATGCAGAGGGTTCTCATTACAGATGCCAGCTCGACCCCATGGGGACTGATTTGTGCTATTCCATAGGGTTCAGGCCTCTACATTATTATCAACACACACAGGGTAGCTGCCATTTCTTTCTTAAACTAAATTTTGGAGGCAGCGTCTTTCTTTACTTAAATCAACTTATATATTCCACCCAGGTACCTGCCCTGTGGTGGCTCTTTTACTGACGTATCCCCACATGTCAAGACTGTGGTGTGTTTTGTGCAAGCTTGCCATGCAAGGGTGAAACTACCTGTTGCACCCTTGCTGCACATCTTTAACATCCAGGCCCTGTTGCCAAAAAGGCAGAGGTGTTGCAGCTGTAAAGCCTGAGGCCAGATTTGGTTCTGGGGAAGCTTTGGGGGAGGCAAACTTCAGTGGTGAGCAGGGCAAATGGCACAGGCCAGAAATACCAACAGCATCCACCACCACCCATCCTCTCATCCTCCCCAGCCTATTTTAGTTTAGGACTCTTACCTCCAGTGACCAAGCCTTAAGAGAGGCTTCTTGGCCTTATAGAATGGCAGCAGGGAGCAGAGGAATTACACAAAAGCTGGGGCAAATGATCCACAGCTGGAAGGGGTGGGACCAGGGAAGTATTGTCCTGATTGCACTGAGTTTCATTACCTCTGTAATAAGGAAATGCGTCGCCACAAGAGTTTTAGACCGGTGCTTAACCTTTACTTGCTTGCCATTTTTTCTTTGCTGCTTTCCTCCAATCCCAGGTTCTAGACCAGTATTTGTAACAGTCAAATGGATCTAGAACCCTGGATATTGGGAGCATTTGGGGAGGGAGAACAGTGGTTGAGGAAGAGTTAGCTCCTTGTTATTACTGATTATTGCATTGCATGTATATCCTGCCTTTGCAAACTCTTGCAAGGAGCCCAAGGTAGATTGAATAGTCCTCTTGCATGTTATCTTCACAACAAACCTATGAGGTAGGTCAGGCTAAGAGTAAGTGGATGGCCAAAGTCACCCAGCAAGCTTCATGGCTGAGTGGGGACTAGAACCCACATCTCCCAGGTCCCCAGTTCAATACTCTCAGCAGCACACCTCTTTTCCTGCCAGCCTGCCACTTTTCTTCTGGAAATGGAGCATATAGTTCTGCTCTAAGACTCTAAGTCTCTTGGAGAGGGAAAAAAATACATATTTTTAAAAATTCAAATGTGATAGTAAATTCTGAAGAAATGTTTGAAATCAGAGCTTCAGCATGGACCATTATCCTGAAACCCAACAGAACGATCAAGTATATATCAGCATTCAAGAGAATCTCAGCAGGACCTTTTGGGTGAATTTCAATGCATTCTTGAACATGTAAGAGCATGCATCTCTGTATTTCCAACACAGAGCTCCCTTGGTGTCTGTACCAAGCAAGTCTCGTCCTGGGATGTTTTGTGCCTTTAGGTATCAACAAGAAGCTGCACAAAATGCCTGGAATGCCATGAAGTGTTTCTGCAATGAAGAAGGGTTTGGGCTAGGAAGGACAGCGACCTCAGAAGACTGCCAGACACACCGTGGCTTCCCACATGTAAAGAACCGGCCTGTCTACTCCCACGCTGCCATCGTGAAACAGGTTATTGTTACGTTTGCTCACCAGTTCCACTGCACTGTGTAAATACACATGGCCATGCACGCATGTCACCGAATGCCCTCCAGGGACGCATGCATTTCCTGTATGTTGGAAATTATGATATTTTACTGCGGAAAGTGAGTAGCTGAGCTAGGGTGGCTATGTGTCCTTTCTGACAGAGCGGAGTTCTCTATTTGAAGGGCTGCCAAAGAACCATCCTGTACTTGAAATCATCCTCTGTTTGGAAGGTCATCTTATTTGATTTGGGCTTAAGGATAAAGACCAAAAACACCATTGCCCGGCCGTCATTGTCACCTGAACAGAGAGGATGAACAAACAGGGCCACAGGTCACCTTGTCATGCTATTTTGCATGGTGAGATATAGTGTATTTCTGTTTAAATCATAATAAAGACTTCTAAATTTGCATCAATTGCAAATATGTTCACCAATCAGTGAACACATGGACATTTTGTGCAAATAAGTGTCCTCTTTTGTTAATTTTTTTGGAGACAGGTTTCAGCTTTTTTGGCAATTCATAAGGGGCCATTCTATTGCAGCTTTAGAGTGAATGTTTATGTCCAAGTTGTCTTGTGAATGTTTATGTCTTTTCCTTCTAAGGAAAAGAGCCATTGTGTTTTATGGTAAAGTCCATACATGTAAAGAAAAGAGCAGGGGACAGGATTTGGGCCAAAAACAGGGCAAGCAAGAATTGCAGGTAGACCTGTTAGTTTGTTAGAGAACACCTAAAAGAAAAGAAACCGTAAGAAATACCTTTACAAGGACTGACTAGAAACTCACAAAGGGAGTGAGCAAGTGTTTGGGTGTGTGAGTGTTAAGCAACAGCAATGGAAAAGAGCAAGTGGGTGACTGGGATGTTCTTGGCACAAGGTCTCCTTGTCTACAGATGGCAATACTATTATTATTAAATAATAATATTAAAATGAAGGTGTTACACAGACTTATTACTGGATTAGGCTGTGTGTGATGCAAAGACACTGCACCAAAGGCAGCTTATGGGAAGGTCACAACACTCTGGATGATTTATCTTAGAGAAGAAAAGAGGAAGGGGAGGCATCTATAAAATGATGTGCTGTGTTGGAAAAATGGGTAAAGGGGAGTTTTTCTCACTCATAAACCCAAGGAGACGATGCCATGAAGCTGACTGGTGGGAGAGTCAGTGCATAGTTGGACTATGGAGTTCTTTAGCTCCAGGTGGGCACCAAGTTGGAGGGCCTTAAAAGGGGATTGGACAAACTGGACTTACATCCACTATCATGAGGACTCATACTGCTTGTTGGCTCTTCTAACTTTTTTACGTAATAAAAATATCCACTCTCCCACATTGACTACAGCAACCAATATTTCTCTTTGCCTTCAGTGAAACTTGGGATCTTCCTGGGCATGTCCTGAACTAGCCCAGTCCAATTCTATGCACACTTCCCTGGAAACAGGCTTTGTCAAATAACAGCTACCTGTATCTCAGTAAACATCCATAGGCTTGGTGTGCACATCCGCACAACACCCCATAGTGTTAGTGTAGCCAATATTGCCAAAAAGGAGGACCCAAAGAGGCACTACATTGCATGACATCTGAATAGGGTAGCATGTGTGTGCATGCACAAGGTTAAAAATAAATCCCAACAGTTTAAGAGGAAATGCAGCACATCTTGCCATAGTGTAGGGGCCTGACCAGCTGACTTGTGTGCCCATCCAGTTTCTTGTCCAGATGCTAACCAAAGAGGGACAAGATCAAGTCTTTGAGTTCCCTGCCTTTAAACTGAACTTGGCTGAACAGTTTGTCTAATAGAGGGCACCTTCAAGTAGAGGACTGTCCTCTACTTTTGAAGTACAGGTGCTGATCATGATGGTTCCCAAATGTTGATCCCTATCAGACCAGTTCCAATGGCTCTTCCAGGAATGGGTGTTTTGTAAAGCTAATGGGTAAATTTTCCTTCAATGCTAAGCCACTCCAAAATGTGTTGCTTTAGAGTCGGACTAGCTCTCAAGAATATATTGTTCCACTTCCTTCCAGCAACAGTGAGGAATGGAGCTGAGCTAAGAGGGAACATGGAGTTCTGTGGTGGGAGTAGCTGGGGAAGCAGCCCCGTGCTTTGATCCTGTGCGGCTCAGCTCTGCTTCAGCCCTGGCAACACCCCCATGCTCTTATCTGGCCTGCAAAGAGTCTCGATTAGATAGCTGCCTTCTACCCTTGATCTGCCTAGCTCAAGGTTGCCTCCTGCCCTGATTGGGTTTCAGACAAGGGTCCTGTGCTCAGCCCTTCCCATCTGCAGCAGCTGTCAAAGTTACTGATTAGCTTCTGTCTCCGTTGAAGGTGCCCATACCCTTGCTAGATTATTTTGATGTAGAAAAGAAATAAAAACAAGAGCACAGTGATCTGCAACATGTGTCCAGTTGACTACCTCCTAAGCCAAAAATGCTTTTAAAAAGGAAAATGAACAAGAATAAGAGGAACGGGTGCTATGGCAAGCAATGCCAGCCCTAGTGGGCCCCGTCCTGCTCATGCCACCCCAGGGGCTGAGAAGATGCCTCTTTGCCATTGTCCCATCAGCTGCTACTGTCTTGCAGATGTTTGCAGGAGCCAATGCAGTGGAGCAGCTAGTCATGTCAGGATCGGCGTCGGGAGGCCTAGTTTCCAATCCATCCTTGGCCAGGAAGTTTTCTGGGTGACCATGAGCTGGGCACTCTGTCTCAGACTAATTTCTCTCACAGGGTTGCTGTGTGGATAAAAGTGGAAGAGGAGAGAGAAACGTGTGCCCATCTGAGCAAGGCAGAACTGAAATGTAACACATTCAGAAAGTCAGCACTGGCAGAAGCTATGCTGAGGGGTTGCATGACCTTCCTGAAAGGGCTGGTGCAAACGTAGAGGTGGGCCTGCAGGCTTTGAAGCAAACTGGCGCTTGCAGCTTGTGGCCATGATTCTGTGCCAGGGGGTGCCATGTAACTGAATTGCCAGTGCCCAGAGACTGCTCCCACCTTCCCGGAATTAACTGTAACTACAGCATTGCCTTGCAGGAAGAAAGACTTTGCCTTTGATTCCTCAGTCTGTACAAACTTCTTGCTTTCGTAACCCAGGCTAGTGTGGTGGGGACTGTGGATATGGCCGCCTTGCGCCTGCAGTGCCAAGCCTAAGCCTCTGCAGCATCACCATCTGGATCTGAACAAACAGCATGGCCTCCTATGTGCCTCCTGCACTTGGTAAGCTCACGAAGTGAGCGAGCGTCAGGTGCAAAAATGCCCCAGGGCCCAGCAGTGTCTCAGTTCAAGAGTTCAGTAACACCTGCAGAAAACAGCATGCAAGCAGGATGTTTTCAAGCAAAAGAGCAGAGTGTCCCTTGGAAAGGAGGGCTGCATGGAAGTCCAAGGGACATGACGGAGGGAGCGGCAAAGGAGCAATGGACATGACTGAGTGGAATAGCACCTTCCTCCCTGATCTCCTCTTGGCTGCCTAGTGCAATTCGCCACTGTCATTTAAAGGGAGATTTCCCATGGGATTGTTTCCCACTGAGCAGCAACATACCAATCATTTATAAGTGCTTCACCATTTGCTGTGATTCATCCACCCTGTTCCATAACCTGGTCGTTGGCTATCTGTCTCTCCCTTGCTGACTCTACGTCTTTTGGTTCCCACTGAATCACTGTGATCTCTTAGCCAGGTTTCCAGTCACTTATTCAGACAGTGCTGGATGCTTAGTTTGTAGTTTAGGTTGACTCACTGTCACCTCTCCTTTGCCGCAGCCACCTCCACCTCCTTTCCCAGGGATTTAATTGCCATCTTATCCTGAGCACCTGTTTGCATGAGCAGAAAATGGCGGGTGCTGGGACCAGGCAATGCATCTGCAATTCTGTGGCTTTCTGAGGGAAATGCGCCTGGTGGGAGGCATGTTATTGTAAAGGAAACTTGGACCTGAGAATGTAAATCCGTGATCACATCACGCTTCCTTCATAGGCATTCATCTGTAAGTATTAATTAATTATTCCAGATAATTTCTATTCCACTTGTCATTAAAATGCTAATAGAAGTATACAAGTCTTCTACTATTTGCAGTTTTGGAATAGCTAATCTCCTAAAATGTGCTCTGTAAAGATGCTATTGATTTCCTAAAATGTGCTTCATGTGCTCTCGGTGCTTTCGTTTCATTTGTAAAAATAGGTTCTTTGAGAAAGTTGCCATGTTTTCTCCCCACCATCTCTGCAAATTACTACACGTTAGGAATTGGGATGTTTGGTGATTCAAATGCAGCATGGTTGAAATGCACAGCGTTACATATGCTTAGTGCCAACCTCTAGGGGTATAACACATGTCGTTGCAAACCAATAAGGGGTCTGGCTGAATTGTTCCACCATTCCTTCTCTGTTCTGTCATGCTGGGAGTATACACCGTGTATTTTTTGGAGCGTTGTGTCTACTCTGATGAATTTGAGGGTGGGCATCACTGAAGCAGTCGGCATGAGCTTGAGTGGACTCCGGGGAATGGTGGAAGACAGGAAGGCCTGGAGGAATGTTGTCCATGAGGTTGCGATGGGTCAGACACGACTTCGCGACTAACAACAATACAACTAGCGATGGATCGTGCACAGTGCCGAGTCTAAATAAATGTTTTGCAGATGTTAGGAGGTGAGAACTTGTCTGACCCATTGGGAATCTAGATTAGAAAGCTGTTTTTGACCATCTTGCTCAGGATTGCCTCCTACCTGCCTCCTGCTGGTAGGAGCTCTCCAGGGTTTCAGACAGGGGTCATGCGCTCTGGCCTTCCCAGCTTTTGCAGCAGCTGTAACATATCGGCTAGCTTGGAGCCCAATCCTAGGTGCCCACCTGATCTCTGTTGCCACTTGTACTCTGTGGAATAGTCCTTCACCGCATAAGGCAAAGACAGCTTTGGCAAGGAATGGGACCTCTACCCCTCTATTTGGAGCTACTGTTTAAGCATTGTGGTTTCTGTTATAAGATGTAAAAATAAAAACCACTTCTCCTGGAAGAAGGCCTCGCCCTATGGCTGCCAAATACTGAGCCAGTCCTGTGTGGCGCTTGCTCTTCCCAGCTGGTGGCTTTCATTTTAGTTTTACCATTGGTTGATTTTCTTTGTTGGAAATGACCTTGAGTTTTGAAGAGGTAGAATTGTTTGTTGCAAAGTCGCGTCCGACCCATTGTGACCCCATGGACAACATTCCTCCAGGCCCTCCTGTCCTCCACCATCCCCTGGAGTCCACTTAAGCTCACACTGACTGCTTCAGTGACTCCATCTAGCCACCTCATTCTCTGTCGTCCCCTCCTTCTTTTGCCATCTATTGTTCCCAGCATTAGACTCTTCTCCAGGGAGTCCTTCCTTCTCATTAGGTGGCCAAAGTATTTGAGTTTCATCTTCAGGAACTGGCCTTCTAAAGAGCAGTCAGGGCTGATCTCCTCTAGGACTGACCGGTTTGATCTCCTTGTGGTCCAAGGGACTTGCAGGAGTCTCCGCCAGCACCACAATTCAAAGGCCTCAATTCTTCAGTGCTCAGCCTTCCTTATGGTCCAAATTTCACAGCCATACATTGCAACTGGGAAAACCATAGCCTTGACTATACACACTTTTGTCTACAGGGTGATGTCTCTGCTTTTTAGTATGCTGTCCAGATTTGCCATAGCTTTCTTCCCAAGGAGCAAGCATCTTTTAATTTCTTGGCTGCAGTCACCGTCTGTGGTGATCTAATAATATTATATTATTATAAATTATAAAAGAATATAAGTACTTTAAACAAATAGAACAGTTCTAATCAGAAGACCCAACACAATAGCTCTGCCCCAGTGTTAATTAGTCTGAGATTAAATAAAAGCTGGATTTCCCCTTTTGGTTCTGCTCTTCTCTAACTTTTTTCACCTTTCTCCAATTTGATGCCCTCCAACTGTTTGGGTCTGAAACTCTCATAACGCCCAGCAAGACAACACTGCTGGAGAGCATCAGGTTTAAACATTCTGTTCTAGTGGGAAGAAAATCAGTAGATCCATGTAAATCTCATGCTAAAATGGTTAGCATTCTGTATGAAAGAAAAAGACTGCATCCTCTGTTTTTAAGGTGCAATTTGGTGCAATCCTATACAAATTTAGAGAAAGGGCCCCTTTTCTGTTTCAGTTTGCATAGGGCCACACCTTTAAGGACTTCAAAGCCATAGGATAGATAGATGGAGAAGAGATTGGGGCGGCTGTAGTTTTAGTACTTCGGTAGAATAAGGAATTTCAGCAGTCACAGATTGCATGACAAATGATACATGCTGGAATTCTCTCTCTTAGGCACCTACTATAAAAGTGCAGGAATCCTCTTGCATCTGGCCACTGTAGTTTTCTGCATTATATAACATAAGCAGAGTGACAAAACTCTGCCTGCAGACTTGCATTTGAAACAAACAGCCACTCAAAACCAAGGAAGGGCAAGGATTAAGGGAAAGCACCAAAGAAGGGTGTGACTTAAAATGAGGAGTGAATTAGAGAAGGCCTTGGAAAATAGGCATGTCTCGAAATACTTCTTAGAAGAGTAGAGGAGATTGCACAAGCAAATATGTTGGAGGGGGATTCCACCCTTTAAAAAAATCTATTTTTTTTTTTTAATGAAAAATAAAGCAATTTAATCTATTCTGCTTTAGGGAAAGGGGCAAAGAGTAACTCACAGTGTTGTGAAATGTTTCCAACCTATGGGAATTTTACTCAGCCAGTCTAAATCCCCCACCATTTTTGCTTTTAAGGTGTTTGCAGGCATTGCCTTCCAGCTTGCAAAGATAACTTGGCATCCATGAGAACTAGAAACTTTTTTTTAATGAACACTGAAATCCTCAGAAAGCTCCGTTCTGAATCCAGTACTGCATCCACACTCAATGAGGATAGAGAAAAAAATGGAACAAAATCACCGCTGCAACACCTGCGTGCAGAACAGCACCTCTGAGTGAACAAGGGAAAGGCCATCTCTCAGTGAAAAGCACCCACTTCGCATGAAGAAGCTCCTGGGTTTGCTAATCAGCCTCCCCAGGAAGGATCCTGCTTGAATCGAAAGCAGGAAGAGCCGCTGCAACACCCGCTGGAAGGTCCAATGATCTAAGGCAGCTTCTGTGTTCTGTTAGCCTGTATTCAGCACTGGCATTTCTTCACTGGAGTTTCCTTCTTAATGTTTCTTTCATCCATCCTCATGCCCTGACTACAATCTCCTAGTTAGAATGCAGATCCAGCTGTAAACATAGAGAGATGTATTCCTATTAGTGGAAAATTCCTTTCTATTGAATCCAAACCGCAATTGTGGCTCGACAGGTTCTTGTTCCCAGCGCTTTTTTTTTTTTTCTTTCTTTTGGTCTGCTGAAAAAGACACTCAACCCCATGGCATTCAGATAGGTCACATGGGCACGTACTTATAAATGGAGCTTGCCTGTTCACACCAGTTAGCACGTCAAAGACGAGAGATCCCGGTACTTGTTTCGCAAATGCAGTGAGACAGATCAAGCAACACCAAAGAGGACGCATCAGCTCCTTGCGTGTTAAGGCAACAAGTAATTTGCTTGAAGAATCAATGTGCAGGTAACGTTCAGGGCTGTCTCAGCTCATCTTACACCTTGGCTTCTTGGGTTTTCCCATTTGGTGCTGGGACCAGCCATTCTTGTGTTCAGTGGAATGGGTTTTCTAATAATTATAACAAGATGAAGCATGATGGGTTTTTTTCATGGTAAAAGCAAGAGCCACAGAGTGTGATAGAAAAATCTCCAGCTACCAAGTTTTGGGGATGGCCTTCCTTCCTTGGAATATTTGCAAAAGGCACTTTCCTGCATCATGTTAAATGCCATGGAGGCAAGATGTGATGTAAAGCAAGAGCAGAAACCAGAGATAGCAAAGAAGACCACAGATAGTTCTGTGCATGGATAGCCTTGGCTTTAAGCCAGGTTTAGGGTTGAAGAATGCGGGGGAAGGGGAGTGGCAAAGAGCAAGAACCTGGTAACTCCGATATTCTCTGTCTTGAAAGCATCCTATACCATTTCTAACTGATAGAACAAAACCTTGGGTGTGGGCAGGAGCATAACTTTTCATTAGGGCTGCTATTAAATGTTTTGGCTGCCCTAGGAGCTAAACATGCAGGCTGGGTCATTACCTGGTCAAAATAAATGGGTGTTTTCTTCATTTAATTCAAAAGAACCATGCTCATAAGCATGCTCAAGGTGCAGAACTGCAAATACCTGAACAATTGTCTCACAGAGGAGACCACAGACCTGTTCTCTGTTGCCTGAAAGCGATATATATTGCAAGGGGTAGATAATAGGTGGAGGTGAAGTAAGAGAGGCTGATGCAGACGATGAAACAGGTGCCCTTGCAAAGGCAGTTCTGTGCACCTCTAGGACCTGGGCTTCCCTTTTGTGCCTTGTTCATTTTTTCCCTGGAAAGTGTTGCTTGTGTACTCGGTTACTTTTCTGGAAGTACACTGTTCTGGGCTGATGTCCTAGATATGGACTGTTTTTCAGTGCAGAATAATGCCAGGTCATGAGGCGCTCTTGTCCCTCCAGAACTGCAGAGGTGAGATGATAATTCTGGAGAAGTTCAGCCTCAAGCGCTGGCAACACGTGTTTGCAAGAACACAGCTGCGGTTTGTGTTCTAAAGAAACAGGGCGTGCCTGGAGAGACTCTCCTCCAAGATAATGAATAGGCAGAAGGTAGCTCAGATCTGCTGTTGAATCTCAGAGTGATTTGCAGTAGATTGAGATGAATTTCTGACTCCCAGTTAACTATAGCAATAACAACAGAATGACTCTCTCTGCTTTAAAGAATGCTGGAGTGGATTTTTGTGTGGCAGGAATATGGTAACTATACAGTTCTGGTCCTCAAGCATATTCCTGGGCTCAGAATGCTAAGCGTGTAGAGAACTGAGGACCAGTGTGGTGCAGTGGTTAGACTGTTGCACTGGAACGCGGGCAGTCCAGGTTTTCAGCCACGAAGCTCACTGGGTGACTTTGGGCCAGTCCCAGATCCTCAGCCTAGCCTTCCTCACAGGGTTCTTGCGAGGATAACAGAGAGAGGAAGAAGACTCTGCAAGCCACCGTGAGTTCCTTCCAAGAGGAAGAAAGTGGGATATTATGTAATGTAAACATGTAATGTAATGATATACTTTTGGGCCAGCTCCAGTGGGTGGATCCTATAAAAGAATGAAGTAGACCCTGCATTTGTGAAGCTTTTCCAACCATGCCTTAGAGACCGTGCTCCCCTCCTTCCTTCCCAATGCAGCTTCAAGTTATTCCAGCCTTTCTTTGCCTATCTGTGGTGTTTGTAGCTGCTGGCCAAGCCACGCTTTCATAGGAATGATTGGTCAGGATCTCCTTGTGGTCTCCATAAGCTCCAAAAGGTCTTGATGCGTGCTTGCATCTGAGGTACTCAACAGTCACCCCAGGAACAGCCTTTCCATTAGAAACAGGCTTGCAGAGAAGCTCAGGGAAAGCTCTAGCCCAAACAACTCCAGCTAACTAAAAAGTGTTACCCCCTGTCCTTTTCTCACTCGCTGGAGGTAATCCTGCACAGGTTTTGGAGTTTCTTTGGGCATGATACCCTTCATGGCCCTCCTCTCTGTTACCTACCTTCTCTCCTCCACTGTCAACAGTTGCTTTTGCTCCTTATCTTTGCTCCCATCCACTTGCTCAATAGACAGAGAGGGAAGAGGGAAGGAGCAAGTAGGATTCTCATCCCTTCTCATGACCAGCACCACCTCCTTTCCTTGGGCCAGCAAAAGAGGCAGGTGATGGAGAGGAACGGCTGCAGGGGTGCTTGCTAAAAGGTTCCTGCTGCGCTGTGGGCCCTTAGCAGATGTCTGTTCTTTGCTGCTGGCTGTATTTTAAGATTTGGACAAAAGTCAGTATCCCTTTTTGGTAAGGGGGAAGTTGTTGCAAAATGATGAGGGGAGGTGACCTGCCCAAGGGTTTACAAGGAAGCAGAGGCAGATTGCCTAAAGACCTTTCCTAAAGCCAAGCCACATGTTTAGGCACAAGCCTTCTTTTTTAAGTTTCTCTGCACTGCAGTTTTCTCTACAGTAAAAGGTAAAAAATGAGGGCATTGATAACACTTAGCTGTCTTATGAATGCATGGTGAAAATTAATGCATTGCAAGGCACTTGCAAATGAGGAGCGTGAAGTATTACTGGTAATATTATCCTATTTTTATGCAACTTTCCTTGGTAATAAAGAAATAGAGGGAGGAAGCAGCAGGCGGTTGAGAGAATTGATGGGGATGTGCTATTAAAAGCAAAATCATGTCCAAATGGAAGGCTTTTTTCCACATTTTTTCCTATGGCACCAGCATTCCTTAAAACTGTATGAGCCTATGAATACTGTATGAAGCTCCACTCCAGTGGGGATCCAGGCCTCTAAATGTTTCATGCTAACAGCTGCTGTTCTCCCCCTGGACTCAGCCCTCGCTCGCCTGCCTACGTGCTCAGAAACAGGGCAAGCTGGCAGAACGCTTCTGCATGCAGCAGTGGCATGGCACTATTTCCCCAGGATCCCATTCTCTTCCTTGGCCAAGGGGAGCTTTGTCCTCGTGAGGCCAGAGGGCTTGGATGTAACCGATCTTGCTCTTTCAAAAGAGGGGAAGAGAGGCCCTTTGCAAGCAGGCAGAATCGGACCTGACCTTAGGCCTGTCTAGTCTTTCCACAGTGGCCCCTCCTTGGAAAAGCATTGCCCAAAAAGTGGACAATGGAGGGCTGCACTTTGCATAAAAACTGTAACTGCTCTGTACATGCATGTATAGATGCAAATTTGGAAATCTCTGTTAAGATTTAAAGAGAAATACACAGTGTCTCACCACAACAGGGAAGGCTGTGGCCAAGCACCTTGAATGCATGCCTATTCTGGCGCTGCCAATGGGCAACTCCAAGGCCCCAGCTCTGTCATTTTAGCTTTATCTTTAAACTGGAATGTTACTGGACAGAGGTTCAAATAAAGGATGGCTCTTCCTTGGGAGGCTTCTGCCCTGAACGGTGGCCAGAACATGTTGCAAATAAATAATATGAAGGGCTGTCCTCTGTAACAGCTGCTCTAGGGCAGCCAGATGCCATGGGAAGCCACAAACATGCCTAAGCAGGATCGAGCTCCCCTCAAGAGGTATCCTGTTCCGGGGGCGGGGGGAGGTGGCTTTTTACCACCTTTGAATTTAGTGAGCTTCCTTGTGCCCATCCTCCTGTCCAGGATCTTGGAGAGGCCCTGCACGGACTGGCAGATGTCCGGCACATTCCCCCTGCTCCTTCTAACACTGCGGCTGCCAGGAACTGGATGGGTATCTGCCGCATGCAAAACACATGTCCTGCTCGGGATGGGTGGTTTGGTATGGCATAAGGAGCAACACGCCCCAATGGCCACTTTCCCAGTATCCCTGCCTACTCCGTTGGCTGTTAACCAGGATATCAATAAGCCAAGGTTATAACTGATGGGTAGTAGTTCTGTGGGGTTTTGCAGCCTGCTGATGCAAGGGATCGAGACTGGGACTATTGGCATGTCATGTATGTGACTTCCCACTTAGTCACTTCCCTCTGTCCCTCCCTCAGCCATTAGGATCCTAGGATTAGGTCGCCCTTGATTCATGTAGTGAACAACACTGAGGCTTGAGGCAGAGTTTTCCCAATCCTCCAATCCTCTCAGGGTGAACTTGGAACCAGCACCATGGAGAACTGAACTATGGCCTCTCCCTTGATGCATCCCGAGTTTCATGGCTGAATGGGATTTGGAGCTGGGCTTCGCTTTCCTAACATGGTTCCCTTACTTGGTTCCCTTACCTGCTCTAAATTGATTAGAAAAGCAAGCTTTTCCATCCATTTATCTTAGTGCCTGATGAAATACCTAATTCCCTGCAAATTATTTGTAGGTAGATTGGCAGCCTTATTCTTCCCAGCTGCTGCTGAAGTGTGTGTGTGTGTGGGGGGGGGGATTGGACTAAGAGGATGCTGGACTGCCCCTCCTCCTTCCCCAGCTGCTGCACTGAATCCCTTTCAAGTTGAGAGAATGGCTGTTTCCCATCCCCTTTCCCCTCCTGCCTACTTGAGGTTTTAAATAAGATCCCAAGATTCATTGTGAGATGGCTACAGTATAATGTTGGTCTTTTTGTTTTCCCATGGAGGCATGCATCTATGACAAATGCTGTCTTTGAACTAAAAACACTATTTATAGATAACCTTGGTTTTAAATATTAAGCCAAGTGTCCATTTAAACACAGAAGCCAGAGCCTTCTTAATAAAAAAAAAAACACACACATTCCTAAGAGATGCAATAAAAAGAACACTGCTCATCCAACTTATGCAAGCACTTGAGTTATGACATGCAGAAAACAAAAGCGAACCAAAGTACAGGATGACAGCCATGCCTCATGCTTACATAATCAGTGTTGTTTCAGGCGCAATTTATTTGAGATATGCGAGAAGGAATCTAAGGTGCGTTTGGCACACGTGCTTGAAAACTGCAGGTTGTACTCAAGCTCATTGCTTTTAAGACTGGAGTTGTGAGCTTATTTTTCCTGCCACCTGCTACCAACTGTAGCTTTGCTTACATTCTTAAAGATAAAAGAGAAGCAAAACCAACCCCCCCCCCCCGAAATCTTGCAGTTATTATGCAAAAGCCCCCTGCTGCAGCTCCTTTTTTTATACAACTGCTCATGGTACAGAGCTCTAGCTGCTTTTGTATTTGGCCACCCTAGAAATTCCATCTTGACACATCTCTTTGTATCTAGCCATTAAATTGCATAGATACAATAGAATATTGGTATCTCCCATCTCCCTGGATTCCTTTCCTCATGTTTCCTTTACAGTTGTGTGAGAATTTTTGATTTTGCAAAGTGCATACACGCAAACCCTATCCCTTTCCTGAGAAATAGATCCCTTTTCACTGCTGTCCGTCTTTTTGTTTATTTCCCCCAATGCTAATCTTCCAAGTGAATCTGATGTAAGTTTGCATTTCAAGGCAATCAGTTCCTGGAGTCTGTATGAACACATTTCCAAAAAGTCTGTCACCTGAGGGGAGAATTGCATCCATTTTCTCCTTGGAAAGCAACATGAAGGTGTTTAGGATTTAAACCCAGTGGGTCAGTGGAAAAGCATGTGCTTTGCATGCAGGCCTCAGGCTTTATTTCCAAATTAAAACATCAGGGAGCAAATAATGTGAGACACCCTACATGAGAGCCTAGCACAGGGGTGGGCAAGTTACAGTTGTCCAGGTGCTTTAGCCTACAACTCCCATCAAGCACAGCCAGTGCTGAGGGATGACTGTTGTTTTAGGAAAAGCATCTGGGAAATGATAAATCCCCCACCACTCGCGTAGAGAGACATTGCTAGTTGGTGGAGAGAGTTCCTGGCTTTTACCAGTCTTCTCCAACCTGGCACACGTCTGATGGCTTGGACTACAGCTCCCATGAGTCCCAGCCAGCTATGCTAACTAGTGCTGATGATGCCCAGGCCTTTGCTGGATGTATAGATCTGGTCTTTAGGAAGCCTTTTTCACTTGTGGGTGGATGTCAAATTTAAGTTCAGCCCCTGCATTAATGGTTCCCAGCAGAACTGATCTGCCAATGTTCCTCATTTTCTTAAATTCTGATCTAACTTGCTGATGATCAAATTATACGTCAGCCTTCCTTAAAACTCCAGCCTTGGGGTTGCTCAAAGTTTAGGCAAAGCTGTTTAACATAAAACAAAACAGTCCCCATAGCTGGAAGATTGGATGGTGCTAACAGCTGCTTTTCTGTATCAGATATCAGAATTCCTGGCTGCTAGGCCTTTGGATAGCTTAGGAACCGTTGCCTTAGCAACAAAATAGGAGGAGGAAGAATGTGGGGAGAAACAACACCTTGTGCTACTTTACAACTGAGTGCACAGAAGGAAAGCTTCGTGCAAAAGTAAATTTGGAAGCAGTCCACTTTATTTGCTTCAGTGGCTCAGTTCACACCGTTTTGTGCAAACCATAGCTTAGAACAGCCTTCCTATCACTGGGTGCTTTCCAGATGTTTTGTAAAGCAATTCCCATCAGCTCCAGCCAGCATGGCCAATGGCCAGGGATGATGGGAGATGTAATGAAAATCTCTGGAGAGCACCAGGTTGGGAAATGCTATCACAGAACAGAAATAAACTATGGTTTGAGTTTCCAAACCAACAGATAAACCATGATTTACTGCTGTTGGGCTGCATTTATCCCCAGTCCAGTCACAAACTGCGGTGCCCTCCCAAGACAATGCAATGGCCATAACTGTCAATGCAGGCATCATGCCCAAACGGGGTTTAATTGATATTCAAGTCCTGTGTTCAACTGCTGTAAGCAGTTGAAGAACTTTGAGGAGCAAATCCTGCTTGCACATCTCAAGGCCTGATTGGCAATTGATACTTGTGCCAGAGTTGAGCTTGCCTTTTTATTTTTGCCATTGAGACATCGCTTTCTTAAAAAGGAAGGGGGAAAAGGCCACCTTGGAATTGTATAACGCATCAGATATCTAAACACAAACTTGCCCATGTGATTTTCTGTTGTGGTGGGCTCATAATTCAAGGCAGAACACCTGTTTGTATTTAGAAAGTTCAAGATAAACAACATTAGGTAAGGACAAATAGCCTGCCTGGCATAACACAGTTTCCTGTATTCAGCAGGGACGTAAGTAAGGGTGAAACCCTATGCATGCCTAGAAATAGGTTCTGCAACTCAACAAGCCTCAGCCATTCTGGGAGTTATAAGCCTTTTTTCTGTCTTAATGCATAGGATTCTGTCTTAATTCACTCTTGTGTGCTAATTTTTGATGCAAATAGTATGCATTTAGCACTGGCACTAAGCTGTCTCCTGTATCCTCTATTAATCTGCTTTAATACATGGTTTTTGCAACCAACATACACTGGATTTTGGATTTCTGGAAGTGTTTTGAAAGAGAGATGCAGAACCAGATTTTGACATGCGAATATGATTTGGGGACTACACGTAAATGCATACTGTTAAAATCAATATGCCCCAAAACATTTTTAGCAGGGTGTACCACAACTACGCATGCTGATCGTTGTGGGACTTCTATGAATGCCTTATCTACTTCCTTCTCTTAAGAACTGGAGCATGCACATGCGGGAACGCATGGGCATGAAAACGAGTCATCTTCACTCTTCCATCACACTAGGTGTACCAGAAGCAGATATCAGTTGCCCCTACTTTGAGATTGTCTAGTTTCGTAAAGCAGAAAAGGGCACCTGTCAAATCCCAGGGAGAAGGCTGGGGAAAGAAGCCATCCCCAAAGTTATCCAATTCCGAAGAAGCTATCAAAGTAGACTTGTATTTCATCTGCATATATTATTCTACTTTCACAGACTGTTGAAAAGAGGAAGAAATGGAATTCAGAGGCAAAACCCACCGCAAACTGAAGACCAAGAAGGGCAATGCTTTGTGAGTACATGTATTTGCTTTAATTTCTATCAGCCTGGCTATTTTGCTCAGTGATACGATAGGTCCATGTTTAGGGCAATGCACTTAATTGTTCTCCAGATAATTTTCCCTGTAGTCTAATACGTAATAGTACCAAAATCTTCCAAATATCATACTGTAAAATGTGTGAGCATGGAAGTGAAAGTTACCATTTCCCAAGAAAACAGGATCAGAAATTCAATATATATTAACAGAATATTGTGCAAAGCACCAGAGAAGAGTCTGCAGTGGCAAACGGGATGCTTTAGAAATGGGGACAAGTCAGTTCTATGAAAAGCAGGGTTTTCCTGTTTGCCAGTCTCAGCCTTCTCTAACTTGGTGCCTTCTGGGTGTGTTTGACAGCAGCTTTCAGTATTCCAATTCCTGCAGATGGAATTGGATGGTATTCCAGTGCATAGCAGTGGTTCATGTGAATTTCACCCACAACAGCTAAGACTTGGAGGCAGCTCTCATCCTAGGAAAGTAAACATGATAATGTGCAATTCCATAGGCTGACTGTTTTTGTCTGAATACGACAACAACCACAACATTCTCCTGCAATATTCACAGAGTGCTTCCTAGGTCAGAGCCGTTGTCCTGTTTTGCAAGTTCTCTTCCACAGAGATTCAGTGCTGAGCAGCTGTACAAATGTTGCACTCCCAGCTAGATTAACTGAACTTTTCAACTCTAGGGCTGCATCTGGTGAGTTCTCTGAGGTGCATAGATGCTTGATTTACTGAGGATGGTTCCAGACAGAGGGTTCCCAGCACTGTGCTTGCAGTCCAAAAGCATTGTTGCACGTATTCTGTCTGTCATTCCTCAACTGATCTTTTCCTGGAAAGAAACTGAAGCAGCCCTGGAAAAACCTGGACAGACAAATATTCTCAGTGATTATGTTTTGAGCCCCTGTATAATATGTGAATCAGGCCATGTGATTGCCTTCTCTGGAAGATTCTGAGTTAATGTTTACAGCTTGGAAAGATGCATGTGGGTGGGTCGACTCATGGGCCAAGCAGCAGTCTATACAGAGGTGAAGGGAACGGGAATGTCTCTGATCTGGTGTGGTGCATTGCTTTTCCCCCTACCAAGAGAGTTCTTTGCTCTTCAGGAACAGAGTATGAACTGTGCCCAAGGGGAGGATTCTAAATCTCCACTCTCACCATGCTGACTCAGAGCCCTCCATTAGGGCTTGACAGCTCACACCTGCTTCCCAAGCAATCTGCTGAACTAAACTAAACTTCGCTAAACTTTGCAAGTTCCCTTCAGCCCGCCAGGCTTTAGCAGCCTGAGACAAGTGGAAGAGGTTGGTAGAATATTAGGATGTTTATTGGTAACAGTTTAACATATAAAGTAATGCAGAGAGACCAAGGGCATCTGGGTCATAGATTACGGTAGCTGTGCCAAGAAGCCCGACTGGGATAGACCGGTGTGTAAGGGGAGTGTGAATATTGCTGCAGAATGCCGGACTAGAATTCCGAGAAAGCTATGAAGGATTTGGGTTAAGAGGGTCAGGTAGGCATGACCTTTACTGCGAAGTTTCCATGATGTCTTGGAAGACACGCGCATATCCTGTCGCAGCAGTTTATCTCTGGCTGCAGTTTATCAGGCATAAAGACCTGTGGAAGACTAGCATTGTCTAAAAAGCTCTGCAGCCTTAATTTACCACAGCAACTGTGTGTCAAGGAGTCCTCCAGTGACGACAGTGCCAGGCCAATGACCACCAGGGCGGCCCCTTTAGAATCACCAACCAAAAAGAGAAAATGTACGGCCAAAACGAGACGACACTCGCTTGCATCAAATGCGCATGTGTCAGTGTGTGTGTAGAGGTGCAAATTTAGAAAAGATCGTCGTTTAAAAAGAAATGTGTGGTGTGGGAGAGAGTGGAACTCTGTGACTAGGCGGCCTGGGTGGCTGGGAAACCATTCTGACGCTCCCTGGCAACCTTCCTCAGGTGTCCTGGACCGAATGACACCAGCCACCAGAAAGCAGGAGCCCTGCAGCCTTGCCTCTCCATCCATCCTTGTGTTTATCTCCCCCACAACTCGTGGAGGGAGAGAGGCCCTTCTACCCACAGAGGCCTTCCTTGTGAACAGGGATGCAAATCTGCGCTGAAAAAGGGTGGCCAGCCTAGATTTAGGGGAGCACAACCCCAGGTGAACCAGCATCCCCATGCTCAGATCCGTCCAACAGTGCACCTTTCTTGTCAGGATGACATTTTAATCACAGCGCAGTAATTCTCAATCTGATGGAAGATGACAGAAGTGGATGCTGTGTAATGCTAGGTAACACTGTGGGTACAGGCATCAGCAGGTGAATGGAAGAGCATTTCTGGAGGCCTTGATCAAAAGGCTTCTCCCTCTCAGGATGCCTGAAATCCCTCTTTCCCCCTCCCCATGATGCTCACACCTACCCCCCCCCCCAGCCGCACCCCCTCCCCAGCTTGATATTTAGTGGCTGCAGTGCTCAGCCCAAAACCACAGAGCTTGCTCTGAGTTTGGGCTTATCTGCCTGGAACAAGGGAGATTATGAGACAGGGCAGATGGGGAGTCCTTGGGGATAAGTTCAAGAGGCTTATATCAGAGAGATATGGGAACAGACAACAAACTGCATTTTAATTACCGCCCTGATAAAACAGGAGGCTATTGTGGTGGGCGGGGGTGGCAGTTTTGCAGCCGCTTTCGGACTTGACACCAAAGCTGCATTAGTGACTTTGTAGAGTGTGTCGGAGGCTCTTCTTCGACCCAGCGGAGCGCTCGCTTGCTCAGGGTTCCAGGGAAGCTATAGGAGGGATTACAGCTTGGGCTGATGGCGAAGACGTGCATTTCAGAGTGTTATGCTGGGCTAAAATAGAGTAGATGCCCCTCACTCCATTTGCAGTGGTGCGAAAGACTTTCAGAAAGCAGGAAACAAGATACCCCTGACATGCTGCAGATGCAGAAAGCCGTTCCCTCTCCCCGCATGATCCCAACCCAGATTGGCCCACTCAGGCCTGCTGTTTATTTTAGAACAGGCATTCACACAACTGCGCATTTCATGAGTGATGCAATGTACTTTATTTAAATTACAGCAATTATATCTCAATTGGCATCTATGCCAATAAATGGGCACACTGTGCATATTTTGTGCCCTCTTTTATCATCTTTTCTTGGTGATGCATTTCCTCTTGGGGGGCAGCCACTTTTTGCCATAGGATGGGTCCAGACCGAAAGACCATATTGCTGTGCAGGCTCATAGGCAGACTTGGTGGAACATGAGAAAGGGCCTTCTTCATGGCTGGCTCAAAGCTCTGGAAGTCCTTGTAGGTCTGTGCCTTTCCTGTTTTGGTTCTATAAGCAAAAGCCCTTTTATTCCAGCAGGCATTTGGGAATGACCTGGGTTAATTTTTGTGCTGGATTTTCATTTTTGTGGTGTTTTTAAGCTATGTAGTAATTTTAATTTTAACATGCAGTTGATTTAATTGTATTTTAAACTTTTGTATGGTTTTGAATGTTTAAATTGTGTGACTGTTAATATTGTGAGCCACATAGAGTTGCAAGCTCTGGGAACAGGTGGGGTAAATATAAATATCATACAATAGGTCAAAGATCTGCAGTTCCAGAGCTCATGTGTTTATCTCATTCACTGTATACACTTCTCTGCCTTTCCATCCATATCTGCATTTTGTAATAGATTTTTCTCCATGGTGATATAGATGAGGACCTTGCAAGGTTCAGACTGCTTGCTTCACACTGTATTCTTTCAGTGGGTACATGCTACAGACCCAAACTGGCTATCGACTGAAAGTTTTCTCCGATGCTTAAGATGCTAGAACAGCCTTCCCAGACCTGGTGGCCTCTAAATATGTTGGACTGCAATGTCCATCATTCCTAACCAGCATGGAGGGGCACCAGGTTGGGAAGGGCATGGACGTGTTGCTGTTTTAGCCACTGGGTAGTAGTGGTCTCTGGAGTATACCTGTTTACAGTGTCAACAGACTAAGCAACTGCTGGGAAATCAGCAGGATGCTTCTGTCCTGGATTTGCGCATCCCACCAAAATGGGAGAGCTCTGAGTCACTAACTACTAATATTCAAAAGGACAGGATGTGGCAAATATAGTACCCTCGCAGATCTTTGACCTCTGGAGATCCCAAGGGGATTTGTCCACAGAGCTAAGTAACCAACTGTAGCCCAATACTTTGAACAATTCCCTTTCCTGTTTTATGTATTTATTTATTACATTTTTACACTGTCCATAGTCCAAAGGCTATTTTCTCCCACTTCAGCTCCTTCTCTGACTCTGAAAGAGTCCCTTGTTGCTTCTCAGCATTTAGGCAGTCGCCCCTTTGTGATTCATCAACGTATCTAAACATCAACCCGGCCTCCATCGAGAAATATTATTCTGTAGTATTGTTCTGTAGCTGGAATAATAGAGTTTCTCCACATTCGCAGAATCTCTTTCTTGCATTTAAAAGACCATTTCTGCTCTCGTTGATTTCAGACTTTACCTAACCTCAGGGAAAAGTAAAATCACTTCCTGTGTTTGTGCTGCTGGTGCAGTGTTTGTAAAGGTACTGTGTGGCAGAGACGAAGGAATGGGATCCATGGATGGGACTTGTAGATCTCCTACATGCAAATACCTCTTTGCATATTCCACCAGCCAGCCGAGGACAGAAACTGCCGTTCATAGTTTGGGATTCCACAAAGGGGTTCTCTGCAGGAGTCATTTGTTGCATGCAAATTGTCCCTCACTTCCAGAAGCTTGTGGCTCCTTTTCACAACATTGTCATCTTTCCAGCTATTTTCTTGGCTTCTTGTGGAGTAAAGAAAGTAAGCTATTTTCTGGAAGTCGCCACTGTTTGGTACAGAAGCCTAGTAGGAGTTCTAAATGCCGCGCTGTGCCACAGCCCTACCTTGCAATGGTGCATGCAGAAAGGGAGAGGAAAACCCCAGGGGTTTTAAAAAGGCCTCATGCGAATGACATGCTACTTCTCCTCAACAAAAATGGAAGAACCAGCCTGAGAAAAGCTCTGAGTTAAATGCCTCCTGTAGAGAAGCCCAGCATCTTAGCTATGCATGGGGGTTATACTCACTCTCGCATGTTGATTTTACTGTGAAAAAATATGCAGGCAATGTTAGTAACCACTCTGAAATGGTATCCATGTTCGCTTGTTTTCCCAGTCTGGGTAGGACGAGACCTATGAGAGCAGGAAGCTTTTCAACTGACCCCTTCTAGCCTTGCTTTCAACAACAGCTTAAGTGCAGACATTAGCAGATGGCGGTGTTTATTTCCGTTTTGTCAAAAACTTAACCCTGTAACCTTTGCACATCCACTGCTGTAACAGACGGAAGATCACACCAGGGTAGTTTTGGATTTGTTTGGGAAGAGAGTTGGTTGTTTGGTTTTTGTTTCCTGATCAGTCGAAAGCTTCATCTTAGTATTAGAGATGTTCCACGAATTTTTAATTCTTCTATGGTCTCTTCAAAGAATCTGGTGCTGTAGGATGGACACTGTTGCAGAAAGCATGTTTTATGTTCAGAACCTGAAGCAAAGTAGATGATGCCAGATATGCATGAGGAATTATGTTAAGGAGCTAAGCCTTGTGAGTGGAATGGAACAGTTGGACCAAGAAGAATATGGGTGTATGGGGGTGGGGGGCTCTTCCCAATAGAAACTTTTTCCACACACACATACCTACGAATCCAGTACAATTTCAGGGAAGGGCACACAAGCCCAGGCTGCCCATTTGAAAGGGTAGCCTTAGCCTCCCTAAGTATTCTTTTGGACTCTCCGTATTTATCTATGGCTTGTGTTCACAGAAAACAATAGAATTATTTAGAAGATAATTTCATTAGCACAATTCATCTGTAAACTGGGTGTATTCTAAAGACAGGTTAAAAACATTTGTCTGTTAACACACTTTTTTATAATGTGCTACAAATGTTTATGTTTTGCGCCTTGAAAGGTGGTTGTGGATGAGATCCTATAACTGCATATATTTCTAGGTTGCCTTTCCCATCCTGATGAAATGGATGCAGCTGGAGGGCATCCCCCTGCAGAAGGCTGTCAGATCTTTGCTTTAATTTCCAGAGAGGTTGCTGTGTTGGTTTGCTGCAGTAAAAACAACAAAGTAGTCTTGTGGCACCCTAAGGGCTAACATATTTATTCTGGCATCGGCTTTTATGGTCACTGTCCCACTTCATCAGTTCTTTTGTGCTTGTGACACATTCTACTAGTCTGCGTTGTGGAGAATCAACCATCCCCAACATGGTGCCCTCTACAATTCCCAGCAGGTCTGTGTTTGGTTGATAGCAGCAGTCCCATAACACTGGGAGGCTGGGGGCGGGTGGGACCTTCTAAGACTTAGAATTCCACCCCGTGCCCTGTGCCCTGTAGCACCTCCTACTAGACAAAGCAAAGCCTGGCACATTGCAAAAAACTCACCATCCTTTCCTTCAGATGCCCCCATGTTGATTAAAACAGAGCAAAGAATTGCTTTGACCCAAGTTACAACAATTATGCTTTTGTCTTGCACAAGGCAGTGGGGAGCCATTCAGGAATGAGACTCGATAGTGAGAGCTGCCAGGCACTTTTTATGCCACAATGAAGCACCTGCTACGAAGCACAGCAAAATAAGCCAAATCATGCGGCTGGCAAGAGAGCTTTATGCGTTCCTTCCCCCGTGACCCACTCGAAGAAGGAAGCTAAAGCCTGCGTCTCTCTACTGCCAGCCTGCCGATTTCAGTCCAGCCCAATGCAGGGAAATAAACAGCGCTGTGCGTGAAGCTGCTTAGCCGCGTTGCTAGCTCTTAAGGTCCCCGTGGGCTTGGCAAAGGAGCTGGCCTTTAAGCAAACCACCCCCCACACCACATCCTAAGGATCCCCAGTCAAGTAAGCCCAGCGTTTCTTCTGCTATGGAGAGAGAGATCCCCGTCTTACGAGTTAGGTGAGAAACGGAAAAGGGGAGGCTGCTGCAGCGTGGTGCCTGGCAGTGTAGCTGGGATGGTGAAGGGGAGACACGGGGGGAGAAGGGGTGGCAGGGAGGCGGTGGAAGAAGCGAGGAAGGGGTGGCGCGGAGCTGGAGGCCTCCAGAAGCCGAGAGAGGCTTGTGTGTGACTGGAATGCACAGGTGCAGCGCGAGGTTGATGCCGCCGCCGGAGTGATGACGCTGGCTGACGCGGGATTGCATCAGTGCCGGCCTCGAGCGTTGAGGGGCTCTGGCTAAGCCGATCCCGACAGGAAGAGAGCAGGAACAAGTTTATTTTGGTTATGCATGTGGGGGGGGGGGAGTGAGGACAAGGAGGCGATCACATGATCTCGATGTGCTGGTTCACAGCAGCTGGTCCTGGCTGCCCAGAGAGCTGTGCTGCCGCTCAGCCTCCCATCGGCCTGGCCCCATTCATCGTCTGTCTGCAGGCCACGCCAGCACTGGGACCAGCGCGGGGGAGGGGTGTGTGAGAGCTAGTCCAGCATGACAGAGCTGGCGGGCGGGCGGGCAGGCGGGGCGCTTAGCTCACCAAACTGTGGGGCTGTGATAGATGCTACTGCACGCAGGGGTCCAGCAGAGTCCATTGGTCCAGATGTTGACAGATGTACATTCCAGACTGTTAGGGTAGCACAGCAATGGAACTGAGGCATTCCAGGCCTTCAAGAGGCAGATGGATGCTTTACCTTGGAGCAGGGGTTGGACTCGATGGCCATGTAGGTCCTTTCCAAATCTACCATTCTTTGATTCTATTTCCCAACATGGTGCCATTCAGATACGTTGGACTGCAACTCCCCAAATCCCCCAGCCTACTTTGGGAACTGGAGGGGAGTGCTAGGAGTTGCAGTCAGTGGCAGCTCCAGTGCGTGAGGGCCCTTGGGGAGTCACCTTCAACAGGTCCCCTCTCTCATTGTGCCCACCTTTCCCATGCCGTTGTCATCAGCTGCACTTGCTCCTCTGCATTGCCACCATGTTTGCTGGACAGGCAGAGGGCCAGGAGCCTCTCCTCCTCATCTCCACTGTTCCCTGGGACCCAGTGAGAGGCAGGTGCAAGTTGCTGTGGCAAAGAGGAGCGCAGACTCTGGGGGTTTCTTCCCAGGGAGCCCGTGCTGGATGGTGTGCCTTGCCCAGACATGCCTCCCTTTTGTGTAGGTCCTGGCCGGAGTGCAATGCTTCTGGAGGGAATTGAGCTAGGGAAGGCAGGCACAAATGAAGACATGCTGCACTTCAGCCCACAGACATCCATTGTATGTCATAACATTCCTTGCCTGCAGAAAGTTCTGGTTCAGTTCCTAGGACCTCGTGGTAAAAGAGGATCAGGTGGCAGGAGGTAGGTTGGGGAGGGCCTTTCTGCCTAAGGCCTCCACCAGTTAATGCTGGGCAAATAATCTGATCTGGTATGAATCCGCTTCCTGTGTGCCAGGCGCTGAGAGGGCGAGCAGCAAGCCAAAACTGTCTGGCCCAGGCAGAGTTAGGCCCGTCTGAGAGGATCTCTGTGTTGGGTTTGTGCAAGAGAGGCTTTTGAATGTTGTGTGCAGCTGTGTGGTGCTGGGGAAGTGGCAGTTCTCCTGGTAATTTCTGTCTAACACCCCTGAAGCCTCAAGCGTTTCTCTTTACAGATAAAGAGAAATACTGTGGCCTTGTTTTGCCCATGTCCAGGGGAGCAGCAACAAGGGGACACTCAGCAGGTCCTTCCTTGGGCTCTCGCAGCTTGTCTGAAAAGAAGGACACCTTAAAGCCACACCACTGTTGCTTGGCTGTTCCATGGGGCTCCCTGTAGTGCAGATTTCCTCAACTGGATGCCATACAGATGTGTTGAACCACAAATCTGAAGGGCCCTGGGCTGTGAATGGCTACTGAAGCGGAATCATTCATTTTAGACAGGGGACTGAGGATTCCTAGGTCTGTGGTGCTCCAGACCCATTTTGCATGTTATAAAAGCTGTCCATGCTGCTGAACCCCATCTCCTAATTGGGTTTGCCACCATGGTACATCATGGATAGCTCCTACGAAGCCCAAAATATAAGCTGGAATGGATAAAAGTTCCATACATAGGCTGCCTTGGTCAGATTGGCTGGGAAAAGAATGTCAAGCGTAGATAGAGACAGACTACAGCATCTATCAAAATGGGTGAAGGAGGCAACAGAGGGACCAGTGCAGGCATTTGGTCTGTAGTCTTTGCATTGTGTGGCTTGCAAGCGCTTGATGTGGTCACTACATTGAAGCTAAGCTGATTTGGGTCTGGTCAGTGCTTGGATGGGAGATCACCTATCAATACCATGTTACTACCCTGAGTGCCATGGTGGAAGAGGAAAACAACTGTAGACTGAAGGGATGGTTCAAATGAAGTAACTGAGAAAACCAGGTGACTAAATACAGTTATGTATTATATTTAATATATCCTGTCTTTTTTCCTCTTGCAAGGAATTCAAGATGGCTTATGTAATCTTCCTCACCTCCATTTTATGCTCACAACCCTGTGGGATAGGTTAGGCTGAGAATCAATGACTGGCCCAAAGCAACCCAAGGAGCTTCTTGGCCAGGTCTCCTCAGTCCTAGTTGAACGCACTAACCACTATGCCACACTGGTGTGTGTGTGTTCTCAAGATGGTAACAGTTATGTGGGGCAGTGTACCTCTTCCTGATTTAATATCCCTGATTTGAACGCAAGTTTGAAACTGCTCTTCTTTGGGTTCTTAACATTGCAACATCTCTTAATCTTCACCACATTCATTTACCTGCAATCATGTCTAATGGTATACCTGCCAAACCAGCAGCATCTAGGGGAATCTATTTTAAGCTTTCCTGATCTTTCTGGGGAGTTCACAACTGGAAAATATATTAAAAAAGCAACCCCTTCCTCTTAGGCTCTGTACCTTTAAGCAGTCAAGTTCTAGACGAATTCCCCATCTTACACATCATCCCATAGCAATCTTGCCCTTTAATATAAAGCTGAATAAATGTTATGTAATGATGTGCTTGCTTTGGAGCACAAGGGGTTTTGCTTTTAGCTGGATTGTTCCCAGGGGGGCAGATGTGCCTTTAGGTAATTTTAGATTTTAGATGAGGTGGCTTTATGAAAGGATGGGTGCTCGCTTTCTACGGTATTGCGCGTTATTTCACTTGTCTTGCGTTGCAAAGCGGCCCTGCTTTATCTGGAGACCCTCCTTGTCCGTTCTGCTGAATGGGGCCTTGAACCCCAAAGCCTTGGCCAGGGGGCACCACTCCCAGAAGACTCAGCAAGAACTGGGGAAAGAGGGATAAACGGGGAGGCAGGGCAGAGAGCGAGAAGGGGAGACACGAAGAAAGGGCGACAGGCGCAACGGGGGGTGGATGCATGCGAAGGAAGGGGGGCGGGAAAAAGAGGTGCAGAAGTGTCGCCTGCTGGAGGGGGGCGGGGGACCTGATAGTGGCAGCCGTGCCTAATCCCCACCCCGCGTTCCCTCGGCGGAGGTGCCAGGAAGGCCTGGCCCTGCTAGCTTCGCTCGCTCTCCGCGAATAAGCGGCCTCCGGGCGGGGGCGGGGCTTGCGCTGCGCTCCGCCGGGGTGGGTTTCTTTTTCTGTTTTTTTGTGAATGAAAATAGGCGGCGGGCGAGGCTCTTCGCCGAGGACTGCAGCGCGCGCGCGCGCCCGCCGCAACTCGAGGGCTGCGAGGGAGGAAACCAGGCAGGCAGGAGGGAAGGAAGGAGCGAGCCCGGCGCCGCGAAGGAAACCGGGCAGGAGGCGGAGGGCGGCCACCGGCGTTGCGCAGCCTTGCCGGGCTGTCCATGCCGCCGCGCGCGGGAAGATGTTGAGGAAGCGGCCGGAGCGACGGATGCAGCAGCGCCCAGGAGCACGCCGGTGTCCGCACGGACCGTTATGTCAGCGCAGCCTCTGAGCAGGATTGCTCCAACCTCCAGCAACAGCCCTCGGCACGGCGGCGGAGGCAGGGCAAGGCCGAGCCCGGCGCCCGTTACAGCGATCGTCATCATGTCTCCCGGGAAGAGTTCGGTTCTTTCCCCCGCGGCTTACTCCTTCCGATGTGTTGGTGTAAGTGGACCGGGCATCTCCTTTCCAACGGGTCTCTAGGAGAGCGGCAGAGAGTCAGGCCGGTGGTGAGGAATGTAGATTTGGAGAAGAAAGTCAGGTCGAATCGAGCTGTGCCTGTGTGTGGACACGCGCGTTTACGCACACGCACAGCCTACGACTCTCTCTTGCCTTCCTTCCCCCTAGTATCCGGTACTGCTGGAGCGGGAAAAAAAACCTCAGCCCGCCTTCCTGGGAAATGGAGACACGCCTGTCGAGCAGCCTTTGTTTAATCATACGTGTTTGCCTTTTGCCTCGGTGGGTTACTGCTGCACTGCCAAGGAAAAGAACCCAAACGGGCAGTTGCAGTGCCCCGGTGGCACTTGCAGACCCGGGAGGGAAGGCGAGAACCGTGGGGTGCTGTTAGTGCAATCTTAGCCATGGTACTTTTCATTGCACAGAGCTTTGCGGCTGACAGGGTGGGTATGTGTGGAAGAAATGTAGCGTCCACTTGGAGAGAGACGTTATGTGCGTGCACGCATAACATTTGGGCCTGGTTCTGCTTGATTTGCAAACGCAGCGCTCATCTTCAGGGTTGCCTTTCCCATCTGCATTATTTATTATCATTATTTTCAAAACAAGCACTGGCCTCAGTCTGCAGATGTCTTGGGCTATGCCCCCTCCCTGGCTTCTCACTTCAAGCGATCCCTCCTTGCTTTTCCAACCCAAATAAATGTAGAATAGGCAGCTGTTGCTCTAACTAAACATGTTGTTATTGTTTTACCATTCTTTCTATTTTTGGTCCCCCCCCCCTTTTTTTTTTTTAAATAAGACTGGGCGGCAGTGGAGGGCGGGATTTTTAGGCTGTCAGTTGCTAGGAAACATGTTAAGCTCCCTGGGAGATTCTCTAGTTTCCTTGGCAACTGGAGACTGGGCAGCTTGCAGGGATCCCATTTCTACTGGGAGAGATGGGAGGCAGATTCAATGGCTAGAAGCTGAAGTCTGGAACTAAGGACATGTCAGCGACAGGAGACTGGATGAGGGGAACACAAGGCGAGGCCTGTGCTGAGATCTGGAAAGAAGGGCATGATCCGAAGACAGCTGAAAGAATTGGCAGCTGGCTAACAGGCTGGCGGGTGCAGCAGTGAGTGGCTCATCTGCTAGTTTTGATGACAGAGCCTAGGAGCAGGTCCTGGAGAAGAAAGCAGATAATGAAACGTGCGCACTCAGATAAAAGAGTTACAAAAATAGACACGGGCGATGCGCCTGATGAACTCTTCCCACAGGCTGGGAACCTGGGGAGAGTGTTGTGTGAGACACAGTACCAGGGTGGAGGTGGGGCAGAGCAGGATCAGATTGCAAGGAAAGACTCTCCAGTGGAAGAGCAGCTGGATGGGAATGTGTGGAGGTGGGGAGGAAGGAGACATGCAAATATGATCAGTGGTCATGCCAGGACTGGATTGACCCTTGGTCAGATGCGACACGGGTGCTCTCTTGCTGACTGCCTGCACATGGCACTTCCATTTTGCCTTTCTCCCACCCCACCTACCCACGTGTCTTGCCATTCTCTTCCTGTCCTCAGATGCCGAAACCTGTTCCTATTGAAAGCACGTTATTTTGACCCATTGCACAGCCATACAGAGGGAGAGCTAACTCGGTTTAGTAAGAGTGCTTGCATTAGCTTGGGGTTTTAATGCAGAAGTTAATGCCAAGAAAAGAGCTAGGAAGCAAAAGGAGGTGTCAGGATTTGCCCAAAAGCAATGTGTTGCCCTGTGACGGATGACAGCAGCCCTGCTCCGAAGTTTTGGAACCCTTGTTCTCCCACCAGATACGTACTTTCTATATCCTGTTCCTGAATTAAAATTTGTTTTTGTTTGGTACGATAGCAAAGGAGCTCAGTGGTGGCTTTGTCATGTTCTCTCCTCCAAGATGCTGAAGGTGGTGCTTATAGTTCTCCCCCACCCCTTTTCTATTTTATTCTCTAGAGAACCTTTGAGAGGTAAGGCAGACTGAGAGAGAGTGACTGACTCATGCTAACTCAGTGAGCTTCGTGGCGAGTGGAGTGAACCCAGATTTGACCAGTCCTAGCCTGACAAACTACCGCATTGGCTAGTGCAAAGATTGCACAAAATGTTTTCCTACCCTTTTTTTGTTTCAAAGAAAGGCTGGATAGTGCAGGTCACTGGGAAGCTCTGCAAGACGCAAATCAGAAGTGGATTGTTTGAGTCCTTTTAAGTTGAGGCATGAATTGCAGTCCAGTGTGTGTTTAATCAGAAGTTAAATCCCACTTGTCCAATTGGCTTACAGCTAGGAAAGTGTATATACAATTGTGGCCTTAAAAGGCTAAAATCAGTAGTGTCCCCCGCCCCCATTTTTACTGGAAGACAAATTGTCCTTCTTGCCTGCCTCTCCTCTTTCCTGGCAATGTCACATATCAGGAACTTTACAGGGAAAACTCTCATGGTGTGCCATATTGTCCCTGGGTTTTTCTTGCCAGGTGTGTCTCAGGTGTTCACATTTTTAAAACAAGTCCCCTTTTTTGTAGCATCCACTGACGCCTGACACTTCAGACCTGTTTCTGGATGACTGGATCACTTCCCGTGCTCCTCGTTGCTTTTAAAAGTCAGTTAGTGAGATATGGCTTGTACTTTTTGGACTGTGGTTTTTATTTCTTCCCCACTCCCCAATTATTTAGTAACTTACCTTAGTAATAGTAGTCCGATTCTTGTTTAATAGCAATGCAAGCACGCATTTCTTTCTCACAGAGCAGATACCTTCAAAGCTGTGGAGATAAGATTGCTCCCAGCCTGCAAACTCTGCCGCCTGTTCATGGGAAAGCACAATGCTTCCCCCCATTAGCTGGTTCACTGCTCTCAGCGTGGCTGTGTAGGATTCAGCTTTGTGACGGGAAAGGCATCTGCTGGTGATCCCAGCCTAGTGGCCTCTGGATGTGTTGGGTGGCACCTCCTGCAATCAGGGCTACAGTCCACAGCCTGTGCTCTGTCAGGGGTGAGAAGGGAGAAAGCCTGCACAAGGAAGCATGCCCACTGTCGCTACCGTCTTGGAAGAGGAGAAGCAGGTGTGAAGGGCCTGAAGGGCCTTTGGGGAGTCAGGAGACAGTCCTTGCTGTAAGGCTTTGAGCAGCGAGCCATCAGGTATCTCAGGACAAAGGTCCCCGTCCTCCCAAATTGACTCACCTAAGAACTGACAAGCACGGTCTCTGAAGCTCTACCAAGTCTCTTGGATATATGCCAGGAGATGAGGGTAGGCGTCTTACGGTGCTCTCTGTCTTTAAAATCAAAGAAACAACCAGCTGCAGCCTCCAGGTAAGTCTCCTGGCTCTACTTTAGGAAAAGTGTCCAAGCTCCGGTGAGGGGAAACTGTTTTGCATCCCCCTCGGGAGTGGTCTTTGAGAAGCTTGGGCCTTCCCTTGTGGAGCGATTGCAGGTTGTGTTTTCTTTTTAGCCTTGCATCAGATCCTATATCGAACCAGAGATAGTTGCGCGCACATAGGAAGCAGATGTGAAGAGCAGAAAGGTTGTGCCCAGTGCATCAGGCTGCTCTCCCTAACGCCTCTGTTGTGAGATAGCATTATAATGTCTCAATCAGCAATGACAGGAGGACACCCCCCCACACACACACACACCCCCAAATCAGGAAGGATGTTGACTGGGCAAGTGGAAAAGCCCCACTACTCTGCTGCCTTGCGTTGGATGTTGCATGGCCTAGAAACAATGCTGTCAAGCCACAAAGTCTTTCCAAGTGCTTTTAACTGTCAGGTGTCTTCATAGAGGTTCGTAGAGTCCTATCTGCCAAATACGAACTGTGGCCAAACAATTGGAATAGGCTGCACCCCATTAAATGGCTTTGATTTACCTGGGCTGGGAAAGCTCTGGCGTTTAGCCTTTCTAATGCAGAATTCTTCCATGCCTTCAAAGTTCCACTGTGCTAAGGGGAATTCTAGGGGACGCTTGGAACTTGCTACCATTTAACCTCTCCTTCAAGAGCTTTTGATGTTTGAAAGGGAGGAGAGGGGACTGAAAAGTCCCCACTGTACTTCTAATTTGTATTTTTGAGAGCTGCTCTCTCCTCTCTACACGTTTTCCTGCTGTTGTAGTTGCAACCTATTGGGCTGTCGCATTTTACCTTCTCATGAGTCACTGGACTAGCGACATATCGCCAACCCCAAGCAGCGCTATCACTTGTCTTCTTGGTTGTGCCACTGAGAGTTCACTGCTGCTATTTAAGGAAGTAACCACCACTCTTGCCTCCTTGCGTTTTTTTTTTTAAAGTCCCAGTTCTAAGCTGCAGCTCTTTAATTTCCATTGGAGCAAGACTGCTCTGTTCCTTCGACTGCCTGTCTGGCAGAGTATTCTGCCGGGGGCTTGTGTCTCTAGCCATTTGCTCTCTGCCCCAGTCAGGAATGCTAAATATGCAGCCGTGCCTCTGCTTACCACAGCCTGTTGAATCTTTCCACTGTTACGTGATGCTCCCTATTCACATGCTTAGTCTCCAGGACACCCTTATTGCAAGCTTTACCACCAAGCAAACAGGAGAAGTAAAACATCCCAGCGAGGGAGTGCACTCTTGCGGTTTTATCCTCTTGCAAGTCAGCTGGAAATACTGAAGGTTAAGCTGCTCTGCCTGCCAGTTGTTTCTGTTTGCTGCAGCTGGCAGGCAGGCAGGCAGGCAGGCAGGCAGGCAGGCAGGCGCAGCTGTGCCCCGAGGGCTGCTTCCAAGAAATGTGCATGTATGTGCAAAGAACAAGCGTGGCTGGGGAGGGCAGACAGAAGCCTGGTTGTGGGGGACAGGCAATGAGTGAAGGAGCGAATTGCAGCACCGGCCAGTGGATCTGGAAGCTTCCTCAGCCAGCGATGGAAAGAGGAATGGGCAGTGGGAGTGGTGGAGGAGATCTCTCAGGAACGTGCGGGGCGGGGGGGGGGGGGGAGTCCAACCATTGGGGCATGTGTCTTATCAGAAGCTGTGCTGATGCACACTCTGAAAAGCTTATTAAATTTTAAAGGGAAGCTGCCTGGCATCTGTGCTGGGAAGGGATGGGGAGCAGGCTTGGCTCTGCGCCCCTTGCAAAGGCTCTTGTTTGTTCGCTCGGCCATCACAGTCTTTATCAGGGCTGGAGGAAGGCAGCCTTTGAAGTCTTCTACGCCTTGGGAGACCTGTCAGGGTTGGGGAGAGCCCCATTTTTGTTGGTTGGTTTGCCGAGGTGCGACCCTAGGAGGTTCCACAGAGAAGCTCAGGGCAAAGCTGCCTGCCCGAGAAGATTACTCTGGTGCCTTCCTAAGGCAGGCAGGCAGGCCTCTTCTGCTGATATCTGGAGGTACATGGGTTGAGCTTACCATGCACAAATCACATTTCATTGGACCTAAGGCCAGGGAGTCTGGGAGGAGAGGAGGAGAGAGGAGAGGGTTCATCTGTCCTGTACCAGGCGCTCAAGCAAACCCCAGGGGACACCATCTTTTCTTTATAAACGGCTACAGTGGCCAGGAGGCTCACTATCCACTCTTTGCCCTCTGGGCAGCTGCATCCAGAGGAATTAATGCAGGTGGATTCTCTTGTGCAGGTGACACAAGCTCTCTGGTTGGTGTTACCTCTCACACCCTACATTTAACTGTGTTGCCCTGTGCCCTAGGTTGGCCCCCTACTCGCTGTGTATCCACCGGCCTATAGCTAGTTGGTTGGACTCTAAATGCTTCTGTAAAATCTCCACTTCTATTCCAGTGTTGTCAAGAGTATGCTACCATTTTTGTAAAGAAGGGCTGGAGATGTGCTTTGTTTCTGAATTGGCATGGAGTGAACGAGGGCAGAATGAAATGGTATCTCCTGCAGCATTGGTCTGTTGTGCATTACTGGGTTGGTCTTCCCTGGAGCGTGGGAAGTGGTATGGTATTCCCTGGAAAACACTCTGTAACAGCAGACTGAAGAGCTGGGTTGGAAGCAGAGAACATCTGGCCCAAGAGCAAAGGCGGACAAACCAGAGAAATGTTTTAGTGCCTGACACCGTTCTTCTCCCCGCCCCTCCTCTCTTTGCAGGTCCCAGTTAATGGATTCTGACATGGATTATGAAAGGCCAAACGTAGAAACTATCAAGTGCGTCGTGGTTGGGGACAATGCTGTGGGCAAGACCCGGCTCATCTGTGCCCGTGCGTGTAATGCCACGCTGACCCAGTACCAGCTCCTCGCCACCCATGTGCCCACCGTCTGGGCCATTGACCAGTACCGCGTTTGTCAGGAGGTGAGTGGCATCCGTGGGCGTGGGATGGGCAAAGCGCCTGGTGTGCATGCTTGCAGCACCTCTTCCCTTGTGGCTGGTCGGAAATTGGACTTGCCTCTGATTTTCGGTGATGTGGGGAACAAACATTTCCTCTGTTGTGCTTTTGTGTGAGCAGCGTTCTGGATCTGAAAATGCACGTTCTGTTTCTAAAAATGCAGGGTTTCATAAAACACATCAGCAACCTCATGAATGTATGCAAGTCTGGTCTAATTGGGCAGTTTTAAAATTGTGAAAAAATGGGAGGGGGAGGTTATACCTAACCAAGAATGCATGCATATATAGTAAATAGAAATGCACTGCTCTTTTTTGGCTTGCTAAAATTAGTGTATTAACTATTTTTCAGATGATTCATCTCCCTCCTTAAAATAAGAATAATGAGAGAGAAGGGCATACTGTTGAATTACCATGCCTTAAAATATTTGCAAATATTCCAATAAAAATATTGTCCAGGTGAAAATGTGAAATTGCTTGATTATAACCATGAAACTGCAATAATACCATAATCCCGTTTCTGTTTACTCAGAAGTAATAGAGCTCAGTGGACTTTTTCCCAGATATGTTGGTATTATGTTGCAGCCTTGGTGTGTTTTATTCCTTTAATTTTTCCTTAATCAAATATGTCATTTCAAATACTTCTATTAGAAGGAGGAGGAGGAGAACAAGAAACCCTTTGAGATCCAGTTAATGTCCCAGTGTTTTCCAGGCTGAAAACCTACTGGGGATGCAGTTCCTCCCAGCCTTTCCCTGATTCTCATATTTAATCTTTCAGGTATTGGAGCGCTCCCGAGATGTAGTAGATGATGTTAGTGTCTCCTTGCGGCTTTGGGATACCTTTGGGGACCATCATAAGGACAGGCGCTTTGCTTATGGAAGGTAAGAACATGGGAAGACCTAAGGAGGCAAGACTGAACTTGGTGCCCTCCAGATGTGCTGGACTGCAATTTCCATAATTCCCACTCAGTCCGGCATTAGATCTGGTCTGATACATCTGCTGAGCACCAAGTTGGGGAAAGCTTGTACTATGGAATTTGCTGCCCCAAATGTAGCAAAACTGTTACATCAGGGCCGTGCTGCAGCTGCTTTGTTAGGCAGTCCAGTTGTACTTGCTTTTGTTGGTTAGCAGGTTTCTGCTACCATCTCCCCATTTCTCTCTCACTTGGGGCAGAGGGGAAGGCCAGACCCCCAAGGCAATTAGCCATCTCCCTGGAATAATTGCAGCCAGCTGAGGAAATCCCACCTGGTGACTGGCTAAAACCATTCCAATCCCCTGGGCAAAGATTACATTTCTCTTACCTCTTTTAGGCTAGTGTGGGTAGACTCTAGAACACCCTGCAAGCTGGGGATGATGGAATTTCTAGTACACACATCAGGAGGCTCAACTGGAAAAGGCTGTTCTAACCTGTGGAGCACAGTAATCAAGTGGCAGAAACATTTTAATGGATCGCTTTTGGGGAGAGCGGGGATATTGGCTTAAATCATTATGTTGAGTTTAAAAATAAGCACCCCAAGTTCTCTGGGTTGGGGAAAACATCCTTTTCCGGATGTCCTAAGGCCAACAACAGCAACAACAAAAATGGATCAGTACGAAGCACCCTGTGAAGGAGGTTCCCTTAGAATTGGTGCCACTCTGTTCCCGAGTGGGAATACAGGTGGCAGGGCCTTTCCTTGTTTGCATCTGGCACACCCAACCACTTGATGTAGAAGAAGGTTTTTAACTGGTATGTATTGGCCAGTTGAAAATGTATGAGGAAGAGAGGAGGGAATGGCTGAGATCAAGGCAAAGATACCAGAGGAAAAGGACCACAACCTCCCCAGTGAAATACCACAGGCAGCCGCCCAGTCCTAAGGAAACATTTGTAAAAGTCTGACCGGCAGAGCCTTGCTATGCTTTCGCATCACAGCAAGCTCTGGGACTCCAGGAGATGTACAGGGATGAAGCCACGCAGGTGGGAGCAGCTGCAGTTTCAGGGAGATCCTGTTCCGTTGGTTGGGATAACATAAATGGCTCGCTGTCTGGGGCCCAGCTGAGCAGGAGCTACTGAGGTCACGAGGGCTGAAGAAGCCGCTAGCCCTTGCATCATGGTTCTTCCCAGGCTCAGTCCCTTTTTGCCTCAGTCAGAAGAACCACTAGGCATGCTTCCGGTGATGAGACAAGCCTGCCTGGAGGTCCTTGAAATGTGCTGGCCTTCCCCTTTGCTTATGCTTTATCACCTCCTCCTCCTCCTCTGATTTATACCCCACATCCCACCTTTCTTCTTGCAAGAAACCCAAGGCAGCTTTCATAGGGCTCCCTCCTCCCATTTTTTCCTCACCACAACAGCCCTGGGAGTAGTTCAGACAGAGAGTCAGCGCCCAGTCCAAAGCCTGCCAGCCGGCTTCATGGCTGAGCGGGGAGCAGAACCGCAACCTCAGCTCAGCCTTCTAACCACTATGCAGCACTAGCTCTTCTGTCACATATCTAACAAAGGAAATGCCTCTATTCATCGTAATAAAGCTGACCTAGCACCAGGATGAGGAACAGAAGGAATAAATATACGCAAAGGCCGTATTGAATTTCCTTCCCCGCTTTGGCAAAGAACTTGCTGAGCGCCGGATTGATTGCTCTTTTTTCCTTTTTTTGCCTGCAGATCTGATGTCGTAGTGTTGTGCTTCTCCATTGCTAACCCTAATTCCCTGCATCACGTGAAGACCATGTGGTATCCTGAGATTAAGCACTTCTGTCCCCGAGCACCAGTCATCCTTGTGGGCTGCCAGCTCGACCTTCGCTACGCAGACCTGGAAGCAGTCAATCGAGCCAGGCGACCCTTAGCTAGGTAAGGAAAGAGTGCAAGGAGGACTTTAGTGGGTTGGAGAAGCTCGATCAGGGAGGGGAACCACTTTTGGGCTGAAACCACTTTTGGAAAAGCTCCGAGGTGTGGCTGGGTAGGCAAGGTCCAAAAAGTGGGGATAGGGTCAACAATGCAAGCTCTGCATTAATGTTCTTACTGTCAGTAGGAATACCACCTCCCCTTTCAGAGACTATTCATCAGAATTTGCAGCACGACTTTTACCACTGTTTTGCTGCCTACCAATATGGTAGAGAAAGTGATGAAGCCCTTTTCCCTTGTTCCAACCTCTGCCTTGCAGGAGATGAGGTGGCATAACAGAGATCTTGAACCTCTTTCCAGCTGAGGGTCAAAATTTATTTTGGAGCAGCTCTTGAAGGCCCACATTCCAGGGGTGGGCGAGGCCAGAAGCACAAAGTGGGGGGGGGGGGGGCAAAATGCCAGCAGGTTGGAGCTTAAAGCACTTATTTCCAGCAGATATGCTTTAGGAGGGGCATGGCCATGTTTTAGCAGGGGAAAAGTGGGGCAAAGTGGCAAAACTACCAAATGATCTGTGGGAAAGCAGATGAAGTTAGAAGAAAGAGGCATGATCTTCTGGGGAAACTCTGGACGGTCAGAATGGAACCCCCAGATGAGCTGAGTTTGGCTCGCCTAAGATTTCCCTTACCTGGCCTAGATTATAGATGCCATCTTGTGGCACGGAGCATGGCACTTTGTGGTTTCATCGTGGTTTTCAAAATGCACCATGCTGAAATACCAGAACAGGGTTTGGAAGGCAGGACGGACCACCCTGCGCTAGAAACCAGCGTGGCTTGTCCCGTGAACTTGCTCTGTCTCTAGATTTGTGTCAGCCCCAAACTGTCTGACATGGCTCCATACCCATTTTAAAAACATTGTTCACACTGCTTCTAGTTTAGCTCTCAGATCCAGCTTGGCATCTCCCCTAACCTAAGAACATGGAACATAGTCTAAGCAGAAGGAGAGGTAGAAATTAGACAAATAGCAAGCATAGATTAAAAGGTCAGTGAAAACAAAGGCATGCAAAGGTTTGGCTGATGGGTTTCCATAGCTCAGTGACCCTCAGAGTTTTCTCTTTATGAATTGCCATTTTTGTAGTTGGTTAGACTAGAAAAGGCAACTGGAGAGGTCACTTCTCATCTGTCATTTTGATTGCACACCAAACTGTTTTTTTCCTCTCTTTTTCCAGACCAATCAAACCCAATGAAATTCTGCCCCCAGAGAAGGGCCGAGAGGTGGCCAAAGAGCTGGGGATCCCCTACTACGAAACCAGTGTCGTGGCCCAGTTTGGCATCAAAGATGTCTTTGACAATGCCATCCGAGCGGCTCTCATCTCTCGCCGGCATCTCCAGTTCTGGAAGTCGCATCTGCGTAATGTTCAGAGGCCATTGCTGCAGGCCCCCTTTTTGCCCCCCAAGCCCCCACCACCCATCATCATAGTCCCCGAGCCTCTTTCAAACAATGAAGAGCGCCCAGCCCACCTCCTGGAAGACCCTTTGTGTGCAGACGTCATCCTGGTGCTCCAAGAGAGAATCAAAATCTATGCGCACAAGATCTACCTCTCCACCTCCTCCTCTAAGTTCTATGACTTGTTCTTGATGGACTTGAGTGAGGAGGACCAGCAGGGGACGACAGGAAGCAGCACCGGGGTGGGCGTTGCTGAGCGGACGCTCCATCAGGAAAGGCATCCTCACGGGCGGGAATTCCTGTTAAGAGCTGCCAGCTTCGATATCTGCGAGAGTGCTGAGGAAGCTGGCTCTGGCCAGCAAAAACCGTGCCTTAGACCCTCTACCAGCGATGGAATCTTGCGGGGCAAGAACTACGGGGAACGAGGGCTGAAGCGGCGGAGGATCCTCTCCTCTTGGAGCCGTGCCTTTGTCAGCATCCAGGAGGAGATGGCGGATGACCCCGTCACATACAAACCCCGACTGATGGTGGTAGTGAAGATGGACCCTTCCATCCAACTGGGCCCCTTCAGGGCTGTGCTCAAGTACCTGTACACTGGGGAGCTGGATGAGAATGAGCGGGACCTCATGCATATAGCCCACATTGCTGAGTTGCTAGAAGTCTTTGACCTCAGGATGATGGTGGCCAACATCTTGAACAACGAAGCATTCATGAACCAGGAGATCACCAAAGCCTTCCATGTCAGGAGAACCAACCGGGTTAAGGAGTGTCTGGCCAAGGGAACGTTTTCTGGTATGCCATAGTGCAGCAGGGCTCTGGTATTTGGGCTGCTGCTACTCCTTTGCTGGAGTAGGGGATGTGTCAGTCAGTTCAGAAGATAAGCTTAAGTAAAAGGCTTTGAGGGTCATTTGTCTCCCCCTGAGCATTTCCTAGGAAGACTTCCTGGGGCCAATTCAGGGCTACTTTGCACAAGCCAAGCCAAGCTGCATCACACCAGGAGCATCTCTTGGTTTAGTTGCGGAGTCATGCCCGACCCATCACGACCCCATGAACAACATTCCCCCAGGCTCTCCTGCCCTCCACCATCCCCCGGAGTCCACTCAACCCCAAACCTGCCTCCCCAGGGACCCCATCCAGCCACCTCAACCTCTGCCATCCCCTTCTCCTTTTGCTGTCAATCGTTCCCAGCGTCATGGTCTTCTCCAGGGAGTCCTTCCTTCTCATTAGGTAGCCAAAGCATTTGAGTTTCATCTTCACTATCTGATCTGCTAAAGAGCAGTCAGGGTTGATCTCCTTTAGGATTGACTGGTTTGATCTCTTTGCAATCCAAAGGGGCCTCTCTAGTCTACCTTTTGCTCCCACAGCAGCCAGTGGGCTACCAATGAGAAGCCCACAGGCAGGACCTTCTCTTCCTGTTAGTAAAACTGAGATGTACAGTGGTGGTCACACACCACCACCATGACAAGTAGCCATTCCGATCTTCCACAAATTTAGCCAGTCCCTTTTAAAGCTTCTTCCTTTGTGGCCAGCACTGCATCCTTTGGTAGTGAATTCCACAGTTTACCTATGCAGCGTGTGATGAATTCGCTCCTTGCACGTGTCCTAAGTCTCCCACCAGTCGGCTTCATAGGAGGACTGCAGGTTCTAGTATTACAGGACCATGAGAAAAGTATCCCCCCAGCCATTTTCTCCACATGATGCCTAATTTTGGGCATGGTTGTCCTACCTGACCCCCCACTCACCCTCTTCCAGAGTTAAACCCATTCGGCAGAATGAGGTAATAGACATTTAGATGGCGCAAAGGCAAGTGTCTATGCGTGTTTTATTTAAATATTCTTCCATGTAAATATACTTTCTCCTTTTTGTAAATAGCACATCAGAAAGCAGGCAGTGTTTTGTCTTCCTGTTATGTTCACTTGCTGGATGCTTCCCTTTCTGCTTCTAACCTGCTTTCAAAAACAAAATAACAACCCAAAACTGGGGAATTGACCGGGCTGGACTTTTTTTCCCCTTTAGCCAAGGAGAGAATAGATGGACTTGTTTTTTAAGATTGGGGAGCATTTGGTCAGGCACAATTATTTCTTTCTTTCTTTGTTTATTAGATTTCTGTTTCCACTTTTTTTCTTATAGCAGCTTACACATTTCTCCTCCTCTCAATCTTATCCCCACAACAACCCTGTGAGGTAGGCTGGGGTGAGAGTGTGACAGGCCCACAGTTCTGCAGTTGGCTCCATGGCTGAGCAGAGACTAGAACCCAGATTGCCTGAGTCCTGGTCCCATGCTCTTAACCACTACCTCTCACTGGCTCTCACAGACAGGCAGGCTAAAATGGTATGCTACACTACATGACACTGTTAAGGGTGTAGCCCACCTGTGCCTCTTCTAGGGGAGCGTGGAGGCCGTGCGTGCTACTGGGAATCTGTCCCATTAGTCAAGGTTTCTTGGTGTGAACTTGAGCATTAATTTGGCACCAGCCAACTCTTGCTGTCCAGAACGTTCTGTTGTAGTGTCCAGTTTCCCACCATTTCTCCACCTCTGTTGCTTATACCTGTCCTGGTAGTTCTGGGTGTTATTCGTGGCAACAGTCACTAAAACAATCCCAAAACTCAGTTACATAGTTCCTGCCAACCCCCCATCCCCCAAGCCGGGTAAATTTAGGCACAAAGGACAGTGCCCTTCTTTCCCACCTGTTTTGATCATTCTGGACTTAAAAGACTTTATCGTGAATTTATGCCTCACCCATTCCACTTAGCAGAATGTTCTCAGGTGCCTGAATTGCCTTTTTTTTTTTTTTGCAACTTGAGACATCGCTAAGTTGGATATACAAGAGAGTTTACTAGACAATCCTATATAGGTTTACTCAAGCCAGGCATTGTTGCATGGAGGAGCTTGCCCCTTGCTTCAGTCCTATGCCCCCTTCCCTGGGAGTAGCCCCACTGAATACCGTAAGGTGTTACTGGCCTTTGGACTCCGAGTTGTCCTTGCATCCTAAGCGACATTAGGGTTTGAATGGGTACCCTATAGGCAAATGTGTATTAGATTGTCTGGGTTTGCCTTCCCCGGTTCAATGCGCAGCATCTGCAGGTCCGTCTGGGAAAGGTCTTTGCCTGAGACCTCAGAGACGCTGCAGGTCCACGCAATTCATGGTGAGCTAGAGCAGTTGGTGTCCTGGCTGAATATACGGGAATCTGTTACCTTGGTGAGAGTACAGCACGGTCCACGCACACTTCCTCATGACCGCATGTGTTTTCCTTGCTTGCAGATGTTACTTTTATATTGGACGATGGTGCTATCAGTGCCCATAAGCCCTTGCTTATCTCCAGCTGTGACTGGATGGCTGCTATGTTTGGGGGTCCGTTTGTGGAGAGCTCAACCCAAGAGGTGAGGCACCGTCCACTGTTTCCCTTCCAGCATTGCTTGTCTCTCTCATGACTGGGCCCAGTTTTGCCTTCCTCGCTTCAGCTGCTGAGCTGAGCTCCCCAGGGAGGCGCAGGCAGAGCTGCAGCACGAAAGGGAGGGAACATTTCGCTCTTGCACAGTGCCTTTTCCCTTCCCGCGTCCCAAGGGGAGGACACAGAAGGCTGAGGTAGGGAAGGATTTTAGCACAAGCTGCAGCACAAAGCAGTTTGGAGACGAACGATCCGGTGCACCCTGTACAGTAATAGCATTTGGAATGGAGGTAGCGTATCAACTGCCTTGCCTTTTGTTGCAGCCACCATAGAGACTATTTTTGGGAGGCTGTGGAGGAGGTGATGTGGTTAAAGTTGGAGGCGTCAGAGTGGGAGGGCTTCTGGCTTTACCAAGGGCAGCCCCGCATTTTCTCCCGTAACGGGAATGCTGGAAATGGGAGTGGGCTTTAAGCATAGAGGGGTTGATTGTACTCAACGGCAATGGATTTGGGGTGTCACGAAGGACAGCAGAGTGCAAACTGTGCCGGAAGTCCTTTTGTGCAGGAGCTGCACAAGGTCTGAATACTGTGACCAGCACCCCATTCTAATGAGTACAGTGTGGAGAACAGGACATGCATTCCGGCTTGAGCACCAAACGGTCATTCACTCCACATTTTGGAAAGCTTTTTGCTCTTCTGAAACATTTGCGGGCTGCATTAGTGTAACTGCATCAGCGATGGGATTCCTCTTTAAGAGAATGGGATCCTCTTTATTAACACATCGTGTGTATTGGCAAGTGTGACCCTTATGGGGGCCAGAAACGTGCACAGAAAATAAGCATCCACATAGGTATTTTGAAAGATGGGGCAGGGCTGCTCACAAACACTGCTGGTGTCCCAGCTGCAAAGAAACATGGTACCCAATGGTGAGGACTAGGACTAAGGGGAATTGTCGGCCCAAACACCTGGAGAATCATGTTATCACCTCTTTTGGAGAGGCAGCATGGTGGCAGATTTCAAAAGAGGTTGGTTTCCTGCACCTTTCATAGTTGTGCAGAAGATGGGAATTGGCCTGAATGTCTTTGCAGGACTTGGGCAACATCCCATGATGCCCTTTTAACATATATTTTTAGGGAGGCTTTCGTATTCGACTCCATAGTTCTATCTGTGAGAGGGAGGCACTGGCTTACCCATGCCTAGCTCTTCTGGGCTTGGAACCTGTTGCAGCTCTGGGTTCTGATAAATAATTCTTGCAGGGAATCCGTAAAAAGAATAGCAGCTATGTTACCATTGGGTAGAATAAGGGTGGATTTATAGAAAGCATCGCTACATAATTGGCATTAAATATTACCATGTCTTGAGCAGGCTGCAGAATTAACTCTTCCTGTCTTCCTGTCCTGACTTTCACAGGTGGTGTTACCTTACACCAGCAAGAGCTGTATGCGAGCGGTACTTGAATACCTCTACACGGGCCAGTTTTGCTCCACATCAGAGCTGGATTACATGAAGCTCATTATTCTAGCTAACCGTTTGTGCTTGCCACATCTGGTTGCACTCACAGGTAATTTCAGGAGGCTGCAGACAAGAAGAAGACAACCATTATATTTCCTGGCTTTTAGGCAGAAATTACTGTGTTCTGATGCTTCTGCTGCCCTTCTGGAGCAATGCAAACTTGAGAAGGGGCCATGCTTTGAGCTTTAGTGTAGGATCTAGGGAACCTTCCTGAGATAGCAGGTATGGGGCAAGAGACCATGTTTTGCCCAAACTATTATTTTTAAACTTGTTTATGTAAAGACAGCTAGCATTGTATAATGATTAGGGTTGTTAGACTGGGCCTTAGGAGATACAGGTTCAAATCCCTACTTGGTCATGGAGCTTCTTCATGATGTGGATTATTGACTTACTTGATAAGGTTGTTGCTGGGATATGATAGAAAGCAGATGGAGCCTGTACACTGCTTGGGGCTCCTTTGAGGATGGGAATAGAATAATAAAATGATTACATAAATGAGGGGCAAGCTTTTGGCTGGCCGGTTTGTTTTGCTCCTGCGGCCGTGATGGCTATTGTGGTCTTGCCAGCAGATGATGCACCCAAGTTGCTCTTCTGAACGCTCGGGCCTTGCATGTGCTTGCTGCAGGAGCAGGAGGACGGACGGACTCAACTTCAGAAAGCAGATGTGCAAAGGGATTCGCTGCAAGGGGCGGCAGTGTGTGCAGAAGAGGGAGTGGGCTGGGCAAGAACATTTCTCGATAGGCTTGCTTGTTCTGCTTGCAGTCATGTAAAGCAAACCAGGGATGCCTTTTCACCCAGCCCTCTGGACCTATGGTCGAGTCTATTAAAGAAGACACATTCTTAAATGAAAGAAATGGCACACCAAACACCATGGAGCCCCTGACACGGCAAATAGCTCTAAGCTATTTAGAGCTTTGTAGTCCCAGTGGAGCCTGGAGATGGGCAAATCTGGCCTTCAGACCATCTTGGTGCTCCCAAGGACTCCAGGCACCTTGTTGTGGGTAATTTTTAAGAAGTTCATGGGGCAGTGGTTTCTGGGGGTTCACTTGCTGCCTTTCGCCTCCCTCTGCGTTTCCCAGCTGACCAGAATCTTGCCAGTGACTGCCCCTTGAATCTTCTGTGTGTGGGCCTGGCCTTACTTTGTGCAGTGAGGCAGGGGCTTTGTGGGAGGACTAGGCCCACATCCACTTTCAGATGCACCTTAGAAGCAGAAGAAGCCAGCCTTTTTCCCTTTCTGATTTCTTACTTGATCAGAGAACAGAAACGCTGAGTTTTATCGGCCCTCTTAGCAAGACAGTCCCACCGATAGTCTCTGACCTCTCTCTCCACGTGTGTCTAAAATATCAATAGTCATGTTATTTTTACACAGAGCAGTTCACAGTGTCTGGTCTGATGGAGGCGATTCAGATGTTTGTGGATATTGATGGGGACGTCCTCGTGTTCCTGGAGCTGGCTCAGGTAAAAAAAGGCTCAGTCACGGGGAATTCTGCACTGCACACGGTTCCTCGGACACCTGCTTCTTTGAGTAAATCGCATCAGAGTTTTCTTTGAAGAGAGAGTTCCCTGTAATGTGTGGGCTGCCAAAGAGATCCTAAGGCAGCAGTGCTGGGAAGTCTGTGCTGGAGGAGCAGTTTGCTGGCTGAGGGAAATGCAGGGGGCATTGCTCCAACCCCTACTTCCAGTGCCTTTAATGACTTAATTTCCAGCTCTGTTCTCTGACAGAGCGAATGCCTGATGGCAGCCCTCTCAGGAGCTTAGGGCCACCCTCTTAAAGTGCTTTCTTATGTTTCTACTTTATAATAGGGTCATTCAGTGGGGGAGATCTTCCCTCTGCATATTCATGTGTGGCTTTCCTTTACTAGGACTTCCATAGGAAAAGGAATGACAATAAAAGCTGCAACCAAGTCCAGCATTCTGGGCACACAGACCAGGTTCATGCAATTAAACAAGCCAAGTTTAATCCTTAGCATGTGTGGGACAGTTTGCCTGATTACCTGCCTGACTGTGGTCTATTGTGTTGTCTAAACCCAGGTTGAAGAGGGAGACAACCCTCCAATAACCCATGGCCTGTTCTAGGGTTATCAGAGGGTTGTTTCCCCCTCCAATGAGCTACACTGGCCAGGATCGGATAAGACAACCAGTCCCATACATGCTGAGGACTGAACGAGCCGCAGTGGTTTGTTTAACGCTCGGGGATCATGTGAACTGGCCCACTGCAGAATGCAGTATTCCTGTTCATGTTCCCCAGCACCTGGTGCACATTGGCACACTGTCTCTGCTCATGGAGACAGCACACAGCCTTGGGGTCCAGCAGTCATTTGTGGCCTCGCCTCCATGTGTCCCATCTGTTTTTGAAGCCATCCAAATTGGTGGTCGTCGGAATGCTCCGCGGAAGCGAATTAGAGTTTCACTGGGAGCAGTTCATCCATCCTGAATCTGCCCCTGCAGTTTTCCTGTCCTGTATATGAGACAGCGACGAAGATGGCTCCTTACCCACTTTCTTTATGGCCTGCTTCAGTTTTTGCACGTCCGCCATCCTCTCTGTACTTGCTCTCTTCCTAAAATAACCCTCCCTTCCTCATTCCTATGCACGATCATTTTCTGACTCTACAGTTCATTATATGCAGATTATTACAGCAGTCTAGTTTGATCTGGGGGCATCCTCTGGGGCTGCCCTCCAGAGGGGTTGAATGGTCACTCCCATCATTCACAGCCAGCATGCAGTTCTTGCACTAATAGTGGTATTACGGAGGGCTTAGAGGTCATCCATATTCATTCCGGATTCCAACTTTTGATTTCGGGACAGATGCAGGTGAAATGTGGTGCCTCAGCTTTATGGAACTGCTGTGTTCAAAGCCTGTCGTATAACTTTAATTCATAGTTGGTAGGGAAAACAGCGGGCGACAAAGAAAGCAGCGTCCCACTTTGTCAGTCCAGCCCACTGTATTCTATCTGGTCTGGCAGCACCTGGTACCAGGTAGGGTGCTGCCCCAGGACCTTTTCTACTGAAGACACCTGGAAACGTTTCCATACAGAACAGGAGCGGTCGTCCTTCCTGTGAGGCAAGTGGCATGGCTGCCCACTTTCAGAGGCAGAAATGTGAGCTAGCTAGATGGACCTTCAGCTGGTTCCTGTGTCTTAAGAACATAAGAAAAGCCATGTTGAATCAGACCAGAGGTCCATCTAGATCAACACTCTATGTGCAGAGGCAAACCAGCCGCCCGCAAGATCCCTCGAGCAGGATGGGGGCAAGGCCTCCACCTGCCCAAGCTCCCCAGCAATAGTTGTATGGAGGCATGCCACCTCTGGTAATGAAGGTAGCACTTGGCCAGCAAGGCTAGTAGCCACTGATAGCTTCCTCTGTAAATGCCATCTTGTGCAAGCACCTTCTCTTTTTCCTTTGGCCCATGCTCATCTCCCCTGTGGCTTCGGGGCCTTGAGGGGTCTTTGGAAGGGCAGGGTGAGTTGGCTCTGTGCTGGGAATCATGGGGGTCCGTCTCTTTCTTCTCCTTCCAGTTCCATGGTGCCTACCAGCTGGCCGACTGGTGCCTCCATCACATCTGCACCAACTACAACAACATTTGTCGCAAGTTCCCGCGCGAGATGAAAGCCATGTCAGCAGGTCAGCACCATTTATACCACTTCAGAGTGTCTCCTGGGCAGCAGCAGCAGGGCATAGATCTTCTATCCATAGAAAAGGGGGGTGCATGTCCGTCAGTGCTGCAGTGCCAAGACCATGAAACCTGGACACGTGACGCTTGGCAGACATACGATGCTCCCAGCCCACATCAAGTTTCGTTAATGTAAATATGTTGGTGGGGTTGAAGTAACATCGTCTGTCACTAGGTGGCAGACTTTAACCCACAGAGAGCTTTGTGGTTAATACTGTTTGAAGCCAAGTGACGGGGTGGAATACACTGCAGGAGTCTGTTGTACAGCTGTTCCCTCCCCTCTCCTGTGGGGTAGGAGTAATAGAGTGAGCACATTCCTGGCCGGGGGGGCGGGGTGGGAGTGGACTGTGGAAGGGGCTGTGCTGGGTGTACCTGCAGCCCTGTTATTACTTGGCTGGGGCTTCCACAGCCGTGTACGTTGCTGTGCAGGTTTCACAGCATCAAACTAAGGGCTATTATTCCAACCCACATGAAGCTAAATGCATTTAGCTAGTAAAAAAGAAAAGATCACACTTCTCACTATCCCTGCCCTCGATTACAGCTGTATGTAGCCCTTGTCCAACATCCTTGTTGTTGTTAGTAGCGAAGTCGTGTCCGACCCATCGCGACCCCATGGACAACATTCCTCCAGGCCTTCCTGTCCTCCACCATCCCCCAGAGTCCACCCAAGCTCACGCCAACTGCTTCAGTGACTCCATCAAGCCACCTCATTCTCTGCTGTCCCCTTCTCCTTTTGCTGTCAATCGTTCCCAGCATTAGGCTCTTCTCCAGTGGGTCCTTCCTTCTCATTAGGTGGCCAAAGTATTTGAGTTTCATCTTCAGGATCTGGCCTTCTAAAGAACAGTCAGGGTTGATCTCCTCTAGGACTCCCTGGACCGGTTTGATCACCTTGTGGTCCAAGGGACTTGCAGGAGTCTCCTCCAGCACCACAATTCAAAGGCCTCAATCCTTTTGCGCTCAGCCTTCCTTATGGTCCAACTTTCATATCCATACATTGCAACTGGGAAAACCATAGCCTTGACTATATGCACTTTTGTTTGCAGGGTGATGTCTCTGCTTTTTAGTATGCTGTCTAGATTTGCCATAGCTTTCCTCCCCAGGAGCAAGCGTATTTTTATTTCTGGGCTGCAGTCCCCGTCTGTGGTGATCTTGGAGCCCAGGAAAATAAAATCTGTCACTACCTCCATTTCTTCCCCATCTATTTGCCAGGAAGTGAGAGGACCAGATGCCATGATCTTAGTTTCATGTTGAGTTTCAACGTTGTAGTTTCATGTTGAGTTTCAAGCCAACTTTTGTGCTCCTCTCCTTCACCCGCATCAAGAGGCTCTTTAGTTCCTCTTCACTTTCTGCCATGAGAGTGGTATCATCTGTATATCTGATGTTTCTCCTGGCAATCTCAATTCCAGCTTGTGATTCATCTAGCCCCGCCTTTCTCATGATGTGCTCTGCGTATAAGTTAAATAGGCAGGGCGACAGTATACAGCCTTGCCAAACTCCTTTTCCAATTTTTGAACCAATCATTGGTTCCATGTCCAGTTCTCACTGTTGCTTCTAGACCCACATATAGGTTTCTCAAGAGACAAATAAGATGGTCTGGTACTCCCATCTTTAAGAACTTGCCACAGTTTGTTGTGATCCACACGATCAAAGGCTTTAGCATAGTCAATGAAGCAGATATTTTTCTGGAACTCCCTAGCTTTCTCCATGATCCAGCATATGCTGGCAATTTGATCTCTAGTTCCTCTCCCTCTTCGAAATCCTGCCTGTACTTCTGGTAGTTCTCGGTCCACATACTGCTGCAGCCTAGCTTGTAGGATTTTGAGCATCACTTTGCTAGCACGTGAAATGAGTGCAATGGTGCGGTAGTTTGAACATTCTTTGGCATTGCCCTTCTTGGGGATCGGAATGTAAACTGACCTTTTCCAATCCTGTGGCCACTGTTGAGTTTTCCAACAACCTTAGAATAACTATTTGTCCTTAAAACCAATGGATCCTAGTCCTTTTAAGTAGACCCTGGTGTACTAAGGTTTTTGTTTTTCTTTTCAAGGTGGTATAAAATATTTAAGTGTTACGTATCTTCTATAAAATGCAGTTCTAGAAGCTCAGGGGCTCGTATTTTAATTTCCCTGTTTCCTATCACTGTAGAGAACCAAGACTACTTTGAGAAGCATCGCTGGCCCCCAGTCTGGTACCTAAAGGAGGAGGATCACTATCAGAGAGCACGGAAAGAGCGTGAGAAAGAAGACTACCTCCACCAGAAACGGCAGCCGAAGAGGAGGTGGCTCTTCTGGAATGCCTCTTCTCCTTCCCAGTCACCTTCCTCATCAGTGGCCACTGCTTCCTCTTCCTCCTCCTCCTCCTCCTCTGCTGTGGTTTGAGAGGTGTGCCTGCCCACACTCAGTCTGTCTTGGAAAGAGGGGGCCGACCACCCCTGAGCCAGCTTCTGGTTCGACAGGCTTGGGAAGAGGGAAGTAGGGAGAGAGGGGAGACCACCAGCTCAAACCCCCCGTGGAGAAAATGAGCATGGATATCCTGGGGAGGCTGGTGAGTCTGGACAGGTGGAGATCCGGAGCGGGAGCATTTACAGCTCATCTGGAGCTCCGATGGTCCTGATCCCTGCCCCTGCCTGTGCCCCTGCAGCACGGCCCGAGGGCACCCAGATGGCACGTCAAGCCAGGCAATTTCCTTGCCAGGGGCTTGCTCATCCAGCAGGACAAACCTCACGTTTACAGGAATGCAAGAGGTTTTTTATTTTTGGAAAAAAAACACACCAACCAAATCTGCTACAAGGAAAATGCAGTAGTTCTGCATACTTTTTAAATGAGGTTTTTTTTCCCCTTTGCAAAAAGCAAAAAAGAATGCGATGAGATGCCTCACATTGTCTGGTTCTCTGCACCATAACATTTCAAGCCGCTGTAGATGCTATAAGCCCCAGGACTCCCCCCACCCCCCTGCTTGGCTCCTTTTGATGGCAAGGTGGCCACGGTTTTGTTGCACTTTCCACCTTGGCTCTCATCTCTAGGAAGTTTGCTTTACAGCAGGGCACGCATCCTGGCAACAGCAAACGGCTGCAAACCCTCCTCACGAAAGGCAGGCCCCTGTGGAGGAGGAGCAGCCCAACTGAAGCTCAGATCCTGGACTGGTACTAAATTTCCACAGGAAAGGGCCCTCAGACAGACAAACCAGCTCTCCAAGGCTGGCAAGATGCTTTTGTTTCTCTTTTAAGACTTGATTTGTCAATAGCTTGCGACACAATCAGAACAACATGTTCAGAGGAATGAGTAGAGTGTCTGGTTCCTCCTGGCACCTAAGACCGACCAAGAAACTCCAACAGTTGTCACTCGTTTTTAATAAAACAAACCAATACACAACAACTTGGATTTTAAGTGTGGAAGGTTCTGTTATAAACATGGTATTTTAAAAAAGATTGCTGTGGTCCTGGCTTTAATTTGGAAGGGGTGGGCAGCAGCTTCAGCAGAGAGCCACACAACTAGCTGAATAGTTCTCCTCATAGGCCTCAGTGCTACTGACTCTGGTTCACTTGTGTGCAGAGACTGGGTGAAAGCTGCACTTCGCTGCCCAGTATAGGATCTAACATTTCCCGACGGAGCAGGTTAACCAGAAGAGTCACCTATAACTCCAAAGGCAACTTTAAAAAGATGTAACCTATTAGATGTTTTAGATCCTGTCTTCCTTCCATGCAGTTTTCCCAGGCGGCTTGGGAAGGGTGTTAATTCAATGGTCAAACACACATACTGCATTCTTAAGTCCAAGATACAATTACAAACTATTTCCAGGTAGGGCAGCAAAAACTCCTGCCCAAAGCCCTGGAGAGTCACTGCCCATTAGTGGCTGGATTCACAATCATGGCAAGGAACCCTGTGCCACTTATTGCATGCAGATTTTTGCTGGTCAGTTGGCTGAGTGGTTCCCACAAAAGCCGAATTTCTGTACTCAACATTCCTGCTTTCGCCATGTAGCCTGGCATCCCTCACAAGTGAACTCTTCCTTAATGCAATTGTTCCCTTTGGTACCCAATGGCCTTGTGTGCCGAGGCTTGAGGTGGGCTCTCCCTCGTCCGCACCCACAATATACCTGCACGACAGTAGAGCTGCTTTTGCTGTCAAAGCACTGGTATAACAGCTTTTGGACAACCATTCCCACCCTGAGCCTACTCTGCTTTAGATGAGCTGAAAGCTTGCAAACAGTGCATGACAAAGGGGTGGATGAATCGCGAACCAAGTGATGTGGTTTGTTGGAGTGGTGCTCATAGCTCTCACCTTCATAACCTTATGCACCATTAATAGCCTCACAATTCACAGAATTGTGGGCTATTGCCATGGGCAACTTGGGAAAAGCATCAAGGCCAAACATGCTTTTTACTTTGTTGGCTTATCAATCATTTCCTTTTCTCATAGCAATCTTAGGACAGTGAATACGACATAACTGCAGCCTATTGTTTGGTCAAGCATCCTTTGACTGGATGGCCGTTTATACATTTTGACAGTTCAGCTCATCTTTTCCCCTCCTTTTGTATAGGAATGAGGAGTGCTGCATTTTGCACAACTGCCTTTTCACCTATTGCACCTCTTTGTAGAGAAGTACATCTCCCATCATTGCAGGATGGGATGTGGGAAGTCAACAGCTGGAGGGTCACAGGCTCCCCAACCTTGCTGTAAAAAGTGAGCACCTCCAAAAGGCATGGAGGATGCAGAAAACAAATCCAAGAGGAATGAGACTTGTTTCTACTCACAAGCATACAGTCTGCTAGTGGCAGCCTAGCTCTGGTGAATGGTAATACATTTTATTGTATATACAACCAGAAGAGCTTTATTATCACAAGTAATTCACAAAACATACACAGACATATACATTAAATGCCATAAATAAGAGTCATATCCATCAAATGCAATGCATGTTAAGCTTGACAGAAAGATTAACTACGTTCCTTATGCCTGCCTGTAATTTCCGGGAAACTAGCAAATTAGACTTCCAGATAGGTCTCATATTTGATTATGTAAGTGTATTCAATAAATGGTAACCACACAGTCTCAAAAGCAGCATTCATTGGCCTCTTATAACCTGTCCTAATAATTTTTCCATTATGCAGCCCTCCATACCAAATTATTCATTCAAATCCATAAATTTTAAACTCTGACATTACTTTCCTAGCAATTAATAAAAGATGTGAAATTTATCTTTTACATTCCTTGTTTCATATTTATATTCTTTTCAACAAATACATTCAACAGGGCCAATTCAGAATCAATAGGTACATCTACTTTTAGAATCGGGGTAATCAGGCTGGCGCCATCATATGTTTTTTGGCACCAGGTCAAGACCTCTTTATTCACCCAATATTTTAATGTTTAAAAGATATGTTTTACTTCAGTTGTGGGTTTATTAGTTTTATTATTGTTTGGGGTATTCATGATCTTTTATATTGTTGTATTTATTGAATTTGTTTGTAAGCTGTCCAGAGACAAATAGTGATTGGATGGGTTAGAAATATCCCAAATAATAGATGAATAAATAAATCAAAAAACTGCAGCCCGGAATGTATGAATCTCATCACATTCCCACCACATGTGCTGGGAGATGCCAATCACTTGGCATCCACCCCAGCACACAGGGAAGGAACCAGACTTAATAAATGCCAATTTTTGGGGGTCGGATACCAACCATCTATTATCTTCAGAGATGTTTCTCTGGTATTAGACAATGTAGATTTACTCCCCAGGTCAAGGACTGCAGACATCCTGACCCAAATTTCAAACACAGAGCATATGAACCTCTTCACAGTCCAATATTGAGATTTAAATTTAGCAACTGTCAGGGAGACTCCATCCATTGTAGCTTTCTCTAGACACACCCATTGTCTGTTGGGACTTTCTGAGACAAAAGAAATCAAACGCTGCAATTGACAGGCCTCATAATAAAGTAAGAGATTATGAATACTTCATCCTCCCAAAATTGTCAACTTATATAATAACATTTTCTTCACTTGTAGTTTACCATTAAATATGAACATATGGTTGTCAACCCTGCCATTGAAATTATAAATAGTAATGTTCTAAATAAAAAGAATAAGCAAGGGAAAACTATAGTTTTCACTGCTATCAGATCCATAATAAATTGTGCTATTTTTTCCATCTATGTACATCCACTGAAATCAATTTCCAGACCCCATTATAATTCACAATGTATAACTTATTCAAATTCTTGGTGATCGATACACCTAAATGTCGACATTTAGAATAGCTGTTATCTCTAAGCATTTTACCACTTCAGAGTGTTCCTTTGAAGGTACATTAAAAATGTTATTAATTTTATTCTTGTTATATTTATATATTTGTATTTTTTATAGTTTGACTTTGAGATGGGCCAGTTTTTAAATAGTGTATTATCTTTAATTGTATTTATTTATTGTTGTTAGCCGCCCCAAGGCTTTTTTGCAAGGGGGCAGCATACAAATGTGTAAAATAAATAAAATAAATAAGCAGGGTAAAGAGGACAGCCCTGTTTTGTTCCATGCCAAAAAGTAATATACTTTGGATCCATATTATTTGTTTTCCATTTGGCCCAACTATCCGAATACATTTTTTTTATTAGATGAATTTTTCATGCCAAATCTGGATTAAACCAATAAAAAACACCCATTCCACACAGTCAGAAGCTTTAAATATACTAAGAAAAAAACCACCAAGAGTTATTAATTTCAATGCTATGTATAATATTTAGCAGTTTGCAGATGAAATCCATAATCTGTCAGTCAGGAACAAACCAGCCTGATTTACCAGTCTATGCATATCACAGCTGTAAAAGATCTTGTAATCCACATTCAATAGTGCAAATGGCCTTCAAGATTCAACCAATGTGCAACCTTTAAAGGGTTTTGGAATAGTTACTATTTTATAATACTTCCAAGTCTAAGGAATAGGATCTCCATGAAAAATGTCATTAAATAGACTGACCATATGAGAAGATACTAAATCCCTGAAATGCTTATAAAAAGGGCAGAGAAACCATCTGCTCCAGGTACCTTACTGGATTTCAGCTTTCTCCCACATCTTAACCCTAGCATTTGGCATTTCTGCCTGAAGTAGACAAATTGTGTGAGATGCCAAGACCAAATATTCTGTATCTGCAAGGAAAGAGAAGAAGTATACAGATTTGAATCAAAACACCTGAACTCCTCAAAAATTTGGGAACCTGAGTAACAGGAGTTCCTCCTTCTGTCTTGTAAACAGTGTATCCTTGCCTTCTTGTTGTTTCTTAAATGATTAGCATTAAATCTTGAGTCCAATTCTCCATACCCATAACATTTTTGTTACAGATAAATTAAATTAATTTAAGTCTTATTTAACTCAAGAGCCTCTAATTCTGTCCCCTTTGGCTGTGATCGTTTGTACTTGAAGAACCCCAAGAGAAAGTTCTTCATCCTGTAACTGTGGATGCTCAAGAAGAGCTGACCAGAAAGACACTGAGTTTGCCACTGTGGGCACTGGACTCGAGACGGGTCATTCCTTGCTGCCAAAACTTTGCAGACTTAAGGTGTAGGGAAGTTCCACAGGAAACCCTTATACAGATGTACTGTTTTGAGTTGCTGACCATATAAATGACTACTAGAACAACTTCAAGTACAGGTAAGCAGCCAAACTAAACATTGCATTACTATGATGGATCATGTGGACACAAATATTCAAGTTATATACAAAATAAAATATATATAAATAAATCTAATTGCATTTGACAAAAATGCTACATACACTTTTGTGCAAGATCTCTGTATCCCACACATCAGTGCTAATTAATGTTATGGAGTAAACAGGAGGCAGGAAACTCTCTTTCTTTCTCTCCCCATATTATGGGGACCTAGAATATGGCTGTTAAATCTTGGGTTAGTTACATGTGACCCAGGATTATGGGTTTTTAAACCACAAACAACCCAGGAAGAGAGCACGTACTTTGTTGTTTGAATGTGAACACTGGACGGTTTTAACTCTGGGTTATCACTGTATGTACACAGATCCATGGGTTGTTTCACCAGGCAGCAGTAGCAGACACATGACAGACCAAAACCACAGCTGCTCTAAATGTCAGTAGTACAGTGTTACAAAGGCCTGTGCAACACTCAGCGACTGAATACAACAACAACCTGGACTTTGTGCAACTGTCTGGCAGACAAACCATAGGTCAAGTATGGGTAAACCCGTCCAATTTCTTCACAGCTGCTTTTCGAAAGGAAATTCCTGAGTACCTCCAAAGTGCAGAAAGTACAGTCTGTTCTAAAAAGAACGGTAGCTTGTGTATAAGAAGGGCTGAGGACAGGCTGTGGTTCCTAAGGATGGCGAAAAACAGGCAGGAGGTATTTCAGTGCAAAGTGCTATTCCTCAGTGCTTAGCTTCCATTTAATTGCAACACAGAAGTGAGATGAAGTTTTAACCCACACAGCCATAGGAACGGGCTTGTTCAGTGGAAATCGGAGTTGTTCGATGACATTCTGCAATTGAGCGGGCAGCAGCTTATCTGCGAATAGCAAACTTCAATGCAGAACAAGGCAGTTTTGCAAATCTAAGCAATTTTCCTAAAGAAATTAGCATTCTGCACCCCCGAAAAAGAACCACTCACAGACCTGATCATAGGAAGGCAAATGCCAGTCCAACTTCAAGCTATAGGATTGTTCTTATTGTCCAAATAATTCTTCACACTTCTACAGCAGCAGTTCTTGGCCATAACTTTATATTCTGCTGCAGGGAATCATTTTATATAAGGCAAACTATGATACAAAACTATTATACAAAAGATTAAAAAGAAAAAAAAGGGGCTGCAGCCAGAAGAGATTTTAGCAGCCTCAAGAATCTTCTTTTTGCTGGTACCAACCAACTGAAATGGCTCTGTTTGGCAGAATTTTTAACCAAGCAACTACTTCAGAACAGGAAGACGTTTTTTAAAGAAGCTCTAGATATAGCTAGTATGATGTAGCTTGCAAACCAAGTGAAATAACTGGTATCCCTGAGACTGTCAACATCCAGGTACTAGGAAAAGCCACCAGAGAACACTTCTTCCTTTTATGATGTCCTGAAAGGTGTTGCGCATCATACACATTTCTAACCGAGGAGGTATCACACTGGTCTTTGGACTCCTCAAGTTATTTTCCATTTAAAAAAAAAATTAGTGGGACTCACAGGATTTGTTTAAAAGCAAACAGTATGTGGGTTTAAGAATAAACCAGCATTCCTCCACATACCTGTCCCTCTGTCTGCCCCACAGAATACCATGGCAGACCAACACTGTAGCTTTCACAAGCAGCCATGCAGGAGAAGTCATGCTTCTTCATGGACATACAGACCCTGGTTGATGAGCATCTGTCTTATGCGCTCCTCCACTCCCTTGTGTTCAATGTCACACAGTGCCTGCAGCAACACGTTGAGGGTGGCTTTCCTCCCATTCTTGTCCAGCCACAGCTGCAGCATCTGGAAATGCTGCTCATTTACATGGCTTTCACTCATTGCCACAGTGTGGATCTCATTTGACGTCAGGCCCAGCGCCCGCATGTACCTGCGCCACTGCATTACGGGCACCTCCTTCATGAAGATCTCAAGGGAAAGACTCAGTGCTAGGAGAAGATAAAAGGTAAAAGGCTGCATGGTCACAAAGGTCGGGAGGAATGGCAGAATGTGAGCGCATGGATTGCCGAATCTGCCTTCTGAAGGAAAAGGAGACAGAAGCCTCGGCTGCTAGTCCTTATGGCCGTTATAAAGATGCATGCCCGAGTTCAGGGCTGAAGCGCAATAAATCTCAGGCATCAAACCAAGGGCTGGGTAAAACCGCCAGCAAGTCACAGCTTCCACAGGGCTTATGTTTGTCATGCAAAAGCTTATGTTTGTCATGCAAAAGGTCCAAAACCAGGAGAGCAATACAATTTAAAAACTGCAGATTGAGCATGAAAGCAAGAAAATTTGACTTGAAATTAAGCCAGCAGATGCTGGCTAGATCTGCTGAGAACTGCGATCCAACTCTCTCTGGAAGGGGCATGCAGTCCCCACCACTGGTTTACTGCCGCATGCACAGGATTAAGCATGATGCGTGTTTGTACACTCTCTCCCTCCATGCACAGCCAGGAGGACAACTTTGCAACTCTTGGCTTGTTATTGCATACAAGTGACTGATTGTGACTCATTTCAACTCCAGGTTAGTTTTTAGCAAGCTAGCTTCATGACCTAGACCCTTCTCAGCCTGCCCTTCCAGATGTTTAGGACTTCAACTGCCATCAGCCCCAGTCACCATGGCCAATGACCAGGAGTGCTGGGACCTGTAGTGCTAAACATTTGGAGGTCACTGGGCTGGGAAAGTGGCTCAAAACTGACTGGCTCTGAAATGGGGAAGGGATCGTTAAAGAAAACCCGCTCCAACCCTCTGACGTTCTGGCCAATGGGAGCCAACATATACAGCCAAGAGCGGGGGGGGGGGGGAGGGTTCAAGGTTGACACATAGGAGTTCAAGGTCCCTTACCAGCAGTTGGATCCCTCCCATTTGCAGGAATCAGGTTCCTCTTTGATTCTGCAGCAACTACCTGCATTGGGTGAGAACAGAGGCAAGCAACATGGGTAACCATCGGGAGAACCAGGGCAGTCAGCAGACGGTCCAGCTGACCAGTAGCTCTAACAGGAACCTTCAGCAGTCCCCACACGTGCCTACCAACTTGTCTGCAGTCTAAATAGCATTGTCTGCACCAGCCTCCTTTGTTGAGGGAGTGAAGGTGGGCCAGGGGAAGGTGGAGTGGCCCTGTTGGGGGCCTCGGAAAGCTGGAGCAGGGCCCCCGGTGGGTTAGATTTGGGCTTTGGGCTGGAGGTTCCAGACCCCTCCTCTAGAGACTCTCGCTATGATGTTCGCCCAGTTACCTCTTCTGACGGAGAAGGCGCTTGAAGAGGTGGCGTTTCAGTTATGCTGGAACTGGTCTGGCTCTGCTGGGACCCCGGATCAATGCGTACATTCAACATATTGTCATGTTCTTCCTGTTGCCTTTGACTGCAATTCCTCCGCAAGCACTGGACAGTCTTGCAATACAAAACATGAGGCCACGTTAGCAACCTGCATCCTCTTTACACTTGGGTATAAGGAAGAGTGTACCCCTTCTGCGAGCTTTGCAACACTCTGGTCCAGGGGTCTCAAACTCGTGGCCCACGGGTCACAAGACACTATTTTGTGGCCCCCACTTGATATCAAAGTTTAGTGATAGTGCGCTGGCAGCGCCCGGGCCGGCCTCCGGGAGTGACGTGGGATGAGCGGCCCACCACCACCACCGCGGTGGAATACTTGATGCGGCCCAGACTCTACTTCCAGCGGCCCCCAGGTAAGTTGAGTTTGAGACCCCTGCTCTGGTCCATCAAAAGCAAGTCTCCCTGCACTAAAAAGAATTCATGCCCAAATAGATGTATATACAATTACATTCTGAGCTATTCAAGGTAATCCCTTGTAATCACTTTACAAGTATGAAAGGATAACTTTTAAGAAATGGAAGAGTCCAACTTGATGAGGCGCTTCCAGCCCACATGGCCCGGGCTCTGAATCAGCCCCAGACGGTCTGCAGTTGCTCCTTTAGCCCAAGTGCAGCAAACCAGAAAACTATGCTTCATGAGATGTTCCACTGTGGATGGACTGCAGACAGTTCCCCTAGGAGTGCCCGATTCTCTCCAAGATGTCGAAGTTCTGCCATATTGCAGTTCAGCTCAAAAACCCCAACCCCTTATTGTTCCAACGGGCATGCTCTTTCTGGCGTTTGTCTAGCCAGGTGAGAAAAGATGCCTGCTTGCTTCGTTATCTTAGTACCAAAAGTGAAATACAAAAACAAACAGCTCCCCCATGAGCAGGCAACCTGATTTTTAATAATGCAATAATGTAACGCTACAGGTGCAGGGTTTTATTTCAGGATTGCAAAATAAGAAACCACAGCTCAGGGACTGGGTACACGCTTTGCATGCAAAAGGCCTCCAATTCAATTCTGAGCATCTCCAAGTGGGGATGGAAAAGACACTTGTCTGAAAACTTGGGAGACACACCACCAGTCTGTGCAAAGCACCATCATGTCTTGCAGATCATTTGGCTGTCTGTTTCACTCAACCCCACCATCCAGCATGGCCAGTAATCACGAATGATGGGAATTGTAGTCTGAAGGTGCAACAGAGTTTGATGACTCACACACCACGTAAGGCCATTTTCTATGTAATGTCTTTATGAACATCAAAGTTTTGTTAGCAAGGGAAGCCATTCACCTACTACCCGCGAAGACAGCAGATCTCACCTTGATGCGCCACAGGCTTGCTGTAGTCCCCGTTCGGTTGCCTGCAAGAGGAAAAACAGGATATGATCAGCACCGCTCAGCCTGAAAGCTCCCGAATGTGTTTTTCCACAAACAGCCTCCTGGGCAGGTAGATGTCATATAAAGGAAATCAAGGATCCAGAACCTCTCTGACCTGAAGGTGGAATTCCATTCTGGAGTCTCTTCTGGGGCCAGATTCCACAGGTGGGAGGGGCAGAAGGGGGCAAGCCTAAACGCACCAAGGCATTTTAGTTTAAAGCTCTTTCCATCAGTTTAGGAGAGATGTTTCAATCTCCTAGAATGAGCTGGAAAAAGCAGAAATGTCAGGAAGTTTTGTTTGGACATGCCGCTGCATGGTATATCCCCATAAGCCTCCAAAATAAGGTCTACATGCTCCATTCCCCCGAGGAGAGGGGGCTGTAACCTGTAATTTCAACACCATCCTGGCTACAAAGCTTCCCTGCATCATTAGGAATGTCAAACAGGGAAACACTACTGTTCTCACCTCCACGAGAGCGACTCCATTGGTCTTTGCATTTGTAGATGACCGCACCCAAGACCACCAATACGGCCATCACAGAACAGAGCGGAATCCAAGTAAGTGCACCTCAAGAGGACATAAACAGCAACCAGGTAAGATGTAGAAAATGGTCCTTTGCATTTCATCCCCACACCAGCCTCTCACTCTGCTCAAGAGAGCAAAATGGGGCAACTGTTTCTTCTTTGTAATAACAGTGAACTCAAGGATTCCCTCTTAAGCAAGCCAAGCTGCACCCTCCATGCACAAGTGGAGATGTCTCCTTGAGCCTCCAAGGTTTCCAACGTTTGCCAAGGTACAAAATCTTTAGTGGGCGAAAACCCCTTTTTTGGGGGATGTGAAGAAAACAGCCCGTTGGAGCCTGAGCAGGCTCAGTGGGAGCATGGAATGTTGGCCGCCTGGTGTGCGTGTGTGTGTGTGTGTGTGTGTGTCGGGGGGCGCAGAAAAATGGAGTGCCCTGGCAAAGGGCATGGCTGGCCAATTAACTTAGCCCCCTGATCAGGTGCTTTCCAGACTGCAAAACTGTGCTGCAGGCCCTGCGAGTTTGATTGAAAATCCACCACACCCCCATATACACACGTACATACCCACATTTGTAGTGGCCGCAGGAGTCGGTGAGGTTGGCAGAGGGACGCATTTTATGTTATTTGTAGGGGTGCAGGGCTGCTCCATCTTTTCCCCATTCGGACAACTAGGAGTCAAGACAAGGAAGCCAGTGTGAGTGGAACTAGATTTCCAACAAGAGCACTTTTAGAAATTGAAAGAAGATTCAGAATAAGTATGTCCGTGTATCAGGTATGGCTCTGGACACAAATCCACCCAAGTTCTGCAAATTCCACCATCAATCTTGGGCTGCCTTGCTCATGTTTCTTCTTGTTTATTGCTTTGTCAGAACAGGGAAAGCACAGAGTTCAGTACATGTAATATGCATAAAGTGTTTATGTAATATGCATAAAATTCTGCTATTAACCCATCGGGATTTCACCTGGTGAGAAGTACCTCAATTGAATAATCCATAGAGGCTCAGTGTTCAGGAAACTGTACCTAATTTTCCTTCCTATGAAACACCCCCTTTGCTTTCTAGGGATTGCATTGTCTCAGAGCACAGATGGGACAAACCAGAAAAGTCTTGAATATTCTCTCCTGTATAAAGCTTCCTGCCATAACAGCAAAGAAGGATGCTAGTCAAGCCTTTACCTTGAAATGCGACTGTGAGAGAGTGAAGAACATTTAAACACACAACTCCCTGAAGGTGTCCTGAACAGGTACAGCTCTAAGGAATGTTATCACATGCTTTTTTCTGAATGTCTAATTCAGCTCTTCAATTCTGCTGCTTGGTAGGTCAGGAGGGAGAAAGATCAATAGGCATTCACTTGACTATAGCTGAACCATGAATCTCATTTTGTGGATTTCTGATATTGGTGGGGGGGGGGGAGCTCTCTTGATACTGTGAACAGAAGAAAATGCCAAGGACAATGTCAAGGCAACTGGAAGCCAAAAAGAAAAGGGGGAGAAAAGGACAGAGATTTCAAGTAACACCAGGAGTGGACAATGTTTTACTGGAGGATGCAGTGGCCATTTTGGTATTCCTAGCCAAAGACCCTGGCTTAACACGTGCTGCTGAAGGCTGGTGTTCACAGTCCATTCTCTCTCCCCTTCATGAGAGTGAATGGACTAGGAAAAGACATCCTAGCACAATATCCAAACCAGGATTAAGTGCAGCCAAACAAGCCAACATGTATAACCAAACAAACCTGTTTTAAATCTGGTTTATAAATCCTGTCTTGTTTGAGAGCATATAAGCATAAACCTGGATTCCAATGTCATGCAAAGTGATCCCCATCCTGGTTTCTTTACCTGCTTGCACTGAAGCAACAGCAAACAGATTGTGCAACCAGCATACAGATCATACACACTGTGATTTGTTAGGCCAAAATTGGTTGGTTTAGCCTTAAGTGTGAAAGCAGCCAGTATGTGCAATGCATTTCAGTGCCTCCTCCTCCTTCACCAAGATTGATTGATTGATTGATTGATTTCATTCATTCATTCATTTAAAAATTTATAGGCCGCCCCATCACAACAAAGCCTCGGGGCGGCTTACAGCATAATTAAAACAATATATAAAACAGTACAAAATTTAAAATAATTTATCCCCCCCCCCCACAATTTCCACAATTCTTTTCAGGCCTTTTCATTTGCACCATCCTTTCTGATGGATGTGCCTACTTTTCTTAGCTTCTAGCTCCCACGCTGTCTGTTTGCATTTTACAAAAGTTATTTTATTTGCAGAGCACAGTCTCAGATATGTACCATCTGACTCTACTAAAAGTAAGAGTGAAGTCACATCCCTCAGCAGTGATTAAGATGCACAAGTCCATTTGGCGCATCTGCTTCCATCCCCCAAGACCTTGGCCTCGTTTGTTTGTTTGTTTATTTAATTTTTCGATTTATATCCCGCCTTTCTCCTACAAAGGGCTCAAGGCAGCTTACATCTCCTCCTCCTCCATCTTATCCCCACAACAACCCTGTGGGGTAGGTTGGGCTGAGAATCTGTGACTGGTCCAAAGCCACCCAGTTGGCTCCATGGCTGAGCGGGGACTCGAACCTGGATCGCCTGAGTTCCAGTCCCATGCTCTTAACCACTACACCACACTGGCTCTCAAAACAACCCGGCACACAGCAGTCACAATGCTTTGGGGCAAAGTGCTGTTGGAAGGATTTAAATTATTATTACATTTACATTTTTATAATCAGTCTTCATTTGAGTTTTCTTATTTAGAACCCTAGATCATATCAATGTAACAGAAACATATAAAGCCAATGTATTACAACAGTGGACAAAGGACTCCTAAATCATGACTTCATCTCCCATTACTCTCTTTTGACACATAGCTCTTAAGCCAGAGCTGGAAAAACTGTAGCCCAATATTTTGCTGGATTATAACTCCCATCAGCCCCAGCCAACAGTTAATGATGATGGAAACTGCAGCCATTAGGCTCTAGAAGGCTACAGGGTTCCCACTCTTGCCAGAAACCTAAACTTCATTCCCCATGCCTAGTTCAATCTGACCCAAAATGTGGAAGGACACACCTAAGAGGCATTTTAAATCAGCTTTCGCAGATGTTTTGGGCTTCAGCTCTCACCAGCCCCAGCCTGCATGTGGTCAGTGGCCAGAAAAGCTGGGAGTTTAATCCAAAAGATGTGGGTGGTACCAGGCTGGGGAAGGCTGTTCTAAGTTCTGCAAGCTCCTCCCAAAATTTTGGTAGCAGAACACAGAATAGCAGATCACCGTGAAAGCCTAAGAAGCGGCAGGCAATGCTGACCTGGGTGTGCATTTATGGCACGTCTCACAAGGAAAGTGGGGAACGCAGTAGGTCCCATTCTTACACCGACACTCTGTGTCACTGGTTTGGGTACACGGCTGGGTCTCCACTTCATCTGGAAAGACAACAGAAGTCAAATATGCAGAATCTTCAGTCGTTTGGAGTCATAGTCCAAGTTTTTTTCTCTTGGAAAAAACCTGTAAAACATGCCCAAAATGCAGCCGTGTTGGTGCCTGAGCACAGGGCCATGGGGCCTCTGTCAGCTGCATGGCCAAATTCCATCTTGGAAACACTCCTGGGGGACCACATTCGGCCGAGGGCAGGGGGGAGGCCAACGGGCCAAAAATGGCAGGATGCTTTAACTCTCTTAATGCCAATAGGGAAGCCTTGAGAAAAGCATCCCAACCTTTCAGAATGGGGGGAACCCTCCAGAGTCAAGAAACTGGCAGTGGGACTGCTGTAGAGCTAAATGATGGAGGCGCTGTTATTTGCAAGCTTCCATTTCAAAGGCACAAATAACCTGTCTGGGAAGTGATACCAACTATGGGACTTTGCTTCCTGTGAATCTCAGCATTTCTTTTAAAAATAAGAAATAATCTTTAGCAACAAGTATGCACTTCCCAGGCTACCATAAACCCCCTCCACAAGTTTTAACCAACTTCGTCTTGTTTTCTGCAGGTTGGAGCTCCCAGGGATGGGGAACACCGGTCTCCTTAAACTGTGGCTCAGAATGCAATCCCCATCAGCCCTGTGCAGTATAGCACATGGTGAAAGACAATGCGGTCCAGCAGTGAATCTGCCCCACACTTTCCAAATGATTCAGACTGTTTGTTTCCGTCCTCTGAAGAAACGACGCGAGTGTACAGGGTGGATATGTGCCTCTTTCACAGGGAGCGGACGGAGGAGTTTCAAGAGGGCCTCTGTGCATCCAAAGGGCTGCACAATCCAACTCTCTTCTAAAGAACTGCTACCAATTAACAGTTAAGATCTGGGCTGCAGGCCGGCACGTGGCTGACCTGGCCAGGGCCCTCCACAACAGATGGAGATGTACCGAATTTCTATCATGATGACGACAGTAGCAACAACAAGAAGTTGTGTTGGTCAACATGCAGTTTGCGGTCTCCTTTCCCCCCACCATCCTTCACATTCCTTACCCAAGTCTCTGCAAATCTTACAGGGAAGACATTTGTCCAACTGATTCATATATTTGAAAAATGTATCCGGATCACAGGGTTGGCACTGCGAGGCAGTTTCTGGGCCTGTGCAGTGAGTGACAATGCGATTACCTGCAAGAAAGAATGAAAGTCCTTCCAGTGTTAGGGAAAATGAGCCTCCTGGTTTGTATTTTGAAGGTCAGTAAAACAGAAGTAACCATAAGGAGAGGAAGAGAAGCTGGCAGGCACCAAGAGAAGTGTCTCCAGGACCCGAAAGCCTCATGTCAGAGACGGCAGGGGCTGGACAGAGAGGCAGAATCAACGTGCCCCCATGAACACTGCCGCATGCAAGCACACCTGCACCCCTCCCCCCGCGTTCCCCATGCCCTCTGCTTCCTGCCTACCCCTCAAAGCCCAGCTCAGCAGCATTAAAACCCTAACTAGGAAGCAGGTCAGCTAAGGGACTTCTGTTGCCCCTTCTGCTTCTGATATACTGACTTCCTGCATCCTCATCAGGACTTCGGCACAGCTCAGGTAAGCTCAAGGACAGAGAAAGCGAAAAGGCTGGGAAGAAAACGGCACCCAGGAGAGAATACAAAGATAGGGGGCTAAAGAAAAGCAAGCATCTGGAAAGACGGGACCTTCCCAAAATTTTAGTCCTCGTAGCCACTTGGGCTGTTGGTGCCTGAAGTATGTCCACAGGCCAAAAAATAATTAATCATGAAATAATTGCGGGGAGGGGACCATACTGGCACATTCTTGGGAAGCAATTTGTGACCTCGAAAATGTTGACCACGTTATGCAGCGTTGCATGGCCAACACACAGAGGAATAATCAGCAAACACAAGGGTTGGGCCAAACCCCATCAAAACACATCCCTCTAGAATCCACGGACTTCCACTCCCGGTCCTGCAAAGTGAGCCGAACCAAGAGGTAGTCCTCTTGGACCCAGGCTGTGCCACCGGCGACCTTCCCAGCTGCCGTTCCCAGTGGCCAACCCTACGGATGCTGCCCATGGCAATGGCGGGTATGGGGGAATGGTGCTGCTCGCATGGCACACTGGGCTCGATTCCTGGCAGGTGCCCTGCAAACTTCGGGGACACTCTGCAGAAGTTCAGACTCTGGGCCGCTGCAAAGGGGACCAGAGTCCGCGAAGCCCAACCCAGGGAATCTGGTGCGGAATGAAAGGGACTCCTCACTCAACCCAGCTCGACTCAAAGAGCAGCAGCCTAGACAGAGAATGCTAAAAGCGAACTGGATCTGAGGACACAGTACCTGGATGGCATTTCTTGCAACGGTGCCCATTATAGGAATAGAATTCGCTCTCATTCTTTTGCAGGGCTGCAGGAGCAGAGCTGTTCTGATCCTGTAGTGGAAGCAGACTTGCTGCCGTGGCTGCATGCTGAGGGCAAAGACAAGAGACAAGGGAATCTTTTTAGCTTGCTGCACCTCTGTCAGAGGCCCACATGCTCAAGTGGCAACTTCTCATGACCAGGGCTGCCAATCTCATAACCGATCCTGTGCGCCTTCTTTTTCTAGATGCACTTTTGCTCAGAATACAAAGGAGAGCTTTCCCTGCTGCCATTGCGACTACAGTTCCCATCCTCACCAGCCAGCACATCACAGTCATGCTGACAGAAGAGGACAGGGAACTGTAACCATAACATGTGGTCCCTGGCTGTGCAGAGCTGTTCTAGAGGCAGGTGGGCAAAAAGGTACATCTCCAGAGGTTTCTGGACTTCAACTCCCTTAAGTCCCTGCCAACCTGACCAATGGCCAACACTGCTGGGATCTGAAGTCCAAAGACCCCAGTTAACTGTTTTCTGTACTCTAGAATCCATAATTCTACATAAACCCAGAAGTGCTCGAAATTGCAGAGTAAGTCTCTAAGTATGAGTCAACTGTTCCTGCAGAAGTATTAGCCTGCTTCTGCAAGGTGTCAGCACCTCAGATTTTGGGGGCAAAGGGAAGGAAGATCAAACATTTTCATTATAATTCCCTTATGAATCATGGAGCAGCCCCCGCACCTTCCTGTACTTGCATCTATAAGCAATGCACTGATCAGCTAGTAAGCAGTAATGGGCGAAAGTGCTGGTCTTGGGCTAGGAAGGGTTGTTTTGGCAGACCAAAAAAGTGAAAGAAACAGGACCAATTAAACACTCTTCAGAACTGTTTAGTTCCATGCAGCAGAAAACCCTTATGAGTGTGACCACCAGGACTTTAGGGATTTTTTTTTTTTTAAATGGAAAGCAGAACAAAGAATTATCTTACCCAATGGCTTTGGTGCCTAACTTTTGACAAGGAAACCTTAAGCTCCGCTTGACAGCAGGATGTTCTAAGCCAGTGTTTCTCAACTAAGTACCTCCAGATGTTTTGGATTTGAACTCCCATAAGCCCCAGCAAGCATGGTCAATGGTCATGGATGGGAGTTGCAGTGCAAAACAACTGAAAAAAGAATTTCCTGAAGAGATGGGAAAAAAGTATTTCCCCAGCCCAATTCCACCCCACACACCATGTTCCTTATTGAAATTATCTTCTAAAGTGCAATCCTATGCAGGTTTGGATATAAGAAAGGCCTGGGCTGGGAATGCTGGGTGTTTAGGCCTCTCTAAATTTGCATATGATTACACCCACAGGGACAGTGCTATGGCCTTTCATTATTGCCTGCGGGGGCCTAGGATTCTCTGGTCCAGCTCCACGGTCTTTGGACTGAAGAGCCAGAATGCCAAATGTAGCAATCCCAGCCCGGCTTGCAACCGGCATGGAAAGAAACGCATGGGCTGCAACTCCAAGGTCGGAAACCAACCTCAGAGATTGAACCGGCATGTTGGGAGGCCAGGAGGCTGGAATCAACGTCTTGCACCGTATCCACAGGGCATCCAGTGTCCCTCCCTCCCTTTCACAACACTTCATCTAAACAGCTAAACACAGAGTACAGAGCACAGGGGGGAGAAATTGCCCCGGCCATGCCTTGCACCGAGCCTTGGATGCCGGTACGTGTCCAGCTCAGAAGCTTACTTGAATTGTCCTCCCTCCACCCCCATGCAAGGCATGGCAGGTTGCAGACAAGAACGTGTGGAGGACCAAGATAAGATTCTCTCCTTGCCCAATATCCATCCTTAAAGATAACCAGCAAATCAGAATTCACATCCCAGGTCCTGAGCCAACCCGATCCACCAGTTCTTAAAGTTCCCACAACCTCTTCGAATCTGAAATACAGTTCAGCTTATTTCTCAATGGATGCATCAAAATTAAAATACAAAACCAAGATACAAAGCACCAACATACAAAGAAATCTGACCACATGCAATGATGAAAAAAATGAGAACTAGTTCAGTAAACCACGAACAAGTGATCAGCAGATTAAAACAATTCTAGTGACTCAAAACTGTGCTATGTGTTGAAATAAAGGACTTCTTCTTCCCCCGTTTGCTTACTAAAGAAAGCACAGCTTACTACTACCTGGATGAAAGATTAAAGCTACGCAAGGTGAGTGAGGGCATGGTTGACTGACTGAAAGCAGAAGGTAACCATTAACGGGAAATCATCGGGATGGCGGCCAGTGACAAGCGGGGTCCCCCAGGGCTCTGTCCTGGGGCAGATCCTGTTTAATCTTTTCATTAACGACATGGAAGAAGGGGTGAACAGCCTGCTGATCAAATTCGCAGACGACACTAAAACTGGAGCAGTGGCCACAACTGAGGAGCAGGTACTCCAGATCCAAAAGGATCTGGACAGACTATGGAAGTGGGCAGGAGACAACAGGATGGCGTTCAATGTGGATAAGTGCAAGGTCTTGCACTTGGGGCATAGGAATGGGTGTCATAAGAACAGGTTAGGGGACAAGTGGCTGGAGAGCAGCACTTGTGAAAGGGACCTCGGGGTGCTGGTTGACTGCAGGCCGAACATGAGCCAGCAGTGTGACGCGGTGGTCAAGAGGGTGAATGTCACCCTTGGTTGCCTAGCCAGGAGTGTGGCTTCTAGATCGAGAGAGGTATTACTACCACTGTACACGACTCTGGTGCGCCCGCAACTGCAGTATTGTGTTCAGTTTTGGGCCCCTCATTACAGAAAGGATATAGCCAGGTTGGAGTCAGTGCAGCATAGGGCCACAAGGTTGGTGGCCAGTTTGCAGGGAATGGGGTATGAGGCGAGACTGAGGGAACTGGGTCTCTTCAGCCTGGAGAAGAAGAGACTCAGAAGGGATCTGTTGGCGACATGCAGGTATGTGAGGGGGTGTCACATGGAGATGGGGAGAGGCCTGTTCTCCCCTGCAGAGGAAGGCAGGACGCGCTCCAACGGAGCCAAGCTCAGGGAACCCAAGTTCCATTTGGATGCCAGGAAGCACTTCCTGACAGTCAGGACCCCGAGGGCGTGGAATGGGCTTCCACGGGAGGTCGTTGAGGCCCCATCGGTGAGGGTGTTCAAAGACAGGCTGGACATGCACATGGTGGGCATGTCGTGAGCGGAGCCGGCTGGTGCCGGAGGTCAGACTAGATGGCCTGGGAGGCCCCTTCTGACTCGCTCTGTTTCTATGTTTCTATGATATACTTTCCCTCTTCAGATGTGACTAAAGCACGTGGGCTCAGATGCTAATGCAGTTTCCACAGCTACCTCCAAGGTCATCCGCTCCGAGATATTTCCCATGTAGGGGTATGATGTACCGGTACTATCTTTTCAAGTAGCTGAGAGACTACTTCTTGCAAATTCCGTACACTTCTAATTGGAAGCAAGCAAGCAAACCCCACGTAATTCCTTAGTTTTGCTATCAAGCTAACTTTAGAACCCTTCACTAACAGCCACGAATGGAAATTTCAGGTAAACAAGAATAGCAAGGAGCTTTCAAAATGTATTTTCCGTTTCTGGTTCTGCTGTAATCTACAAGTTAAGCAACATGTAATTCTTTAAGAAGGAATTTGAAAGAGTGCTTATCCTTCCATTCTGGCTAGCACCATTAGGAAAGCTGGAATTGTAACCATATAGCTCTAGAAGGTACCAGGTTACTTTAAAAATTAACAAATGTATTATGTCAAAAAGCAACAATGAAGGAACTAGAAAAGATCACCAAGGCCATTTTGCTGGAAACCAAGGTCAAGGTCATCCAAACTATTATATTCCTAATCACAGTGTATGGGTGTGAAAGCGGGACAAGGAAGAAAATTTAAGTGTTTGAAGCATGGTGCTGCAGGAAAGCGCTGCGAATACCCTGAGCCTCCAGAAAGGCAAGTCCTAGTGCAAATCAAACCAGAGCTTTCCTTGCTAGCAAAACTGAAGCTGTCATACTTCAAATACAACACGAGGCAAACTCCCTGGAGCAACCAATCCTATTAGGGGAAAATCAAAGGCAGAAGAAGGAAAGGAAGACCAAATATGAGATGGATGGACTCCATTAAGGAAGCCACAGCCTTGGACTTGGAAGAGCTGATCAGGGCTGTCATGAATGGCCCATTTTGGAAGGCTTTCATTCACAGGGTCCCCATAGGCTAGGGACAACTTGATGACACATAACAGCATTAAGTCAAAAGCTTCCGCAGAAAGCCCCCAAGCAGGCATGTGCACAGGTATGTATAAAGCTGTGGGAACAAATCACACCTAACCCCAGGTGCATCAATTTTATGCTACTTGGCATTTCCTTTTGTTGATCGTTTTATACTGCTCTTTTATATGGCGTCGCACCTGAATGTGAGCACACTAATATTTTTAGTTTTATTAACATTTTACCTGTTTGTAAGACTTGAGGCCCTGCTGAGGTAGAGGATCGATTAAAAATTTCAAAACATTGCTAGTCTGCAAGATGCTATTAGTCAGCAATTCTAAACTGGGGCAATACAGCCTGAAAGCAGTGTGGACATGGACTGTAGCTCCACATTATTTAAAAATACTTTGAGACACCCGAGTTTGCCCCCACCCTGTCATTCAGGAAGAGAGCTATTTGGGTACATCTTGTTTATTAGTGCCAAACAAGGAAGCAACGGGAAACCACAATGGCAGACCACCATTGAGGGGGATGGAGCGGCCACGCAGTTGCAAAACAGAAGGCCAGAAACATAGAAACTGGGCTAGGAGAGGTGAAGCCACAGCTGAACTCTTGACTAAGATTTTTCCCCATCACGTTAAAGACATCCCTTTTTTGCGTGACACAGTTGTGAAACACAATTAGCCTTGCTCGTCTCCCTACCACCACCCCATCCTTTACAATGGGGGTGGGGGTGGGGGGGGGAGGTGGTGCTTGCAGAAGGCAATAATGAGCATTGCAATCAGGCACACACTCTTCCAACCATCCTAGTTATACAATGGAGTAAAAAGAAGGGACTTTTCAACGAACATGAACATCACTACCATCTCTACACTGTCCACGGCTGCAGCTCTCTGGGCAGTTACTATGCCTGTTGGATCCTGGTGTAGGCCCATGCTGGCCCAGGGCACACACTGGAACCTGGGAGGTCAGGTGTGCAGAACCTCTTCCTTTCTGAGGATGCTTCCAGGGACCATATTCCACTGTCAGCCAAGGACCATTTTTGCTTAAAATCTGTCCTGCCACTAACCGTTCAGGAGGTGGGGCTGCAGTATCTCCTTTCCATCTACAAACCATCAAGAAAGCCACACTGGTTCTAAAAGGATGCCTGATGTTGGTAATGAACTGGATGAGGGCAAACGAATTGGCGCATAAGCAGACAAGCCAGAAGTGCTTTTATGGCTGGGCAAGAGTCAGATGGGGCGGCATAAAAATGTTTTAAATGAATGAATGAATGAATGAATGAATGAATGAATGAATGAATAGGTACTTGGCCTCTTCTGGAAGGCATCGCACTGCCCCAAAGACTCAGCTCTGCGGGGTGGGTAGACTTCTGCATTTGTCCTTGAGGTTCTGGCAGCAGCCAGCAGGACGTCGGCACCGCTGAGACTTTCAGGAACTTCAGCGGCTCCAGAATGCTCAGACCAGGCTGCCGATTGGGGCTGTGTACACACTGCATTTCTCCCGTCACAACCCACCTGCATCCGAAGACTCCCTTCTTTCCAGACCACCCCCTTCTGAGGCATGCTTGGTGGCCATCTGAGAGGAATTTTTAGTGCCCCCCCCAGTACGGAACTCCCTCCCCCAGGAGGAAGCCTGCTCCCTTAACACTCTCCTTCTGCCAGCAGGAGAAGGCCTTTAGCCTGTAAAGTCGGTCAGGAGCTGATTTTAATTGTGTTCTTAATTTTATTGTGTTTATTGCATTTTAATGTTGTTTTCATTGGTCCTGTCAGCTGCCTGAAGTGCCATTTTTTGGCAGATGTAAGAGAAAGATCGAAGGGAGGAAGAAAACAAAGAGCCAACCAACCCCTTGTTGCACTGCAAGTGCGGGGGAGGGGAGAAAAAGGTGCTTTCCCCAAGAGTCAGACATACAAAGGCCTGTTTGTCAGAAGATGCAAAAGAGGGACACCCCAGGTTTGTTCATTTGAGCTGCATGTGGAGAATGCAAAACAGAGGGACACCCCAGGAGAACATGGCAAGAACCATTCTGATGCACAGGGCTTTTGTTGGTTGTTAACCACTGGATCCTGCTCTGCAGCTATTAAACCAAAAACCCAAACAGGTCAAGATCCTCTGGTAGGTGATCAGGACAGGTATCACTCTGTATTCCGGCAGCGTGCAAGACAAACGCCTACACAGCATTCCACGAGGCAGTCCGACTGAAACACCAATGAGGGCTGCTCTGTTTTTCTCCCCCTGCTGTAACCTACCCAAAGAGCCTTATGACTAATGGGATGGGTCAGTAATTAATTAATTAATGCCAGCCAGCCTTTTCACCCCCATTAAGGAAAGCACCCTTCTGCAGCCTGATGTGCTTCTTCCCATCCACCAGCTCCTGCTCCTGCCCCCCCCCCGCCCTCCACCCACCCTCCTCTTAGGTGCAAAGTCTTGGGAAATATTTCCAGAGTGAGTCACCAGCCAAAAGGGGAGGGGAAGAGTTCGGAGCAGTGTGCACGCACAGGCCTCACTCACAATGGCTTGCGGGTGGCGTGAGGAGGCTGGCCTGGCTCGTCTTCCAGCCTGTGCTGTGGAGGCTTCCGCCGCCCTCTGTGACTCAGCACTTCTAACATGCTCTGCGCAAGCAAAGGAAGGCATGGCGGCTCACGCGACACCGTTTCCTTCCGGAAAAGGCAGTGCATTCTCCACATGCCGCTCAAAGAACAAAAGGTCATCTGCAGGTTCCAGACATTACAGTAAGAACATCTGCGGAGCAGTTGAATTTTCCCTCCTTGTTCCAGGATTCCTGGATGCAGTCGAGGAATCCAGAATCTTAGCTGCTTTCTCCCCCAACCGCTTTGGAGATCAAAGTGTTCTTCATGGAGCAACACAATAACAAGACAAGTCTAGTCTCTTCTGAGAAACCAGAGCTGTTAATTGCCCAAACGGGACACTATTTCAAAGCAAGAATTTTGTTTGGGTTTGCTGTCTGGGAGGCAACACCTCTGTTACTGTTTTCTTCTGCAGAGGTTCTCCACGAGCAACCGACATGCTCCACGCAGGTGGCGCACAGTAAGACAGCAAAGATCAGTATCCGGGCTTGGCCCGGCCCATGATTTGGCTTTGATTTTTTCTCTGATGAAAGGCGATAACCGCTCTTTTAACCAGGGCCTGAGCACTGAACTGGCTGACATAGTATTTCCATACTATGCCACTGATTTTGACAATGATACTGGTGCTGAGGGGGAAAAAATCTATTAAATGGCACTCTGATGTGCAGAAAAAAGTTTTATTAAGGAATCTGCAAGCCATTTTCAAATCTTCTGCGAAAGGATCCAAACTTCTCATGTGCCAACTATCCTAAACTTTATGCTTTCTCCACAACAGTCCTGCAGCGCAATCACCAACAAAGGGGAGGTGTGACCTTACCCCAAAGCCACAGAGCCGCACTTCCAGTGGTGAGAGCTGATCTCTCATACCTGAGTCCACATACTACGGACAGCAAGACTGAGGTCCAGCTGAAGACAGGAAAGACTGAACGTTGCCTGAATGTTTATCCTGCCCCCAAATGCTGCCATGTTAGTGAAAGGGGCATCTCTGGAGACGTGCCACAGCTCACTGGTGGAGCACCTGCTTTGCATATGGGAGGAGGAGGGCACCGGGTTGAGTCCCACACTGCTCCACGGAGGGACAGCCCTGCTGCCAACGAGGGACTAGATCGCCCAGGAAGCTGACACCGTATATGGCTGCTCTCCAGGTTCCTACGCCAAATGTTTGGATTTATATCTTCCAAAACGTTCGCCTGACAAAGCGCCCAATGGCTGACACCCACCTTATCCAACCAACAAAACCTCTACCAAAGTCTGCATCAAGACTACAACATCCATAATCCTCAGTCAGCTCTGACAGCAGCTGTAATCCAGCACATCTGGCAGATACTATGCTGTAGAAGGGTTGGCTCAGGAAATCAGCTATCCGTGGAGGCCACGCGACACAGTGATGGCAAAAAGGGCAAAACATTCACCTCAATTACACAGTAGGCCAACGCAACCCCATCAACACACACAAGCAGGCATGGGCTCATCAAAGGGTACACTGCAGCAAGCATCTTGATGCTAGGAGGGGCTGGTAACTTAAGGTTAGCCCATGTTCATTAAATGGAGAGAGAGAAGACCTTAGAGTCCACCCTGATGGATAAAACCAGGCCCATCTCATCCAGCATTTTGTTTACACAGTGGCTAACCAGCTGCTCAGGGGAAACCCACAAGCAGGACAAATATGCAAGAGTACCCTCCCACCCATGTTCCCCAGACAGCTGGCACACTATCTCAGATACCAGAAGCAGTATAGCCATGAGGACTAGTAGACTTTGATAACCTTCTCCACAAATTTGTCCAATCCCCTTTCAAAGCTGTCTAACTTGTGGTCATGATGGCCTCTTGCAGCTGCAAGAAGCCCTTCCTTTTACCTGCCCCGAATCTCCCACCAATCAGCTTCATGGGATGTCCCCACGCCACAATCTAACATTATCTATTAAAACGTTTATATGCCGACTATCTAGGCGGTTCACAATCTAACCATTAAAGAACTAAAACTACACATCAATAAATATTAAAATCCAATAAATAAACAAATGGCCCTATCTGAGAAGTTCAAGGTGAGCGATACAAGGTTTGCCAGAAGATTTTGGCCAAGCTAGACCAGGTTCAAGAGAGCTCAATTCTAACACGTTTGGAAGATAAGAGGTTAGGGAAAAAACTATCCTGGACAGTGATCTAAAGGAGCATGATTTATTTATTTATTTATTTGACTTGCATTGATTAAACCAAGAGCTTAAAAAACCAAGCTAAAAAACTACCTCATATTAATTCTGAACTGAAATATCTGAGGGGGAAAATTAAAGCACAGCTAATTATTGAAATCTTGTATTATCAATGATTTAAAAATAAAGACATTTATTAATTTGTTTTATTTCTGTATTGCACAGTAGTAGAAGCCAATTTCCACATACTTTCTTGCAATTTGTTTATATTTAAGAAAGGTACTAAAATGCTGACATATCAGTACATTTGAGCAACACAAAGAATTGTCATGCTATGCTGATAATTGTTTACCTACAACTTTGAAACTGCCTCGCTTACCTCATGCTTTATTTGCAATTGGCATTCATTTATTCTTACTAATGAATTTATGAAATACAAAAAAACAAGCACTGGAAAATTTTGTAGTTTGGAAACTCTTCCACCTAACAATACTCTTAGTATTGTAGTACAGTAAGTAAGATTACTACAAGAACTTTACCTGGGTCTAAAGGGGATCAAGTGCACAATCCTATACATGTTTACTCAGAAGTCAGTCCCACTCTGTTCAGGGGCCCTACTTAGATGCTGCGCATGGGTAGGACTACAGTCAATTCATCCTAAACATTTATTTTATTTTATTTTATTTTATTTATTTATTTAAAGTTTTTATATGCCGTCCCCATTGCTACACAGCCTCGGGACGGCTCACAACAACAAATAAATAAAACAAATAGAATTACAATTACAATTAAAACTTGGAAACACACTGGCTGCATAGTTTAAACTATAAATATTAAAGATTATTAAAATACTGTTTGAATAAAAAGGTCTTGGCCTGGCGCCAAAAAACAAATAACGATGGCGCCAGGCGGACCTCTCTGGGGAGTGCATTCCACAGATGGGGCGCCACCGCAGAGAAAGCCCTCCTCCGGGTACTTTGCTTCCTGATATCTCTCATGGAAGGCTCCAGGAGCAGCCGCCTCTGCTGCCGATCACAAGGGAGGGCAAATATGGACGCAGGTGTTCCTTCAGGTACCCAGGTCCCAAGCCATTAAGGGCTTTTTAAGTAATTAACCAACACCTTGAATTGAGCCTGGACTTCAATGGGAAGCCAGTGAAGCTGGTAGAGGACTGGGGTTATATGAGAATAATGCCCAGTCCTAGTCAGCAACATGGCTGCTCTATTTTGCACCATCTGAAGTATCCAGATTGTCTTCAAGGGCAGCCCCACGTACAGCGTGTTACAGAAATCCAACCGGGAAGTAACCAATGCATGCATCACTGTTGCTAGGCAGTTGTCCTCCAGGTAGGGACGCAGCTGATGGATCAGCTGAAGCTGATGGAAGTGCTCCTCGCCACCACCAACACTTGAGCTTCCAAAGTCAGCTCCAGGTCGAGGAGCACTTCCAAGCTGCGGCCCGTCCTTTAGACGGAGCGCAACCCCATTCAGGACAAGATCCAAGTCACCTACCCAGGAGTTCGAACCACCTACCAGCAGGACCTCCGTCTTTTCTGGACTGAGCTTCAGTTTATTGGCCCTCATCCAGCCCATTACCTTGGCCAGGCACCGGTTCAGTACAGCCACCACCTCACCTGGATCGGTGGAGAACAGGAGGTAGAGCTGGGCATCATCAGCGTACTGATGATTCCGCAGCCCACACCTCCGGATGACCTCTCCCAGCGGTTTCATGTAGATGTTGAAAAGCAAGGGGGACAAAATGGACTCCTGCGGAACTCCATGGCATAGCTGCCATGGCACAGAGCCATAGTCCCCCAGCACCACCTTCTGGAATTAGCCGTCGAGGTAGGAGCGGAACCATTGCCAAGCAGTGCCTCCTACTCCCAGCCCCCTTAGCCTATCCAGTAGGATAGCATGGTTGATGGTATCAAAAGCCGCTGAGAGGTCCAGAAGAACCAACAGGGACACACTCCCCGTCTCTCTCCCTGCACAGATCATCATACAGGGCAACCAAGGCAGATTCAATACCATACCTGGGTCTGAAGCTGGACTGAAATGGGTCCAGATAATCAGTCTCATCCAAGAGAGCTTGGAGTGGCCCCGCCACCACCTGCTCCAGCACCTTGCCCAAAAACGGGATGTTGGCCACCAGTCTATAATTGGTGGCCATCTCTGGATCCAGGGATGCCTTCTTTAGGACCAGCCTGACCACCACCTCCTTTAGAGACGCAGGCAGCCGGCCGTCCTTCAAAGAGGCGTTGATGACCTCCCAGATCCAGGAACCAATCCCGTGTTTGACTTTGGATAGTAACCACGATGGGCAGGGATCCAGTACACAGGTGGTGGTATGTACTTGTCCAAGCACCTTGTCCACGTCATCAGGCTGCAATAACTGAAACTCATCCAACAATGTGTGACCAGACGGTAACATTGGCACCTCCCCTAAGGAATCTGAGTCACTAGTGGAGTCCAGCTCATGACGAATCTGAGCCACTTTCTCCTTGAAGTGCTGGGCAAAGTAGTCACAGTGGGTTATCGAGGGTGGTACAGGATCTTTCTTGGGGCCTGGCTGTACCAGCCCCTGTACCACCCAAAAAAGTTCCGCTGGACGGCACTGTGAGGAGGCAATGGAAGTGGAGAAGAATTTCTTCTTCACCACTCTCACCGCCACAGCATACGCCCGATAATGGGCTCTTAAGTGTGTTCAGTCAAATTCATCCCGAGATTTTCTCCACCTACGCTCTAGTCATCTCCCAACCTGCTTCATCGCCCGTAATTCAGGTGTGTACCAAGGGGATGAATGGGCTCTGCCTGGCGGGAGAGGACGCTTAGGAGAAAACGTGTCAATAACTCTAGTCATTTCCCCATTCCACAGTTCGACCAGAGCATCAACAGGAGCACCAGCTTTATCAACCGGAAATTCCCCAGAGCTTTCAGGAATCCATCCAGATCCATCCGGTTCCAAGGGCGGACCCACACAATCGGGTCCACACCCTTACAGAAGGGAAGGCCACCATTGAGCTCAAACCTCACAAGGAAGTGGTCTGATCATGACAGGGGAGTCAGACACAAATTCCTCTACCTCAGATCACCCTCTTCCTCCCCCGTCGAGAAAACCAGGTCCAGAGTGTGTCCACGTTCATGGGTCGGGCCAATGACATGTTGAGACAGCCCCATGGCCGTCATGGAGGCCATGAAGTTCTGAGCCGCCCTGGTCAGAAAAGTCTCAGCATGAGACTGAAATCCTCTAGGACCAACATCCTGGGGGTCTTCAACACCAGATCAGAGACGATCTCCGTCAGCTCAGTCAGGAAGTCTGTTGGGCAGAAGGGTGCACGGTACACCAACAGAATCTCCAATCTGTCTCGGTCGCCCAGCCCCGAGGCACTCTAGACCTGGTCTTGAGAGGACAGATATTAAGCCCCGCAAGGGAAAGAGAGGCTCGATGAACTAAAGCGACCCTCCCCTCTGCTCCCCCCCGGGTGTGGCCGATGCTGAACCGGAAACCCGGGCAGGCACAGTTGAGAGAGGGATACGTCCCCCCTCCCGCCCAGGTCTCTGTGATGCAAGCCAGGTCGGCCCCCTCATCCACAATTAAGTCGTGGATGAGGGATGTTTTATTATGGACCGACCTGGCATTAAGTAACAGCACCATCAGGCCCGAGGGACGGTTGATAAGCATACCCGGAACCCTTTGGCTGGGGGAATAACCAGAAGGGGGGACAGGTGTCAGCCATCTGTCCCTCCTTCTTCTATGCGGACCCGTTAAACCCCCAATGCCGTAACGCCCATTGCCCATAACCACCCCAATGGTGGCGCCCAGGCACTCCCCAGGCAACCCCATAGAAGCAGCCAAGTGTGAATCCATTAAAAACAGACAGAATAAAACAGATAAAAACAATTAAACCACGCCACCCCCCCCCGACAACAAATTAAGAAAGCTGACCCATAGAGTTCCTGGCCAGCCCAGCCCCCGCACGGCCCCAAATGGCGTCACTGGTCCTGGTCCCAGCCGGCGAGTTAAAGCCCACGGCTCCTCCTCTGCCCCCCGCCCCCAAGTGGCATGACTCTCACCCACGCCAGGGGGGGGGCAGGAGCATGGCGCACGGAGCACTCACCAGCAAGGCGAGTTAAAGCCCGTGGCTCCTCCTCCGCGCAACATTTATTTGTCTTCACAGGCCAAGCACCCCATTAAAAAGTTATCTGGGTTTCATCTGCCTTATATTAGTTTCTCACTAGCAGAAGTGCTCAAGCCAACATTATAACTCTTCCAAAGTCCGAACTACCAGTGGTGTTTGCAATATTATCACTGTGGTTTCCTGTACATGAGATTGTGATTGCTGCTCTCACACACAGCAGATGCATGTGTGTCTCTCATACACATCAGATGCATATTCTGGGCTACACAAAGTCTGATGGTAGCTGAATTGTGTGTTGGCTTTTTTTAGTTTACCTCATCCTTAAAACCTCTGAACAAGACGGCTAAGCTGGCAGCATCACATTACCTGAGGCTGTTCTGATTTTGATGGGGATTCCTACTAATTATTTACAGCCATAAAAATCAGCCCCCTAGGTGTTTTTTAGCTTCCTCCCCTAACCCTGTGGTTGATGGTGCAGATAAATTTCTCCACTGCTGACTCAGCATGGTGTCTTCCAGAGGTTTTAGACTGCACTCCCCAGCATTCCTGAGAATGATGGGAGCTGTAGTCACAAACATCTGGGGGGCAAAAGGGCAGTTATCTTCAGGTTAACTTTTTCCATTTGTTAAAAATGGGGAGGGGGCACTGTAAGTAAAAATGCTAGCCAGCTTGTTTGGTTTTAGTCCTCTTCTCCCCTTCCATGTTCCCCCAAATCAGAATGCCATGAAAATTACCTTATCTAATTTACTACACTCCTCTAGTGCCCAGTAGCCAAAGTTCTTTGAGTAATTTACCATAGTTAAAATTTTAAAATATAAACATTTCAAAATTTTAAAATGACAGTATAAAACCAAAACTTAGTAGCAGTGTAAAGATCTGAAAATACAGATTCAACTCAATAAGAGAACTAAAATGATTGAGAAAATAAAAACACCTTCACCTAATCTGGAAAAAATATAAAATTTTTTAGAGCATTTCCAGGAAAGGGGACATATGCCCCCCAAATACTCCTGACACTCAAAAGCCATTGACCCAAAAATGCTTGCACCCAAACAGGCTAATCGACTTTGAAACACCAACCATGATTTTACTTGGTACATTTCCCCAGAATATACCCAACACTTCATTTGCTTAGATTTAACTTAGAAACTTGCCACCCTTTTTCATTTATCTGCTTACTTCTAACCAGCTAAATCTTGCCGCGACAGAAATTATCAAAGAAAAAACAGGTTGCAAAAAGTGAATCTGCGGGTGGGGAGGGGGTGTGTGTGGGGGGAGACTGATACCCAGCTACACGAACCCACTAGAAAGCCTAAGCATGTTTTCTTAGAAACGAATCGCAGTGGCTCCAATGCGGCTACTCATACGCAGGCATGCTGCGATCTTTGGCGCGCCTACGCAGGCGGCGGCTTACTTCCAAGTAAAGGCACGCCTTTACAGCCTCGGAAGCAACAAGGATAGCCCGAAAGGGGAGGCATCCAGGGAAGGAAGCGAACGAGAAAGGTGCAGGCGCGGTAGGAAGCCCGGCGGGAAGGCGGCGACGCGCTCGTTGCTCCGCTGTTGCATCATCAGAAAGGTGGAGCCGGCGCGGAGTAGAAAAGGGGCGTGGCGGTACCACTCATTTCCATGTTCCTTCTCCCGGGATTTTCCAACACTGTCCTACCCATTTACGCGCGCTCTTTAGTAAAGAAGCGGGCTGCACCCACGTGGTCTACATTCCAGGGCAGAAATTGGGGAGGGGGGGCTGCGCTGCAGGTGATTCCTCGCCCCACCTGCCCTCTCCCAAGCAGCGCCCTCTCCGGGCGCCCCATTCACTCCGCGTCCACTTTCCCAAGTCAGCCGCGAGCCCGAGCAGGTGTTCCGGTTGCAGGTCACCGCGACTGCCACGGGGCGCCTTTCCAGGCATCGCTCTGCCGGAATGCGCCGGCACAATCCGGTACGGGGCTCGGTACGTGGGAGGGGGCGTGATTCGCTCAGTGCGCGCGCACGGCTGCCCTACGAAGCGCTCCGGAGCCTCTCCTCGCGCTCCGTTACGCGTGGTGTGAACGCGGCTAGCGAGGCACCTCTTTACACAAGGGGGCGCGTACGTGCCCGCCGTTTGCGCTCGCTTCGGGAGACCATGTCAGACTCCTGCTTGGCCGTGAAGCTTCCTCGTTTACCCTAACCCCCGCCCCCCCCCCACAACGCCTCCACTTTGCCACGGGCTGCAACTCCCGATTACAAGCAAGCAAAGCGACTCTGGGAGGCAACGCCGCAAATTCATCGCCCTCCTTACACCTCTTCGCATCCCCTCTCTCAAACAGGGTGAGAAAGGCACACTTGCCCGGGCATGTTCCCTCCGCAGGAAAGTGGGGAAAGCGCTCACGTGGGGAAGGGAGAGACTTCGGACGGGCTCGATCAACTGAGCGAATCCCTCTCTGCTCTCCCCGAGCCCCACTAATGACTTAGCTGGAGGGCCTGCCCACCTCTCGAGAAGCCCCACAGCAAGCGTCACCCCGCCTCTCCTTACCCGAGGACTGATCCGTGCCTCGTCTTTTCCCCCTCCCATCCCCCTACCTTGCATATCGTCACCCCCCCGCAACTCTGGTCCCCCCACGCGGCGCAACCCTACGCGCGCCCACTCCAAAGCAAGCTCCTCGGAGGTCACAGGGATGCCTTCGAGGAAACGCGGCAGACTTTTATTCACAACTACAGGCAACTTCATTGAAAGACGGTAGGGAAAGCGGGCACGCGCAGCATTTGGGGGGACCGTGAGCAGACCCTGGAAGCGCTCGCGCGTCGTCGTGAAGGGAAGACAGGAAGCAAGAAAAAAGCATCCCGAGAAAGAAGCGGGGCCCGAAGGGCCCGAAAAGCTTTCCACTCACGGGGGCGTAAAGCGTCGCGCACAGCAAGAAGAGGAGGCGCTTGGCGCTCATTGCAAACGCCGAGGCTGGGCTGCAGCGGCCGCGTCTCCAACAACTTCCCGGAGGGTGGAGGACACTGGAGAGAAAAATCAACCCGCAGTACAGGGCACACCCGCCACCTTCGCCGTCGAAGTAACTGTACGCGCTGCTGAGCGGAATACAGGACTTAAAGTCCGCCGCTGAAGCGCTCCGCCCCTCCGGTCCCCTCCCACTCCAGGCGCTGGGAGGGCGCTCCGAAGCGCAGCGCGGTGGCGCTCCGAAGCTGCAAACGCTGCTCCCCGCCACATATGTTGGGGTGCAGTTCGGCTGTTATCCCCCAGCCGGGTCCATTACTGGCATGGCCGCACGTCTCACCCCTTCCTCGCGAGGTAGGACGGACTGTGGTGCAGCCCCGAGCCCAAAGCCCGGCCTTCACCTCCCCAGGGGTCCCCAAAGGCGTGGTGAGGGCTGGGAGCAGCAGCCTCAGAAGCAGGGGGCGTTTATTGCAACGGGTGCCGTGATTTAAGGGAGTTTAAAGGCCGAACCTGCGTCCGTCTTTTAAAAGTTTGAGGTTGGCAAACTCAAACTTTTGTGGTTCTCAAGTCTCCAGTAGTGTTACTTGTCAAGCGTGGGAGGTGGTTATAATTGTGTGTTGTAGAAGTGATGTAATACCCACGGCTGTCCAAAGGGCTCCGCATAAGATCTTTAGGGATGCAATCCTACGTATGTTTAGAGAGAGAAGACCCTACACGTCCCAGCATGCCTTGGGTTGCTCTGAAGTCAAGTGTCCAAAAGTATGTGTCACTGAAAGACACCCTTTTGTCAGTATTCCTCAAAGTAACACTTCTACTGCTCCTTGCAGCTTTTAATATATTGCCCCCAGAAGAAGAAAGGCTTGTGGGTTTGAGTCTAGAGGAAAACAGGCCCTTGTTTTAGAGCTTTCTTTAAACTCCTTTACAACCAAGCCAGCAGGTTTGCTAAGCCATTTGGTGTACAAGTAAGGCTAGCTCTAGACTAAACTAGACAATAAACTCCAGTCTCTGATGAAATATAGTTATTAGCAAACCAAGTGGAGAGAAGTTGAGAAAAAGCTGGTTGCTTTCAAAAATACAGTGGCAAGTCAGACTGCCTCACCAGATCTGCCTATCAGGGTCCTGTGAGTAACTCAGCAAAGCAGCTTACAGGTGTGGGGTGGGATGAGACATCCAGAGGACAGGGCAAAAACCACCCTCTCGGGCCTTTGATGTTAATTCACTTAGCACTGCTGAGATGATTTTGTTATCACCCATTACTGCTTCTGTGAACAGGCTTAGGGCTTCTTTTGCTTCTATTTTGAAGCTTTAATGCTTGCAGATTATACTTTCAGCATTGTTTTGCTATCTTAACAGCATTGTTTAAGACCCCCCCCCCTTTGTATCTCTATGGTATATACATGCATGCCAATTCAAGAGAAATACTTGATGCATTTGATGAAGTGGATTCTAATCCATGAGGCCAGATGCTAAAAAAAAAAAGTTACTATAATTTTGTTACTATTTACTATAAAATGTCTGTGGTATGATGCTGCCAGATGCTTTTGTGGGTTTTAGGGGCAAGAAAACACTATGCTTCCCTTCTAGAAGTACCTGCTACTTTCGTGACATTTTAGTTGGCCAAATAAATGTACTGTAAATACTGACATATAAGATGACCCTTGAAACCAGAAATATGCAAAAATTGGAGGGTTGTCTAGTATGTCTGGTGAAACATGTTCATGGTACAGTAGGACTCCCATATCCATGTGGGTCCTGAGCCTCTGAGCAGATGCTTGAAACTTCAGGGCCCCCTTTTTTCCAGGATTAGCTAGCCGAGTATGTGTTTTGTCTCTCAGCAGGCAAGGAGACTCTAGAGATAGTTGCCTTTTTCTTAGCAAAATTCACTTCCCCACCCCCAGAGATATACCCATATATATTGATGTATAGGGAAAACCTTGAAACAGGACATAGCAAAGCAAAGTTTGTGGGTCATCTTATGTGCCCGACATATGGCAAACACCAGAACAAAACAGCCCAAAATATGGACCTCATCTTATGCACGAGTCACCTTATACACCAGTATATATGGTTTTGACCTGCAGTGGCTTTTGGGGATTGGTGATGCCAGTTGTTAGATAAAGAACACAAGGAGGCCTGCTGGATCAGTGCAAAGTCTGGCCTGGTTCGGCATCCACCCAAAGCAGATCCCTGCAGGGAGTCCACCAACAGGGCGCAAGGACAATATTCTCTCCTGCTGCTGCTCTTTGATAGCTCTGTCCTCTCATTTGTCCAGCTGACTTTCAGAGCCACCTCAGTGAGTCACTGTGATTACATCACATTGGCAGTGAGTTCCATAGTTTGGCCCAATGCCTGATGCTCACCTTTCCCAAAGCATGAGGCCTGCAGCAGTCCTAGGAGGAACTACAGAAAATGCTACTTACCAGGTTAGCTTGAACTAGGTGCAAAATAGATTTCAAGCTCTACCAAATAGATTTCCAAGTTTTCCTGTTCCTTTTGGGATAGGAGAAATGCAGTTGTCAGCTTTGAAAATGCCATGTTAGTAAATGCTGTGAAGGTTGTGTGGTTTCTTTTCATTTTGAATATCTGCTGGATTTTTTAAAAATGAGGCAACAGCCATAACTTGCTTCTTTGCTCCACCAACTGTAGCTGCTCTCTAAAATCAGTATAGAACCTAATCCAGTTAGGTCTGCAGTCTCCTCTTATTATCTGTCTAAAGACTAAATGCAGACGCTGAGCTTTCAACAGGTAGCCAGTTCTCCCCACCTCATCTGATTGAGAATTCTGTGAACTGAAACTTTTTGTGATATTGTGGGTATTTCTAATGAAGGGATTGAACAATCATGTTAACTAGTTATTTTGAAGTCTATTGTAAAGGCCATGACAAATAACATCGAATGAATGTGTATAGACCACAAAATGAAGAATTCCAACAGTATAAAATGTAAATAAATTAAAATATACTATGAGCAGAAATTCATCTTCAATTTAACTCTGAATCTCCAATGTAGTGTATTGCAATTTTCTCTAATTCTCTTTTCCTGATCTTTTTTGCTGCCAAAGGAAACAAAGCAACTTTGTGTGTCACATAACTATTAATATCACTTAAAAGAAAAGGAACTGTTTCTGCCAAGGCATTTCTGTATCCGTAGATAGCAAGGGTTTCAAGAATCTCTCTCTGTGATCAGTATATAGCAGACAGATTAACATGTAATGAATGATGTCTTCAACTTGATATGAATCACAAATATATAACCTGCGTTCAAGAGGCACCTTGTTCTATCACCCATCCAAAACTGCCGTTGGCATAATTTGAAATTGCAACTCACTAAAGGTGTTTCTTAGAAAGGATAGTCTCAATTTGGACAGAGATCTATCTCTACAAAATTCTATTTCTTAAAAGAGAAAACCACTGAGAGAATAGATGCGGCATCAGATTATTCACATAAATATTTAAATGAGTGGGGCCTAAGAGACATCTTTGTTTTACTTCTGGAGTTGTTTTAAATTCTACAGTTAAGGAGCTATTCAACTCAACCCTAATCCTCATTTTTGTGTTGGGATATAGCTCCTTTATCAGTCACAGGAGTCTACAATCCATTTTAGCCTTTTCTAACTTTTGCCACAATCTGCTTCTAGTAATATTTATTTATTTATTTAAAACTTTTGTATACTGTCCCTTAAGCATGGCATCTCGGAACGGCTTACAATCATTAAAACAACAACAAAACGGCCATAAATAACAATTAACCAAAAATAAAGTTAAATAAGTTAAAAGCAACTGTTAAATATTAAAATTTAAATTAGTTTTTAAAATAACAGTTAAATGAAAAAGTTTTAATCTGGTGCCAAAAATAATATAAACTCAGCGCCAGGTGCACCTCTGGGGAGCACATTCTATAATCAAATCCATAATAGAATCAAAAGTGGGTGAAGGATGAATAAAAAGCTGCATAAAAGTAATTCTTAATGTTTTTGTATATTTCCTGATTAAGTAATTTAATGTAAAACATTGGTCTACGGTTAATTAGGATTAGGTGAGTTGGAGTTTAGGAATCGCACTCCTAAAACCAGCTTGTTCTTGATGTATAATTGGATTTGTAAGTAGACAGCCTAAGAAAATTATTAGATTGTTGTGTTGCACAAACGGCGGGGGGGGGACCACTTTACATGCCTTGTCCTTCTTGAAGCAAAGGCTTACTAGAAATGAAATAAATAAAAAGGCACCTGTTTTCTTTGCCGTCTTCCTCATTAAAATCACATACAGAGCACCATTTCCTGACCTTGGCATGCTGCTGTTTGCCTCACTTGGATTACCAAGAGGAAAATCAAATTCCTGAGGATGTAGTTTTCACCCAGGGGGACTCAATGTTGGCACTGGTAGGTTTTAGCTTGGGAACTGCTTAAAAACTACATTTAAAAAAAAAAAAATCAGGATATTTGATCTGATTCTCCCATAGCATCTTGGCCCCAATTTTCCTTAATCTTTCCCCAAAATAAAATGCAATGAGATGTAAATTTATTTAATTGCACATATTTACTGTTAGATAGAAGACATACATGTTTATGGCCTGGCTTTAGTGTTTTGGTTGAACTGCCTGAGTAACTTGCCCTGTAGCAGTTAGTTATCTCAAGCACAATTATCTCCACTGTGAGCAGTTGTAAAAAGCTTTGCCTACTAATTTCTGCAAATCAAGCTGGAGTGAAAGGCACCACCAAGAGAGGCTATTCTAAAATAAGGCACCCTGGTATTCAGTATATTGCACCAGAATGTGGAGTGTTTTCTTACTGAAGGCCAGGGTGCTAAATGGTTTGTTTTCCAGATGTCATTCATTTGTACACAAAACTGTATCTTGCCTAATCAACATATATCAAGTTTCTCAGATTAATGTAAGCAAAAGAAATAAGACCCTGCTCAAACTATTTATTTTATCTGACTGTTGAAATAACTGGATCCTGCAGCAAAAACAACTCTAAACCTTTCATATAATATAGATTACTAAAAACAGTAATACAATTCCAGCTATAGCAAAAGCAGTTTGAAATGCAATAAAAGGTTTGAATGAATAAAAACAAATTTATACACTAAAGCAAAGAGCACAATAAGGCAGTTTTGTATTAAAACAGGGAGGTATAACTATCCCTTCCAAAAAAACAAACAAAAGACAAAGGTGTTCACCATCCTCTGAAGTTGAAAACAAGTGCCTGCCAAGCTTCTCTAGGGAGGACATTTGGGTGCCACAGCAGAGAAGCTAGAATGGGGTCCCAACATGGAGCCCCCAAGAGCCATCACCCCTGGGACCCTCCAGTGGTACCCATGAAGTGGTTTCCAGTGTGGAGTCCACACATGTTTAAAATTATTTCCCCCATTTTTTAAAAAATCTACATTTGATGTGGCCATATCACTTTCAACGCACATGAAGTTTAGGACCTGGTCATCTAAAGGGACACCTCCTTTCATATACACCTGCCTAGTCCTTAAGGTCTTCTATGGAAGTCCTTCTGCAGGAGGACTTGAAGGAAGTGAGGAGGGTTATTACAAAGAGAAGGGCCTTCTCAGTGGTAGCACCTTGACTGTGGAATATGCTTGTCAGAGAGATTCATCTGGTGCTGACTCTTTATTCTTTCTGTCCCCAGGCCAAGACCTTTTTATTTAACCAGTATTTTAATTGTGTGTGTGTATATATATATCCAATTTAATTCTATTTTAATCAAATCCCGTTAATTGTTCTGGTGCTTTTACTGTTGTAAACCATCTAGATATTTTCTATGGAAATATGGATGGTATAGAACATCTTAAATTGATGAGTAAATAAAAAAGTGCTCGTGGTTCCGATCTGTATCGCCTCTCGCACTTGCTTGAAAGTAAAAGAAGAAAGAGAATAACCTGCAGATGGTGCATTTAGCATATCTTGGGGTTTTCTCAGAGGCCAGGCTGTGCATCCTGCCCGCCAATTGAAGTAAGGTAGGTCAGGACCCACAATGGGACTTTTCAGCTTTAATACCCCACTTAGGGGACTTCCTTCCAAGAGGGCTTTGCTTAGCTCTATCTTTATTTCCCTTTGTTTGACCAGGCATTGGAATGAGAGATCTCTGTTGCGCTGGGCTTCTGCGAGTTCCAAGGCCTCTTAGGCCAGGTGAGCCTCCTTATCACCCACCCTCACACGCAGCTGTGTGTGCACTGCCCGGTCCTGCAGTCTCCAGTGCGGAGGCATTGGCAGCAGGCAAAGGTGAAGGCAAAGGCCCGTGGAACGTGCATCGCTCAGGCTAGTAGCAACAACCAACACGTATCTCCGCTGCTGTATTCCCAGCACTGTGCATGGCTGTGAAAGCCGGACAGCAAAGAAAGAAAATGGGTGCCTTCAAAACAGAGAAACAGAGCGGGTCAGAAGGGGTCTCCCGGGCCATCTAGTCTGACCACTGGCTACAGCCGGCTCCGCTCACGACATGCCCACCCTACGCATGTCCAGCCTATCTCTGAACACCCTCACCGATGGGGCCTCACCCACCTCCCATGGAAGCCCATTCCACACCCTCGGGGTCCTAATTGTCCAGAAGTGCTTCCTGGCATCTAAATGGGACCTGGATTCCCTGAGCTGGTGCTGAAGGAGAGCTTTGCGAATATGCTGGACTGACAGAACGATAAACAAGGGGGTCCTAGAACAAATCAAGCCAGAACCTTCCCTAGAAGCAGAAATGACACAACTGAGGCTGCTGTACTTTGGGCGTATCATTGGAAGTCAAAACTCCCTGGAGGAGACCATCATGCCAGGGAAAGTGGCAGGCAGGCGAAGACAAGGAAGACCAGATAAGAGATGTGTGGACTCCATGAAGGAAGCCACAGCCTGGAGGTTGCAGGAGCTAAGCAGGGCTGTTGAGGACTAGATGTTTTGGAAAGAACTCCTTCACAGGGTTGCCATAAGTTGGAGAAAACCTCGCGGCACATAAAACCAACATTTTTGCTTTTATGTTTCCATGTTAAAAACTCCAATAAATCAGTAAATGTGAAGCAGCAAGAGGTAGGTAAAGAATAAACCAATGAAGAATAAATGGTCTCATTTGCGCTGCCTGTGAGGAAAGTCTGCAATATTTGGGGAAGGGGGTTAACTTAAAAATAGGCACATGAAGGGCAGGGGAGATGTGATAGAGGTGTATAAAATTATGCATGGTGTGGAGAAGCAGATAAGGACCTTTTTCTTCTCTCATAAGCCTGCAGTCATGAAGCTGAACCGTGGGAGAGTCAGAAAAACACTTCTTCTCCCAGCACACGGTTGACTTGTGGAATTCGCTTCCACAAGGTCCAGTGATGGCCACTGACTTAGATGGGTTTAGAGGGGGTCTGACACATTCAAGGAGGAGAAGGCAATCAGTGGCTACAGGCTCCGGTCTCAGAGGAAATATGTTTGTGTACAGCTGCTGCTGAGCAGGAGCATGTTTTCCTGCTCTGGCCCCGCTTGTGAGCTTTGCACAGGCATTTGGCTGGCCACCTCAAGAACAAGGTGCTGCGCTCCAGAGGCCCTTGGTCTGGTCTCACCCAACTCTTCCTATGTTTCTGTTCCTGTTTGACATAAGCGAGATGATTTGTCCCCCCCCCCCGCCCCCGCTCGTACAATGCCTGAGAGCTTTTCCCGTTTTCTGCATAAGTGAAGGATGTGAAGGATGTTGCTTGCTCCACTTCCTCCAGATAATACCTTTTCCATCCCTGCTAAGATTTGCCATGATGGCACAGCAAGTCTTCACAGGGGAATCCATGAGTGATGTAAAAACACAGTGTGACAGGCATTTTTTAAAATGTCAAAAATGACTCGTATATTTATAAAATATAAAAAACACCACACACGCCCGGCATTTCCTGGATGTGCTGTTTGCTTTTGGGGAACTGACCCTGCTGGAAAAGCTCCAATGTATTTGCAGCACCGTAAAAATTAAGAGAAGTTTTCCAGCAAACTTTTCTGGACTGGTGCTGGCTTCCTCAGATACACGGAGTGTTTTCCTCGTGCTGTTTTGGGTGCTATTTTAAGTAGTGAGGTTAGGAGAAGAAGAATTGCCCAAAGTACAAGACAGGGGTGATTCATTTCAGACTTACTTGTATCATAACAAATCTGTTTGTCTTTAGCGTGCCACAACCTCTGCTGTTCCTGTACAGCACCCAAAAATGCGGCTGTGGAAATGGCACAGGAGGCTAGCCGTGTCCAGTTCGACACTCCTGCACATTCAGTCTGTGTATTAGTAAGCAAATGAGTATCACCAAGTTCCTGAAAAAAATGGGCTTCCACCGAGATTGTGATCCCTCACATAAGATCTTGTGCAGCAGCTACGCCACTCTCTCTGCCCTCTCCTGGTTTTCAAGGGTGCTTGGGCAGAACACCCTCAAAGGGAAAACCTCTGGCTTGACTGGCTTGTGTTACAGGTGAAGAGCTGGCAAGCAAGCAAGCAAGCAAGCAAGGCTACCTTCTCACCAGGGCCTTTGTCTGGGCCTGCGGAGGCCACTCAGATGCTGAAGAAGAGAACAGCGCCAAGGTTCCTTCCAGTGTGCAGGCTTTCTGCCGTTCCCAACCCTGCCCAGCTCCTTGACACCCGCCCCACACTTTCCCCTGGAACAGGGGTCGGCAACCCGTGGCTCCGGAGCCGCATGTGGCTCTTGAATGCCTCCACTGTGTCTCCGTCGCTCGCGTCACAGCCGCCGCCGATCCGCGGCCTGTGCCGGCACAGCACTTGGATAAATCGAAGAAAAGTTTCTGAAGAAAACCAAACGTTTAATGATACGTGGGTAGATTCATTTGCTTTTACTGCTGACGAACTTATGGGGTTTGCTGTTTAATGCACGGAGCCCTTTAGCACTGACTTTGACTCTTCAGGAAGCTGTTCTCCTAGTCAAAATATATGAAAGGAGTCCTACTAGTTTATAATGTAAGATTAAAAATATCAGTTTTCAGTGACTGAACAAGAGCTGCAGCTAAATCATAATGAAGATATGCATAATATTAAGGTAAAAAACGATATATGCAGTGCTATCTTCATTTTAGATGTCAAAAGGGTTTTGTGCCTCCCGGTGTTTTCTTTTGTGTGGGAAACGGGTCCAAATGGCTGTTTGAGTGTTAAAGGTTGCTGACCCCTGCCCTGGAACATCTTGCCTGTGAGAGCACTCCCTCTTATTCAGGCATGGCTAATTAACAAAGCTCCTCCTCTGTCCCTGACTGGCAAAACCCTGCAGTGACTATGTATTTTAAGAACCCAGACTGGTAGCAGCTTGTTCCTCTGTTGCCTGCACACGTGGAGTAGTAGGGAAGGCTCAACAACAGTTTGATGAAGCAGCTGTGACAGTTAGCAGATCAGGAATATTTTTAAATGCAGGAATGTGTGGGACTTTGGAAACATGGGTGGGATAGACATGAGATTAAAATTAATGCTAATAATGGTTGTATGTAGGTCATGCATTTAAGCAGCATATGTGCCTCCTCTTCCCCATTTTAGCCAGCCAACCACTGTGTGAGGTAGGACAGGCTTAGGAAAAGAACTGCCTAAGATCATGCAGAGAACTTGGCGGTGAAGCAGGGATTTGAGCCTGGTTCTCTCCAAGACAATTCTCTAACTGTTACACCGCACCTATAGAGTATGACTTTCAGGCCCGCAATGTAGCCCCCATGCTGTATTTCATAATAACTGCCTGGGGTGTCTTGGTTTTGTTTTTCTGAGTTGCATGCAAATATTGCAAGTCCTTAGAATGACCTGATTATACGAGTTCAGTGCTAGTGCCTGTGGTATTCTAGGCAGCCTAGATACAAGTTTATGTTATGTGTTAAAGCTACAGGTTCACTGTTTATCATCTCGAGCTATCCCCTTCTTCAGGTGTGCCTGCCAAATATGGTCGCAGTGTCGCTGAGCTGAGTCATTCTTTGACACAAGACTGGAATTTCCAACTTGCATTGAAGTCTGTATGCTCAAAACCGAACAGCAACAGCCTTGAAAATGACAGTTTTCCATCCTAGGAGCTGGCTGTCAAAAAAAAGAAAGAAAGAAGAAAAAAAGTCTTTATCTCTCCACACAGGCTTGTTCCTATCTGAAGTTGTGGAACTGGTTTGCAGAAGACAAGTGGGTGGGCATACAAACCCCACAAGTTCTCTGTGCCAAAAGGGAGGCTCTCTGAAAATAGATTGTGTTTCTTAGAGCTCCCCGGGACTCTTCCAGGCAGTGAGAGAGGTGCTGAGAGGGACTGAGCAAAGGCCGAAAAAGTCCCCACGTGACAGTTCATTTTTTGTTTGTCTGGAAACCAGCCCATGAACAGAAACGTAGATTTTTAGGGTTGAAAAGGATCCGGCAGGGGTGCAGAAGCTCAGGTGCACAGTCGAGGCTTCATTGCTATGCAGGAGAGAAACAGAGAGCAGGGCCGGTTGTAGTGTTTGGAAAGGGGAGAATTAACTCTTCCCCTTGAAAACACCCCTTGCATGACAATTGAGTGTGTGGGGGCAACACACCAATGGACAGCCAGGGCGCTGTGGAATAGATCCAGAGCCCTGGAGAATATTTTGGGAGAAGGAGGAGGCGCTATCTAATGACATTTTCTTCTGTATTGCTCTCTGAGGCACAAGAGCATTGTCCTATGTTGAATCAGGCAAAGTGAAATCCTGCAAAGGAAGAAACTGAGCAGGTAGAATTGACTTGGATTGCCAATTTCTTCTCTTTTCTTGAAGCTGTTCCTGAAAGCTATAAGACAGGTAGAAACTCAGGAAGTGATGTTTTGGCATGAAGATGCAAGGGCAGAGAAAGCTCGAGCTACCAATCACCTGCTTGTTGGGCTGCTGTAAAAGCCAGAGGAGCCTCCCAGAAAAGGAAGGGTGGCAATCCTCAGAAGAAGCCTATTTTAACTGGGCCATTTTACACATGGAAATGCAAAGTTTCAAACAGCCATGGAGGTCGAATCATAAAGACAGGAACAAGTATTCAAAGCCCATGCAAAATCAGTGTCTATGCAAAAAAGCTGCCCACTGGTTGAGTGGTTGGGGTGGGAGTGGCAGGAGAGGAAGCCAAGAGGTGAAACTGGTTCATGAAAGAACCTAGAAAGGAGAACAGGAACAGGAAGGAAAAATTCTCTGCATCCGGAAATACAGTTCACACTCCTCCAGAAACCAAGGAAAAAGTGCTGATTTCCTGGGGTGAAAGGAATGTGCACATGTACATAGATGGCTGTGTAGGGACAAACACTTGACATCATGGCTGGTGTACAATTACACACCGTTCGGGCCTTGGAAAGCAGCTGTGACTTCATGGCAAAGCTATTCAACTTAGCTGAGGCTATCTAGGACCACTCCCAGGACAAGGCTAAAGGGCCTTGCTCAAGTTCTGCTGTACTGTGAATAGGCAGGTGCTCATGAGTTTTGCAGTAGGATCTATCCATGCTTACTTAGGGTTATAGGCAAGACATGGAGTGTTTTCATTTAAGGGTGACAGGAATGCTGAGCATAGCCCCCAGTGATTTCACTCCTGGCTTTAAGGAGAAGATGAAGCATTGTAAGCCCCCAACTCCGTCCATGTCAATTGTAGCTAAAGCAGCAGCTGAACCTTCAGGGTGCCAGAATGGAGGCCCGCTGCAAGGAAAGATCAAGCCGTCTTTAGGATGGCAAAATGGGAGAGCAGCCTGGCCCGGTCTCACAGGCACAGTCCCTTGGGCAAATTGCCAGTGCATGCCTTCTTGAAAATAAACATTGCACTCCTAATTAAAAGTCAATTATTTGATACTTCTCCATCTTTATTGATGAACAGCACTCTTGTGCCTCTGCCCTTGTCAAAGAATAAAATACCCTTACTTAGTTTTTAAGATGCAATTGCCAGGCCTCTGTTCGGTCTCCATGGCCCAGTTCCTTTTGACTAGACTGTGCAACAGAATTAATTAGGGTTGTTAGTGGGAAAGGTGGAGGAGACAAGCCAATTGGATCTTCTTTCTCAGGCAGCGAAAGATTTTGACTTTAGGGCTAGAGGCACATTGCAAGAGTCCCTAAGAAGGGAATATGCAGTAACAGCCAGTAGCCACTCCCTACATAACCACAAAATTTTTTAAAAAGAGGGTTGATGTGACTCAGCTAAACCCAACGTTTTCTTAAAAGCCAGCATTTGACTGCTATTGTTCTGGACACTGGAAAGAATTTCCTAGGAAAAAACTGCATTTTGAGAAAGTGTGTTTTACTTGAAGATGATCAAATGTTGATAAGATCACTTGGAATTTCCTGTTTGACAAATTGGAAACATTAAATTGGCACACTGAATAACTTAGCTCTAAAGTAGCAGTGGTTTTTTGTTTCTCGTTTCAAATTCCTTAGCAGACAGGGCATTAGGTAGGGTGACCTTGCCACTTGGTTTGGTTTTTGTATCTGTAGACAACAGAGTCTTGAGGGTAAATGGAGAACAGAAGGACTGTTTCAGACACTTCCTTGCAAGTGGGAAAAGGGCAAGATACAAATGTAAAAATTAAAGCCAAGTGCTGTGTTGGATGGTATGGTAAACAAACAATTTCTGGTCTCTTAAATATGGCATAATGGCTAAAATGTTGGACTGGGACTTGGGAGATCTGGACTCTATTGCCAACTTGTTGGGCTGCTGCCAGTCACCAGCTCCCAGCCCAGCTGCACAGGGTTGTTCTGAAGATAAAATGGAGAGGAATACGTTGGGCTCCTTACAGGGAAAAGATGGGAGGGAAATATAATAAATAATACAAAAGGAAGAAGCAGGAAGAACAGTCTAGTTCAGTGGTTCTCAACTTGTGGTCCACAGACCCCTGGGGGGCCGCAGTGTCATCAAAGGGGGTCCACAAAGGCTTGAAGAAATGCTATTTTTTGCAGTTAAATCTGAATGAGTGAAGAAATGAAAGCAAGAGGGAAGCATGTCAAAATACCATAAAATGGGCCCTTTGAGCAAAAAGAGTGTTGATACTATTATTTGAAATTTGTGTGGAATCATTACAATAAAGATGTTGCAATAAAGGAGAGTGGGCATTAACAGAGTAAATTATTTCCCCTTCTCTCCAAATTTGAAGGCCCTTCATGAGAAAATTGAAATAAATATTAGATGCAGTCTAGTGCTTTAAATCTTGAGTTAAGTCTTGGTGATCTGTGTCCACCAAAGGTATTTAAAAGGGGTCCGTGGTGAAGAAAAGGTTGAGAACCACTGGTCTAGTTCATGCCATGTCAGAATTCACCAACTCTTCTGTATGTTGGTTGGTCACATCAAGAAGTTAAGAAAAAACACTTTTTCAGGATGGGATAGCACTGGGTATACGTCCCTTAAATGATGCAGCAGGTCAAATTCCAAGAGGGTTTTGAGTCAATGTTAGGGAGAAATGCCTAACAGTTATTCTTTAGTGGACTCTACTGCTTTGAAAGATGGGTTCCCCTCAGAAAGATTTCCCAAGGAAAGCAGGGGGTAGGACTAGATGACCTCAAGACACATTCTGAATCTATACATCTGCTTCTAGATTCTTTATCTTTAAACTGGCCTTGGACTGCACAGTCTACAGACACAGATCAAATATAGGACAATAAAGCAGGGAAAAGGGCATTTCTTAGGAACATTTTGTCACAGCTCCAAATTGCAGAGAAGGGTTCAGTCTTCTCCAATAGGATAAGATGTGTTATATTTCCATTTATACTTACTATTTCTGAATTTGCATTGCTGCATATACATTGACACCCCTTCATGGGTCACTTCCTTGCCATGGCGAAGGGGCTTGTGAAGCGCAATGAAGCGATGAGCGATGCCATGTAGGGGCACCCAAGACGGACAGGTCATAGTAGAGAGCTCTGACAAAACGTGATCCACTGGAGAAGGAAATGGCAACCGACTCCAGGATCTCTGCCATGAAAACCCAGTGGACAGTACCAAAAGGCAAAAAGATATGACACCAGAAGATGAGCCCCTCAGGTCGGAAGGTGTCCAATATGCTGCTGGGGAAGAGCGGAGGGCTAGTACTAGTAGCGCCAGAAAGAATGAAGCGACTGGGTCAAAGCTGAAAGGACACTCAGTTGTGGATGTATCTGGTGGTGAAAGGAAAGTCCAATGCTGTAAAGAAGAATATTGCATAAGAGCCTGGAAAGTAAGAACTATGAATCAAGGTAAGCTGGACGTGCTCAAACATGAGATGACAAGACTGAACATCAACATCTTGGGAACCAATGGACAGAAATGGGTGAATTTAATTCAGATGACCATCGGGTATACTACTGCAGGCAAGAATCCCTCAGAAGAAATGGAGTAGCCTTCATAGTCAATAAAAGAGTAGGAAAAGCAGTACTGGGATACAATCTCCAAAAAGACGGAATGGTCTCAGTTCAAATCCATGGCAAACATATGAAGGCCTACAACACCTGCTAGAACTCCCACCAAAAAATGAAGTACTTATCATCATGGGGGATTAGAATGCTAAAGTAGGAAGCCAAAAGATAACCGGAATAACAGGCAAGATTGGCCTTGGAGTATAAAATGAAGCAGGGCAAAGGCTAGCAGAATTTTGTCAAGAGAACACACTGGTCATAGCAAACACTCTTTTCCAACAACCCAAGAGACGACTCTACACATGGACATCACCATTTCACATGCTAGCAATGTTATGCTCAAAATCCTACAAGCTAGGCTCCAGCAGTATGTGGACTAAGAACTACCAGAAGTACAAGCAGGGTTTCGAAGAGGCAGAGGAACTAGAGATCAAATTGCCAACATATGCTGGATCATGGAGAAAGCTAGGGAGTTCCAAAAAAACTTCTGCTGTTGCTTCATTGACTATGCTAATGCCTTTGATTTTGTGGAACACAACAAATTGTGGCAAGTTCTTAAAGAGATGGGAGTTCCAGACCATCTTATTTGTCTCTTGAGAAACCTGTATGTGGGTCTAGAAGCAACAGTGAGAACTGGACGTGGAACCAGATTGGTTCAAAATTGGGAAAGGAGTTCGGCAAGGCTGTATATTGTCCCCCTGCCTATTTAGCTTATATGCAGAGCACATCATGGGAAAGGCAGGGCTAGATGAATCACAAATTGGAATCAAGATTGCCAGGAGAAATATCAACAACCTCAGATATGCAGATGATACCACTCTAATGACAGAAGTGAAGAACTAAAGAGCCTCTTGATGTGGGTAAAAGTGGAGAGCGCAAAAGTTGACTTGAAACTCAACATCAAGAAAACTAAGATCATGGCATCTGGTCCTCTCACTTCCTGGCACATAGATGGGGAAGAAATGGAGGTAGTAACAGATTTTATTTTCCTGGGCTCCAAGATCACCGCAGATGGGGATTGCAGCCAAGAAATTAAAAGACGCTTGCTCCTTGGGAGGAAGGCTATGGCAAATCTGGACAGCATACTAAAAAGCAGAGACATCAGCCTGCCAACAAAAGTGCATATAGTCAAAGCTATGGTTTTCCCAGTTGTAATGTATGGCTGTGAGAGCGGGATCATAAGGAAGGCTGAGTGCTGAAGTACTGATGCTTTTGAATTGTGGTGTTGGAGAAGACTTCTGAGAGACCCTTGAGACCCTCAAAGGGACTCTCAAAGAGATCAAACCAGTCATTCCTAAAGGAAATCAACCCTGACTGCTCTTTAGAAGGTCAGATACTAAAGCTGAAGCTCAAATACTTTGGCCACCTAATGAGAAGGAAGAACTCATTGGAAAAGACCCTAATGCTGGGAACTATTGAAGGCAAAAGGAGAAGGGGATGGCAGAGGCTGAAGTGTCTGGATGGGGTCACTGGAGAGGTGGGTGTGGGTTTGGGTGTTCTCCAGGGGATGGTGGAGGGCAGGAGAACCTGGAGAAATGTTGTCCATGGGGTTGCGAACAGTCAGACACAACTTTGCGACTGAACAACATATAAATCGGCGACGGCAAATCCTCTGCAAATTTTGTCCTCTTTGGGGGCAATGCCTAAGTGGACACCTATAAACTTGAGCAGGAGAAGTGGCTGTTTACCCGCTTTTCTCTCCAGTTTTTTCCCCCTCACAACCTCCTCCCCGTTCTGGCGCTTGTTTCTACACTGGGGAAGGAAGAAGAGAGAGCACAGAACACAGCAAGGCGATTTTCCTGCCGAGTGAATTACCACTCTAGCATTTTCATATGTTTAGAAGACAGGAAAAGGGAAGGAAAATGGCATGTGCATCAGAACGTGCAGGTGCTTTTAGAAGAAGCTCTCGGACTTGTTGCCTGCTGAAAGCGAAATTGCTCCGTATGCACTCCTGAGTTGTAACTCTCCAAAAACCACGTGCACAGGCAGACTGTAAGGCTGCTGGCTGTCGGAGCTGAGATGTGCGAGCCCGAAGACTCACCAGCACACATGAAAGCTGCAGGGAACAAAGTTTAAGAGGCCTCTCCTCTGAGAATTCCTGATACACACATGCATGCTAAACTTAGCTTGTCTAGTTGAAAATACCAGTCCAGCAACTGGAAGTAGAAGGGGTTGAGACAAAGCAAACTGAAAGGAGCCAGAGGATGCTAGTCAATTTTCCAACAGGGGGGGAAAGAGAGAATACGCACCGATGGGTGGGGGTACGATGCGCTCATTTGCACTCGTGCTGGGATACATGATGTTCAGCAAAGCTTGCATGGTCCTAGGCTGGCCCTTTGGCCTGCTGTTCTCTAGATGTGTAGGAACCAAGCTCTCAGCATCAATCTGCCCTGCAGCCTGGCTGGGGATGATGAGAGCTGATCACATTTGGAGGGCATTGGGATGGGGAAGGCAGGCAGCAAACAGCAGAGGAGGTTGCATCTTTCCGAGCCCAGAGAAGACTTGGAACATCCGTGACTTCAGCAACTCTGAGCTCTGCCCAGATAGGTGACTACCGAGGGACCACAAAATAAGTTGGTGATGGTCCGCAACTTGGACAGCTTTAATGGGGATGTGGACAAATTAATGAAAAATATCAACAGCTACCAATTGCGACGCAAAACATTACCTCCAAGACCAGAGGGAGTATACATCAGGATGCTAAATGCTGTGAGGAATAAGGGTCATATATTGGAGAAGGGAGATCCTCAGTTCTTGAACATGCCCTGCCATCAGGATGCCAAATTATGAACCTCCCAGATGTTTTGATGTACAACTCCCATTATCCTTCACCATTGACAATGCTACTAGCTAAGGCTGATGGGAGTGGTCAGTCAAAACATCTGGAGGGCCACAGGGTGTCCACCCTCAGAAGAGACATTGACAGCTGGAGAAAATCTAGCTGTTCTGTATTTTCAACCATTGTTGTTTTGCTAGTTGGTGGTTTTAGCGGCTTGCAGAAAGGTGGCGCAGAAATGCAATGGCTAGATAAGTTATCATGCTCAGAGCTGCCTCAGGTCTGTTGCTCATAAACAGCTGATGCAGCATTAATCCCTCGGCTGGGCTGCACAACTTCAAGGGCAGGAAAAGGCTCATGGGACTAAACTGTCCCCCCCCCCCCAGCAGATAAACAAAATCGTCCCTGGCAGACGAGTGCATTAATCGAGAAAGCATGGCCACACCCAGCATGACTTGGCCTCCATAAATCAAGGTCCCTACGGAGCATGCGGGGGCAGAGAATCACTTCTCCATCATCCAGCATAACGACAGGCATTTTACACATGTGTGCATGTGTGCAAGGTTTTGCAATAAGACTAAGGAAGCCGCCTGAAGTCATAACACAATTGTTAACCTTTTCTATTCTCCCTTTTTTCAGCCATTCTCATTCAAATTGATAGGAAAGGGGTTGCTTTCAAAAAGAAATGCAAAGGAGAATAAAATTTTAGGGAAATTCTTATGGGCTGGGTTTGGGTTTCTTGCACTTAGGAGGTGGCTAAGGAGCGATGCTTTGTGCAAGCGTCACTCCAGCACGCACAGGCTCCTCAGCTTTCCACATTTCAGTTATGGCCCAGGAGTGAGTCAACTTTTCCCCACAGGGCTTTTTCAGATTAGGAAGTACAGGAAGGCGGGGAGGCTGTGACGCCATGGAGGGATGCGTAAGAGAAAGCAAACGTGCACATTGCTCCTGGCCCGTGTTGCCTGCTTCTTCCTCCCATCCACAGAGAGCTGGAGCAGCCCCTGTAGTTGCTGCTCTTTCTGGTGGATTTTGTGGTAGCCGCAAACTAGATCCATGGAAACCATGATCCTGGGTTCAAGCCCGCACATCAAGTCATGGTGGCACAGAGAAAGCATAGAACAAACTATTGTTTCTTGTAGTGGTTTTTAAAGACCAAACTTGCCATGCTAAAATGTCATGACTGGCTGCAGACAACACAACAGACCAAGAAAGGTAAAAAAGCCCACCATAGACTGTTGCACTTTGTGAACCCAGCCACAGAAAAGCTGGGTTGTTGTTGTTGTTGTTAGTAATGAAGTCACATCTGACCCATCATGACCCCACGGACAACATTCCTCCAGGCTCTCCTGTCCTCCACCATCCCTCAGAGTCCACCTAAGCTCAAATCAACTTGTTTCAGTGACTCCATCTAGCCACCTCATCCTCTGCTGTCCCCTTCTTCTTTTGCTACCAATCATTTCCAGCACCAGGGTCTTCTCTAGTGAGTCCTTCCATCTCATTAGGTGGCCAAAGTATTTGAGTTTCATCTTCAGGATCTGGCCTTATAAAGAGCAGTCAGGGTTGATCTCCTCTAGGACTGACTGGTTTGATCACCTTGTAGTCCAAGGGAGTTTTTTCCAGCACCACAATACGAAGGCCTCAGTTCTTCGGCACTCAGCCTTCCTTATGGTCCAGCTTTCACAGCCATATATTGCAACTGGGAAAACAGTAGCCTTGACTATACGCACTTTTGTTGGCAGGGTAATGTCTCTGCTTTTTAGTATGCTGTCCAGATTTGCCATAGCCTTCCTCCCAAGGAGCAAGCATCTTTTAATTTCTTGGCTGCAGTCCCCAGCTGCAGTGACCTTGGAGCTATTTGCCAGGAAGTGAGAGGACCAGATGCCATGATCTTAGTTTTCTTAATGTTGAGTTTCAAGTCAACTTTTGCACTCTCCACTTTCACCCACATCAAGAGGCTCTTTAGTTCTTCACTTTCTGCCATGAGAGGGGTATCATCTGCATATCTGAGGTTGTTGATATTTATCCCAGCAATCTTGATTCCAATTTGTGATTCATCCAGCCCCGCCTTTCTCGTGATGTGCTCTGCATATAAGTTAAATAGGCAGGGTGACAGTATACAGCTTGCCGTACTCCTTTCCCAATTTTGAACCAATCTGGTTCCACATCCAGTTCTCACTGTTGCTTCTTGACCTGCATATAGGTTTCTCAAGAGACCAATAAGATGGTCTGGAACTCCCATCTCTTTAAGAACTTGCCACAATTTGTTGTGTTCCACAAAATCAAAGGCATTAGCATAGTCAATGAAGCAACAGCAGAAGTTTTTTTGGAACTCCCTAGCTTTCTCCATGATCCAGCGTATGTTGGCAATTTGATCTCTAGTTCCTCTGCCTCTTCGAAACCCTGCTTGTACTTCTGGTAGTTCTTAGTCCACATACTGCTGGAGCCTAGCTTGTAGGATTTTGAGCATCACTTTGCTAGCATGTGAAATGAGTGCAATGGTGCGGTAGTTTGAACATTCTTTGGCATTGCCCTTCTTTGCAATTGGAATGTAAACTGAACTTGTCCAATCCTGAGTTTTCCAAATTTGCTGGCATATCGAGTGTATCACTTTAACTGCATTCTCTTTTAGGATTTTGTATAACTCAGCAGGAATACTGTCTCCTCCACTAGCTTTGCTGTTGCTCAGACTTCCTAAGGCCCATTTGACTTCATACTCCAGGATGTCTGGCTCAAGGTCAGCGACCACCCCACCGTGGTTATCAAGGACATTGAGAGTATACTTCTTCCATGTAATTTTGCTGCCTCTTCTTAATTTCATCTGCTTCTGTTAGGTCCCTGCCATTTTGATCCTTTATCATGCCCATCTTTGCATGAAATGTTCCCTTCAAATCTCCAATTTTCTTGAAGAGATCCCTAATCTTTCCCATTCTGTTGTTTTCCTCTATTGCTTTGCAGTGTTCATTTAAGAAGGCATTCTTATTTCTTCTAGCTATTCTCTGAAACTCTGCATTCAATCAGGTGTATCTTTCTCTTTCTCCCTTGCCTTTCACTTCCCTTCTTTCCTCAGCTATTTATAAAGCCTCCTCTGACAGCCATTTTGCTTTCTTGCATTTCTTGTTCTTTGGGATGGTTTTAGTTGCTGCTTCCTGTACAATGTTGTGAACCTCCATCCACAGTTCTTCAGGTCTTATCAGATCTAATTCCTAAAATCTATTTGTCACCTCTACTGTATATTCATCAGGGATATGATTTAGGTTATAGCTGAGTGGCCTAGTGCTTTTCCCTACTTTCTTCAATTTAAGCCTGAATTTTGCAACCAGAAGCTCATGATCAGGACAGTCAGCTCCAGGTCTTGTTTTTACTGACTGTACAGAGCTTCTCCATCTTTGACAGCAGAGCATGTAATCAGTCTGATTTCTGTGTTGATCGTCTGGTGATGTCCATGTGTAGAGTCGTCTCTTGGGTTGTTGGAAAAGAGTGTTTGCTATGACCAGTGTGTTCTCTTGACAAAATTCTGTCAGCATTTGCTTTGCTTCATTCTGCACTCCAAGGCCAATCTTGCCTGTTATTCCGGTTATCTTTTGGCTTCCCACTTTAGCATTCCAATCCCCCATGATGATAAGGACATCATTTTTTGGTGTAAATTGACTGCCTAGTGACTGCCTAGCGACAGTGATATATGCGTTGGTGACATCCCGATTAGACTTCTGTAACACGCTCTACATGGGGCTGCCCTTGAAAACGGTCTGGATACTTCAATTGGTGCAAAACAGAGCTGCCAGGTTGCTGACAGGGACTGGGCATTATGCTCATATGACCCCAGTTCTCCGTCAGCTACACTGGCTCCCCATTGAAGTCTGGGCCCAATTCAAGGTATTGGTTATGATCTATAAAGCCCTAAACGGCTTGGGCCCTGTTTACCTGAAGGAGCGCTTACGTCTGTACTTGCCCGCCTGCCCCTTGAGACCGGTGGGAGAGGCCCTTCTCCAAGAACCCTCCGTGAAGGAAATTAGGAGGGTGACTACTCGGAGGAGGGCTTTCTCTGCAGTGGCGCCCAACCTGTGGAACGCGCTCCCCAGAGAGGTCCGCCTGGCGCCGTTGTTATTTGTTTTTTGGCGCCAGGCAAAGACTTTTTTATTCAAACGCTATTTTAATTGTTAACATTATTTATTAGTTATAATTTCTGGCCAGGGCGACTCAAATTATTTTTATATTTATTAATATTGAATTATTTAATATTCAATTGTTAATTTTGAATTATTTTTTATGTATGTGAGCCGCCCCTAGGCTTCGGCGATGGGGCGGCATAGAAGTGTGCCAAATAAATAAATAAATAAATTCTAGAAGGTGTTGTAGGCCTTCATAGAACCAGTCAGTTTCAGCCTCTTCAGCACCAGTGGTTGGGGCATAGACTTGGACTATTGTGATGTTGAATGGTTTGCCTTGGATTCAAACTGAGAGCATCCTGTCATTTTGGAGATTGTATCCCAGTACTGCTTTTCCTACTCTTTTATTGACTATGAAGGCTACTCCATTTCTTCTGAGGGATTCTTGCCCACAGTAGTATACCTGATGGTCATCTGAACTAAATTCACCCATGCCTGTCCATTTCAGTTCACTGATTCCTAAGATGTCGATGTTCAGTCTTGTCATCTCTTGTTTGACCATATCCAGCTTGCCTTGATTCATGGATCTTACATTCCAGGTTCCTATGGAGTATAGATCTTCACAGCATCGGACTCTCCTTTCACCACCAGATACATCGGCAATTGAGTGTCCTTTTGGCTTTGACCCAGTCGCTTCATTCTTTCTGGCGCTACTAGTACTAGCCCTCTGCTCTTCCCCAGTAGCATATTGGACACCTTCCGACCTGAGGGGCTCATCTTCTGGCATCATATCTTTTTGCCTTTTGGTCCTGTCCATGGGGTTTTCATGGCAAAGATACTGGAGTGGGTTCCCATTTCCTTCTCCAGTGGATCACGTTTTGTCAGAGCTCTCTGCTATGACCTGTCTGTCTTGGGTGGCCCTGCATGGCATCGCTCACAAGCCCCTTTGCCACGATGAGGTAGTGATCCATGAAGGGGCATTTTACATTCGGAAAGCTCAAAAACATCACAAAAATACAGTACAAAAAGCCCTGTGAATGAGGGAAGGAAAGAAAACCTTAGAAAGAAAGAAGTTTTGCTACCGCCCTGGCCATGGGGAGCCCTACCCATGCAGAACCTTTGACAATTTCTCCTCCTCTGGAATTCAGTTTCTCTGCTCACAAATAGAGTGGGAAATTCCAAATGCTATTTATGCATGACTCTACAGCCAACCCTTCTTGTTGTCTCTAGCAGCGTGTATGAGTTCCAGAGCTAAAAGCAAGGAGCTGAGCACTAGATCTATCCACTCACCTCTCTGATTTTCAAAGATCAGGAGGACAGCAAATGCTGCTCTCTCTCCCCGTGGCCCGGATGGCGTCTGGCATCCCTTGTGCTTGTGCTGAGGCTTCGGTACCCTTCCACTGCGCCAGGCCCCCTCTCTAGCCCCTGCTGCCACTCAACTGTCTCTGCTCCGTCTCTGCTTCACTTTCACATTCCTTCTAAAATCATACAGGCATTCTCTTCCCATTTTCTCTCTCACTATGAGATTGCAACCTCACTTGTTAAGCCAGGTTCTCTGTCTGCTACTGCCAAGTTTTTATTAGTCTCTTTTGTACATTGAATAGCTGTTTGAACGCCTGTAGGCATTGGCCACTTACTGTCTGCTTTTCCATGCTTTACAAAATACCTATGGAGATTTTTTTTTTTTTTTTTTTTGCCTACAGAAAAATAGATTTAGAACACTGAATTGCAGATCAAGTATAGCTTTCCCTGGAGAGCAGGGGAGGGAGGGGAGGGGGAAGGGAGGGGAATCAGGGATGTGTTTCACCACCTTCCATCAATCTATTATTATAAAACCACGTAGCAAAGATGCAATGACTACACCCTTTTGGAGTGATGTATGTGCTACTAAAATGGAGAAGTGTTAATATTTAAAAAAAAAAAGCTAGGGTTCCTCTTCACCATGAATCATGTCAAGGTTCCAGTTCAGGTAGCTGTTTCCAATTCTTTCTGCTTTGGCTTCTCAGTGAGGCCAAAAGGTGAAATGAAATATGAAATAAAATGCTAGTGCCATGTGCTAAACATCTGGAGAGCTACAAGTTGCCCACTCTTGCCTTAGCAGACTATGTAGTACCATTACATTGATGGTACATGCTTAGTTGCAGCTACATTTGCTCAATAATATGGCAACCCTATGAAGAAATGCCCTCCAGAATGAACTGCTCCCCTGATAACTCTGTAAGGTTATGTAGAGCACTTTGCTTTACTGGGGAAATTTCTTTGGAACATATTCACCAACGTGAGAGTGTTGACAGTTCAAAAATGGGAAAACGTTTCACTTATTTTTTCTTTAATTTTATTAATTGCATTTCAGTACCACCCAATAGCCAAAACCTCAGCAGTTAACAACAATACTGCCATAGATGAAAGTCTAAAATGCCTCTTATTTCACCTGGTGGTGCAAAGAGCACGTGGTAAATATCAGGTGAGCATCTCTGAGAAGCTCATCCTACAACAGAAAAATCCCTCTTCTTAGTAGCCACCCAGCAAAAGGGCTCCTGAAGATCGGCTAGGTGTTCAAGGATAGGCTGGACATGCACATGGTGGGCATGTTGGGAGCGGAGACGGCTGGAGCCGGGGGTCAGACTAGATGGCCCGGGAGGCCCTTCTGACTCGCTCTGTTAAAGAATAAAGAGAATCCAAGGTCTGGGCAAATACAAGGGTGCAGACAAGCTTTCAAGTAACCAGGCCCCAAGCCATTCAGGGCTCTGAACGTTAATATCAGCACTTTTAAGTGGGTCCAGAAGCAGACCAGGAGCCAGTGCAGATAGAAGAGTGGTGGATGAGGATGAGGACGATTAATTTCATTTCTGCACTGGCCAATGGCCCAACTTCTCTGGGTGGTTTACAACAATACCGGAACAGATGCATCAATATGATGATGCTGACCAGTGAGCAATTCAGTTGCCCTGTATGTGGACCGGCTGAAATTTCCTGTCCTGTCCAATTTCAAGGGCAGAGCCATGATTAATGCATTGTAACAGTCTTGATGAGAGATTGCCAAACGTGGATAACTGTAGCTGGGTATCGCTGGCCATACAAAGATGCAGTTGCTGGAGCAATCTAAGCAGATAAAAGGTGTTCTGTGCCACCTAGTCAGCCTGTGCTTTTGGTGACACTGCTGGATCTGAGGACACCCCCAAACTACAATGGTGATCCTTCGGGGGCAGTAAAACCTGCTCCAGAACCAGGTGAGCCAGGCAGATCAATCACCCACCAACAGTATGCCTACCTTGTCTAGACTGAATATCAGTTTACTGGTCCTTATCTAGTCCATTACCTGTGCCCTGTCAACAGATTCAGAACAGCTTTTCCATCACCTGAATTTGATACTTGGAGAGTTAAAGCTGGAAGTCACATAAATAACCAAGGGAATTAGGGTGTCATGTGAACCCATCAAGTAGCTCTGGAGTAATGTGAACCTACCTAATATTGTGTGGCATTGGCAAACCTATTTCTGAAGGGTTTTAGCCTTCTTTTTTTAACTGTTAAGATATTGATGTATATATGTGTATGTATTTACTCTCTGAGCAGTGAGAGGTTCCAGAAATACCTGGGTTCCAGTACTTAACAGGTTTCATTTCTTTTGGAAGAGGATCACTGGGGGATTATTTGTGTTTTGTAACATTTATCTTTATTTACAAATAAGCAGGTTGAACACAGGTTTAACCCACTGTAAACTCTGCCAACAGAGAACAAAGTTCACAACTGCACAACTCTGGAGAAATTGTGGGTGGCACTCCAAAATATTTGCAGAATCCAAACCCAGCTCTCTGTGGTGTGTCTCTCCCAAAGTTTTTCTTCACACAAACACCTGTCTTACCTCACTCCTAGCTAGGAAGAAGGAAGGAAGGTCTGCCTTTGCTCACCTTTCAGGCATTTCTGAAGACTTGAGGGAAATGGCATTACCATTAGTTCCCTTGGAAACACATTTAACTGGCTATTAACAGTATTGCCTCAGGCTCTCCCACAAAGATAAGATAAGAACCCCATAGCAATGTCTGCTATAAAACCCTAGATAGAACCAATGACTGTTACTACATGAAGGAATAAACTAAAATAATGCAGTATTTAGGTTACTGGTAAAATTGGATCTAAAAGGACAAATCCACCCCTTCATCTTTATTGTATTTACAACTTCATAAACAAGTTAATTATCAACATTTAAATTATGCCACCTTAAAAAAGTTAGGAAAATAGAGCTGCAGCTTGATGGGAAATGGACCCGCTCTCCCCACTCCTTGACGGCCCCACTTAGACCAGGGGGTTCAAGTTTCTCCCATTCATTCCCTGTAGCAGCTTTCTTGGTTAGCTGGTGCAGCCCCATTTCCAGGAGGCACACCAACCAACCCACTGACGGGCTTCTGATGTGAACAAAGTTTAATCTGTTGAACTGTCGCACCCCGTTTTGAGAGATCCCCAGGAATACCGAGTTTGCCTTTAACGACAATCCTGTTTCACTAGTCCTCTGTGTCAGAGGTTGAAATCTTCAGGAACTGAGCTACTTTGGTAAAGACAGTGAGTTCCTGACCCTGCTTTGATCCTGAATGGCTTATCTCAATTTTAGATTCCATCTAGAAAAGCAAACAGATGTATATTACAAGTTTAGGGAAGGACAGAGAGAAAATAAATTTTGGAGGGCAGGGTCCCTGGCAATGTGGGATTTATTTATTTATTTTCTGATTCATATCCTGCCTTTTTCCTACAAAGGGCTCAAGACAGCTTACATCATTCTCCTCCTCCATCTTATCGTCCCAGTCCCAGTCCCTTGCTCTTAACCACACCACACTGGCAAATTTATATCATATTTTGGATTTTGAGAAACTGTTGCGGGCATCACCACACAATGTCTGTTCAGCAGATCACGTCTTTGCCTCATCTATGGTTCTTAGGCTAGTGTTTTATTCAGCAAAACATCTCTTTCATGGGGAATTTTCTATCCTACTCATTACAGTTAACACTACATTTAACTGTAGAGCCAGTGTGGCGTAGTGGTTAAGAGCTGGGACTGGGACTCAGACGACCTGGGTTCGAGTCCCCGCTCGGCCATGGAGTCAACTGGGTGGATTGGGCCAGTCACAGACTCTCAGCCCAGCCTACCTCACAGGGCTGTTGTTGTGAGGATAAGATGGAGGAGGAGAATGATGTAAGCTGCCTTGAGCCCTTTGCAGGAAAAAGGCAGGATATAAATCCAATAAATAAATAAATAAATTTAGTATTGCTTCTTTTTGAGAGGAGATTATTACCCAGACAGATGGTAGTACTGGAACAGACTTTTAATATTCACTGATGTACATGGTCTTTTCATTTATTTACCTGCTTAATGAAAATTAAGAAATGTAAAGAGAAATAAATAATAAATGTAAATGTAATCAATCAATCAATCAGTTAAAGGAAATAAAATTGTACTCTTTGGGCAGTGAAAAAATTGATAACACTGGAAGGATAAACACTCCGTCTCCTATAATACAATGGACTGAGCCCTTTTCACTGCTTTCAGTTTCTGAATTGGTATCCAACGTTGACTAGATATTTATTTGGATATTTGTCTTCTCTTGAGGTCTATGTATAATTGCTAGCAAGCTGTATGCATTTTTAAATACACATTTTTAAAGGAAATTTTTAAAAATCTGGTCCCTATGGGTAGCGCATTGGAGATTCTCACTTCAATCGGTTAACTACTCCTTGAAGGTCCCTCTTTCTAGTCTTGGCCTAACTTTTAGATTGTCCTTCTTGTTGCTTTTTAACTGGTTGCTATATAAAGGATTAAGAAGGGATAATGACAAGGACACTGACTAGTTGGTGGGTTCATTTTTCTGCCCAGAAATGCTGAAAAGGCCAAGCTGTGCAAGTTTTAAAAAGTGGGAATTAGTCCTTAGTTACTATCTAGGGGGCCAGCAAGTTGGCAAAGGGTGTGCAGTGAAGTATTTCTGTTCCATTAGGGCTGTTTTCATCCTTTGCCAGCAAATTCAAGCAAAGAAGAAAAAAATGCCACTATGTGCTTTAAAGGAGGAAGCTGATTTCTCCTCTGCCTAGATAGTTTTAAGCTACCTCTTCATTTGACCTTTTAGCAGTCAGCATCCAAATTTGCCGTGCTCGTCATGACTGCAAAGTAAGTAGTTCTCACTGTGGGGAGACAAGGATGCTTTTTGGCTGGCTGTGTGGTAGCACGACTGAAACTGAAAAGTGACAGAAGGGAAAGTCCAAAGGTAGACAACTGGGCTGAAACGGAAATTGAAATGCAAAGCAAAGCAAAGGAAAGTCAAAGGGAAGGATTTTAGCATACAGGATTTTAAAATTTAGCTCTTCGAGGCTTCTGTTACAATACAGGGTATTTTTCTTTCTTTCAGGAGTGCATATTTGCCTTATTCACTGATTCCATACATACTGAGAGCCTGCGTGGAGCGTTGTGCTTAAAGTGTTGGATGGGAAACTCAGGAGATCCACATGCTAGTCCCCACTCAGCCGTGGAGCCAACTGAGTGACTTTGGGCCAGTTATTCACTCTCAGCCTAACCTACCTTACAAGGTTGTTGTTGTGAGGAAAAATGCAGCTATTATGCTTCCTTGGGTCCCTAACAAGAGGGAACAGAGCTGGAATATGAATGCAATGCAATAAAAATACTTTTTTTTAGAAGGTCCTATGCTTAAATAACTCATATTTTTAAAATAAGCTGCCATTCTTTAAAGGAAGGCTGTCATTATCTGTCATTTACAAATTTAAAAGACAACACCCCTCCCCCAAAATGTGGGAGCTTGGACAAAGCAATTAGGCAGGAAGGTGCAATTCTGGGTACCTCCTCATTTTGCACCCCAACAATGTTACATTCTTTTGATGCTTTATTTCCCATGAAATACTGGCTAACTTGTCTGATTATATGTCTAGCTTTCTTTTGAAATCTACTGGGTTTTTAAAAATGTATTTACATAAATATCTCTGCATTTGGAGATATGTAGAGTACCTGAAGCACTAGCCTAACTTTCTACTTTTCCACAATGACAGCTCTGTATGCATGTTTGACCTTTCAATTGAATTGTTTCTGCTGGATTTGCAACACTCTGTGTTGGTGTGTGGCAACAGTTTGTATTATGCGATGTATGCTGCATTAATCTGTGATCAGAGAGTAGTAGCTGCATCTTTAATTGCACAGAGATGCCTTGAAAATAAAAGGGGCTTCACTTTATGCTGGCCCGAAAGAGGGTGCCACAGACTTCCTTAGGGTGCATTCTTAGGCAAAATACCATCTGCAACTCCCAGCATGCCTCAGCAGGCTGTCCATGCCTGATGGGGCATGCTGGGAGTTGTAGGCCTTTTTTTCTGTCAAAACTCGCATGGGATCGTGTCTTTAGATGATTTCACTGAAACTCATGGATTGAAGCAGTGCAGATGATCCAATAAAAATAGTCTATCTCAAACACACTTCCTATGCTACTGAAATGAATTTGCCTTGCGAAATTGTCACCTTCACACTTTAAATGAAGAATTTATCACTAAAATTGATACTATCGGGTTAGAACTCAGAGAAAGCAATTGGTTGGATCTACACTTTGCCATGTGTATTTATCACCTGAAAAGTTCATAGGACACCTTTGATCTTGTTATGCAAGTTTACAAAATGTAAAGAAAGAAACCATTATAAAACCACAACAAAAGTTGGACTCCACATAAACAAGTAGCGGTAGCAGGCCAGATTCATCAGACAATTGAAAACTGAAACTGACGGGGCGAGTTAGTGATGAGTAACTCCAGAGGGTAGCTGTGTGAGACTTTTGCAAAAAAAAAAGCAAAGAGCTTTTGACATCATAGAAATGGGCAGTTCCATCCATATCCGTCCAAGATCAGGATCTAGTGGAAGGCAGGAGCAGCTTAGAGCTTCCCTGGCCTTCCAAAGAAATCAAACAGGAAATTAAACGCCCTGTTCTGGCCATCTGTGTGTTTTACCCCACTGCAAAGATTTTTCCCTGCAGAAAGAACTGTGACAGCCACAGAGTCAGAACCCTGGTTCCGACCTCAGAGAGCTTCCCAGCATTGCAGATGGGACTCAGGGTTTTCCAGAGGTCATCTAGATTGCCCTAGGGGTGTGATCCTATGCATGTTTAGGCAGAAAAGGGTTCCACAAATCCTTGGCTGGCTGAAGAATACCAGAAATCATAGGACTGTTTCTTTGTTGTCTAATTGTGCATACTATTCTTTTATGAACTATAACCCCTTTAATCTTATGTGTGGAGTATTATCCCATTAATTTAAGTGGATCCAAGAGACTAAGCCTTGCTAAGCCTGGATGAAATCTCAAGTTTTATCTTCTCGCTACTGGTTTCTGTCATCACCAATTAATGCCATTTTTAACTATCACTTGTGCTTATCTTATATGCATTTGAGATTTGCATAGTAATGCCATAGGCATTATCCGCTGCACTCCATGATTCTTTCTGCCAGCCTGCTAAAAAATATTCCCGCATTCATGATTACACACAATAAACGATACACGAGTGTACATGAGATGCATAAAAGCTTATCTTACTACAAAGGTAAAGTTTTATGCCTCTTATGCAGTGGCTTTCTAGTCCACCACATTTACCCCACTATACTCTTTGCTGTTTCTGCCACTACTGTCCTGAAACTGTAGGACTGGGACCATCACATTTTTAAAAGGGGGCATAAGAAAGAGGACAGATCTGCATAACTCTCGAGTAGTCTTTCCCTGCTAGAGCTGCAATCATATAGACTCACATACTTGTTGTTAGTCGCGAAGTCGTGTCCGATCCATTGTGACCACATGGACAACATTCCTCCAGGCCTTCCTGTCCTCCTCCAGTTTAGGAGTCTGCTTAAGCTCACAACTCACATACTAGGGCGATTCAAATCTCTCTCAAGACTCAAAACAGGGCTGCAGCAGTGTTGAATCTATCTGCATGGGGAATGTGTGGCTGGACCCAAATCTGCCTCAGCTTCACTTCTAACCCGAAATATTGGTTATGATCTACATTGCATGGTTGTTGTAAGCCATGCTTTCTTTGCCACAGTTCAAATCACACCACACGCTGCTTTTTGAGGATATTGCAATGCAGTGACTTTTTTGTGCCTTTCAAAAATTACAGTTCTCACATGCAACAAAATATGGCTGGAAGGAGCTTGCTGTTATTTATTGTTTCTGGTGGTGGTACTACTTAAATCGTGGATTTCTCAAGTAGTTGCTATATGAGAGGGAGAAAAATAGCATCCAAAGGAACCAGGACGTTTATCAAAATGAAATTAATGGGATCTGGAAGAATGAATGATATAACTAAGGGAAGTTTTAATAACTAAAATGAAAGATTATGAAAGAGCTAGTTCTGGAATAATGGTTAGAATACTAGACTGGGACTCGGGAGATCTGGTTGCTATTCTCCAGTCAGCCACGAGGAAACCGGGTGACTTTGGGCTTAAACCTTTGTTTAGCCTACCTCCCAGGGTTGTTATAGAGATAAAAATGAAGAGCAAAAGGACCGCGCAACTTCAATCGGATTATCCATCTATACTTTTCTATCGCTATGGTTGGACTCCTGCCAACCGACTTGGCTCTATGCGCATGCCGAATAGAGGGGAGGCGCATGCGTGGTTCTGTCGCTGAGGAAACGCCTGGCCAGGGACAAGCTAAGGGGACTAGGCCTCACTTGAAGCCGGGGGCTCGCGTGGATGTCTTCGCCGGAGGAGGCGCGGGTCGCGCCGGCCCCGGAAGGGGACCTGCCCTTGGAGTGGGAGACGGACGAGGAGCGCATGGCCTTCCTCTTCTCGGCCTTCAAGCAGAGCCGGGAAGTCAATGCCACCGAGTGGGACAGCAAGATGGGCTTCTGGAGCGAGCTGGTGCTGAAGTGGGGGCGCCGCCGGGGAGGGGTCCGCACCTGTCTCCGCGAGCTCCAGCAGGCCTTCGAGCGGCGGGGGAGCGTCCCCCTGGGGCTGGGCACCGTCCTGCGAGAGCTGCTCAGGTACCGCCGCCTGGGCTCAGTAGCTTTGATTAATTTTTGCGAGTGGGGGGGCGGGAGGCCGCTGAAGCGTTTCAGCCCCGCGACCCACTTTTGGCGCAAGAGTGCCTCTGGGCGCGTGCAGAGCGCACGTTCCGGGACTATTGAGCACGGGGGCGGGGGGTGAGGTAGCTGGTGAGGCTTCTGGAGGAAGAAGGGGGCGACATGGCAGATTTTTGAGGCATGGCAGAGCCTTTATTTGTGTGTGAGCGAGAGAGACCTGCTTCCATTTTCACCAACTTTTGTTTATGTTTGTGTGTTTATATGGAGTTCATTTTTGTTTGTTCATTTCTATTATTTATTTATTTAAAGCTTTTCTGCCCCGTCCTATTACAAAGAGTCTCAGGATGGTCTTTCAATAAATAAAGTAGAGCACAGCATCGCATCTTTTATAAAACCCCAATTAAAATAACAATTGAGCCTTAAAATATTGGGAAAATAAAAAGGTTTTGGCCTGGTGCCAAAAATAATAAAGTGTTGGTGCCAGGTAAACCTCTCTAACCAGGATGCCACCTTAGAGAAGGCCCTTCTCTGTTTACAGTTTTCTAACCTGCACTTTAACATCTGTTAAAGTGTGACTTTTGTCTTTTGGAGGTACATGACTTTAGTAACTCCATGGATCAAATGATAATCTTAGTCTGTTTGTCTCCATAACAAGACAGAGTTTTGGTGCTTTAGCAGAATTTCCTTTCTTTAACAAGGCTCTCATTTTTGCAGAAACAGGTAACATGCTCAGTCCACTGCAGACAATATTGTGAATGATTACTGTGCTGAGACTGAATTCTCTTGATCTCATATTCACAACTGCTTGTTCTGTGTTACATGGCCTTTGACCACACAGTTACATCCCACCCTTGTGAAATAGTTCTCTTTCATTCCTGTGGTATCTGGGAATAACTCTACATGCAACTGATGAATATGTGTAGTCCACAAAGGCCCTCTGGCCCAATCATTCTTCAGTTTGTATATTTTTAAGGTGCCCTAAAATACATTAAGTAAACACAAGAAAAGAGACCAGGACTTAATGTATTTAGTTATATTCTATTTCCAGCTCACATTCTAGGGCAAGATCTCCCTAAGTAGTTAATAGCATGTTAAAAAATAAAGCCACTGAATGAACATAGGAAAAAGTAGTATCTGATAGAGAACATGTGTAGGGGAGCAGCGATAAGATCAATATGAATTCTGGATGATTTTTTTTTAAAGAACTGCTTAAAGGCAACATAAGGAGGGGGAGAATAGAGTTCTTGGGAAAGGAATTCCTCACATATGGGAAACTGAAAAGGTACACAGTAATCTTTTGCACCAGGAAGTAAGACTGGTTTTAGGGTACACGTTTGAATAAATTGACTCTAAACTATTCAGACCTCTGTTTATATCTTATAATGACCATTAATGAAAATAATACTAAATTTAGCCCTAATGTATATTGCATTCAGAATATTACTTCTAGGATTACAAGAAAGGGTCTTTTCTATAGCAGTACCCTGACTTTGGAATAGCCCTCCAAATGAGATACAATTGGCACCAAGCTTTGCTTGTTCTCATTTGCTCTGGCATTTTAATATTTGATGCTTTAAAAAATCTTCACTGGTTGCATTATTTGTATGTCTTTTCTCTTTCAATGTTACTATATTTGTATTTTTATTTGTTGTCTATAATAAGTGTAACACACAGGAATCCCATGTAGGTAAAGGATGGTTAATAAAATTTTAAATATATACACATGCCTGATGTAAGAGAAGGTGCTAACAAATCCATTCATGAATAAAAAAGTGCAGAAATTGTCAGTTAAGATATTCACCTTAACCTCCAAGCCAAGGAAACAATAGATATGTTATCATGGAGCAGGCACATATTCACGTTTATCTCTCAGAAAGAATGAACTTTTTTCTGTTGATTATTCTTGACTAGTGGTTCCAGCAGCCCTTATTATCCCATAACTGAGTCAGGGCTGTACCAATCTGTAGAATTTTCAGAGAGGTGGAAAGTAATGCTGAGTCTACTAAAACCAAGCAGTCCAAACTCAGCTTGTTCACTTCAGTCTTCCTCTCCTTAGGACAGCAGTTATGTGGGTTGCTCATTCATGCAGTTTCAGGTGGTCCAATTCAATTAGTTTATGGAGTTTATTGAGAAGTAGAGATAAGGAGTAGTAGAAAAAATAGAGAATACATCTTAAGCACATGCAGCATCAACATGGATTAGCTTGACAATGAACTTACTAGGAAGCCTAAAATGTTTTAATAACTGATGTTTCAGAGCACCTGCATGCAGGCTTTCATGGACACCATAAATTCAATGAGAGAATGACACTTGCCTGAGTCAGCAAAGTGGAGTCAAGCTATTTTCCCACATGGTGCTATTTTTAGAAATGAATTCCTGGAAGGGAGAAACAAGGACTTAATGAAATTCTGTTGGGAGAATTGCACATATGTATGGCACATGATATACTTTCTATATGTGCACATATACAGCTGCTTCTTTTTTGACAATCATCCCTTACTAATCCTGACATACTGCTTTTGTTATGACCATTGGCATTTTCTCTCCCTGTTTTAATGCCCGAGGTCTACAAGTCCTGCTTCCTCAGTAGCCCATGGTGTTCTCTTCCAAACAAAGCTTCAAGGTCTTTAAGAGAAACTCTTCAGTTGCACACAGATTTCAGACATATACATAACTCCCCAAGTCCCAAAAGCATAAATCTTCACAGTGTGTTCTCTGTATTTATCATTCTCACTCCTCCACAGAAGAAAAAAGATGCAGCATGGCAAGCAAACAAGGTTGTGTGTGTGTGAATTTAGATGAGTATCCCCTTTGGTTTTGCTGCACTTCATTATATTTGCTCATCTCTCTCTCCCCCATCAGGCGTGGGAAGTTGCAGAGGGAGTCTGACTTCATGACCAGTGTAGACAGCAGCTGGATCTCCTGGGGCGTGGGAGTCTTCATTCTGAAGCCACTGAAGTGGACCTTGTCTAGTGTGTTAGGTGACAGCAAAGTGCCAGAGGAGGAGGAAATTCTGATTTATGTGGAGTTGCTTCAGGTAGGTGAAGGTCACTTTCTGTGAAGAATTTGGGAGTCCTTGATCCATTTTGCTTATGCCATAATAAAAAATATTACCTTGTGCCATGGCATATCTTGCTTAGGCCATGATTTTAAAAACGTGAAAAAGACGTGAAGAGACTTGTGACTGTTCTTGATCTGTGTTCAGAGGATCACATAGAAAGGCTTTCACATAAACTCAGCCTCTGTCCTCCTGTTCATGATAGATGTTCGGTCAACTAATATTAAAATATCGATTCATACATCTGTTCGGGATCACTAGCAATGTGGCTGTTTTACATCTGCAATATAAGTTGGTATCTCACTGTGTTAGTCCAGCTGGGTGCTAAACATTGTCATAATAGCCTCTCAGGTATCCCCTTAAATCACTGATTTATATTTGTAGGTGCACAGTTTTGAAATGGATTGTCAGAATATCATGTTAAATAGTTAAAACTGTTGCTGTTTCAATTCTGCATAGCCTTCTGCTACAGTCAAACAATGTTGCAATTGTGTTAACCAGAGGGACCTGCAACAAAATATTGGATTGTGGGGTGCTCTTTTTCAGGGTGGCAGCCCGTCATCATGCTTGACTTCAAAATGCTCCATTTCTTAGTTCTTCCCCTTCCACCTCTCACTTAGGGTAATTTTTTAATTTTGTTTTGGTTACTTTTGCAGACCTTGAAATTCTCCCCTGCTTGCTGATACCTCCCTTTTGGCTAATGTAAGAATCCATGTTTGGAGAATGAGTATTAATATATAGGATAAAATGCCATTTTGGCCTCATAAAGACACTTACTTTAGAATGTGTAGAAGCTCAGCCTTGTACCTGGTCTTGTTAATCTTAATGGCATTATATCATTAATAGTTTGACACAAAGCTTGTAACTTCTATTAATTATGCTTAAGACACTAAATATAAAACTTATTCTGTTCTTTTTATAAGGAGCCTGTTGTAATTCATTTATTTATTAGATTTATGTCCCACTTTTTTTGTCCAAAGGCTCAAAGTGGTTTACATTATTTTCCTGCTGCACTCAATCTTATCCCCACAACAACAACCCTGTGAGGTAGGTAGGGCTGAGAGTGTGACTGGCCTAAAGTCACTCCATTGGCTCCATGGCTGAGCAGGGACTAGAACCCAGATTGCCTGAGTCACAGTCCCATGCTCTTAATCATTACACCAAATTGACTCTCATAGCTTCAGTCAATATGTATGATATGTGAATATGTAATACCATATTAGTTTTTTGTCATGTGGTAGTTCTTTAAAAAGGAGCCATGAGGAAGAGGACATGTTTACAGACAATAATTATGAGCGTGTCTTTACTGCAGCTGTAATTTTGTGGGGTGTAGACTGATTCTGGTTGCTGCCAAACTTAAAATGAAACTTGCAGCCAACTGTTGTGCCAAAAAGGGGATCCCAGGCTTTGTAGCTGGACACATAAGATCAACAAAAGATTATGTAATCCTTTCTTGGGATCTTTTTTCTGAGTATTTAAATGCCTCTTTGTGAAACATGCATGTGCACCTTGATCCAGCAGGGATCGTCTTCTGGATCATTTCTTTTGTATGTTAAGCAGTACAGCAGTCAGACAGGGATGCCATCCTGCAGGCTGGGCTGTGTGCTTTTTGCTGGATCCTAATGTGAACTATTGGGACATGCATGACAGTCATAAATCATGCCATCCTTGAGCAGGCATTTAGCATGTTAAAGCTGACAATGCTAGTTATCTCTCTGATATAGAGATCCTCATATGTAGCAGCATGCAAGGATCCCATGCAAAATGGGAAATTTACTAACTTGAATTATGCTGTTGTGTTTTGTGCCACTCAACATGAGAAAAAAATTAAGTTGGCCATAACAGATCAGTTTGTGACAGATATGTTGGTTTGTTATGAAGTTATTTACATACCTAACTATATTGTATCTTCTGTTTTGTTGTAAGCACACATTTATGCTTCCTCTTGTACAACTTGTCCCATGCAAGTGCAGCTTTAGTAAAATACTCAGTAGTTCAAATATCATTTCAGCATAGTTGCTATAAGCCAGTTAGTCAATTCTGATTAACTGAACACTTTGTTGAAGTAAACATGTAGGACAGATCCCTGTATCCCTGGAAAAGCAAACATCTTGCAAATAAAGTTTTGTAGAAAATATAGCATTATAGCATTATCAAACTTAAATATTCAAAAACCATTTTTGAAAATGTTTGACTTTCTCACCCATGTGGGCTGCAGTGTCCCAACAAAAGCAACATATATATCTTTCAGATTTAGATCATGTTTTCACTAGAGATCTTTAGAGAGTGGGGGAACAGCTGTAGGCCAGTTCACTTCCGTAAACATGTGCCATAATATGTTTGAGGAAATGGTGAAATCGGCAACAGCAGCTCCTCAGGAAAAGGTAGGATTATCCAAAATAACACTGCTAAGCAAGTCTGGTCTAAAAGAGGAAATGTTTACATTTCAAACACTAATGTTTTCATCAGGCACACTTTCATTTCAGAAATAACTAGTTTTCCTTTTCACCCTGTGACCCTCAAGCATAATTGTATCTTGGAGAGTTGACTGACCTACTGTAATAAGGAATGAAAGAAAGTGGAAATAAACAGAGGCTTGTTACTTTTTTGTTTTGGCTTTAATATTTGAATACCTCCATTTTTCTTTACACCTGCAGAAGCGTTCAAGTTCCAGACCTTGGAGTTAACCTTAAAATTAATATTGCTTGCTTACTTATTTAAATCATTTTTGGTTATGAATAGCTTATTACTGACTTTCTAGGAGTTTTTAATGAATTACACATTTCTGACCATAGCCACTTAATTTTGTAGCCTGGGAGCTAATTGAAACAGCCAGTCAGGGACATTAGCTTTTGGATAAATGTTAGTGGAAGAGCAGAGCACCATCTACAAAGAATGAAATTTTATATTACTGGTCTGCAGTCATTAAGAATGTAAGAAAGGCATTAGACCAAATGTCCATCTTGCCCCAAGTAAGATGTGACTGCAACTGCATCTTTCTGTTCATGTACCTGAGCAACTAGTATATGTAGGCATGATGCTTCTGATAACTGAAAGTTGCCTGTTTGTTCAGTGGCGCACGACAGTGGCTCAGATGCTGTGCTGAAGAGTACTGAAAACTGTGGGCATCCCTGATGTGCACCAGAGTGCAATGGAGTAGGTTTTTTATCAGAGCTTACTTGTCAGGGATCTGGATGTGTATATATTACACAGAGCCAATCTGTGAATTGGGGGAGATGCTTAATTTGTGCCTGACACAATCAAAGGCCCTCTCAGCAATAAGAGGAGCACTGCTGCTGCTGTAATGTTGAACCACAGATACCTCTGGTCTGCTCTTTATCTTACTGGTACAAAGCTACTTGACCTGGATGTACGACATTAGAGAGGCACTCACCGAGTCATGAACAACACGAGCTGTTAGGATGTTGACAGCTACACTTACAAGAAGGTTATGTGTCTGGCTTGACAATAAGGGGAATACTGGCATTGTGCATATGACCTGACAGGCATTTTGTTTCAGTTTTCTCTTGCTAATAGTACTGGAACTATTCTGTCCTTGAACCATGGCATGGCCATCTGGCTCAGGTGTTCTGCCTGCTTCTGGGCTTTTTATTAATTCCTCCTTCAGGTTAAGTCAAACAAATACCGTATCTTTTGCTCTATAAGACTCACTTTTTTCCCCCCCTCAAAAGTAAGGGGAAATGTCTGTGCGTCTTATAGAGCGAATATGTGTGTGCAGTAAGTCTGTCAGATGTGCAGCCCATGGGGAAGTGATGGGGAATGTGCTTGTGATTATGTGCCCATTTGATTCAGAATATTTTTTTTCTTGTTTTCCTCCTCTAAAAACTAGGTGTGTCTTATGGTCAGGCGCGTCTTATAGAGCGAAAAATACGGTACTACTTTTGGGCTTCCAAGAAGACCCAGCATTTGAATGTGCTGCAAGAATCTACTGACTCCTTGTTCAGGGATGTGTTATTTCCACGGAGTGGAAATGTGCATGAGAAGCATATGCAGCATATGCATGAGAAGCAATTTAACAGTTCCTTTGTCTTTCTGTAACTGTCCTTGGGGATCCTCAGTCCCATCAATTATTGCTTCTTTGTTCTTTTTCTGCTTGGTATGTTATTCTAGAACCCTATGGTATAAAGAGGGATTGATTTTAACAAGAGGGGAAGAAGAAGGGAAAATAAAAAGAAGTGGAAAGCGAGGTTGATTAAAGAACACAGTCTCTTACTTTGCCCACTACTGTCTTAACCCCTTCCTCCTCTCATTCCCTGTGAGTAGCCGGTTTCCCATGCTAGCCACTCTATCTAACTTTCCGGAAAGGCTGGTGTGGATGTAGTTGTCACTGTCCATTGCCTTTTCTGGCAGTCAGTCCTTAGATAATCAGCCATTGCTTGTGCAGAGGGTATTTTAAATACTGTTAATAGTTTAAGTATAAATGTTAAGCTTGAGGTTTTCCTCCTACTTCTGAAAGTGTGCTGAATATGGAGTGAGGTGCTATAAGGTATAAACATTAAGCTCCAAGCTTGACAATTCTTCTGCTACTGTTCTATACCCATAGTTCTTTTCACTCTCTGTAACTTCCGCAAGTAAACTAGAGCATCAGCTTTCTCTGTGCATAGCCTCTTTCTGTGATCTGAACCCACCCCCTCCCGCCACTGGCATGCAAGTAAGTTTTACTGGGTTGTTTAGTTTGCATAGTCTTCATGAATTGCTTCTTACTGTCAAAGATGTCTATGCTAAGGCTTCTTTTAGTTGGGCCAGCGTTCCAGAGTATTCTGGACTGATCCTGTTCTGGTCTACCACAGCACTTATGTTGGGCAAGTTGGAAAAGGCTGGTGTAAGTGTAAAAAGCCTGCATCTAAAATGTTGTTTCCAGGAGTTTCAGGACTTTGTATATGATGGTGTTGCACGAGATGCTATATGATTCTGTGGTGTTATGTCTTAATCCTGCCACAAGTTCAGTATCTTCAAAGGGGTGGACTGCATTGCTGTGACATATAAAAAAGAGTGCAGAGTATTGCATTACACATTGCCCCGAATTAGAGGTTCCTTTGTTTTGCTCTTGGAAGAGGTGGATCACTTATCTATTTGAATATTATGGTGTACGGGGACATCATGGGCTTTGAACTATTTGGGCAGCATTACACAGACCTCATCTGATGCTAAAATGTTTCTCAGTAAAGCTGTTACAAAGTCTATCATGTTACTTGCCCCCACATGCCTGTTGAACTCAGATTGCCTTGTTTGTGATGTCCTTCCAGATCAACAACTTTGTTTTGCAAAATTGCCAGATCCCTTTGTCAGCATTGCATATTTGCATCCAAGACCCTATTATGAACCTATATCTGATGCACACATAATTTTTTTTGGTCCCATTTGTGTGATGGCCTTGTCTGCCTTAGCTTTCAGCGTCTCCATTTCTTGCTTTATGGCATCCATACCTTCCTGAAGGGCTTTTGTTTAAATTCACCTACTCCTTCTTTTTCCAGGTTGCCACTTTTGCTAATGTTGGGGCCTGGGTTGTGTGCTCTTTATTGCTCATGGCTCTGACCTCGAGGATGAACCAGGAGAGGATCAGTGCTGTTCTTTTGGAGGAAGAGGCAAGGAGAGGTTGCCACCTTTGGTGCCCAACCTCCTCCAGCTTCCTTTCCTGTAGAATGAAATGTATAGGCTGTTGACCCAGTCTTGCTTCTGGCTCCATCTGGGAGGATCGGATGGGATCCAAGTTTGTGGGCATGGCATGGAGAGTGGTGTTTATTTTGATTGCCCTTGGTGCTTCTCCTGCCATGCCTGGGCTTTGGATGTTGTGGCATTCACTGAACTGGGGCAGAGAAGCTCAACTTTTTTGCCTGGAGAGCCCACCAGAAGCTCCATCTAAAGCTTTTTATTTTGCTTTTCAGCTGAAAGGTATTCCAGAGCAGGACTCTGTACATGAAATCAATAACAGACAAGACAGGTCTTGCTCCCAGACACACACACACACACACACATGTACATGTACATGCACGCACAGAGATTGAGAGAGACAGAGAGACAGAAGAAAGGGGTGGGTAAGAAAGAGGAAACTGAACAAACTCAGACACTCATTTTTTAATGACCTGCTTGAATGAAAACAATTCAGAAGGAGAAGGAACCACATGGAACAGGACAGTGTTCTTCCTTCCTATATCGTCTCTGCTGTAACTGATGAAATATATACATCATGTGGAAATAATGTGAGCTTCAAAGCACTGAGTGCTACATTTAATAGAGATATGGTGCTTTGAGTTGGAAAAAGCATATCTTATCCACGCAACACAACAGCTGCCTTTTTCTTGTAGCCTGGAACTTCCAGATCCCATACAAATACTTGTTCTATTCTTTTAACATTCTTTTCTGTGGTTTGGGTGTCAGAAGTAGGTGAGTTGTGAATTGACTGGTGATAATTGCTAGACTGCCTGATGGGCACTTATTTGGCCCTTCAGCTGTATAGTAAAAACTGCTGATCAAGGCGGTCCTCTGTTTCAGGTCATACGGTGGATGATAGGACAATTTTAGATGATGAAAATGTAAGCTGTAGTTGTGGCTTTCCCTAACTGAGCCATGTTAATATATTGGGGATTGGTTTGTTTGGCAACACTGTAGAGACAGGAAGTAGAGTTCAATGCTTTTGTTTGTTTGTTTGTTTAGGAGAAGGCAGAAGAAGTGTATAATCTGTACCAGAATTCCACACTTTCTTCACACCCTGTTGTTGGCCTATCAGAGCTGCGCTCCCTGTGCAACAGTGTCTGTCCAGATGAAAGAACATTCTGTCTGGTGCTGCTCCAGTTGCAGAAGGAAAAGAGGGTAACAGTCCTGGAACAGAATGGCAATAAGGTACAAAGTTAAACTGTCTTTTGGGGAAGTCTTCTCAACCCTACTTGGAATTTGTGCTGCAGTAATTCAACAACAGGCTTACCCTTCTAACTTAAAACTCCCTTCTAACATGAAAATCCAAATCCAAGGTAGCAAGGAAGATCTAGAGCATTTAAGTTGGGGATTTCAAATAATAAAAGTAGATAGTTGCTTTCATATGCACTTGTCATTTCATAAATAACAGTGGAAACAAGGAACGTTGGGCCGGAAATAAGGCATGTTCTGTCTCATTGTTTTACGACTACATAAAAGTCTGGATATATGGGAATTCAAATTTATTTGGCTAAGAATTGCAGCACAAAACCCAATTCTTGAAGAAGCTCACTGTGTTTTCCTGAATGAACAAATGCAGCTGAGATTTCTAAAAAAAAAAAACCTTCTAAGTTCAAAATTGTGCCCCAGGCAGCATGTTTCTTCCTTCTGCTTTAGTAGGTGTTGTCTGGAGGTGCAAATTCTATCCATCTTGTACTAACAAGATAGCTGATACAAGGAAGGCTGGGGGAGAAATGAAGTTGTGGAAAACAAGATCTTGCTGTCGGTTGCCAGTTTGCCATCTCTCTGGACAGACTGCAGCACAAACTTCTGGACAAGTCCTTCCTTGCCCTTCCTTCTTTGTCTTTAGTGATATGTTGGTGTGTTCTGGGTTATGGCACCTGCAGTGTATTAAGGATGCCGATACATTAAAGTTGTATGAAGAATAGCTGAACACAAGAGATGAAAGCTCCCAAAGCAAAACAACTTGAAAGATGAATACTTCCGCTTTCCAGCATTTCACAGGTGGAAATAGGGACATAATAGTAACACCTTTTATTTTCATCCCAAGAACCGCCACTTCCCTATATTGTGATGCTTTTCGGCTCCACCTACTCCATTTTTCTGCATTCACTTACTCTGTTATAGCTGTCCCGCACTGTTTTAGAAACCAAGAAGTGTTTGTTCTTTTGGTTAAAGAGATGCTAACCTCCCTCTGCCAGTTGTGCTACAATTTCTTAGCACTGGATTCAAAATGAATGTTATTGGTACATGAAAGAGCACTTTGAGTGCAATGTGTCTCCTTCATGTTCATGCATGTACATTAGAGCAACCTTCCCCAACATGGAACTCTTCCAATACTTTGAACTACAGCTCCCATCAGCCACAGTCAACATGAACAGTGCTGAGGGCAGGTGAGACTAGCATACAAAACTTCTGTAGGACACCAGGTTAGGGAAGGCTGCTTTAAAAACACGAGACGGATCATCCCCAGAACACAAGATATTTAATTTCTAACGGTGAGGGCAAAATAGGTCGAAACCTGACACAAGCCCAGACAAAAATAAGGACACTGACACATGGACAGGTATCAGAAAAATATATTTTGTTCCTGGCAAATAAGAGACAGTTGAACCATGTGGCTTAAATCCAATGACAACATTCTTTTGCAGATAATGAAATTTGCTCGTGGTCTGCATGCCAAAGTATCCCCAGTGAATGATGTGGACATTGGGGTTTATCAGCTAATGCAAAGTGAACAGTTGCTATCACAGAAAGTGGAATCCTTGGCCCAAGAAGCAGAGAGGTAATTCGGGGTGTGTGTCCTTTATCACTGCAAAAACTGCCCATTCTGCTACAAGTAGGCCTTGCTAAGCTGGATTCCTTGAGGCAAGGGATAACTCTGCTCCTTGTAGGACAAAAGCATGGTAGGGCGTGTTGCTGTTGCTGGTCGGTGAGGCATTATTGGGAAGTGGTTTGATCACTGGATAGAAAGAAACATGGGAGAAGCACTCAGTAGCAATGCTGAGAACAGGCCAAAAATGTGGGAAGACTAACTGAGGGATTGTCACTTGCCCCCAGTCTAAGTAACTGAGCTGCTGACACTTCACTTTTGTAGATACAAAGAAGAAGCTCGGAGTGCATGTAAAGCTGGGAAAAAGCAGGTGGTAAGTACTGCCCTCCCTCAAGGTTCAGCTTCTTCTCAAGAAAAGCTGCATTTTCTTGTATTCAATATCTTCTTCCCTCAGCTAATAGTACTTATCAGTTTTCCTGTAGAATATAGTGACATAAATGGTCATCACTACCATTTAATGGGGTGCTAAGGGGGACTACCAGACAAGTGAGTCCTCCATAGTGAGCAAGTGAAATACACCAGGATAGTACTTTTTCCCCCTGTGCACAGTGAGTTGCCACATCATGATCTTTTCTTCCACTTCTTAAAGGCTGTGCATCCTAATCTATAGCACTGAAATATTATAGGAGGAGAGCAAGAATATGTGCAATGATTTTTTCTTCGGTTCCAGCAGAAAGACCGTCCTGCAAGTGGCCATTATCACATTTGGGGTTTTGCATTCCATGATGTCTGTATACTGTGCTTTAGACCACTAGTCTACCATTGAGAGGAAGCAAAAACCACCCCTTGTGTCTGTTTTTCTGCACTGAAGTTATTGTGTAAGATAGGGTGTCTTTCAGGCTTCCTCTTTGCTTTTTCATCAAAACAGTGCTGATATGTTCTTAGGCGCTTAGGTGTTTGAAATCCAAGCGAAGGACAGAAAGACGGATTGCAGAACTTCACTCCAAGCTGGATGTTGTACAAGGCATTCTGGATCGGATATACGCCTCTCAAACAGATCAGATGGTATCCCTGCTTTTTGCCGTGTTTAAGTCAGCTCTCTCATCTTGCTCCCACTTCCTTTCCCCTGCCTTGCTGGGTGACTGGTGACTTTGGGCTTGTTCTGGGCAGCTCATATCTCTATGTCTATTTCTAACCTGTCTGTCTGATGAGGTGCATGTACTGTCCTTGGCCTCGCTATGGCTGGTCGTTGCACGCGTGCCTGCTACAGGGCATGCTGCACCTTGTGATTCATGGATTCTGCCTGGTATTTCTGCATGCTTTCCAATTCTTTGCAGTATGGCAGAAGTACTGCAACAGGCTGATGAAGGGGCTCTTGAAATGACGGTCCACTTTTTTTCCTTCCTTGAGGTATTTAATGCCTATCAGGCTGGAGTGGGTGCTCTGAAGCTATCTATGAAAGACGTCACTGTGGAAAAGGCGGAGAGTTTGGTGGATCAGATTCAAGAGGTACTTTACCACACAGGCAAAGAGAGGGGAGCATGAACTGGATTCATGCGGCAGTTGCTGTGGACTGGAAGATTGTGGTCTGATTTCAGTCTCGTAGCCTGAGCTACCTTATTGAGATTAAAGTAGATATATGGAAGGTACTTGAACTTCTTTGAAGAAAGGTTGGATAAAAATGTAATTATTATTTAATTTGTGCCTTTCCCAGCTTTGTGACACCCAGGATGAAATAGCCCAAACCTTAGCAGGAGCAGGAATCAATGGTTCAGGTGAGTCAAAGCTAGGTAAATTCCAAGATTGTCTCCATTAGACAATCCAAATCCAGGGATTGTGGAGCCTGCTGCCTCACTTTTTGCCTGTGTGAATTGGGCCCCATAGTTGTAATGCCTTGATTGGTATCTACCGGAAGGGCTTGATTGTTAGGAATGAAACTGGCTGATTATTTTTACATGTCCACCTCTGACCTGGTTTTGCCCACCCTTTACTCCCTAGTGATATCTGACTATTGTATCACTGTTTCAATATTTTTTGCAAGCACCTGCACAAGATTTGAACAAGAATTATCAAAGAAATCTTCAGTGAAATTAAAAATATGGCCATGGCTAGTTAAAGAAAAATAGTAACAAACCAAGTTTTTCATGGTTTGTACATCAGTGCAGCAAATATCACTACCATTGGTTTAAGTGGTATTGTGTTTTGTGTGAAGTGTCTTAGCCAGTGTTTTTATTTTCTAAGCTTGCTCTGTGAACTGCTCATCATTGTTTCTAAGCAAGTAGTCTGTTTGCATGGGGCATCGTTTAAAAATCAAAGCTTCCACTCACTCATATTTGTGTAATAAAATGGGTGGGAATGCTTTCTCTGAAAGGCTTACATTGAAAAGGCAGTTCTTCTTTTATAAAAGCAATTTATATTTGCCATAGAAAACCAACATAAGGTGCCTGATGTTGTTGGTAGTCATGGGTTACATTTGCATTGGTTGGAAGAACCAGGCAGAGTTCAGAAGAATGAGAGAGTCTGCCCCTAACGCCTCCACATCTTAAGGGACTTGAGAAGGTCGTGGATGCATCCTGGGGCATGACTTCACCAGGGGTTGGTCTGCCATTTGGGTGGCAGCAGCCTCAGACAGCAGGTGCTGGGGGCAGGATGGGAGGAGCTGTGATGGCTTGCTAGAGGACAGGGCCGTGCGTACTGTGCAGCCCTGAAGGCAGCCTGCTTCCCCAGGCACCCTGGAAGATTTTCATGCACGCTAAAGTCAGGTTCAGCTACTGATATATGCAGCTTTTACACTTGTCATGGGAAGAGGTATCATATTTCCCTTCTCTTGGGACAGCAGAATGGCTTGGGCTGGCCCCAAGTTGTTCTTCCTCTTGAGCTCATCTTGCAGTTCTGCTGGAAGCTGCTTGGTTGGAAACCCTATTTAACTAGAGTCCTAACTGTGAGTAAATGTACCTAGGATTGAGCTGCATGTCTGAAAGAAATTAATTTGATCTCTGATCATAGAAGCTGATACTGAGGAACTGGAAAAGGAACTGGACCGTCTCCTCTTGGACTCTTCAAAAGACCTTCTGGACCTCCCTTCCATCCCACAGAAGCCATTATTTCCTACCTCTGTGGTACTTCCAAACGTTTCAGATGCAGAGCTGGAAGCAGAGTTGGAGAAACTCACCCTTTCAGAGGGAGGTATGTTATTCTAAGACTGTTTCCTGAGGGGGAAAATGGCATGCAAGAGGATTCCGTTACCTGGCTACTTATAGTGCCACCCTGTTTCTTAAAGTGCTGTCATTCTTCCCAAGTGGATCCTGTGCTCTTCCCAGCTGGGAAGATCTCTCTGGTGCTTCTAATGATGGAAGGTGCCTGCATTGTATTTTGCTCCATGTCTTTTCTGTCCAGCTGCCCCTACAATACCACTCCAGATTTCTCCAGTTCCTTGTGTTGCAGGGTCATCACATCCTTCTAAGGTTGTTCATAGGTTGTTCTTTCAATGACCCTTCTTAGGATTGAAAACTAAGTGTGGATGTTAAAATACATGGCAGGCAGTCGATCTTGCCTCTTGGGGGGACTTAAACTTTCCTGGTCTACTAGAAAGACACCTATGGGGAGATCTTCCTGCTAATTCTAAGTCCCATTAAGGAAAGGCAGCTGTTTGGCAGGGGATGTGCATGTTAATACTTGCATATTTACACAGCAATATAAATGCAATTAATACTTTACAAGTGGCATAGTAAAAGGACAGATTCCTGTCCCAAGGAATTTAAAATTTACATTATGAAGATAACATTGTTAGCAAGGAGTGCACAGAGGCTTGCACATAAGTTCTAATCTAAAAAGCCTGAATGGTTTGGGACCTCAATAACTCTTGGAGCACCTCTCTCAACCACAATCTATTCAGACACTCTGCTCAAATTCTGGGGTCTTTCTCCAAGTGCTCACAGGGTGGCAACAAGGGGGAGGGCTTTCTCCATGATGCTCCCCTCATCTATGAAACAGCCTCTCCACTGTGGCCCAGCTGGTGCCAAATTCGTCATCTTTTTGGTACCAGGTTAAGATGGTCCTTTATGATCTTTAAAATTTAACTCAGATATTCAGGGGCTTAAGGGGATTACCTTTTCTAGGCATTTTACAGTGTCAGTTTCTGTTGTTGCTTGTTTTAAACTGTTTAATTGTTTTTTCTGTTTTTATGATATTTTTATTGCATTTTATTGTCTGTCGTATGTATTGTTGGAAAGAGCTTTGGCTGTGGGATGGTATAGAAATGAAATACAGCAACAACTATTAATATTTAAGTTCCTGTTATGATTGCAAACCTCTTCTTTTCATGCCATTCCTTTCTGTACTGTTGCTTCACTTTCAGAATTGGCACAAAAGACTGACTTGAATGCCTCCGACCCCAAGCGAGCTCTCGAACTGCCACTCTAATGACTCAATACCATCCTCCTGCAATGAAGATGTCTTAACTTCAGTGATCATAACTCCAAAAGTAACTTGTGGAATGTGGGCTAAGGACCCTTCTTGCTAGACAGCACTTTTGTAAGAAACAGGATGTACTGCCACGACAATCCATCCTCTTTCAGATAGACCCCAGCTGCTGTTGCCGTTGTTATTTCAGTGCCAAACTACAGTGTCTCTGGTTGACTTGTGTTGCCAGGCCTGGCTGCCCTTCTTTGACAAGTTGACTTTTCTGCTGGGATTTTAATTTGCCAGGCCACACCTCAAGGGCCTTCCCGCAACGTAACAGGACTGAACTTAGTAGTTACAGCCTTTGAGGAGAACCAAAAATGCAATAGGATCACATTTTCCCAGGCATCCAGTTGTTGTGCAAAACATAATGTGCACACAACAAAAGATACTGCTCTGGTATCCAGCTGTTGGCAGCAGACATACACTTACGTTGATGGTTGTTCTCTTTATTTGTGTTTGCACGGTTGTGGACGACATAGATGTGTGACAGTTTTATTGTAGGAGATTTTTGGTTGCTGTTCGCACAAGGGGCCAGCACCTGCCAGCACAAAATAAAATTTATCCCCCTTTCCTCAGTGCTAGTATAGCCTCAAAGGGACCTGCAAAGGATTTTAAAATGAAAGTGGCTAGGCTTTTGTTAATGCTTGAAGGTGACCAAGTCTTAATAACGACTTGCAGTCTGCTTGCAGGTAGGACAGGCAGTGTTGATTTCTGCTTTGGTGAAACACTTCCTTTAATATTTTCAGAAGGTTTAAGGTGTGCTTTTAAACGAGAACCACATAGGTGCTGACTTTATATTGTCAAAAAGACTCTTGAGTCACAGCTGTTGAAAGATGTTTAAAATCACTGAACTCTGAATTACTGTTTCCTACCAATCCAGCAAACACATCAGTGTAACCTGACAGAAAACAGGATAACAAGTTAGTGGATAACAAGCCAGTTAACCTACGGAGATGGCTTTCATCTCCCTGGAGAGAGTGCAATCGTTCATCCCTTTTGCAGGTCACCTTTTATAAACCATGTGTGCGCACGACAGTGTGAGCTTGTGTTCTTTCTTGATGGCACTTGCCTTCTGTGCAGTCCAAATAGCTGGTGGGGAAGAGACTGGCACTTTGCTTGAGCGTTGATGTCCTGCATGGCTCTCCACATAGTACCCGGAGGGTGGGAGCTGGATATAGGGAGAAGCTGTGATAAGTTGAAGCTGGCTGTAGACTCACAGCCTGATCTGAACAATATATGCTTGAAGGCATAATGGTGTTACGATATCTGCTCTTGAGTGAGATGTGATTCAGGCAACGTGGTGTATTTTTTTTTAAATCAAGGAAGACATTGGCCTGAATCAGAAGTGGGCAAACAGCTAACCGTGCATCTTCAGTGTGCTACGTCAGAATAGATACTGTGCCGGTTCCCACGAGGCAACTGTACTGTGTCTTTGTTCATTTTCTCCCTCCTTTTCTTTCTCTTCCCTATCCCCCTCTCTCAGTTCAACACATCACATAGCCTTGTAGTTAAAGCAGATGATGGAATTGTGTTAAATAATTTTAATGGCCTTGTACTTTGTTTGTTTAGAAAACAGATGAGAGAGGGAGGAAAAGTAATCACTGTTCGCTTTTTCAAAAAAAAAAAAACAAACCCCCAATGATGTAATAAAGGGGAGAAAACACTCAAGCCTTTAGTCATCATTGTCTATAACACAAGTAACCTTTGCATATTTCCCCTGTAGTTTTGTCTTTATTTTGGAAATCAGGGCCAGTGCCTGGACAAAGCAGTGCCTTGGAGCATCTGATATACTGATTCTGCACCCAGCGCATTTCATGTCTTTGAGGGCACTGTGCATGCCCTTACGTCTAACTAGAATTGCCGCCAGCATCCTGCCCTGCTCAAACAGGCCATGGCAAGATTGCAAGTTCAGTCCCAGCTACTAGCACCAGAGGGCTCCATTTCATAATAATTTTCAGGTTAACAATGTATTCTAATCATTCGGAAAAAGTACCTCGCCTTTTGCTTGGATTTGTTTATGCTATTCAGCCAGCCATCGTGCTTTGCCACAGAATATAGTCATTCTAAATTTAGGTGCAAATGCTAATTTCACAAAGCGTGCTTTCATTTTGTAATATTGAACAATGACCTTCCTCCTTACAGATAGAGCTAACAAACATAATGCTCAACCCATTCATATAGAGTTAATTTTGTGCATTCTGCCTTCTCTCTAAAAACTGATGGATAAAAATCTTGGAAATACTACTAATGTTGTAGGAATCTTGATCCTTATTGTGCCACAAAGAAACACCCAAGTGTAAATGTGCTGATACTGGTTAAAAAGGTAGTAGCACAAACCTTTGCGTTCTCTCAACTTGCTTGGAGTGCCTTTTCACCATTTTTGACAACTATCCCCTCCCAGCCCCACCTCTATCCCAATAGAGTTAATGATAAATGAAAATACTAATACCCAACTGCTCTCCCCAGAAAAGATAATTTATTTGACTTTAACGCAAACTCCGTCACTTGCATTACTAAATGGAGAGGCTTTCCAGGGGCATGACCCCTTTGACTGCGTAACTTACACAATCACAAGCTTTCTGGCTTGTGAAACTTCTGAGCTATTTGTGTCCACAAACTTTTGGAAGCATATCTTTGTAATCTTAAGCACTGGGAACTTTTTAAAACAATCACATTAATAGGAAACTGAATGTTGTGCCCACTACTATATTTATGACATATGAGCATAGCTCTAGCTAAATGCACTGATTTTAGGAGATTATTTGTGCTCTGAGTCCTGTATGCCTTGTAAACTGCTTTATTCTGTGCTTATGGGTGTGATTAATTCTATAAAGGTTAAATGCAGGATTAATTCTTTTCTTTCCCTAGTTCCAATTCCTTGATCCTTGGGATCAACAATATTTTCTGCTGCTTTCAGAACAGCATCCCTTTCTGCCCTAATCATCTATACAAGAATAACATATTTGCTGCTCTGGACGGCTGAAAGAGGCATTTAACAGTTAATACTGAACAGCGTGTGCCTTGTTTGAAGTGGCCTGTAATTTTCATGCCTTGGCACCAAGTGGGAATGTAATCAAGACAAATGAAGAAAAAAGGAAATATAAAGTCGCAATTGCTAAAAGAGGGTAATTTATATGGAGAATGCAGATCCATTGGATGTGGAAGTGAGATTAAGGAATCACTGCAAATTTAAATAGTGGTGGATGAAATGCCAGATGAAACATAAACAGTATATAACACAGACAGGTTGAAATTCTATGGACAGTGTTTCAAGTCTTGTGGTCTTTCCCCAAATGCAATTTTTCTACCAGAATTACTGTAACTTACACTCAAATACGTACAAACATTTTCTTATAGTTAAGCAGTGTGACTTGTGCAATTCTGGATTTTTAATTGCTTTTGTTATGAAACCTGATTTGGATGGCATGGCATGGCATGGTATGGTTCACAGTGGGTCGTTTAATTCAAGATGAGCTGTAGCACCCACAATGTCTGTTCTACCTATACAACTGCCACTTGGGAGTTGTGTTGTGAGAACCCAGCGAGCATAGATTATGTGAGGATTAAAAAAGCCTCACATAACCTTTGGTCTGTTCTAGGGTTCTGTAAATCCGGTTTAACCCATGCATATCAGGTTCACATGACACAGCAGTCACTACCCAGTAGGTGGATATGCAGCGTCATCATGTGTTATTGTGTTGTTTGAACCAGCTGAGTGTAGTGATAGAAAACGAACTGTAGATAAAATGCATTGATGGGTCCAAGGTCAATAGGTAATAGATGGGAAAGGAAATGTTGCTCAGTGATTGTAGGAAAGGGATCAGTCATCCAAGAGTATGCAGTGGTGTTGACTTTGGAGGTTTTGGCCTGTTATAGACATTACTTTGCATACCTCAAAGGCTTAGCTGCTAGACTTTTAAGTGCCTTCAAAAATGAAAGTTTAATTTTGTGATTGATAAGCTGATAAACTGTAAGATTCCACCAGGAACAGACCTAGTCATGTGGGCCTTTCTACTAGGTAGGAAGCAAAACAACTTTGGGGCTAGCACATTGTAGGAACAATTAAGACTATTTTGTAACTTGCCTGAGGTAGCCTTAAGTTAGCCACACTTTTTTTAACCTCAGTTGCCTCTTCTGCAATGCAGGGATAATACTGATGACTTTACCTTGCAGGTTTCTTGTAGGGATTATGACGAGAGATAACACACATGAAATATTAAGCCACACAGGGAGTCCAATCATGGGCTATGGTAGTGGCATATAAATTAAAATAATAAGTAAATGAATGAATGCTTTATATTTAAGTATTTTGTATTGTTCAGAAGTAGGCTAGGTTGATAGAGTATGTGGCCCATGGTCACCTTAATGTCTCAGGAAGAATTTGAACCCAGCTCTTCTGGATTCAGTACTCTATTCAGTATATGTACCAGAGATGCTTCTTCTATGTGTAGCCCCAATCCTGAGCTTGCCTGCCCAGAACCACATTCTGCAATGACACGATACATTTAGATTGAGCCCTTTTGTTCAAACTAGATTGAATTATATACGGTCATTGTGAAACTTAGGATAATTTATCTTTTCTTTTAAAATCTTTTCCAATGTTGGAAAACAGCTCTCTTGAAATAGGTCAGTAATTGGGGTTTGACTGAAGTACTTTCCTATGTAGTGTGTGTGTGTTGAAGCACTTGGTTCTTCAATGAGGACGCAGAGCTCTGTCTGGAGACAAATTATACCTTCCCACCCTCCTCCCCCACAAAATGATGAAGAGACGAGAGTGGCAGTTACTGCCTGTGATCTGTATGCACATCTCTTGTTTCTGTTAAATGTTTCTGTGGAGGGGAGGGAGAAATTACAGGTACCGAAAAGATCTTTTGTAGGGGCATTGCTAAGTGCCAAAAGGATCCAGAGCTCAGGACCACAGGACTAAAATAAAATAAAATAAAATAGATCTGCATATGCTCCAAAGTCCTCAAAAGCTCCTGCCTGGGCCCCTAAAGATAACCCCGATTTGAAAAAAGTGATGTATACAGAGGGGGAAAGGGGGGATATGGCTTCAGGAAAAACCTCAGGCAGAAAGGTTTGGGGAGTGGGGAAGCAGGAGGAGGTGAGTCATCCGGTGGGATCAGATGCTACAGAAATCATCAAGGCTTCTGCACCTCTGTTGCAGCCAGTGCTTGCCACAGCAGGGTGGTGAAAAATTCAGGGTTCCTGCGCTTAGAGGACCATCCTTTAACACTGTGATTGACCTCTTGGACTAGAGAGAATGACAGGCTGAAATGTGGCTTTGATGGCAGTTGCAGGTCAACACATCTGCATCAGAGGGAAAGAAGCTGATACTGTACCTCTTTTACACACTGTATATTTTGGCATAAAAGACGATCCCTGAAACCAAAAATAGCAAAGGAAAAATTGGGGGCCGTATGGACACCCAACATATGACAAACACCCGAAAAACAGCCTGCTTATATGCAAGTCACATTACATGATATATTTTCTGTCTGTAGCCAGAAAGCAAAACCTGCAGCATATTAAAGAGTAGTAACAACAAAGATGTACAAGCTTGCTTTTAAACACTGAGAAAAACTTTGCACTTTTAGTAATTTGGTACCTCTTTGGTGTGAACTGGACAAGGTGTGCTCAGGCTGGTAAGACAGCGACCATTCAAGAAGCTGTATGCAGTTTTCCAAAATCCTCCACCTTGTATGTGAAGTCATCTCATTCCCCAGCTCGAGCCACTTTGTTTTCACTCGGAGGCATTGAGCTGCTCTGCTGGATCAGTGGGAAGGAAGAGGTACAGCGGTGGCAGTGCAGGAGGTGTCTGGCTGCGGGGCAATGCTCTCTTCCTTCAGCAAGAACCCTGGGATTGTGCACCGGGAGAAGATAATTCCACTAAGACCCTTTGCGGGTTTCGTGTGGGTTGTCAGCAGACCCACTGCTGTTTCCTTTGTTAGAAGGAACACTTTACAAGCACCAAGTCAGGTCACCGTGAAGTGTTGTAGCAAAGGCCAGAGTAATTAAGGAAGGATAGTGCTGAAATGTGTAACTCAGGGCTGGTTTCCAGGGGAGGATTTTAGCTTTGCAAGGTTTTGCTGCTTGTTCCCTAGGGAACTTGCCAAAGGAGGAATCTTGCCAAGCCTTAGCAAAGTCGTTTCCTCAAACTGAAACAGTGAGCAAGCAACTTCCTATAGGGGTTGACACAATATGGACCGGCTGCTGCAGCACTGTAATATATTGACAATGGGACTTAACATGGTCCTTCTTGTTAAAGTTTACAAAGTGCACTTAGAAGCTTTAACAAAGTGATACTGCTAAAAGAAATTTTGACAAATTAAATTAATTACTGGAGTAAAATGCCACAAATGAGGTGGTCACAGGCTTTATGGAAAAAGGACTAGGAAACTGCCATTAGACGAGGTGAAATCTATTTGTCCGCTTGAGCCTGTGTAATCTACATTGACCAGCAGCGGATTTCCAGGGTCTCAAGCAAAGATGTTCCCCTTCAGCTGCTGCCTGATTCTTTTAACTGGGATCTACAAGCAAAGCTGGTGCTCTAGCAGTGAGCTATGGTATCTCCCCATGGAAGATGGGTCAGTCATCAGCTCTTAACCAAGAGGTAATTGCTTGCTGATTGCTAGGATTCCTCTGGAAGACACGGGTCTGTGGTTCCACTACACAGCATTAATCATTACACAAAAGGTGGTAGCACAGTCCTGGAGCCTCAGCTAGCCATGTAGCAGAACAAAGAGTGTGCATCTCTCCAGACTATGGGCAACAGGTGCCATTTTGGATGCTTCTTTGTAATGCAATTTCTGACATCTAGAGAAACTACACACCAGCAAGAGACATTCTAGCCAAGGCCTCACCTTTGTTGTGCTAACTTTCACCCTGCAGGGAATTCATAGCAGGGGTGGGGAACATGCCACCCTCTGGGTGTTGCTGGACTGCCATTCCCATCATTCCTCATCGCAGTGGGAGATGCATCTCCAGCAATGTATGGAGGGCCGTATACAGTGGACCATTAAAAGTAAAAGATTCCTCATCCACCCTCTGAGATGGCAAGTCCACTGATTTTGCCACGTTATTCTGCTGTATGTATGGTAGGCATGTTGTGAGCGGAGCCAGCTGGAGCCGGGGGTCAGACTAGATTGCCCAGGAGGCCCCTTCCGACTTGCTCTGTTTCTATGTTTCTATGTATTGTCCCAGCCTGGCTGAGAAAGGCACAAGCAGAGGAAAAATGGAGGGGATGGTAGAGACACTTTTCTCCACCACTTTCACCAAGCTGCTCTCTCCTTCAGAGGTGAGTTATTGCATGGGGCAGGACGAGTGAGGAGCCGGGACAGTTAGTGGCCAACAGGAAGAAAGCAGAGTTAAATGTAGAAGTTCTACATTCCCTTCCAACTTTTTGTGCTTGCTGTTGTAAAGTGAGCTTTCAGAATTCTTAACAGCTGGACTTCCTGACATTGGTGTCCTTGCAATAACACGGTGATGCAGGTTTGGCCAAGAGGCTGGGGAAAGCATGGTGGCTTAGTGAGCCACACAGTTGGGCAAAGGTTGGACCCTGCACTTGCCTAGTTCATGTTCAGTGTCTGCTACGATATGACACTTGCTCTTGGTAGAACGTAGGACCACATTCTGAGACAGGCCCACTTCCCAAGTTTTGTGGACCTTTCAACAAAACCCTTTCAGTGGGCTCTCTCTGAGCCTGCTTTCTCAATATTGTTATCACAAACTGTTATTTCTCCCCTGCTTCCTCCTCTCATCATTGCTACATGTGCTAAAAGTGTCTGAATCGGAACAAGGTCTGAGAAGGAAGCAGGTGAAAAAGAGGTGTGGCTCCAGAAAGCTCTTGCCCTTGGTGCCCTGCTTTCATGCCCACTTAGCACCAGCTCTCTTCCGAGATAAACGTTTTCCATGCAGATCCAGTGACCAGCAAACTTTAATCTCACAATGTAGCATTAGCACAACCATCTCTGAATTTTACATACTGGTATATTGTGTGTATCATGTCGGGCATGGAGGCATGGAAACCCAATTCCCAACTCAGCATAATCCAATCAATATTTGAACGTTGTTGGCAAAGCTGTTTCAATATAGAATGAACATGAAAAGTTAGGGGTCTAGCTTGATGGTTTTGCAAAGCTGAAAAATGCTAAGCTTGTATATTTGGAGGGCTTTCATTGGCATCTGGCAGAGACCACCCAACTTTCCTTTCAGTGCCATTGCTTAGTTATAGCACTGGCATAGAAGTGATTGTGATTGCATGCGAGCATGGGAAGCATGCCTTTTCCATATGCCCAAGCGACCCAGTCACCCCTCAGCATGCTGGCATCTTGCAATGCACCTTTAGAAATAGCAAACTGAAACTGGGGACATAGTTAAAATACACTAGTAATGTGGAGGGGAGAATAATCTGTCTGGCAGGAACAGTTGGGGTGCAAGGGCCTTGGCAGAGCTGAAGAAAAAAGTGTTGGAGGGGAACATTCTAACAAGGACAGATCAAATATTCTAAAAGGACGCCAGGCTCCAAGAACACAAAGGTGCTGAGCCACATACGCACCAAATTACTCGGATTTAAAATGTTGATCCTTTTGAATACTTCCATTCAACCAATAGCTTCCAGGACAGTCCAAAAACCTCATAAAATCAAAGCAAATCTACACACAATGACATAATACACCACTAATGAAAAATAATTACATGCTGCAGCTGAGGACAATCAATACTTTAAACTCCTGTGAGAATAAATGGGCTTTCCCCCTCAGACACCGAAAAGAAAATTAGCTGCCGGGTGAGCTGTTTTGCACGGGGAATTCCAAAGAACACCATCTGCTAATTGCCTAGCTGTTCACAGGAGTGAGGGAAGGCAAATCATAGGCAATAGAAAGCACATTTTTTAAACATTAAGTCAGGTAGAACATTTTAGTACCTACCAAGAAAACCTAGGAATTTCTCTTGCAATGCACCATTATAGAAAATGGAACAGTTTGGTGAGCGGGATGCCTTTGAAACCTCCCAGAACACTGGCTTTGCTGATCTGTCCCTTGGGAAGGAGAACGTATTTATATTATCTTTCAATTTGTACGTATTGCCTTTCTGCAATAAAAGCGCACAGAGTGTCTTGCAGGAATGTATTCAGTACAAGCGAACACCAAGGAAACTTCTCGGAGGTGAACAACAACATTTTGGCATGGCAGGCTCGTATTACACCAGGTCGGCAAGGGGCCACTGTTCAGCCCCGCAGTGGCACGGTCCTGGATAGCTTGGCGAGCCCTCCCTCTCAGGCTAATCTGCCACCCTCAGATCTGATAGAGTGGCCATTCCCTGTCCTGATTGTGGTGAGGCTCAGCTGACGGCCAGGGCAGACAAAACTTCCTTCTGTGGCCACACCTAAATCCTGCCGCTCTTCAGACCTACTTGCCCATTCTTGGTTATCTGGAAGACAAAAACGTTCCCGCTCAAGCAGACTTTCCTTCTGGGTGAGAGCCATTTTGCTCTGTTTTATTGGCTCTGCCTGTCTGTTACTATATTCTATTTTGGGATAGCAGGATTTTACTCTATTTTATGGTTGGTTTTATTGGTTGCTAGCTGCCCTGAAAGGGTGTGCCAGTTCCTGAAGGGCAGGATGTAACTTCTCACAGAAATCCAACTTGCCAAAGGGACAGCTTGACAGACTTCCTGAGGGAGGCTATTCCACAGCAGTGTTGCCATCAAGAAGTCCCTGCCTTGATCTGTATTAGACTTTACCCTTCGAAAGGATGAAACTGGAATGCAGACTTTTTGTAAAGTCTTGAAAAGGAAGGAAGCATTTTGTGGTACCTTGTCTCAACCTATGAAAGGCTCAAAAGGGTACCCTGAGAATGGATCACTATCGAGGGAAGCATGCCTACTAGAGACGCAGATGCGTTAGGAATGCCAATTCATTTCCACTGTTTCATGCGGTACAAAAACCAGCCTTGCAGACCCTGTTGGGCCCTGCTGGAACCTTACTTGAAATCGGGGATGGCTCTGGGCCCTTAATTTGAAGACTGACTTGCACTTGAATTGATTCAGTGGTTTTAGTAGCGCTGGCGGAAAACAGGGCAAGAAAATGTTTTAGAATTTGATGTTTTTTGTTTATTGTGAGCCGCCCCGAGGCTTGTGGCAAGGGGCGGCCTATAAATTTCTAAATAAATAAAATAAAATAAATAAAACAATTTTGGACTGAGACTGAGAGCCAGAGTTCCAGCAAAGAACACAGCAAGGATGTCTCCTTAGCCATGAACTTGAGGCCGAACAACATCAAGTTGCCTATTTGTTCTCCCTGGATGTTTTCTTTAAAACCAACAAGCAACCTCAGAGCAAGGTCCAATGTCCTCCACCTGACTGCACAGAAGCCTTCAAACACAGAGACTTATGGGCAGCTTACGTGCAAGATTCATGCAGTGGCTTGTGCCTTGCATTTCATCTAGATGCCCATTTTCGGTCTTGGGCATCTTCAGGAAAAGCATGGTAAGAATCCTGCCCAAACCCTGGGAGAGCCACTTGTGTAGAGCAAGGTTCTCCTGCCAGAATCCCCAGAGAGGGGCTGCCCGTCAGTGTCCAGCATAATGGGCCGGATGGACCTGGGTGGGGCTGACTCGGAATAAAGCAACTCCTCCTAAAATGTATTTATAGCCGTGTCTCTGCTTTATCCACAGTTTATCCAATGCGATATGGACACGCTCTTTCTTCCTGAGGGGGAGGAATTTTAGGAATCTATGCTTTCTTCTGTTTCGTTTGGCATCCCCAGCTCTGTAATGTGCACAGAAATGCTGAGGCCATGCTAGACGCTGGCTGGATTCTTGTCACCCGAGCTTTCCAGCGCGTGCGTTTTCTCCTTGCAGGGATGAAGCGTCGAAAAGCGGCTGCAGGATTTCTTCTGTCGACAGCGGAAGGGTAGGAACAATTACCTACATTTCACTTTGCCTTAAAAGAGAAGGGAAGGGTCAGGGCACTCCAAATGGAGGGCAAATGCCATTATGATTTTTCAGCAAATAGGTACTGGGGCCACGCTGGAGAGGGGGCCCTCAGCAGGTGCCCAACCCTCGATGCTGGCCTGGAACGATTCTGCTAGGAACAAGGAGCTGTTCTCTGTGCTTGCCTGTACAAAGCAGGGGGGCACAACCGCATCTGGTGATGCACTGGGGTACGTGCATTGCACACTCACGCTTGCACATGCCCTCGTGCATGCGCTCGTGTCCCAGAGAACATGACAGAGAACCGCGGAAAGACTCTTCCGTGGGATGGGAGCAGCTGCAGAAGATGGAGAGCCTTCTTTGCCCACTCTTCCCGCCAGCCTCACATGGGCGACAAAAGTCCTCTCTACCTTCCCTTGGTGAGCAATTCATGGGAGACTTCAGGGCATCCGGGCAGAGGCTCTGTTGGGCCTGGGTGTGCATGTCTGTGCACATTTTGCACCCCTGATGTGAATGATCTTAAATGTCCACTCAAAGGATTATTGCTAGTGGATGCCATTGAGTCAAATTAAGGGGTGGGGGGAAGAAAGGGTGGGACCCCTGTAATGAAAAACTCACATCCGCCCCCATAGCCCTGTAAAGGCTTGTAAGGAGCTGGCAGGAACGGTAAGGCAAGCCCCCCCCCCCCCATCACTTGAGTGCGGAATGGCACCCAGTCCCTGCCAGTCCCTCCCTCCTGCCTACCATGAAATAACAGACTCTTGAGAGCTCTTCCTCTTGCTCCTTCGCCTCCGTCCCCGCTTCTTTCCTCCCAGTGAGCCCTTCTGCTCAAGGCACTTGGTCTGGATCGCCTGCTACTTCTTCAGAAAGAGGCACGCAGGAAGAAGGGAAGTCTCTCACCTGAGCGCAAGTCTTGGCAAGCCAGCAGCAGCGGGGAGCTCAAATGCAGAAAGAGCATCTTGCAGGGAGGGCGGAGGAGAAAGCCCAGGTCCGTGTGCCTTTCCAAAGCAAGCCCCATCTCATCCTAGCCGGAACAGAAAAGCTTGCTTCTGAAAGGAGCATCTGAAAAAGAGAAAGGAGCCTCGTGTTATGGATCCTGCCTGCAACAAAACATAGGAGGTGAGAACTGGCTGGGAAGCGAAGTGGGTGGGGGAGATGTCAGCCTGCCGCCAGGAATCTTGCAAAGGAGTGAAGGGGTGAGCGCTGCTGCTTGAATGCTGGAGAACTAACTGAGATGCTGGGGCTTGGGAGCTGAGAGCAGCTGCCTCTGAGCTGCGAGGGAAGATGCAACGGAGCAGGGAGATGGAGGCACGTGGGCGGGTGGAGACCTAGCAGGAGGGTGCACTGCGGCCACTTGAGGACCACAGGGAGACATGGACGGATTGCATCTGCGAGGAGGAAGAGGAGAGCGTGCGTCGGTCATGGCGAACGAGACCCTCATGAGGGAAGGCCAAGTGGAAGAGGGCAACGTGGGGTTTCCTGTGCGGGTGCTGTTGGCTGCTTCCTTGCTGCTCCTCATCCTCGCCACTCTGCTGGGCAACACCCTTGTGTGCATGGCAGTGGTCAAATTCAGGTACCTCCGCTCCAAGGTCACCAACTTCTTTGTCATCTCCCTGGCCGTTTCAGACCTCTTTGTGGCTGTGCTGGTGATGCCCTGGAAAGCAGTCACGGAAGTGGTGGGCTTTTGGCCCTTTGGGGACTTCTGCGACATCTGGGTGGCCTTTGACATCATGTGTTCCACGGCATCCATCCTCAACCTGTGTATCATCAGCATGGACCGCTACTGGGCCATCTCCAGCCCCTTCCGCTATGAGCGGAAGATGACCCAGCGGGTGGCTTTCATGATGATTGGCGTGGCCTGGATGCTCTCCGTCTTGATCTCGTTCATCCCTGTCCAGCTGAGGTGGCACAAGGCGGAAGAGTTCCTTCCTGCCCAAGGGGCAGACTCCAACGCCACCTGGATCCCTGAGGAAAATTGTGACTCCAGCCTCAACAGGACCTACGCCATTTCCTCCTCTCTCATCAGCTTCTACATCCCCGTTGCCATCATGGTAGTGACCTACACCAGGATCTTCCACATTGCTCAGCGGCAGATTCGGAGGATCTCCTCTCTTGAGAGAGCTGTGGAACATGCCCAGAGCTGCCAAGGCAACGAGTGTCCCCACGAGGTCTCCTTGAAGAATTCCTTCAGGAAAGAAACCAAGGTCCTCAAGACCCTTTCCATCATAATGGGGGTCTTTGTCTTCTGCTGGCTTCCCTTCTTCGTGCTCAACTGCATCGTACCCTTCTGTGACCACACCCGGCATGAGCTGGGGGAACTGCCCTGTGTCAGTGGCACAGTTTTTGACGTCTTCGTTTGGTTTGGCTGGGCGAACTCTTCCCTCAACCCCATCATCTATGCCTTCAACGCTGACTTCCGGAGGGCCTTTGCAACCATCCTAGGCTGCGGCCGCTTCTGCCCCAGCAACGCTGTGGAGACAGTGTACTTCAGCAACGAGATGGTTTCGTACCATCATGACACCACATGCCAGAAAGACCTGGGGACTCTGAGTTACCCCCACCTTCTCCCCCATGCACCCTCCCTGCAAGGGGAGGAGGACAACGATCTCCCGTTTGACAAAATCTCCCAAACCTCTCACGATGGCATGACAGCCGTTTTATCAGCCGTCGTGCATATGGAGTATGAGACAGATGCATCCCTTGAGAAGTTTGCTCCCTTCGCCTCTTGTGTATTGGACTAAAAGAGGACCCTGGACGGCAATGCAGAACCGAAAAGGGAACTGCAAGGAGCTTTTTCTCCACACTGGGCAAAAATTCACCAGCAGGCATGGAAAGGAGAAGGATGGGTGGAAAAGGAACTTTTTGGGATAAAGTGACGGAGGCTTTGATGGGAAAGCAATTTATATGTATCATATTGCTAAGTATGCAGATGATGTGTCTCTCTGTGTGCGCACGCAACAAGGGGAGAACAAGATACACCAGCCTTCCCCAACTTGAGGCCCTCTAGATAGTTTGGGCTTCAACTTCCAGCAGTCCTAATCAACATGAGTGATGGTCAGCATTTTCTGGAAGGTGCAGCCCAAAACACCAAGATGAGGAAGGCTTGGTGGCAGGATCTTTCCTGTTTGGTGTGAGGGGCTGAACAAGGCACCAGCTGCTACGGAGTGAGTGAGCATCTCATTTGCCTGGCTTCATGCGATAGCCAATTCATTTTATATAATGAATGTGTGTGTGTGTGAGAGAGAGCTTAGATAAACATATATGAAAGATTAGATATGCATTCTTAAATTCCAATCAGTTCCTTCAACATTAAAATTTAGAAGTAATTGCCTCTATTTTCTGAAATTTTCTGAAATACATTTCCATATGTATGTATCAGTTCAGAAGGGCTGACATGTGTATTGTGTGTGTGTGTACAAGTGTAAGTACACACACACACAAGTGGCAGAGATGTAGTTCACTGGGGGTAAATACAAAAAGACAGAGACCCTTTTCTGATGGTTTGTCAGAAAAGGATTCTGAGTTTTCCTGCTCTCCCTGAGGTCATGAGCTTCGTTTGCACTGTGATCCTGCTGAAATTTAAACCCCCTGTTCCTCATTACATCCGAAATGGGCCACTCTGATTTAATGTTTACTTACCAAGCCCTAGTGCATGTTCCTAGATTAATAACTGACATGGTCTATTAAGCAGGAATGTCACCTGACTAAAATAAATGTTCTGTAAAAGAAATTCCTTTTGTCTCTGTCTCTCCTGCCACCCCTTATGTCAGCTTCTCTTCTTATTCATACAATAATCTAGCAAAGTAAGATAGGGTGAAAGTTTAGAAGCAGCTTAGGCTGAATGTTCCACCCAGGTTCACCCAGTAAACAAGTGGGCAGAGTCTGGATTCGACCGCAGTCTCCCTGGGCAAAATCCAACATTAGCCACTACGTTACACACCTGGCTTCAGAACGTTCCCAGTGCACAGCTGATGGCTTTTAGTTGCACACAAAAGACAAATGGTCCTACAAGTAGCACAACCTGTGTGGTTGCATTTGTTTGTTTCCTGTCTGGTACCAATTCCCCTACATGCGCAGAGTCCAGAACAGGTTTTCAGGTAAGTGTGAGAGATTTGCATGGACGTGTATGGAGGTACACATATTTTTCAGACAAGTAACATGAAGGAGACTTAAGAAAGAATTGCAAGAAGCCCTTGGCAAGTACCAAAACTGACCACTGAAACATGGCAATCAGTGTCACAGCTGGACAACCTGTTGCTATTTCTGATGGTCCCTCGCCATGGGTTATGCTGGTTAAGGCTGATGGGAACTGCAGTGCAGCAACATCTGGAGGGGCACACTTCCTGTCCTTCCTCAAAAAGCTAAGGCAGGAGACTTTCCTAGCTGCACTTGGAACCCAGGGCGGTACATGCCAAAGTGTCTTCTTCTCAATGACCCCTGGCCTTTTCCCAAAGGTGAACCCTCCAGCTAAAGCTTTCAAGATTTAAAGGCCATTGCCTTGAAAATAATTAAGCAGTGAGTAGGAGTGTTCTTCTGTCCTTGGATGCGTCACATAAGCTATGGCAACATTTGATGTACTGCTGCTTCTTCGGATGGTCCTCATAGCCACAGTGCCAAAGAGAATCCAAAAATGCAAGCTGCTCTGTTGATGTTCAGGGATGATGGAAGTTGTAGTCTAAAACATCTGGAAGGCACCAAGTCAGGGAGAGGCCGGTTTGCACGGCCAACACCAGGGAGGATCAATAGGGGACTGGCCCATTACACCAGGGCTGTCCCATTCAAGAACCATCACTTTAAATATTGCTTTTAATTAGTATCTGGTACTTTTAGCTGGGTCCTTCTTCTCATCTTCTCATCCTGTCTGCCAGCTTCTGTGTGGCAGATGAAGAGGGAGAAAGGGGAGGGCAGCTGCCATCATTTCATCGTAAAAGTGACATGGTTGAGTTATAACCCCCCCCCCCCCCCCCAAGTGCATGTATTTGAAAGGCACATGCTCAGCTTCATCGCTCTCACAACCCGCTCTGTTGTGGTAGGACCTCTCCAGTTGCTTAACATCACTATTGCCCTTTTTTGAGTTTCTCCTTCCGGCAAACTTCAACATAAAGAGAAAAATCAAAAGGTGATAATTACTGAGTAACTGTAATGACTAAATACACCCCAATTACAGTCAAGGTGCTGCTCCGTGGGTGTTGGGTGGGGGGAAGGAAGCACTTTGCCGGCGCTCTGTGGGGACCACCTTGATGTCTGTTCTGCCGTGCTGACAGATCTGATAATCACTTTCAGAAAGTGAATCTGACATTTTGATTCCCTAATTTCTGGAACTCTTATGCATATATTCCTTGCTTATCGCATATAATCATGCAGCTGGAAGGCATTGTCTAGGCCAGGAGTGGCCTAAACTCATGGCCTTCCAGCTGTTTGGGCTCCATCAGCTTTCACTAGCATCGCCACTGCAGAGCAGTCAATGTGTTTTAAAATAGGACACCCTTCACGATGGTGGGGATGCCTTCTCAGGCACTGCTCAAGTGGGTGAAGCCATTACTGGCTGAGTGGAATCTCACAGGTGGCTTGGAAGGAAGCAACTGTTAGAGCCTTGATTTAAATGGAAATAAGGCACCTCTTGGAGAAGCAGGAAAAAGGCATCCTGGTAGCTCTGAAAGGAAAGGGACTTGATGGAGAATTTGCAGAATGGCTACACGGATGGATGTCTGCTAGAAGCAACCCTCCTTCTTTGGTGTCAAACTGAATCCTGTTTGCGTGATGGTCTTGGCACAAAAAGGAGTGCTTCCTATACCATCGCCATCCCATGGGGCACGTCCTTTTTGCTTGGCATCTTGTGTGAAACCTAGGACAGTATTTTACCTCCTGCTCTCCTAAACAGCGCACTAACTTTTTCCGTGCATTTGTAAAAGGTGCAGAAAAGGCATGCAAGCCGCACCCCCACCATATGCATTTCCATCACAAGAGATCATAAAATCAATGGATCCACATCAATCCACAAGGGATCAAGGGATCACTGGAAGGCGATGCTCTGAGTAGGAGAATATCCTCTCTCTGTAGAGGCTGTTCCTGAGGACTAGAAAGCTGATTTTCTACAGCCTGAATGGAGCTATCACTGAAATTGGGAACATCTTTATGCTTGACCAGACCAAAAGCCATAGTCATTGCCTTGGAAATAATAAATAATATTAATTAATAATACTAATTAATAAGTAAAAATGGTCACAATACATAAAAATGAGTAAAGACCAATTGTTCTAATTACAGAATTATAATTCCTCTTCCTCTCTGTACTACCTAATAGCCAGACTTCTCTGGGCAGTTCACAAAAGCACATAAAATGTAATGATAGAATATAAAAAGACAAAGAGCAGTAAAACAAAATTGCAGTACAATATTTAAAAGCTGCATGTAAAACCAAACTGGAGCAAGTGGAATGAGCACACGCACAGGCATCTCCTTAGCCAAGGAGCTTCTTGATGTCACCTGTGCTACTCCTGGGAGATGAGAGAGCCTTCTGGCTATTGGGCAGTGTAGAAATGACATAAATAAATGAGTTACTTACATGCTCCTGAAATGCAAGCAAAAGGCCAGAGAACAGCGGCCTGGCCACTGGCACTATTTACTTATTGCCTTTGCTTAAAAGCATCACTAGCATCATGCTGTCTGGGTGGCCAGTTTTATGCAGCTCCCTCCTCTTTCTTCCAGATGCTGCCAGCTCGCCTCCCTGCAGTGGGAGACGAAGGAAGCAAGCGTGAGAGAGGGCTGAGCCATCCCAGTTAACCTCAACAGAAGCATCCTTATCTCATGAATGAGGCAGGGAATTCTAAGCTCCTGGTAGCTGCTGCTTGATGCCTTCATGCCACCCTCGCAGGTTTTGCGCAACAATTTGGCCGTATTTGCCATACTTTTAGGGTACTTCTAGGGACACTTAGGGACTGCAGGTGGCGCAGTGGTTTAAACCGCTGTGCTGCTGGGCTGGTTGATCGAAAGGTCGCCGGTTCGAATCTGCACACGGGGTGAGCTCCCGTGCTCCGTCCCAGCTCCTGCCAACCTTGCAGTTCGAAAGCATGCAAATGCAAGTAGATGAAAAGGTACCACTTCGGTGGGCAGGTAACAGCGTTCCGTGCACTTCGGTGTCTAGTCATGCTGGCCACATAACCATGGAGACCGTCTGTGGGCAAACGCTGGCTCCCTCGGCCAGGAAACGGAGATGAGCACCACCCCCTAGAGTCAGGCATGACTGGACGTAACGTCAAGGGGAAACCTTTACCTTTACCTTTAGGGACACTTAACTTGTTTTCACAATGTCTTCTGCTAATCCATCTTAATACAGGCATCCAAGAATAGCATTTCTTATCTAATGTCCATTCAAGCCCAAGAAGGGTATATCCGCAGTAGTTTGAACAATACTTTGGGCCCAAGAGAGCCTCCCATTTTGAGGAGTCCACAGTCATCCCTTCCATAACAGCATTCATGAGTAATTAATTAAAAGCAAGGATGACAAGCCTGTGGTTGGTGCTCGCCAGTCATCTTTGAAATTCCTGGGTTAAACAACCCAAGAATTGCTGCTGTGATGTGTGAACTGCCTCTCTTGGTAAGTGGAATGAAGACAGTCGGTGGCTCATGCAAATTGATTGGCCAGGAAAGGCTCCCTAAATAGCACCCCAGGAAGAGGGGGCTTGGTAGGGATGGGAAGGGGCAAGCAGGGGTGGAGGGAGAGCAGGGTGAGGCATGTGGAAGCTCATGCGCTTGAAGCCTCATCCTCTTGAGGGAAGGGAGCAGAGGGGGCCTGCAGAAAGCAGCCTGATCCGATTCATTATTCCTCCCAGTTTCCTGTCCAAATTGGAGCCATTAGAGGTTATTCTCATCAGAGGCAGCACGGTGGGAGGAAGGGTGCAGGCAAGCGAATGGCTGCATCACCCAAGGAAAGCTGCCTCCTGCTCGGCTGAAGCTCTCTGAGGGTCTGGCCACTTGAAGCCAGACTCTCGTGCAATCAGGGCCTGGTCTTCTCAATCTGTATGCTAATTCCCAGCAAGCAGAATCAGTTCAGGGAGAGGGAGATGGCAGAGAGATTTAACCCTCTGTGGGGGAAGACATTTCCCTGAGGCCGAACGATGCCAGAGGCACGGGCTGTGGAAGAAAGAGCACCTGACTGCAGTTGTTTGGGATTGTGTGAGTGGCGCAGAAATAGCTGGGGACCTCAGTGGCCAGGTGTCCTCTTTGGCAGATGACAGTCCTCCATTTGCCAGATGGCCAGGGGACCATCCCCTATTGAACGGCAGTGCAGTCCAATGCCTGTTTAAAGATAAAGGGCCATGAGAAAGGAGGGTCGCGGTCTTGAAATTAGCAGTTGGTCAGCAGACATGCCTCCTTGGCTGCAGTCTTCCATATAATGGTGAGATGTGCTTTATTATGTTATGTTATTCACGAAGTCATGCCCAACCCATGGACAACTTTCCTTCAGGCTCTCCTATCCTCCACCATCCCCTGGAGTACACACAAGTCTACACCCACCTCTCCAGTGACCCATCCAGCCACTTTAGCCTCTGCCATCCCCTTCTCCTTTTGCCGTCAATTGTTCCCAGCATTAGGCTAAACTAAGATGTCATGATCCTAGTTTTCCTGATGTTGAGTTTCAAGCCAACTTTTGCGCTTTCCTCCTTCACCCGCATCAAGAGGCTCTTTAGTTCCTCTTCCATTAGACTGGTATCATATCTGAGGTTGTTGATATTTCTCCCAGCAATCTTAATTCCAACTTGTGATGTGCTTTATTTCTATTTAAATCATTTTCGAAGTTTCTAAACTTGCATTTCGACATATAAATTGGCACCTGCAAATGTTATGCAAATTGTTCCCCTCTTTTGTCCTCTTTTTAGTGCTGCATTTCTTCTTTGGTGATGGGTGGGTGGGTACCCACAAGGAGGAAAGAAGAAAAGTCATTAAAAAGTGTGCAAACACAAGAGATCATCCTGTGGCACCCTGTTTATTGTGGCATAAACCTTCACAGACTAGGGTCCACTTCATAAGTTGCATGGAGTATTTATTATGGAGTTACTCCTTGCATCGGATGAAGAGGGTGATGGTCCACAAAAGCTTCTTCTGGAATAAATAAAACTTTAATCTTGAAAGTGCGCATGACTCTTCATTGGTTTTGCTGCAACAGATTAACAGAACCCAAGCAGTGCTTGAAGGTTCTCTCATCACCTGATCTTATCACCTGGCAAGGGTGGGCTGTTGGTGCGGTTAACCCCCCCCCCCCCCGAAACCATGGGCTTGGGTTAGAGAAGCAGCAGCTAAGGGTGCCCAGCATGTGCCAAAAACCCCAGCAACGTATTCAAATGAGTCAGAATTATCATGCAAACCAGCTCCCCAACTCTGTGCGTCTAGTGCCAGTTTGTTATGTGGCACACACCAGATGAAGCAAACTTTTCCCCACATTTAGAGCTGACGGAGACATAGACCTGGGTGGCATCAGCATGTTGGTGCATGTTGTCCTCAGCCTGCTCTTGGTTTGCACCTAATGGCTCACAGAGATATGGAATAACATTGGGGACAATAGGTTGCCCTCTGGCACAGCTGCCCAGGGACAAAGGGTATGCCCTTCTCTACCACCTGGACTGGTGACAAATTGAGACAGCCCCATAGCTGTCACCGAGGACATCAAGTCCAAAGCTGGTCCTGTTAAGGCAGCGTCAGCATGGATGCTGAAGTCTCCTAGGATTCTCCAACGCCACATTTGAGGCTGCCTCAGTCAAGGGGACCACTGGGCAGCAGAGTGGAAGACCCACCAGTAGCATCCCAAGCCTTCTCTTTGGCCCAGCAGAATTGGATTATTGCAACACGCTCTATGTAGGGCTGCCCTTGAAGACGGCCTGGATCCTTCAGTTGGTCCAGGACAGAGCAGCCAGGTTTATATGGGGACCAGTAGGTATGCTCACATAACACTGGTCCTAAACCATCTGCACCGACTACCAAAGGAAGTCTGGGTCCAATTTAAGATGTTAATGATGACCTACAAAGCCCTAAATGGTTTAGGGCCTAGGTATCTGAAAGAGCATTTCCTTCCTTATACACCTGCCTGTCCCCTAAGATCTGGGTACGAGGTCCTTCTTCGGGAGCCCTCTTTGAGGGAGATCAGAAGAGTCACTACTCGGAGAAAGGCCTTTTCTGTGGTGGTTCCCCGGCTCTGGAACCTGCTCCCCAGAGTGATGCACCTGGCACCGTCCTTTTATTCATTTCAGCACCAGGCTAAAACCTTTTTATTTTCCCTGCATTTTAAGACTTAATTGTGATTTTACTATTTATTTGTTTATTTATTAAAAGCTTTTGTATGCCATCCTATCATACAAGATCTCAGGACGGCTTACAATATTTAAAAAGAGAATTAAAACAACAATTTTAATTAATAATAAAACAGAACAAAACAATAAATCACAAAACAAACAGCGACTAAACTTAAAAGCTATTGAAGTTTAAAATACTGTTTAAATAAAGAGAATTTGGCCTGGCACTGAAAAGAATATAAACTTGGCGCCAGGCGTACCTCTCTGGGGAGGACATTCCAGAGTCTGGGCGCCACAGCAGAGAAGGCCCTGCTCCGAGTTGATGACCTTTTTACCTCTCTTAGAGAGGGTTCCTGGGGTAGGGCTTCTCCCATAGATCTTAAGGGGCATGGGGGCATATAAGGAAGGAGACATTCCTTCAGGTATTCTGGTCCCAAGCCGTTTAGGGCTTTATAGGCCAAAACCAGCACCCTGAATTGGGCCCAGACTTCAACTGGAAGCTAGTTGGGTTTTATTAGATTTATATTTTATTGTATGAGGCCACTTTGCTTGGTATCGCCATCCTGAGACGCCTGTAAAGGACAGGATAAAATGCTTCATATAAACAAATAAGTAAGTACAGGCCATCAAAAGGGGTCCCAGAATAGAGGAGCTTCCTGGTGAGTTTGAGCTTTGGTGGCTCATGGTGACCTCCACCTGTGTACCTCTCCAGCCTGGTGCTGCCCCAGGTAACTTTGTGGGCAAAGCTGAGTGATGCCTACCCCACCCAACTCTCTGTAATGCACACCAGGTCAGCTTCGTTATCCATGATCATATCAAGCTCATAACACAGTCTCATTCATCCATGAACATACCATGAATGAGTGAGGTCTTGCTACAACCTGACCTGGCATTCATCAACCCCATAAATAGCTGCCAGAGGGTGCAGTAGCTGCCCTACCAGAAACCTTCTAGGGTGGGGAGGACATCCGAGAGAGAAATGGCTGGCAGCCATCTGGCTTCCCTCCATCTGTGAAATTACTTTCTCACCACCATAGTCTGTTGCTTGTTGTCCTCTTTCTCACCAATGGGAGACCACAGGCTTGCTTGGCAGGCAGAGCCCCAGGAAGCTGGTGGGGTGAGGAGCTGTGCTCCTCCTCGCCACTACCAGCCAGAATGATGGAGGGTCAGGTGGCCAAACAGGTCACAGTGTTGAAGAGGAAGAGGAGCAACTCCAGGGGTTGTTGTCACTGGGCCCTTCTGGGATGCAGGTCCTAACTAGATGCCATCCCTGACTAAAGAGACCTTGGGCTGATCAGCCAGGGCACTGGGCTATAACAGGTTTCCTTCCGGAGCTGCCTTAAGTAATTTGCCCGTTGGATGTGACGCACTGTGACTGGGATGGGGCAAGGGATCCTTTCCCAGCAATCAGCAATGTCCCGGGGGCAGTCCCGGGGACGTTAAAATGTGTTGCACACAGAACTGCAGTAATGTTTGGCAGCATTCCGTATCCCGTCACTTCCTGCCCGTTTACTTGCACCCCTGACTCAATGGGAAGATAAAGCGCATCTCTCCTCAGAGCAGCAGCCTGCAAACTGTTTAGCTCAAGTGCCATCTAGTGTTAATCCTCTGTTCACATGGCCCTCCAAATCCCTAATATCTATCTATCGCATTTCTATGCTGCTCAATAGACAAAGCTTTCCGGGCAGGGCACAACAGTTAAAAGCATAAAACGCAACTTAAGATACACTGCAAAAGTGCAAACCTTTAAAGCTGCAGTATAAAATAGAATTGCAACCAAAGGAAAACCTAGTGGCCATCCAAAGAGTTGAAATATGGTAACAGAAATAAAATGCTTGGGAAAAGAAAGAGGTCTCCCCCGGGGACTGGGGGAAGCACAACGTAGGCACCAGGTGAGCGTCTTCTTCCAAAGCTGGGGTGCCACAGCAGAAAGGGTCCTTTTCTTAGTAAATGCCCACTTGATTTCTGTTGGCAGGAGCTCCCAGAGAAGGACAACCGAGTGCAATCGCTACTGTGACTTGGCAGTAGTAGGGTTAGCAGGCTGCTGTGGCCCCTTTAAGACAGACAATGGGGTATTCTGGAATGAAGGAAGATTCTAGGTGCCTTGACCCAAGATAACTCAAACAGCTTCTGGGACTACCCTCCTGTCAAGAACAAGTAAGTTTTCTCAGAAAGAGAGCTATTAATGTATTAATGCTAAAAGTTCAGTGACACCCGCAAAGGGACACACTTGGTCACTTTTCTTTCACTTTTTTTATAGTTGCAGCAGACAATTGCATAAAGTAACATTTGTGGAGACTATTAACTATTTAAACTCATTTCCAGTTTGGCTGGTCATGGGACTCATTTAGCCTTGGTCACCCTGAGGGATGACCTTTATCCAGAGGGGGATGTGGATGCAACCCTCTCTCATCTGCACTTGTTACCCCATAAGTTGGGCATTGGAACTACTGTGTTACCTGTGAGGTTGATACCAGATGGTCACACTGGATAACTCCTCCTTTGAGCCTGGGCAAATGAGATAGGGCTTCCACAGGGTACTGTCTTGTCCAGAGTGTTGTTTAATGTCTACATGAAGTAGCTGGGAGTGGTCGGTAAGGGATTTGAAGCCAAGGGCATTAACACAGGTCTATCTCCCTTCAACCTCTGCATCGGGGAGGCTCAGAAGGACCTAGATCAATGTCTGAGTACAGTGATAGGCGGGTAAGGGCCAATGAGCAGAAGCGGAGTCCTGGCAAGATGGAAGCCCTGTGGGTGAAGGCTTCCCAAGCCTAGGAGGCAACCCCTGTGCCTGTTCTGGGTGGGTTCCACACCCTCCGAAAGATCAGGTTGGTAATCTGGGAGTACCCCTGGATCCATCACTGCTGCTGGAGTCCCAGGTGACTGTGATGGCTTGGAATGCCTTTGGCCAACTCTAAATCGGTTCACCCGCTGCGGCCTCTTGAACCGGACTGTTTTGGCCACCGTGGTAACTGCTGCTAGGAATCTCAAGACAGGATGATGGCAGGGCATGCTCTCTGGGACTGCCCTGAGGGCTGTTCCAGACCTTATTAATTGCTGGGAGCTACTTCTTGTCAGCATGTAGAAATAATGAGGACAGCCCCCTTGCTGAAGCAGTGCAATGGCTGCCTATTTGTTGCATGTCAGGTTGAAGAACTTGGGACCAGAATACAACAAACCTGTCAGGGAGGTTGCTGGATATTCTCCAGGTGGTCCCACATGATGCAAGGACTAGAGACCACCAGAGGAGCTTTGTGGTGGTGGTTCCATTTCTGAAGGTCAGGCAGGAAATTGTGCCTTTTAGTCCCTGCTGGAGGCAGTTGTTCCAGAAAGCCTTTTTCCCCATGTTTTTAATGTTGTCCTGTTTTTAATACAATATTAATTTTTTAACCTGTTCTACCTTTCAATTACTCTCCTCTCCAGAATCTGCCTAGCTATGGTGCAGTATACAAATATCTTAAATAATAGTAATAAAAAACAAAAAACTACAACTCAATAAAGCATTGTAGCAATATTAGCCCTACCTAGAGTAGACTCATTGAAATGAATTGGGCAAATTAGACCTACCCTTGGATATAAATAATAGTGGGGGATTGAGTGGGCCTTTAAAAACAGTTTATTAATTTTGATTAACCGCCTTCTTTCCTGCAAGGACTGAACGCAGTGCGCATTATCCTGCTCGCCACGTTATCCTCGCACCACCCCTGTGAGGTAGGATAGGCCATGAGTCACTAGAATCCGGGTCTCCCGAGCCGAGCCGCAGTCGGTCACCGGTTCTCTTTTCAGCGTTGCTGTTCTTTAAAAGGAAATTGGGGAAAAAGCGGGTATTGCTTTTCTGAAAGCTGCTTTGCGCCCCTCCGGCACCATTCAGCGGGCAGGCGCAGGGCGGCAGGCGCCGTGAGGAAACGGGAGGCAGGCGGAGCGCGCCTTTTGCGCCCAGCGTGCGCCCGATTCAACCGGGAAGCGGCGGCGGCGGCGGCGGCGACGAAGAGGCGGAGCCGCCCGAGCGCCGCAGCCGGGAGAGCGGAGGCGGAGTCTCCGCGTAGCCGCGTTCCCGCCGCCGGGAAGGAAACGGGTGCTGCGCCCGCCGGCCCGCCCGCCCGCGGGAGCCGTTCCAGGCTGGGCCTTGCGGTACGTGCGGGGGCGGGCGAGCGGGGTGGCCGCCTGCCCCGGGCCGCCCGCGGCGCTCGCCCGCTCGAGGTCGCGCCGCGCCTGCCGGCTTCGCTCCGGGTGCCCGGGCCGCCTCGGCTTGGAAGAAGGTCGAGGAGCGGCGGGGGAGTCGCCGCGGGGCGGGCGCTGCTGCGGAGGGAGCGAGCCAGCCGCGGGGGCGACCCGGCCCCGGAGCGCGCATCCTTGGGAGCGGCCGCGGAGGAGACGCGCCTGATGTCGGGCGCGCTGGCCCTCGCCCGCCAGGCGCCCCTGCCCTGCACCGCTGCCGTGGGCAGCGAGCCCGCATTTCCCGAAGCACCGGCCTCCGCTTTAAGCTCGCGTCATGCGCCGTGGCTCCATGCCTGCCGCCCCGGAGGGGTCCTGCGCGTTCAGGAGGGCACCGCGTGCGGCCCCCCTCACACGGATGCAGGATTTGGTGGTGCCTCCATCGCTCTCCTCCGCTGCCTTTGTCTCCCCAGCGCCCCGCTTTGTCCTGGGTTTTTGGCCGGTGGACCCTTCCAGTGGTGCTACTTCATCTCTACGATTATTTGATCATGATGCAATCTTGGCGATTGCTCAGTGATAGATGCTTGGAGACACTGGGCGGCTTGCTTTGTACAACTGCCTTTAAAAACCCATGTAATTGCATTTCTTTAGTTGCTTGTAAAGAAACAAACAAACACAAAAACCCACTGCACCACCTTGCAACTCCTTGATGTTCCAGGAGATAAAAGCCAAAGGGATGAATTGGTTGTACTTACAGACAGCTTGCCCAACATTGATCGACCTTATCATTTAATTTAAATCAAATAATTATTTTAATTGCTTCATGGCAACACTTTGCTAATTATTGTTACTATTAATACTGTCAGACCTCTTGATGTTTAAATAGTCTTAATTTTTCTGATAAAGTTAATGTTTACATTGAAGGATGACAGCTTGGAAAAAGGGAGGGCTTTTCCTGAGGGGACCCCCATGGATAGAATGACTTCCCCATGCAGCCCACCTGGTCCCAAGCTCCCTTTGTCATTTTTTGGTGCTAAGTTAAGATGGCCTTTTTGCCAAGGCTTTTAAAGGTCTACTTGGTTCTCCAGGTGCTTTTCTTTTGTGGGGTTATTCGTCACTGAATGTTTTTTTGTTGTTTTAAATAAGATTTAAATTTAAGATTTCATGGCTTTATTGTATATTGAATGTATTGTTTTTATGCACTGTTGTAAACCATTCAGAGAGCTTTGGCTGCTGGATGGCAAAAAATGAAATGTTAATCTCTTCTTGCAGGCCACCACCCCACCGGCACCCTGGCGCTACGTTGCTTGGACGGCGTCTTCCTCTCCCCCACGGAGAATGACTTTGTCAGCAAGATTGTGGAGGAGCTGGACCATTTCTTACTGCAAAACCAGCTGGAGAAGTAAGAGGCCTCCCACCGTGGCGGAGGGAAGTGGGTGCTGGATCCGTGGTGAAGCGATTAGTTGCTGAATCCTGCCTGAACTCCAGTTTAGCCTGCAGGAGAGCTGGGATGTGGCTCGTGTGCTACCCACCTTTAGGGAAGAGTCAGGAGAAGAAGCAGATGAAGGAAATGCTAGTTTAAGTATTGTGAACATGTTCCTTCCTGGGTGAATTTGCAAAAAGTGTACCTGTTTCCCTGAATACTCAGTGGATAACCTGCACGTGGAGCTCCCCCCACCAAAATGAACCTGGAACAGCACATCAGCTTTTATTTTTTAGCCTACACATCGGAAAATTAGGGAAAGGAGCTCAGTGACAGAGTCCCCGCTTTGCATGCGGAAGTCCCAGGTTCAAGCCTTGACATCTCCAAGTAAGGCTGGAGCGGCTGCCAGTCTGTGTTGGAATTACTGCGAGTGACATTTGGCTGTTGGATACTGACAGTTGCTTCTTGGCTTCTCTTTCAGAGTCCTCTTGTTCCCCCCATTGTCTAGTCGCCTCCGGTATTTGATCCATCGGACTGTCGATGATGTGGACCTCTTAAGCAGCTTTTCTGTCGGAGAAGGATGGAGGAGGAGGACCGTGGTCTGCCACTCAGCGATCAGGTTGGGCTCTCCCCTTCCTCACGGCTCACTTTCCACTGAAGAGCCTGGCTGTGTCTTTTGGTCCAGGCTGTCAAAAGTCCACGGCACACGAGCCAGGCTCTTCTGACTGCTGCAGCCGCGCATTCCTGTCCATTCCAGCATCGTGTTTGCATGGTGGTAGCAGATGCTGCAATGGGAAATCCATGAGGATGCCATGAGCGCAGAGTTCTGGCAAGTGGCACACAGAAGCATCTGTCTCAGATACCAGGAACCTTAAAGTTAAATCCTTTGCATACACAGACAGAAAAAGGCCTACCACTGCCAGCATGGAGTTAATGGTCTTTCTTCTGTCAGGCTTGCACAGGGTTGTGCTTTTAATCTCCATCCCTGGCAAATACACAGAAGCAGGAGTTGCTGGCTGACCTTTCCCGAGGGTTGCTACTTTTGGTTCCCTGATAGTTTGTCCCTTAGAAAAAAGAGACAGGGACTAGCCAATTGATTTATGTTCTCTCTCTTGGTGTGTGCGTCTATGCCTGTCTGTCCACCAGTCAGTAAATTGTGGTATGGAACCTCGGATCTGAGGCCAAATTTGACCCACTTGGAACCTCAGTCTGGCCTGTGGGGGTTCCCCATATGGCGTACCTCCATCCCAGGGTCCATCCCCTTTTTCCCAACCACAGAATGTTTGGAGGTTTGCATGAGGCAAATTTGTACGGGGCAATATAAAAAACCAGATCAGCCAAACAATTGCAAAACAAAATTGCACGATTTTTAATATCATGTTTTTAATATTGTGTATGTTAATATTGTGAAAGTAAGTGTATGTTTTTAATATTGTGAGCCGCCCCGAGGCTTGTGGCAAGGGGCGGCATATAAATTTGTTAATAAATAAATAAAAAAACAGCAGCACCCAATTAATTGAAATGCAAAATGATGCCAAGTAAAATGAGACTTTGCAAGGGTAGGATAAAGAAAGAAAACACAATTTTAACTTGCAGCAGTTAAGATCCAGTGCCAGCTGAAAAAGATGAATTTTCAAAGACTTCCTGAGGTAGTTTAAGTTGAGGCTATGTGTATTTCAGTAGGTGGGGAGTTTCAGAGCCTAGGGGTGTCACCACTGAAAAGCTCCTGCCTGTTGAGCCCCCTGCAATATTGTATGGTTTTCCACTAGCTTAGAGGTAGAGTAGGCGATTTGCTGCTCACCAGATGTTTTGGACTACAGCTGCCATGAGTCCCACCCACCCACATATTTATAGGCTGCCCTTAACGGATGAGGCCTTCCTAGGTGGCTTACAATACATTAAGCATATTAAGACATAACAAAACGCATTATTTTACCTTCCAATTCTTTGCTATCATTAATCTAACAGCGAAGAATTGGATGGTAATTTTGTTTGCGAATAAATTTGTTATAAATTCTGTAATGTTCCATCTCCATTGTTTTCTTTCAAATATTGAAAATTAAACTATCAGGTCCAATAGTTGGGGATTATGGGAATTGTAGTTCAAAAGATCTGGTAGGCACCAGCTTGCCTGTCCTTGATTCAGAGGATTTATTTATTGCCCTTCATTTAAAAGGGAAAAAAAAAGACCCAGGACAGTACATCTTTCCCTATTTTATTTTATTTTATTTTATTTTATTTTATTTTATTTTATTTTATTCCAGTACGTCAGTGCCCTGCTTTGCAATTTCCAAGTTGTTCCTGAAATAGAGGGACTGTAACATCTCAGCTTGGTGGGTGTGTGACTCAGACTCGAGATAGCAGGGAGAATAAAAAGAGACTCTGTTATTTTGCAGAACTGTCCTGATGCTTACATACTTGACCCCAGAGACACACTGTCTGAACTGGCATTGCTGCACACACGGAGGGAGTTCCCTTCGCACTCAGGGGGGATTCGCCCTGCCGTGTATTCAGGCTCCCCTAGCAGAGAATGCTCATTTTTGTGGCCGGCCTGAAGGTGTTTGCCTGGCTGCTCAGCTGGAATTTACTTTGTGCATCACATCTGCCTTTTTCTTAGCTCTTTGCTATCTTTTCCCCTCTCTCGGGGTTAGGTTACCGGATGAGCCGGAGGATCAGGATGCCTCCTGTGCCAGCACTTCCGGTTCAGGCCATCCTGCCCACCCAAGAAGCCGAGGAGGCCGATCCCGCGGTGGGGCTCGTCGCGTGGAGCCGCCAGCCGCCGGCGCTCCAGCCCGGAGGGGGAATGCTCTGGGCCGGAGGCAGCCCCGGAAGAAGCCCGACCGAGCACTGTATGTCCCAAGGGCGATGCGGAAGAAGCCTGAGGGCGTGACAGAGGAAGGGCCCCTGGACCCCTTGGGAGGCGAGTCGCAGGGATCGGGAGCAACTGAGGATGGCCAGCAGGTGGCCAGTGCTGCCAGTGGCAGGGAAAGGCTTGCGGACGGCAGCTCGTTACCTGCCAGCAGCGATCCTGGTGTGGAGGCCAAGAGCTCCAGGGAGATGCAGACAGATAATATGAGGCCCGAGAGTGAAAGCGGTGAGGGAACCGCCGAGCACCCGGCCTCCCCTGTGTTGGGCTGCGTACCCGAGCTGAAAGAGGGAGGTCTCAGTGACGCTCAGCAAGCCACCTCGGCCTCAGAGGGCAGTGCCGGCCTGGTGGTTTTGGAAAGCCAGCATCCCGGTGGGGCAGATGCTTCCATCTCGGCACGTTGTGAGACCTTGGACCCTCAAGAAGAACAGGAAGAAGGGAGTTCTGACCAGGCACTGCCCGCAGTGAGCTGCCATCTCCTTTCCCCGGAAGGCGGCAGTGGTGTTGCTCCAGATGGCATCCCTGCAGAACTGAGTACTGCTCGGGAGGACCAGGGAAGCTGTGGCTGGGATGCCCCTGGGGCAGAAAGCAGCACTCCCTTGCCCCTGCCTGAAGACTGTGGCAAGGATGTCACCAGCGCCATTCGGCTGGAACCTTGTCAGGATCCGTGCCTGTTGGAAGGCCAAAATAAGGACTGTATATCTTGCAGCGGAGCAGAGCAAAGCAAGGTGCTGCCCTTGCTGGAAAAGGGTCCTGCGGAGGCTGCTGCATCCCCCTGCCTCCTGGGAAGGACAGTGGGGGAAGTCCAGGATAAAGATGGCGCGGCTGCATCGCCCTTGGAGGCCCACGGGGACCTGCAGGACCAAAGCAGCACTTGCAGTCTTGTTTTGGGGCAGGTGTTGTCTCCTGCTCTGGGAGGCTGCAAAGATCCCCCCACCCTCAATCCTCTGGCTCCACCCTACGTGAACACCTTTGCTTCTGATCCTGGCAAAGCCCACCTGGTACTGCCAAGCCAAGAAGGGGAGGCCGTCCACCCGGGAGGTGATCGGTGGTCTGGGCTGGAGTTGTCTGCCGGGGACAGGCCCATGGGCAGTGCCATGGTAGAAGAAAAAGACCGCTTCTTTGAAGAGGACTGCGGTGCCGAACTCTTGCAAGAGGTAACAGCTTAATCCGCCCATTTCTTTCCAGGTGCCCCGTTCTGGTGCAGTGCTGACCTGTGGTGTGCTGGAGACTCGGAGTCGTGTGCTTCTTCCGTTCCTCCTCCCTTTCAAGTCAGGCGTTCCCATTCTTCTGTGGCAGAGACTGGGAGCCTCATCCAGCCTGGGGCTGAGTCCAGCTTTGCAGAAGCCCTTGGGGATGGCCATATGCTGATGTGCCACAGTCAAAGGCAAAAGGGGCAGGGCTGAAATAGCAGCAAAACTGGCATTTTTTTCTTTTTAGAGTTTACAGTAAAAGATTTACTGGATTTCTAGTGCATCTCTTCCACTCCACATCCAAACAGATGCTGGGATGAGGTTGTTAAAAAAAAAATTGTATCGTAAAGCTCATGCTGCCAGAAGCGAAGCCTTTGGAGAGGCATTTTGAATTTTAAATATTGGGAGAGAAGGTACAAAAGCTGGGAAACTACTGAATTATTGGTGAACGGGGAAGAGGAGACGTGGGGGCTTGGATGGAGACCCCAGGAGTGCCAGATTGAGCCCAGCAGCCTGAGGTTTCCCTCCCCATTTTATGGTTTTAGACAGCCTTCCTTAGTCGGGTGCTTTCCAGGTGTGTCGGAGGACTTCTGTTACTTCTGGGCATCCTTGCCAGTGGAAGCCAAGTCAGGCCCAGATCTCCAGTGGGATGGAGTAGCTTCTAGAACTGGAAGGTGTGTTGGATCCACGATAGGAATGAGGGGAGGGGGCTTGATTTCTGGGAGTGCCGTTCAGTGCTGGGTGTGCTTGCCAGGAACTTGGACTCTGGGCTGCTGCAAGACGGACTGGAGTCCAGAAAGCCAAGCCCAGGGAATTGGATAGGTAGGCACTACGGGTTAATTGTGGGTTAAGTAACTATATCAGTAGTGGTTAACTGTTACCTTGTTTAACCCACAATCAACCCACATCATCCAGGTTTGGATGTCATGTAGCAGATCCTAATTGACACAATAGTGGGAGTCTATTCAGAAAGCTGCAGAACATTCGCAGTGCAGCGAGCCCTGTGGCAAATTGTGGGTCATTTAATTAATCAATCCATGATTTGTTGCCATTATGTATGAACAGCCCCGTAGATTCGAAGATGAGCGATTTAAAAAAAAACACCTAAGGCTAAAGCTAGTGAGATGCCTCATGCAGCATCACTACGAAAGAAAGTTGGGGAGGTCCATCTCCGCTTGGCCCTGACTTTCCCCCATGCAGGCTGGTGAAGCTCTCAGCAGATGACCCCCCTTCCCCCCATAAAGTGCAGCCTTTAGCAGAAAGCAGTTTCCCAACTTTGCTTTATCAGTAGCATTGGAGAGGGGAGAAAAATATTCTTCTGTTGTTTTTTATTTCCAGCTCCCGTCATCCCTGGCTATTGGCCATGTTGCCTGGGGCTGATGGGAGTTATATTCCTAAGGACCAGGAGGCAGGGTTTCTCACGGGCTGGTTCATTACCTGTGCCTGTTCCTTTTTACCTGGCTTTGCCTGAACCCAGGACCTCGCACTTGCTGACCAGATGCTCTGTCCTGGAGCCATGGCCCCTCTCCAAATTCCAGGGGGCTGCAGCTCCCTGGGAGGAGCACCTGCTTGGTGTGCAGGCAGCCCCAGATGGAATCCCAACATCTCCAAGTTGGGCACGGGAAGCGTTCCACCTGCAGAACTGCTGCTACTCACTGCTGATGATAAAACCAGGCTAGGCAGTCCAAGGTCCAAGGTGGTGTTCCAGGTTCTCAAGTTTAATAATGGGCTGACCAGGTTCTAACACGGGAGTTTCTGGAAATCAGAATCTGCTGAAACACATGCATGAAGCTGCTGTTGGTTTCACTAAACTAAGAGCCGGTTTGCATGGTGGAATCCAGTTTCCTGGACTCTACTATCTGATGCCACTGGTGGAGTCTTGCGTATTCTAATGCTCCTCCAGTGGAAAAGGTAATCCCCCTGTGAACATAAGCAACCCAGCAAAATTTGTTGATGGGCAGCCATACATATGTAATTCCTAAACTATGTAGGATGAAGCATACTGAAGAAATGCTCACCTGGATCCTTTTGAATACTCTAGTTTTGGTTGGGAACCATCCCTTTGTAGCTCGAACTGATGCAGTCCTGGATAAACTTTGCAAGCTGTTTCTGTTGACGCGGTGGATCATAGTTTCTTGTGTGGGATGTACGGTTGCTTCTCATTCTGTACATGCAAACATTTCTCATTCTGGCAATCACCCACCCTCTCTTTTTCCAGATCACAAATTATTTGACGATAAAGGACATAAGCATTGAGAAAATCCAGTTTGATTATTCTAGCTATGGAGAGGCACAGATCAACGAGGGTGATTTTGGTCATGTGCTGGAGATCTATGAGTTTTCACCCTTGCTCAAGACTGAGCATCTCCTGGAGGCTTTTGCAGAGTTCCAGTAAGTCACTGGGGAAGAATCTTCGTTCTCTGTTAAGGACTGGCCCTCGCCCAGGCTTGCATTTTGGAATAGGGATGAAGCAAACTGAGGTGGGACTTGGAGAACCTCAGTGAGGTCAAGTGTTATGGCTTTTCTGATCCTTACTTGAAAACGGTAGAAGATATAATTTTACTTGACAAGTTTGTGCTGACCAACTGTTCCAAACATGCTTCTTAAGGCTATCTTGCTCAGCTTAATCCTAGGACTGACCTCAAACTTGGACTCACAAAAGACTAGAGATGGGCACAGAATGTCTTTTTGTAGTTTCTCATTTGGGTTTTAAGCCATGTAGGCCCAGTTGGGATTGGTAGTTTGGCAGTTTGAAATTCCTATCCCCAAGTTGCTGGTTGCCCCGCAAGGGCACCCAGTGCAAAGCAAAATGCATGTTTTGTGCTCTGGAGCAGATGAAAGATGGGAGAGGAGAGGTGGGTGTGAAGGCAGCAGGGAAGGGGGAAGGCTCCCTCGCTGTTGTGGTTTTTGCTGTGGTTCATGAATTCATCCTGTCCTTTTCCTCATCTGCTGTCAGGGTGCAATCTTGTGTGTGGGGCTGATGATATTTACATAATATAAAATTCTAAAATACAATATTAAAACATTTAAAATAAAACATATAAACTGAAAAAAGGAAAATAAAATAGAAAGTGCGACTGTGAAACCAAAAATCTTAACATATCTAAACCGCTTAATTGTTAAAATGATGGTTAAATAAAAAGGTCTTTACCTGGCGCTGGAAGGAATACAATGTCGGCGCCAGGCGGACCTCTCTGGAGAGCACATTCCATAATCTGGGGGCCACTATGGAGAAGGCTCTCCTTTTGGTCTATTCCTTTTCATACTGAGCCACAAGTGGAAGTATCATATCTTTCCCAAGACAGAATCGAGCCACGAGCACCGTAAATCCCGTGCTCCCCCGTGAAAGTCGCCCCTTCTCCAGCCTAGTTGGCATTAGCTCCCATGTGCCCCCATCTGAAATCCTCGTGCGAATTCGTTCTGAGCTTTTTGGTCAAACTGGCCCATTTCCCATGTAAAGGGGCTGTTGCTGGTGGGGTGGGCGATGTGGGCAGGGGTGGTGGATCCGTTCTCTGTGCTTATGTGTGGGGAGATAGATTCTCTGCGGCTTTCAGCAGTCCATTAACAGTGATCTGTATGTCTTTTTAGGGAGAATGGATTTAAGCTGCAGTGGGTTGATGACACTCATGCCCTTGGAGTCTTCTCCAGTTTGGCAGCAGGTAACTGACTTTTTGCACAGTGCACATCCTGAGTGAATCTACCACAGCTTTCTGTAAAATTGCATTGATCCTCCTCTTCCCGTTGTGCAGACGGCGTTGTAAAAGCACCTAATACAGGTTTTCCTGGCTGTGCACAACAGCATCACATGTGAATGTTGTCTTGCTCTCCAGCAGACAGAGAGAGCTGGAAGGATCGAAGTCACGTGCATACAGCGAGGGTGGATCTTTCTCCATCTCTCCATCCACTCGTTTCTTGTCTCCCTAGCAGCTAATTTTCCTTGTTCCTCCCTTTGGCAACTCCTAGGGAAAGCTAGTGCTAAGGAGAGTGATAAAACAGATGAGTGACAGGTGGAGAACGGCTGCCAAGTAAAGCTCCTTCACCATTGACATGGTTCACGTGTAACAAGAAACCATGACTTGGCATTGTGCCAGCAAATCTCAGGTGTGCATGTTTCTGATGCTTTGATGTCTAAATTGGCAAACTGTAGGTTGCAGGAAGTCAAGGATGGAACTGGAAGGGGGGGAGGTGTATGAACCTGAGGCTCAACATGGAACTGTTGAAGGGGCACCAGAACAGATCTTGGGTGTGTTTTTGACTGCCAGGTAACAACATTGGGCCAAAGATCAACTCTCCTCCTGGAAAACTTTGCTACCCTTTGTGGCCACTCTGGGGAGGAGTTTAGCTCGTACTACTTTTATATACCTCACCATTGGCATTCTTGTTTTCAGCATCTCAAGCTTTGGAAAAAAGCTATTCTGCCTTAAAGATCCGTCCTCTTATCCATGGCACAAGACAGTCCAAAATCAAGGCGCTTCAGCGGCCAAGTAAGAGATGCGATAATGTTGAGTCTACTCCCACTGGAAATCTTGTATGTAGAGTTCCCTCTCTCCATAGCAGTGGCCTCGTTTACATCTGGAAATGTGTTTCTGTCACTTTACAGTTGAGGTCTAGCATAGTCTTGTATTTAGCACATCACCTGGTCGCCATAGGTGGCTGGGAATTCCACAGGTGAGTGATTGGACTGAGGAAAGATGGACAGATCTGCAAGGCAGCACTCTGGGTTTCCACGTCAAGCTGGCTGTGGAGAAAACAAAGCTCTCCTAAAAGCACTGTCTGTCCTCCACCAGTCTGTCGTTGGGACACATTTTGTTTTACTGGCCTGCCCAGAGGTGGAGTATCTTGCTTTTTCTTGCTGGCTTTGGAGGAGGGGCCTTCAACCCCCCAACAAGTTGCTTGCCTCTTAGTATAACTTCTGATTGTTTATACGACTGATCTAGTACGGATTCTAGGATATGTTCACCAATAGATGAACCCCATTGACTTCATCTTTGGTGAGAGACGGAAATCAGCTGTTGATTTGTTGAGAGCATTGATGGGTATGCCTAACATGGTAAAACGACCTCAAAAGCCCCCAGCAGGTGTGTGCACTGAGAGGGAGCGCTGTGCTCACAATTTATTATGCATTTCCAAAGATCCAGAACAGCTATTTTTAAAGGGAAGTGTCTTGTTAGCAATATCAGTGTGCTGAGATGTGAAGAGTGCTCAGTGTAGGACATTTTGATTTTGGATGCGAGATATTCTGCCCCCATTTGGAATTCTGTAGGATGATTCCTCTTGCTTTTTTGTTTTGTTTTGGGTATTGGAAGCCTTCCAAGTACACCCGTATGCATAGTTTTTGCAAATGTCCTCAAGATTGAGAGGAAACTCTCAAGGCCTGGCTACACATTACATCAGCCCTCCTCAACCAGGTGACCTCCAGATCTGCTAGAGTACAATTCCCAGTACTCCAACACATTGGAAGAGTACCAGGTTGAAGGATGCTTTGGAACCAAGGAACTTGGAGGACTTCACCCATACCTGCCTGCTTGCACTTTTGAGAACAGCAAGGGCGGCCCTTCTGAGTTGCCCTACACAAGTGAGGGCTTTTTCTGTGGTGGCCCCATACCTCTGGAAGGGGTTGCCTCTAGGAGTCCACCAGGCCCCATCATTGCAGGCTTTTAAGGCGGCCTTGAAAACTTAACATTTTCCCCCAGGGCTCTGTCCTGGGGCCAATCCTTTTTTCATCAATGACATGGAAGAAGGGGTGAACAGTCTGCTGATCAAATTAGCAGACAATACTAAAACGGGGACAGTGGCCACAGCTGAGGAGCTGGTGCTCCAGATCCAGAAGGTTCTGGACAGACTATGGAAGTGGGCAGGAGACAACAGGATGGCGTTCAATGTGGATAAGTGGAAGGTCTTGCACTTGGGGCATAGGAATGGGTGTCATAAGAACAGGTTAGGGGACAAGTGGCTAGAGAGCAGCACTTGTGAAAGGGGCCTCGGGGTGCTGGTTGACTGCAGGCCGAACATGAGCCAGCAGTGTGACGCGGTGGTCAAGAGGGCGAATGCCACCCTTGATTGCATAGCCAGAAGTGTGGCTTCTAGATCAAGAGAGGTATTACTACCACTCTACAGGACTCTGGTGCGCCCGCAACTGGAGTATTGTGTTCAGTTCTGGGCCCCTCATTACAGAAAGGATATAGCCAGGTTGGAGTCAGTGCAGCGTAGGGCCACAAGGATGGTGGCCGGTTTGCAGGGGATGCCGTATGAGGCGAGACTGAGGGAACTGGGTCTCTTCAGCCTGGAGGAGACTCAGAGGGGGTATGTTGACGACATACAGGTATGTGAGGGGGTGTCACATGGAGATGGGTAGAGACCTGTTCTCCCCTGCAGAGGAAGGCAGGACGCGCTCCAACAGAGCAAAGCTCAGGGAACCAAAGTTCAGTTTGGATGCCAGGAAGTACTTCCTGACAGTTAGGACCCCGAGGGTATGGAATGGGCTTCCACAGGGGGTGGTTGAGGCCCCATCAGTGAGGGTGTTCAAAGATAGGCTAGACATGCACATGTGAGTGAAGCCGGCTGAACCCGGGGGTCAGACTAGATGGCCCGGGGGATCCCTTCTGACTCGCTCTGTTTCTGTGCTATATTCTTGCCCTTCCCTGGTACTGTTTTAGCAGACTGGGATCTACCAGCAGGTGAAGGTTTTGTTTCAAGGCTGTTGTTTGTTGTATTTTTAGAACATTTGTTGCTGTTTGATTGTTTTTATTGCCTTTTCAGCTTTTATAATGTGTCTTGTTTTGTAGGCTCCCTGAAAGGCAGCCAAGAAAGACATTCGGCTAAATAAATAAATCCATAAATAAATACAGTGGTACCTTGGCTCACAAACTTAATCCGTTCCCGGACTCTGGTTGTGACCCAAATTGATTGTGACCCAAGTCAAATTTCCCCATAAGGTTCAATGTAAATAAGGTTAATCTGTTCTGTAACTATTTTTTTAATCAGAAAAATTTGACGCAAGTTGACAAAGAACAGCAAGGATTGCGGCCCTCTCCCCCACCCTCCGAGCACAGCTGCAGTTGCGCCTGTCGTCCCTGCATGAGTGCAACCGCGACTGGCCATCTCCCCACTCTGGTGGGTGGGGAGATGGCCGTGATCGTCCCCGATGTGGAGTTTGCTACCTGAGTCAACATTTTTATGAAACTTTTGTTTGCGACCCGATTTGGTCGTGAACTGAGCCGTTCGTGAGGCGAGGTACCACTGTAACATGGTCCATGTCAGAAGTAGCCCCATGGTAAGTCGAGCTTTGAAAGGCTGGGTATTTCTAAACTTTCTCCCAGAGGTGGACGCAGCATGTTGGGAGGAGTTGGTGTGCCCCCGCAGGAGCACTAACCTGTTTGCTGCCAATTTCTTCCCCCACTCAGGTCTTCCGCATTTTTTCTCTACTTACCTCTCCTGTCCTAAATTTCCCTGCCTCTCAGGCCTAAGGACCAAACAGTAGACCAATGGGCCTTGTCCCTGCCTGCCTCCTTTGGCCTATTATGCAAGCCAGTGTAGCTACGGGAATAATTCAGATGTAGCAGGAAACCATGGTTTATTGCACTTTGCAGCCTCTGGATGTTGCTGGGCTGCAGGTCCCATTAGTCTGCAGAGCCTCTAGCAGGGCACGATGGCAGTTTCAGTCCAGCAACATCTGGAGAATCCGGGTTTACTGCTAGGCGAGGGAGCCAAGGTGAGCCTCTTTTGGCATGTACCTGGAGAGGAATTTCAAAGCATCTTTCTTACTTGGGGAAACTGTGGTTTGTTTGAAGGCTGTCATACTGGTTTGCTCACTAAATAAGAATTTTAACAAACCACATTTCTTTGTGCTTGGGCATCATGGTATGCTTCTGTGGATGGCTTCAGCCTTCCCCAGGCACAAACCGGGGAGGAGGACGGACCATGCCACTGCGAGGTTTGCCGTGTTTCTGGAAGACTCGGTTTGCATGACTTTGAACTGGCCCAGGCTCTTGACAGGGGCTCTTGAACTCATGGCTACTTTTTTTCTGTTTCAATGGAGGATTATTAAAAATGACCTTACCTACAGCAGTGGAGATTTTGCTTTAGATCCAGTCTAGGGCTTAAAAACATGTTGGAAAAATGTTTTAGCTGGGGCCCAAATCCTAATGCTCGAGTCCTTACATTCCCTCCCCAGCCGTGTTACATTCTTACCCGCTGAGTGGTGAAGGGAGTCTGGAATTGCAGGGGCTGTGTTGCTCCGCATTGAAACACCCCCCCCTGATTGTTACGTTTCCCACCTCTGCAGGAGCAGGTATTTCATAAAGTGAAGGGGTTTCAGTTGCCCATTCAAGGTGAAGCAACCCTGGAATGCTTAATGGCACATAAGAAACAATATATTCTATGTAAGCGCCCAGAGAGCTTATGGCTAATCGGGAAGGATATAAATCAAATAAAGGAAAAAAACTTAGTATGAGCATTGCAGCTGAACTCTCGAGAGCGGGGAATTCTGTGGAGGGTGTGGATGTCAAGGACCCTGCTCATTAAAAAGCGCTGGTGCGGCCTTCCTGTGAGTTGTCCTTCCACTGCATGGCTGCCCCACTTCCTTCTCCCTCACGCTCTGCTCTCTCTCCCATTTCCCCCAGAGCTGCTTCAGCTGGCCAAAGAGAGACCCCAGACGGACACAGCCGTAGCTCGGAGGCTGGTGACCAGGGCTTTGGGGTTGCAGCGCAGAAACCGGCGGAACTCAAGCGGCCAAGCGCCGGAACCAGAAAACACAGCCCTGCCAGAGTAAAAGGGCCAGATTGTCCGGAGCAGCTCGGGGTGGTGTGACAGCCTGGGTGCAGTATTAAACCATGTGCACAACACTGGCACGGCCGTGGCGCGCCTCGTCTGTGCGTTTCCGTGGGATGTGTTTTTTGGAGGAGCCAGGACGAGGGTGGTCACGGGCTGCTTCTGCCAGAAGCCGGAAATGATTCACGCTGATGTGGGATATTGAAATTCCTGGTTCCTTGGTGGGGAGGACGCGGATATGTAAAAGCTCCACAGGAGGTCGCTGTAACATAAGAAGAAATTCCCTCTCCCTGATCCACCCACCGTTTGAATACGTTGCCAAAGCACAGTTGCGTTTTCATGTGCCTTGGTGGATTTTTTTTTACTGTTCATCCACCTGTGCTCTGAAAGGTCGGCATGGCTTGGAACCAGCCACCCGCTTCTTGGTCTGCAGACATTCCTTAATCTGCTAGGGTGACTCTTCTGTCCTCCAGCCCTCAACAAGAACGACAACCCTATAGATCATGCCTCCACTTGGCACAGCAGAGTTGTGTAGGCACCACAGTTTGGGTGTCCAAATATGTTTGTGGCTGAAAGGCAAGTGTGGAACCCCTGGTGATTTTTGGTTTCTGTTTTGATTTGCTTTTTTGAGAGGCGACAGAAGCAGGAGAAAAGCAGCAGGTAAAGGAAGGTTGTCTGCTTCTCCCCCATTCTAGTTTCTCTGCTGGAAACCTTAGCACTGTCATGCTTTGCAAAGCGATGGCAATGCAGTCAGTGGATTTCCAGCTCTGGGATTCAGCCCCCCACACAAGCGGGCACTGCTCTCTCTGCACGCTGTCGCCTAGAGGAACAGCTGCCTTGAGCTACGCCAGAAGAGCCCATGAATGCCCACCCCTTAACCAGTCTTAACCCTAACCAGGTGAATACTAGATCACAAGCAAATGTGAGAGAAAGGCACAGAGGGACACGTTAGCTGGAGTCAATATCTTGTTTACTGAAGTTTGTAAGGATCTTTTTGGTTTTCATTCCAAAATTAAAGCTGTTAACACACAAACCATTATGCATGGTGGTATTGCAAATCCTCTTTAGCCCACAGCATTTTCACAACTAAATTGCATTTTTCCCTTGCTTGCTTAAGAAAATCAGGGTCAGGACTCCTTCCAGAATCTGAGGCTTGTTCTCCTGGTGAGAGAGGTTGACTACTGCTAGTTTCCCGTATTTCTGTTGTTAACCAGGCAACGCCCCCCCAACCCCAAGAAAGGTGGGTTCAAGCCACCTGGCACCCTTGTCGCTGATCCCAGATTTGTGGGAATTGGCTGTGATTTTCCAGTGGCATGGAAATGGTGGTTTGTGATGCTCAGGTGTGGTGTTTCCCACCTCCCTCCCACATTATCGCAAAGTTTGAGGACCAAATTTCTGGGAAACCCTGGCTCACACGAACCCGTCTAGGAATGGACAGGGCAACCTGAGCATCCAGCCCTGGGCAGGAGGACGCACGTCTAATGGCATTGCTCTTAATAAGGGTAAACCTGTCTAGCTGGACCTGGTGGATGGCTGCCACTTCAGTGAGGTCACGCAAGGACACATGGCAAATATGGGGCTGTTGGCCATGCCAGCTCCCAGGAGGTAAGAACACAGTGCATGCCTCAAGCCTCCAGTTCCAGCACTGGACTGAACAGTGTGCTGGGGAAGGACCACGCCTTGGCAGTGGAGCAGGAACCCTGCATGCAGAAGGCCTCCGGTGCAATTCCCGGCTTTGACCCAGCCGATGTGTTCTGGTGAGCTAGGGATGTGTCCCAAAAACGGACACGTGGCCTCGGATGGCAGGAGTGCTACTCAAAGACATGGTGCCTGGGGCTGCTTGGGGCTGAAGCAGCAGAGGAAAGTAGCTGGGTGACTGCCAACCCAGATGGACTTCTAGAGTCCAGAGGCTTTTACACACTGGTACCTGAAATCACACTCCTGTAGAAAGGAGCCCTACGCTGCCGGGACAACCTGGAGAGCACCTTTGGCGGAACAGCTCCCGCTCTGCTGTGCATCCCTGTGGGAACCTGCCTTGCCCCTCTGGCAAAGTCCGGCATGGGAGGCAGGCCTTGTGTGGGATTCTGCAGCTCCGCCTTTCACAAATTTACATCCCCAGATGTTGCTGGGCCACAGCTGCTATCATCCCTAGCTGATGTGGCCGCTGGTTGAGGGGGACAGTTCAACAATATCTGGGGAGCCCAAGGTTGGGGAAGGCTGAAAAGGACCCTGAGACCCTGGCTGGCATTCTGGTAGACAGCAGGGCTCTGAACAAAGCACTTTTATTCCTCTCAGTTGTATTCTGGCACAGGAGCCGCACATCTGGAGGTGGTCTTCAGAAGGAGCACCTCTGGACGTCTTTGGCTACTCCCGCCCCCGGTTGGCAAACCTGCCTGGGCTGCTGCTCTGCACCGAGGGAGAGCTGCAGCGCCCCCTGCAGTTCAGTGCAGCACCCCTACACTTGCAGGCTCGCGGCCGGCCCACCCTTTGCCTTGATCACGCTCACACCTGCTGGGTTTGTGTGTTGCTGCCGTATGGCTGTTGGTGACGTGCCAAACTGCCAGCTTGGAGTCCGATTACACCTGTCACGTGCTGAACAAGAAAGCAGCCAGCCCAAGCGTGGTTTATGTGAATTGGCCGTTTGCCTCACAACAGCCCTGCGAGGTAGGTTATCCATGGTATAAAGGAGAACAGACACTGAATGTTGTCTTGTGCATGACTGCAAAACAGCTACCGAGGGTAAGCACAATCCTTATTCATCCAGCATTTTTAGTTGTGCAAAGTGTCTTTTATAATCCCCCTCCTATGTAGCCTCCAAACAAACTTGTCTGGTTTTGCTTGCTCCCGTGTTGGAGATCGGAACGGAGGGAGCAATGCAATGGGTCACTGTAAGACATTCACAGAGTTCCTGAGCGAGAAGAGGTGTGAGCTCGGCTTGCTTAACTTCTTCAACGGGACGACGCGACTTCATTAGCACCACGTGTGGGTATATAGTTCATTCCTCCAGTTGGGGCAGGCTTTTCGTCTTTCTTCATCACACGTTACAAGAGTAGGTAAGGAGTAAGTTCTAAAGAGAGGGAAACCCCCTGATTTTTGTGCTCTCTGCCTAAGCTTTAGGTATCCCTTCACCCATAGTACCAAAAGAAATGTCATTAGAAGCCTGGCCTGGCACTGGCTGTAACCATGACCATTCAATAGAACCTCCACGGACACAGGCAGTGTACCTCTGATTATCAGGTACTTAAGTCAAACAGTAGGGAAAGCCTCTCCTTTGCACGTCCCGTTTTCTGAGCATCCAGCAGCATCTGTCTGGTGCCTTTTGGAGGCAGAATGCCAGACTAGACTTTGCAGCCGGCCTTAACGAGGTCTGCTTTCCAGTCTCTTCGACATGCTGCAGAAGGCGAATGGGGAGGGGAAGAACGCCACTTGGTTTTCTTCACTGGAAACGGGCAAGTTGCATCAACCCTTCCTGGGCGAAAACGTGGACACGCCAACAAGGATGTGGGGGCTTCTGTAGCAATGCATGTCCTGAAAGGAGCAGGGGCACGATTTTTAGCACCATTAGTTTTTCCCTAATATATGGACCTTGACTGCCCCCTGAAGATATCATGGGACAGTCTAAATGTGTGCAGGAAGGGTGGGGTCTTGATGGTATAAGATCGATATATTAGCCTTATTACAGTGTACCTTTGATGACGTGCAGTATTGAGTATAAGGTTAAAGCTGGGCCAGGAAGAGTTAAAGGAGGGCCTGGATCAGAGTAAAAGGCAGGTGCTGAACAGCTTATTGTGCTGTGAAAAAGACTTGTCATGATTTTCAAAACTCAGACGTCGGGAATGGCTGGGCAGATGTTTTTCCAGCGTGGTATGTGGAACCTTTCCATCAGAACGAACTCTCAGAATATGCTCTTGGAGACGCACTGGTGCCAAGATTGCAGACTGTGACGGGACAGGAAATACATCTTCTCAAGACCGCTGCATGTCATGACAGGCTTCTGTTCTGCATCAGTGGTGTAGAGCCAGGTTTTCAAATCTTAGTGAGCAGAAGGTGAAGACCAAAAAAGAAGGTCCTTTCAGAAACATTCTGAGCATCAGATATCCTTTCCTTAGGAAGGTTGTCAGCCAGGTGGGTACGGCCTTTGTATGTCACGGTGGACAAAGGCTGGAATAACTTAGGGCGTATGCTGAGGGCAGGAAAGTCTTCTGGCAAGTGCAAAACCTCCCTTCTGCGAGATTGCATGTGAAGTAAAAGCCAGCCCTATTTCTTCTGCTGCTGCTGAACACCATAAAGTAGGCATGGAGCACACCCTTGAAAATAACTTAAAAAGCTAATTTTTAAAGTTCACGGTTGGTTGTTTGATTGCTTTTAGTTTTCTGAGCAGTGGTTAGGAAAATGGTGGGATTTCTTCTTCCTTAAATAGGAGGGTGGAAGTTAAGATACCTGGTTGTTCATAAGTCCTTTGAAGTGATCAAACCTCTCTTCCCATGCTTCACTGAAGGAGTCGGCTGTGGGGCAGAGAAAATGGAAAGGGGAGTCACTGGCAACCTTTGGGGTGTTTCCTGTGGCTAAATTTGAACTCTTCACAGTGGGGGAGTGCTGGTTTGAGGACTGAATGTGGGCCCCAGCCCGGGAACATGCAGGCTTTGCTCATTTCGAACCCGGGCTCCTTGTCCAAGGCCGCACTCTCCAACTTGGGGGCTTCCAGATCTTTTGGACAGCAGCCCCATCACTCCTAATCATCATGGGAGTGATGCTGGGAGGGATGCTGGGAGTCGTACTCCAAAACATCAGGAAGGCACCAGGATGAGGAAAGCTGGGCTACAGAACCACTTTTACCAGGAGTGACAGGGCTGGGCGGCAATGCCATTTGCCGCACTTAATGGGATATCCACTTCACTTTAGATAAAGAAGTTAGGCCCATGGTTACACTCGTGGGGTAGCAAGACCTACTTGAAGAGGCAGCTTTAGGAAACGAGCCCAACTTGCATTAGGGATATTCTAAGTCACCTGAGTAAACACCTTAATATACATTTCGGAATGCATGCCTCTCCCTCCCTCTTGCGTCTTGCAGAACGACCAGGAAAATCACACTCAAATTGGAGGCAAACATGCTCTCAACTTCCTGTATTCTGGCCAGTCAACAGAAAGGCTCTGGGCGGAGAGACAGCATGAGCAGTTGCCGTGGGGCTTGGGGGCTTGGGCAGGAGGAGGCCTTGCACTCATCCTGCCCGAGGGATCCTGTGGGTGGCTGGCTTGCCATCGTGCATGGAGGGCTGGACTGGGTGGACCTTTGGTCTGACCCAGCAGGGCTTTTCCTGTGTTCACTGGCAGCTCCCTGGATGTTCTGGACTCATTAGTCCCAGTCAGCAAATACTCAAGAATTACGAAAGTTGTCCGCCAAAAGGACACCAAAGGCTGAGCCAAAGGTAGTGCGGACTTTTATAGGGAAATACTTTCCTACCCCTTTGCCTAGAGCATCTGTCACCTAAGGTTGTATCTTTATTTGAAAAACAAAAATGTGAAAACAAGGGCTTTTTTTTACTTTAGTTATAAAAAGGGGCTCCTTTCAGTGAAATGCATTTCAAACAGCAATCCAGTCTTTCCTATTTCATGTTTCATTCATTTCAATTCAAGTCCTGCAGAAACAGGCTGCACAAACCGAAGAAAGGTTGTTGGGAGAGGGAAGAGATAGCTGGGACAATGGGCTTCCGTGTTACGGGCAATTTTAAAAGGCACACAGATACAGCCTGACACAGCCTTCCTCAACCTAGTACCTTCCAGATGTTCTGGATTAGAACTAGCATTTATGACCTTTTCCTATTCTGGCTGCAGCTTATGGGAGTTGAAGTCCAAACTATCTGAAGGGCTGATAAGATGCTATTTAAAATCGTCTGGAAAATGCAGATCCTTGTCCTAAAGATCTGAAATATGATGTGTCAGATTCTGGTATAGTTGAAACATGTATACCCATCGGAGGAAAAACATGTTACAAACAGAAGAATATTTGCATCTTCCAGTGAAAGCAATTGAAAGGTGGGTGGTTGCATGCTTCTTAAAACTGCCCATGAACTAGGGACCTGTGTCTTATCTTTCAAAAATTCAGTGGATCAGATACCACAAGGAAGGGTACAGTCCCTGGAAAGTTTGTCCCAGTAGGATGGGATGCACCAGAGCAACAATAAAGATGGCAGGTTGGGTCTCCCATTGACCTTCAGGGCAAGCAAAAATTACTGAGCATTACAGAAATGAACAAACTAGTCACAGATCAGAACAAGACAAATGAAATTCTAACAAGTTAGTAATGAAGTAAACATGATTCCCAGAATGAAAACTGTCTAACTTAACAGAAGGGGTTTTCTTGCCTGCAAATATCCTTTGAATGGCCTTTCTGATAAAAGCAAAAGATGCCCACTCACCTATATGGCAATTGTACATCCAAACGCGATGGAGTTCGTATTTGCAGTTGCATTTCATGACATTATTGGAAAAGTCAGACTCCGCCACTTCAAAGTTCGGGTTGACAATTATCTGAGAAAGAAGTGACAGGAGAGCTTTAGAAAGGTCAGATCAGAGAGCCGCTCGTCAAGGAGTGGAAATGCGTGCTGGCTTTTATTATCTTACTATTTTATGGTCCTAATGTTTTATTGTAATTTGTGATCCAGGTTTTTATATTGTATTTATGGTTTTATTGTTGTAACCTGACCAGGGAGCCATGCAGCTAATGGGGCACGTTCGAAATCTAATAAACGAGTGAATAAATACACATGTTCTAGCGTGCATAAGAAGTCCAGCTGCACGGCATTTGACACAACCACAACCGCTGCTTCAGTGGCAGCAGTGGTCCGTTACTGGGAAGCACAGCAGGGAAGCGTTTTTTCCTGAGTTTTTCACACAAACGTTTGTCCTGAGCATGGGTTTTTCAGCCCTTGTGAAAAAACCAGCTGCACTCTTACATTTTTGATAGGTGCTGCTTACCATTCATTCTGCTGGAATTATTTGCTGCCTTATCTACAGAGGCTCAGGTTCTAGTCTCCCCTACACACGCACGCACATACACACTCACACCGATGAGAGGAGAGTTCCACTTTATGACATGCATGTAAACAAGTGAATTCTATAATTATTGCAATTGTGGTTTCATATCTATAGATATTCATCCATACCTTGACATTTAACTTTACTGCAAACAGGATCTTTGGAATTTTAAAGTTGTTTGTAATTGACTGTTTAGTTTGAAGTATCCTCTTCAGTAATACAGACCATGGCTTTATGGGCCAGCCCACAAGTTACACTGGGATATCAAATCCCTTTTGGTGCAAAAGCTGAATTCAGCTAGAGAACTGTCTTCCAGGGGAATCCAAGCAAGCAGCATTTGTCTGAGGTTCAACGCTCCTGTTTAACTACTAAAGAATGAAACCCTTGTGATAAACTATTTTTCCATGTGCAGGGACAGTTCTCCTAATTCTACATGGGGGAGAGTTTAAATAAGCACCCCCTTGCTTCAGCAGCCTGAGCAGTACAATCCAGCAAATCCTTTACCGTTTGATGGAGCTGATTGTATCAACTGGATGTCGGTCCAACACTTAAGACCAGAGTGCAAAACCTCCAGTCTGCAGGCCACCAACTCTCCTGGGATTTATAGATTCCACAGAATCCCCTCAGGGAATATCCCTGCTGCCAATTCTGATCTGGGATTTGTAAAGAGGGGCACGTGCGTGTGATCCTGATGCCACCTGGCCTTGGGAAGAGGGCTGGGGGGGGTGGTCCTGCCCCAAGACAATGGCAGGTGTCCCTTGCTGAAAATCACAGCCTACCCGGAAGAGGTAGTCTCCTGGTTTGAGATCCGTGACATCAATCCACTGGCAGTCAATATCATGCCGATATACATCAAAGCATCCAACTGTGATCCCTTGCTCCCCAAAATTGGCACACTCGTACTGCTTTGAGACACCTGGAGGAGAGAGGGAAGCAGAGGCAAAGGCTAAGGTAATTTCTAGAGGCCTTGAGAAGCAACCCGCTGGCGGGTTGTCTATCCTCCAAGGGCAAAAGCGTGCCCTTGTTGGAACTGGGATGGCCAGTATCTACCAGGCTGGTTGGCACTTCTCCTCTGGCCCTCCTTGCCGGGGGCTCTCTCTGCTCCTATAGTGTGCAAGGAGCTTGGGGTCTCATCCGGTTCTGGTCGTGTGCAGTGAGTTGCGAGCCTCAACCAGTGGTTCTGAATGGAGAGGCACAATCAACATGCACCTGGCCAGCACAGCATTGAGATGGGGATCCGTCTTCAGAGGTGCACAAACGCAACCGCTGGCTGTGTGCTTGGCAACCCATCTGTGCACATGGCTTTTTCACCGGTCTTGGTGTATCGCTTGATATTTGCCACCATTTTAAGTGGACAGCAATGTATCCAGCAATGTATGAACAGAGCTTTCCTGCTTGCAACACCATTTCAGTTTATTGCAATGGTGGGGGCAAATCCTATGGAGAGTTCTTTGCACTAGCAACTCCAAGGAAAGACTTTAGAAGTGGTTTCTTGTATGCAGAAACTCTGGGGTTCCACCACCAATGAAAGGAGTAGTTGACGGGCCAGAAAGGCCTCAGACCGCGACTCTGGACAGTCTGTCTCACACAGAGCAGACAAGTATGGGGCCAGGCTTACTGGTGGTCGGACTGTCCCCAAGGGAGCCACGTGTCCATTGCAATGAATGAAGCATTTCATGCACATAAGATAATCAACCACATTGATATCAAGTTTGATATAGCCAACTTGCTGGATCAGAGCTTGTCTCCCCAGGGAGTCCCTTTTAAATAGGCTCGAGAATAAGGGGAGTATTAGAAAAGCATTGACAGCTAACATTTCTCCAAAGAAAGTCTTTGGAGGAACCTTTGATCAGACCTTGTTGAAATGCAGAGGTGGAAGAAGTGGAAACGGACCCTCTTTTATATTGGAGTGCACACTTTGGGTGCACACTGCGTACCTTCGAGGCATTCACTGTCTTCCAGGCAAAAGCTGGCCTTGTGACCTTCAGCCACTTTGGTCCCATTGAGATCCAGGAGATCATAATGTGTGAACACCTCCATGCTGTGGTAGTGTCTGTGTGACAAGCCAGAAGGAAAGCAAGCGTTTTGATTAAAGTGCGCTCGTCCTCTTGTTGACATTAATTAAAACCAGCACAACAGCAAAACCAGTGTTGTTGCCCGGATTCATGGTCTCCCAGCCCAATCCATGGTGTGGGTGTTGGCGTTACTCTCAAAAGCTCTGCAGGGCTTGAGATTTGGCCTGCAGCTCACACGGACCATGACTCTGGGCCATCCACGCAGCACCTTGCATGTGTCCCATCTTCTGCTGCAGACCTGACTCTCGACCCAAGACCTCCCCTCACAGCCCCCTCCAAAAAACTACAGTTCAGAAGAACATCTGGGCAGCGCCATGGCAGTTCATGCACTTACACGTTTGCCGTGAGTGTCTGCGCACATGTCCCCCCATGCTTTGGACTGCAGTTCCCAGTATTCCTGACCATTGCCCATGCTGGCTGGGGCTGATGGGGCGACAAAGAGACTGGGGCAAGTTTGCCAGCCTGCAAAGTGCTCATCTTAAAATTTGTGCCTCCACTTGATTCTTTGCAGAATTTAGGTTTACAGGCTGGAGGAGAGATTCCTGGGTGTTTGCCCCAGCAGGACTGGTGATGCACCATGGGAAGCCGAGTGGAAATTCCCCAAAGGCTGTGTCACTGGTTCCTCAACCAAGCTATTAGGGTGCCCACCAGCACTTCCCAGGAGGCAATCACTGGCCAGATCAGAATGTTGCCCAAATGTGGGAATTCTCCAACCAAATTGGAGAGGCTTTTGCGACAGGATGGCATATAAAGACTTTAAATAAAATAAATAAATAAATAAATTCCATTTTTGAAATGTTACTGTGGAGGCAGGAAATTAACACCATCTGCAGGCACTGGATCTGAGAATTCATGTCACTCTGCCCCGGACGATATCACAGAGGAGCTCACTTGGTGCGGTAAATTGCATAAGAGCCACCAAAGCACATGCTGCTCGCTTGCGCCTCTAATCCAGGGGACACTAAGCCCAGTGCTGAGTATGTCTTAAGCCAGAGACCTCCAAGCCAAAGAGGGTCAACAACACTGGGCTGTTCCACTGCTGGGTGAAGTCAACTGGAGAGCTGGAGGAAGGTGTGGTCAAGATGCAGAGCACCTCCCCGCAGCCCCGCTGAATCCAGGAGCAGCAGTGGGTATTCTGGGTCTTCAGCCCTGAAGGTCCAGCTCCACCAAGTGGGCACTGGCTTCCTCCACTGAACTCTTCCTCACAGCAAGGCAGACTCGTTGTCTGTCTAGCCCAGCAGAACCATCTATCCATGGGGTGCATATCCAGGGTGTGCTTCCTATGGGGGCCATGCCCCCCATTGCTGCCAAATCCCCCGGCCTCTCCCCTGCCCCACCCATCACCGAACGCCACCTTTCTCAACCCATAGAGAAGTACTAAAAGCAGGCAACTTCTTTGCAAACTAAGCGCAACATTTTCAATGCTCAGCAGTGCTAACCCCACCATGTATTTTGCTGGAAAACATTTCTCATCCTCTAAATTCGGCAGCGGGTCTGGCAGAGAGGTGTGGGGAGCCGTGTGCGGCTCACAGACCTTGCGTTGCCCACGCTCGTCCGACACCCAGGCAATTTCTCACTCCTGAGTCTGCAATGAACGCAACCAGGCTTAGGCTTGGAGCCACAAAAACCAGCCACATCCCAGTTAAGCTAGAGAAAACTGAGAGGCTGAAAAATGCAGCTACCTATCTCTTTTTCACCTGTAAAAATAAAACTTAGCTGAATATTAAACACATGATATTGGGCATACGTAGTACCACCTAATATATCTATTTTTTCTACTTAAATGTGTTGATATAAGGGGAGGTGAAGAGGGTTTTTTCCTCTAAAAGGAAGTTTGTTTGCCTGTTTTTTGCCCCACAGTGACTGAAATTAAAATTCCTACCAGATGTTTTTTGGTTCCCTTTTACCTGCCCTCTAAGTCCATCCCCCCACCTGGCCTGTTTCTACATCCTGAGCAGAAATGAGACTGTCAAAGGGAGGAAGGAAAAAAAGAAGGCCTTTTGAGACATCCAAAGTATTTTCTTTGAAGTTGGATGCTCAAGCTATTTCGAATGCAAAAAATGAAAAAGCTTCAGATCTCAGTCCTGACACTATCCCTAAAATATGTCTGCTCACTCAGATAGGTGTTTATATTAGTGTGTTTACAGACTGGAAATACTGAAGAGAATTTGGCTCTGCTTTCCTCCGTACACAAAGAGGCTGGTTGAGGCACACTGGTGAGTTGCAGCCGCCCCACTCAAACGGAGCGGTCTGGAAATGCCAGAGAGCAAACGGGCTGTGATGTGGCACAGCCTTTTTGGGTGGGCTGTGGGGTTGAGTGAGGGGGGACTACAGAGCCTGTGCCTCACCGGAACAGACGTGGCCCACCAGCCACGCTTCCTAGCCCTCCGGGGCTCAATCAAGGCCATGGGTTTGCCGTCTGCCTGGGTCAGTGATAGCCATGATGGGAGGCTTGGTCAAGCATCTGGTGGCCCAGAACCCATGCTCGGTTCGGCCTGACCCTCCCAGAGGCAGCTGTGATGGCATTGGTAGGCTACTGCTGGTGATGTCATTGCAGGCCTCCGATGTCACTGGAAGGCGAAGGAGGAGTGACGTTGGCTCCCCTGCATCAGCTGGGGACCTGATGACATCAGTGGGGCTGGGACCCATTGTCAGCATGACTTATCAGATCCCTATTCCTAACTGCGGGAGTGTCCCGGGACAGGTACAATGCGGCCCTTGGAGTTCCCATGGCTCCCCACTCCCCAGACCTCTAGGTTCCTGCAAGGCAGGGCTGGGAAAGCCCTCTGAGATCTTGGTAATGCACTGCCAGTGAGAGCCGGCAGGATTCAACAGACCAACAATCTGGTTTGGTTTGTGGTGGCTTTGGAGGTTCATTTCAGGTGTGATGACTCACTCACCCTTGTCTGCTGACTGGTGGACCCAGACAATCCATCGCAGAATTAAGCAAGGGAAAGGGAAAGGAAGCGAGGTGAGGTGAGGCAGGGCGGGATGAAAAGAAGACCAGCATTTTAATCCACAGGACCAAGCTCTAGTTCGGAGCTGCCTTCCAGCGGCTTGGCTGCAACCAGTGCTCCCAACAACCCTGGGTTTTGGCCACTGGGGCACTCAGCACCCTGCCTTGCTTTGGGGTGCTTTTCCTTTTGCAGACAGTAAAGATGAAGGTGAAAAGCAACAGCATACCTGTGACAGTCGTGCCATATCCAGGCGTGGCGCCCGCTTTTGGGGCGGAAGTCAGACTGCCCGTTGTTGTGGATCTGGGAGGAGAAACGCAGGAGCCTCCTGTAGCCGTGGGTAATGGACGTGTTGACGGCCGAGGAGGCCAGACAGTTCTCCTCCAGGGCACACTGCAGCAGGAGCATCGGGCGGTCCTCTAGATAGGACGTCTTCTCCACTTCCTTGGCATTGAGGACAAGATCCGCTGCAGCTGGAGGCAAAGCAAGGGAAGCGAGAGCATGATATTCAGCAGCCGTTGGCTTCAAGAAGCAGGTGGTTCAGACCACGATCGGCACCAGCTTTTCTTAATGCTGGGAACAGCCATAAGCTGCTGCTCCCGATTACGAAGCATGCTGATCCTGTGTCATGGCAGGGAAAACAAGCAAGGTCCTTCCTAGAAAATGGTCTTACAACAGAACCCGGACAATGCAACAGCCACCTGAAGTCCATAATTCTGGGGAGCTGGGACTCAGGTGATCTGGGTTCTAGTCCTCACTCAGCCATGGAGCCAACTGGGTGACTTTGGGCCAGTCACAGACTCTCAGCCCAACCTACCGCACAGGGTTGTTGTTGTGGGGATAAGATGGAGGAGGAGAATGATGTAAGCTGCCTTGAGCCCTTTGCAGGAAAAAGGCAGAATATAAATCAATCAATCAATAAATTCTGTATTAATGTCTGGAGGAACTGGCATGTGCTTACAAACCGAGCCGAGCTGAGCCAAAGCACATTCTCAAGTTATTAAAATACAATGCAGCAAGAATGGAACACAAAGAATTACCCGTGTGACTTTGGGGGAAAGAACCTGAATGAAAGATTGGTGCGTTTCAGCTCAGAATATATTTGTCTGAATTTATCAGAGCCATTCCAGTAGTATCCCTGAAAAATGTTAATTTTATTACTCAGTCATTTCCTCTTCCCTTCACATTCCTTTTTCTAATGACATTTTAAACCTGTGGACTGTTTGGTGGTTTCTGTTTGGCTTAGGAGGGAGAAAAATACTTTAAATAAATAAAACCAAGTCCTAGACATTTCTACAGAACTAAAATCCAAAGGCTGCTGCAAGATTGAGAGCAGTAAAATTCACCTTTGCTGTGCGTGGGGCAGGGACAGAGCTACCTTTGGCAGCAGCAGTGGCTTTTATAGTCTTTTTAAATTCGACTTTTGGCCATCACATGGGGACACCGCCAGAATTCCCTCCCGCCTGGCCATCTGTCATTGCTTGCCCATGGAACGTCCCAGGTAGAGCATCATTTCAGGGCACTGGGTGGGACCTGGCAGCAACCACAAGCAACGGGGCAGGTAAGGCTTCTTCTCAATTGCTAGCACAGCGTGTCTGCTGGCTTACTGTCAGTGCAGGAAACGCCAGCCGCGTAGCGCCCGCCTCCCCGGGGGCAGGATACTTGAGTGTTGTGCTGGCAGTGCGAGATGGCCATCTCCGTTCCGGAGCATTTCACCCCACTCATGACGACGTTGTTGATGCTGACTTCCCCGTACCAGTACCAGGTCTCCTAGCAGGAAGCACAAAGAAGGGAGGGGGGATTCAGTGCACGTCCTTCGGCTTTACCGAAAAAGAAGCTGCAGCAAGCGGGGTAGAGAGTGATACAATTCCAAGTTTCAGGCAGCAGCCGGCTGTGCATTTCTGGAGATCTCCACCCGCCGCAGGGCCCGTCTCCTCCCAGTGCTGCAGTGTGCGTTTTGCACAAGGTACGAGGGCATTTGAGAAGGCCGGGCAGGTTCAGAAAATTACTGATCTCTGCAGTTTTCCTGTTGTAGATTAAATCAGGAGGCCTAAACGGAGGATGGGGAAACTGAACTTGGCAGCTGCACAAGCTGCCACTGCTCCATGAATGCGAATGCAAGTGCTGTGCAAGGCTGCATTGCGAAGAAGGAGACTTTCTCACGAGGAAAGTGGGGGCGGGGGGTCCCGGATGCAAACTGACTCCAATGAAACTGGGTGTGTGTGGTTTTGCCCACGGTGAGCAGACTGGGGCCTTGTCTCTATCTGTGATCAGGGCTTCTAAGGCCTCTTAATACCTGCCTCTTAAGGCAGCCAAGTAAAAGGTAAAGGTAAAGGTTTCCCCTTGACATTAGTCCAGTCATGCCTGGAGAGCCCCACAAAGCCCTGGTCAAAAGCAACCAGGAGCCACGGGTGAGGAACAGTGAGCGAAAGCCCAGCTGAGGCAGATTTGCATTTTTAACGTTTAGCATTACTTGCTCTTGTGGGAGCCAGAAGCACTAGCAGATCCATTGCAAACCTTCCAGAGATATACCAATATCTGTGCACCCTGGGCATAAAATCTCGAATCATATCTCTTGCGATTCCCGCAGGTTCCTTCCAATGCTTTCTGGGACCCAAGAGCTGCATTAGGTGCTGGGAGATCCATCTGTTCATGCACATGCATGCAGCTGCGCACACACACGCACGGGTGTACAGAATTCATCTTCTTGCATTATGGTAACAACCCAGGTTGGCATGTAAGCCTCTACTCCTTGAGGACAACGCCTTCTGTTGCAGCTGGCCTTTTAATTGTCCAAAGCAAATGTCTTATTTTTGAATTTATGGAGTAACTAAAGGTGGGCAGCTGCCCTGGAAAGCACAACAGCTCAGTACTCACTGCATTAAACTGCTCCGCAGTTTTAACTCCCATCCTGTTTACCAGTGGCCCGTTTCAACAGGCAAGTGCCCTGCCCAACGGATAAGCTCTTTCTTAAAAGTTCTGCACTCAAAAAGAATCGTATGGGGCGAGAATACGCGTTGTATGAGTTTGGCAAGCTTCAGCTTTGCACGCCCTAGGAAAACTTACCTGTTTTGCTGCCCATCCTGGTAAAATCTGTATTATTCAATTTTTAATCAATTTTTAATCTCACCATTTTATGGTATTTTATTAAATATATATTTATTGGTTATAATTATATTTGTTCTGTATGGTTGCATTTTTCCTTGAGAAGGTGCCTTCCTGAAAGGCTGCCAGGAAACAATTTTAACCCATTAAATAAATGATAAAATAGGTCCCTGAGTTGTTTTGAACCCATGTTATAATACTCCGTGCCAAGGGTTTCTTGGCTCTCAGCTTTTACCCAACTTTATGTTCTGCCAGACACAGAGGCCAGCCTGCATACTCTCTGCCTGTCTTCTACATGTTAATGTGGTTCTCTACATTCTGCCCTGCATCTACGGTGCTATAAGGCAGCATTGCCTAACACTGGCTGGCAGCAGCTTTCCCGGGTCTCAGCAAAGTATCTTTCCCGGCCCGGATGCTCGGGATCAGAGGCAGATTTTCAACATGTCAAGCTTATACTCTGCTACCATTTTGCTGTGGCCACATGTGGTAGAAACATCATGTAGGAAAGGCGTCTGATTAGCACACACACTCTGATGATGAACACACTCCACCGTGTGTGCTGCTGAAAGGGGAATGAACTGTGTATATTCTTCTCTTTTTGGCAAACCAGCAACCAATTATCTTACTCACTTCATTGCCAGCAGTCCTCTTGTGTGCTTTCAAACACAGGTCAAGCCCTGTTGCAGGCACAAGAGTGGCTGTATATTCAAATGGAAGGCACAGCCTGGAGCAAACACAAGGGCCCTTTTTACTACAAATTTTGGTGGGCCCAGTTGCAGGAACATGCCTGACATCAAACAGCATCAGCCCTGCTTCGGTCAACACAGATGAGCGATCGGAAAGGATGCTGTTTGACGGATGCAGTTCCCCTCAACTCTTGAACTAGAAGTTGGCAGCTGCACGAGAAAATAAACCAAATCTGCAAGCACTGGCTTTTCTGTGTTCTATGGTGAGCAAGCAGTGGCCTGCAGCAGGAACACCCCTCCATCCGCTCTAGTCTGGATCAGCTTATTGCATCAACCTTTTTTTCCCAGGGAAACATCCAGGAGTAGCAGCAGCTGTTTGCAACTCATCATGGCCTTGGTTCAGACACAATAACCCACACTCAGGGGCTGAGGACAGGTTGATTGGAGCTGTCATTGAACAGTGGGTTGCTGTTGAACCATGGATTATTGAGCAGTCTGAACCCAGCTGCACTAACAACCTATGGTTTGTTTAAACACACAGTTCACAATGCAACAACAAACCTCTCAGGAGCTAGGTTTCCTCCTTTGCACATTCAAAGCAACAGATTGTTCCTTTGCAAAAGCTATTCTCCAAAGTACATCCAGTAAGCATAGAATGAGTCTCTGAGCATGCACAGAGTAGTTTGTTGAACCCAATCTAGCAACTGCTTTCAAGAACCTTCCTTTTGAGTACCCCTGAGCCCCTTCCCTCTGGGAGGGTCTGTTTGGAGGTGGCCAAGCCACTTCAGTGTATGCTGTCCCTCTGGTTGGTTAGCCCTTCTCTCCTGATGCTGCATCATGGGATCAAGAGTCATACCAGGCTTGGCTGGCTCCTGGAGCTCCTCCTGGCACTTGTATGTCCTGGCTATTCTCAGACTCTGCCTGAACCCCTGAAGAGGTCGGCCTTAAGATAAGTCCCCCCACACCCACTTTTCTCATGTCAAGGTCTGGGAACGCTGGTTTCCAACCCCCCTCCCTACCTGACGAGTCTGAAGTTATGCTTTGGACTGGGGCTCCTGTGCCTACTCAAGAGTAAAAAAGGAAGAAAAAAGATAAAAGCTGCTAAACACCCATTAAAAGCAATAACTGTTTATGCCCCTTTAAACTAATGACTGTTTTGGGCCAGGGAAGGAGTTCTGAGGAAGACCTGGAAGACTGGGTGTTGCCTAGATCAGAAGTTTTTAAATTTTTTCCCCATGCACCACTTCAAAATTTCTGGGGGCATCAATCTACTAATCAAAGCACTTATGTAAGTCATATTTTAATTCTGCCTCCCTCATTGCTGATGCCACCATTGCCATCTTATGGAAATCCCAGACCCTAACCAGGCTGTGGAGCAGGGATGCATTTCAGGCTCCACATATTATTTTTAAAAATAAATGACTAATAAATTTGAAGGGAAAGAGTAAGATGGCATTGGCGCAGTCTAGTATGGGCCTTGGCCAGGGTCATGTGGGACTGATAATCTTGTCCTGGACAAAGCCAGCCTTAATTGCCATTAAGAAGCTAAGTGCAAGATCACATGCGGCTCTTCTTGGCCCTTCTGCAGCCATTCTCCAGACCGAGTGAGAACCACCAATGACCCCTGAATCAGAGCTCAAGAACGTTTCACCTTGCGGATATTCTTGCCCATTTAAGGTGTTACAAGTCTCAAGAATTTTATGTTTTCCAGGAGAACATTCTGGAAAGAACAAGGATCAGGAAGAAATGTTTCTCCTTCCTCCATGACCCGAAGGAACTGGGTGATACTATATAAGCAGTTAGGTTCTGCTTACTTAGATGGTTCCACGAAAGTAAAGAAGCTAAAGTAGATACAGCAGGCAGATGTCCTCTGGAGAGGGAAAATGTGAGTTTCCTCTTAGGAGACCCAGAAGAATCAGAAGCCAGGATTGGGGAAGTCACCACATGGTTTGTGCAACCTCCAAACTGCAATCTGATGCTCAAAATAGGCATCCTTGAAATGCTTCCTTGAGTCCCACATCCATGAAAGTAAGAGCTGTGAATGCAGAGCCTTCGAAATTGCGTGTCTTCAAAGACCCTGGAAACAGACCTTTCCACAGAGTCCCAAAACACCTTGCAGAGCAAGCAGCTGCACAGTTGCCCCCAAACCAGGACTTGGGTTTTGAAGAGGGGGTGAGGGCTGTGCCTAAAATGGAACCATGCCTACCTAAGCCACCCATGAGCTCCTGGGAGGAAGGGTGGGGCTAGAAATGGCGATAAGATTTAAAATACAGCAAGGTGGACGACAGGTAAACTGAAGCTCAGTACCCAGTGGGGAAGGGACCCTGGACGATGCTGCTGAGGAAGGAGGACTATTGTCTTAACAAATCCATGGCATACCCTGCAAAGCTGGCTTGCAACCCTTCTCCTCCTAAGTATGCAGTCATGAAAATAGGGGTGGTCTCCTTCCCATGCTTGGCTGAAAGCGCTATTTTGTAAGTATCCTCCTGGGGTCCTTCATTTCTATATTGGACCTCACAGGCTGCTGCAAAACTATTATACTGCCCAGTTTCTATCTCTTGGCTTAATTCTGTTAAGAATTTCCCATGGATATTGCAGATAATATAGCTTAGGCCATACAGAAACAATGACATGCTTACAGTCGTTTAAAGCAAATATGTTACACAGAGGTGCTTTGAAGACAAGTAAGGGCACAGATCAAGGGAAAAACACAGATCAGACTAATCTGGATACCAGTGTGGTCAATTTAGGGAAAAGTAGACGTGGATGATAGGCTTGAACAGAAAATGAATGCTTTGCATGGGGGTTAAGAGTGGGATGAAATGTGTATTGATGTATTTATTTAATTTCTCTCTTGCTCAATATCCACAACTCTCTGGGTGATAAACAACAGCGATAAATACAATAAAATATAGAATAGAATAGCTCCCAAACAAAATAAAATTTCATATATGTACTTCTCTGGATATGGATTTCTAATTTCCCCAGAGCCTAAGTCACACTGCTTGGACTGATCCACAGGAAAAGCAACAAGATGCCTGCGCGTACCTGGAAAGCGTGGTCAGCGTACCCGAGGCCCAGCTGGCGGCATATCACCATAGCTTCTATTATGGTCCACCTTTCACTACAGATTGTCCCCCACACGAGAGTGCCGTTCTGCTCCCGAAGGATTTCCACCCGCCCTTCGTAGGGTGTGCGTCCCCCACTCAGTCGCACCTGAAGACGAGAAAGCAGAAGCAAGAGAGAAATGATGTTGGTGATGTTCCAACAGGCCAACCTCATTCCATGCACAAGGAAGCAAGATGCCTTTTATGTTCAGACAGCGAGTTATTTCGGAAGTCACTGTGGTTAAATGAGATTGTGGTGGGCCACACCGACCGAATTCTGACTGACAGTTGAATTCAGCTTAATGGCTCCCAAGGGATACAGGCCTGGAGCTGTGCACCTTTTGGCTTTCTGGTATGGACCCTGTGGATCGAAACTGCTCCAGGGAGGATCTTGCTTTGATGAATTCAGTGGACTTAATGGCCCCTTAGCTTCTTCCAAGCTTTGTGGCTAACAATATTTTACAATAGGCCCTTATGTTTCTCAGTCAGGTCAGTGCTTAGATGATACGTGCTACTAGACTTTTTACTTCTCTTTCATGTGCCATTCCAAGCTGTTTTTCTTGCAAAATGGGCAGCTTCTGAAATTTTTCCTTGCTCCCCACTTTGGATGTAGCTGCATATTCATTGGAGGCTGATTTACCAGCACCCGTATGGACATGGCCACCACATGGGAACTTGACTGCCATTTTGTGACCTTGGGAGACCGTTGGCAGACTACAGCTGAATTGATCTCTGTACATGCCCTTTTGCCCAGTGCATCAGCCTCATTTTTAAGAAAATGCCTTTAATCTACAGAAGCTACAGATGCTTTCTGGCTGAGGATTCCAATAAAGCTGTATGAGCCATACCCAAAAACAGTGTCCCTCACATCAGGTATGGCATACCTAGCCACAAATGTTCAAGTGTAATTTCCTGTTGCACAGGAAAGAGAAATTGAGAGTTTTGATGATTCCAACCATCCGTTGGAATCTTAGTGGTGATTTTAAAGCATAAACCTTGCAGAATGGCTCAGATGCCTCTCAAAATATGTTGTGCTCTCTGGGTCTAAGAGAACACAGATGTTAAAATGAATGGAACAAGTGGATTCTGGCCAAACGACTGGGAAACACATCTCAGAAGTTCAATGGACTGCCGGCCAACAAAACTTCTGAGCCAGCATTTGATGTGACCTCAGTCCAAAGGCAGAAAAGCAAAGCTCCTCCCTCTCACAACACATATTCCATAAGTACGTTAAGAAGTAGCACAAAGTCTGGTTCACGTGACCTTTTAGGGTCACGCTAGGTATTTGAATAGCCTGTACAATGAGCTTTCCATGCTCACTGGCACATGTGCTTTTTGAACATTTGCAACGTGCTGAAGTTTGCATCTCCCATGTGGGCTGAAGGTCAACATGGACAGGCTGAGCCAAGGGGCTACCGTTATGCTATGACAGTTCTGCGGAGCCAAACCGAGTGGTGGCATTGATGAATGCACAACCAAAGGGTGGTTTGCATCCATGAATGATCCCTCACAGACAGAACTGACAAATTGTCTCCAATGCAGCATTTTTCAGTTCAGGAACCAGCTGTCAGCTCCAGTTCAGTGCAGAGGATCGACTGCATCTGTGACTGAACCCTTGCTCTGGTTTCTTTTGCAGGGTAGCAACAGTACCCCAACATGGGTGGACAGCCCCCATAGGGTGGGATGACCCTGCCCAGGCCTCTGCAGGTTGGATGGTATCAAAGAGGGTGGTTCAGTGGAGGATGGGAGGACGACCCTCATGGTGCCTCTGCCAGGAATTAGCTTTGCTGCACAGAGGGCTTCTCCCACTGGAGGAGGGCAAAGGACAAGTGAGGCCACTCAGCAGCTGCTTGCAGAAGCACAAGCAAGTATGCAATTGTGAGTGCATTGCTGCTGCTCTCCCAGCTCTCCCAGTCCCCTTGTTATCTCTGGTCTGCGACTGGAGATAACCAATGGATCCCCTGCATGGCATCCTGCAGAGTGAACAGTGTACAGGGGAAAACTGCCTTGCTATGCCTGATATTAGAGATTTCATGAGTAGAGATTTGCCTCCTTCCAAAATCCCTGGTAGCCTCCAGGCCAGGGACAAGGGCTGGGAGATGGACCCATGGATGTGCCCAAGCCTCCATGCACCAGTTGGGCAACCCCTGCCAACTGGAGGTTGCCCACCCATATACTGCATGGACAATACCACACGGCCTCATCCAAACATAAACAATTGCCTGTCTGCAAACATGTTGCACTGTGGGCCATGTGTCTGTCTTTTGCTTGCCTTGCACTGGAGTGGCTCACAACACTTTCCTTGCTCTTTGTCACGACCATCCCTTCAATGCAGATACAACAACGAATCCACAAAAACACAAGTGAGAGGCCTCCCAGTAAGTCTGCTAGATTGGAACAAAATGAATCAATTCATTTTGAACTGATTGATATAGTTTTCAGTGGCTGTTTGCAGAACAAGGCCTGCAAGATTATGACCTTCCCTGATGAAAATTAGGCAGGGCAGATGCACAATAAACTCTTCATCTGGACTCACATGCAATCAGTCTAAGAAAGAGCCAGATTTGGGGAGGTTCTGAAATCTGATGGAGAAGCAGTAAATTTTGCAGTGTTCAGCTGAGAACCTTCACCCTGCTGAACCTGTTCATTTGTGCATAAAACACAAATAACACAAAACTTCATGGCCTCCAGTGACTTCAATCTAATGCAAACTGTAGTTGAGTAAGAACTGGCATCTCTGAAATTTCTCACCATTTAGGGGATTTGAGGGTGCATGGGTAACAAATAACGTTTGAAAAAGAAGCAAAATTATCCTTCCATTATTAGCAAGATACATCAGCAGCTCACCTGGTTTTGGAAACCCATAGCTGGAATATTGCACCTGACGCATGCATCTTGCTCATGGGTACAGCTCCTTATCTGAGTGTTGAACTTACAGTCTGTGATGGACTTTTCAGAACCTGTGCAATCTATTTCATTGAGATGAATGGGGCCAATACCTTCAAGGGAGAGAAACCCATATTCTCATCTTTCCATAGTACATAAGATGAAGACATTTCATATTTCAAATACTGTACTTCATAACTCTGGACATATCAAATCCCAGATCTCTAGATCCAAGTATCCCAGACATCAGCCCTCCAGTATCAGTAGATGCAAGATTACTGCTAAGCTCTTTTATGCAACTTGTTTTTTTAACGGCTTGAGAAATTATTTCCAGTACATTATTTTTCTTTCATAAAGATGCCAAAAACAAAGGAGAGGCCAACTTTCCACTTCTCCATAATTTACTCACTTCAGCTGGAGAACTGGAAGCAAACTGTATATTAAACAACATTTTTGGCAATTTTTATCCCATGGGAACCTGCAGTTGATCACGTTGTGACATTTCAGTGGGGATAGAGAGGTATTTTTTCCAGGAGAACATGAAGGGAATGGATGACAAATAATCTTAAATAGAGGGTGGATTAGTTGAGGATTCCAGAATTGTTCTGGCTTTCCCAACAATACAGTGCCACTGCCTTGGGTGTATTCGGCAGAAAGTTAATAAAATTAAATAAATATACAAAACTAGTTCACAGGCTGTCTTTGAGCTTGAATAAGGGTTGTAGGCAATTCTAGAACTACAAAATGATTTTGTTTTGTTTTTCATGTACAATGAAATGTGTTTCTAATTTTAATTCAAGGAAACAGTGATCTAATTAACCAAAGTTGGTGGTTTATTAAATTCCCTTCCCCATCAGATACAAAGTGGTCTGATACATGTTTGCTCTGATGTAAATTCCACTGCATTCAGGTGGGTATAAAGAAGATGAAAGGTTTGGGCACAATATTTCATATGCTCAGACAGAATAAAGGTCTAGAATTCCCGGGATGGTCCAGCTTACAATGCTGGCTGGAGCACATGCTCAGAGCTGCAGGCCTTTTTCCTGCCCAGACATGCACAAGGTTGCACCGTTAGTGCCTCTGGATGCACAGCTCTTCATCGACAATCAAGATATTCAAGTTCACTATTTTGACCTAATGACAAATCTACACTGAAAGCCAGCTTGTGCAACCGCATCTCTTCTTAGGGCCAATCCCTATCTGTGTTTTCTTCCCTTTTTTAAAGTATGGAAACCAGTGCATTCGTGGAAGCCGGTTCGTTAAACAGGTCATAATCTGCTCATCCTTCTCTGTGCATAGGCGGCATAGCATCTTGCAATGGCCCCCGTCCTGGCCCCTGTTCCTTCTTCACTCTCAAGGTTCTATTACAATAAATTTAAGTGCCAAAACCTTGGCATGGGGAGCGCTGCCTTTTGAGGCTCCAGCCAACCAGCAGAGAGTCTTTTGCCAGGATACTTCATTCCATTCATCTCCATCCTCCCACCCGGTTTTCCATTCCTTCCACTGAGCGTTCCTGGTTCTTGTTGCGTTGTTGTTTTCTTTTCCTCCTTCCACAGGGGCTTCCTCGCTCTAAATGCGTGTGTTTTGCATTGCTGCGAGCCCTTCACACCTCCTAAGATCTCCCTTTTAGAGCTCAGAGGTGCTTTTCTTGCAACATATCACAGCGTCAATGCCCATTATCTCAGGGCGAGCTGAGGAACAGAGACCTGTTAGGAGCACAGGAGAACCTGATGGGCAGAGGAGACGATTCTGGACTCCCTTAACAAACAACCTGCTGCAGCCTAAGGTGGCTTTCTATGTTCTGGAAAAGAAGCTTCCATATAAGTGCCTGATCCTGCCTGATCTTGGAAGCTAAGCAGGGTCAGGCCAGGGTTAAATCTGGATGGGTGCCTTGAATGCTGTGAACCACCCAGAGAGCTTTGGCTATGGGTGGTACAGAAATGTATTAATAAGAATAAGAAGAATAAGAAGCCACAATGGTGCTGCGGGGTCCCCAGGTTTGGGGACCTCTGCATAGCACTTGTTCTGGAGCAGCTGCAGGAGAGAGCCATGGACAAAAAGGGCCAGGCCACTGAAACGGATCGCTTTGGTTTTAGAGAAGACAACTGTGACGCACTGTGAAGGTGAGGCTAGCGGAGACATCTCTGTGGTTAGTGCAGCCAGTTAGGCTCTTGGACACAAGCAACTGGCTTCCCATACCAAAACTGAGCTGAGCTCACAGTCCTTCCACACCAAAGCCCAGCCTCTTCACTTCGGCAGCCTAATTTAGGTGGATGAAGGTCACTCTGTTGTTGCTCCCGTCAAATGCCTGGGAATCAGAAACCGCTGCCACTTCTCCTGCAAAGGGTGAGATCGCTCCTGACCTCTATTCTGCCCACCGTGACCCTTAACCCACCTTAGCAAGAACCCTTTCCATGTCCACTGCATGGAAATACCCATTCCCAAGTTCCTCTGGAAGTCGCATCGTGCAGTGCACGGGGCCCTGGGAGAACGATCAGCTTCGGCACGTTGCTTTTAGCTGGAAATGCTTTCCCCAGCATTGCTTTATTTTCAGGAAAGCAAACTGCAGGCTCTGAAGCAGCAGCTTGAAGTTTCCAGCCTCTAGCCGGGCAATGTGGCATCAGGGTGCACGCGCGAGCTCATCACGTTGCAGGCAACACGTTCATGTGACACCGGCCCTTCCGTAGCCATAACCACAATTAAACACACATCATCTCCGTGCCGTTTGGCTGGCAAGCTGGCATTTTTAAGATTCCAGAGAGTTGCAGCACGTCTCCTACTTGTAACTCATTTTCCTTTTCCTTCGCCCAACCCACACAGGTCTGGATACGTTTCATCTTTTCATTTTGTTTTATGGTGTGGTTTTTGGTTTGGTCATGGATTTCCCCTCGCTTGCTGCGGGGTGTGGAAATAAAAGCCTCAGGAATAATTTTAAGGTTTGGGGAGGAGGAGCTGCCAACTAAAAAGAATATCTCAGTTATCAGCAATGTCAGATTTAGGAAGCCTAGACCAAGAAGGGGATTTGCGTTTTGCAAAGTTCTCATCTCTTGCTCTCTCTCTAAGTCCATTTCCATCAGACCCCTGCATTTCCTTTCCTGGTGTCCCTGGGATGGTTGGGACTTCAGCTCAGGAATTCTGCTAACCCTCGCCCAAGATATCTGGGAGTGGGGGGTTAATAGCATGTCCAAGGCATGGAACCCACGGTTGTGGCAAACGAAGGGTTAGGGTCGCATAATTAGGGGTCGTCTCAGGTCTTAGTCTCAGGTCTTAACGGATCTCCCTGTTGCATTCTACAGAACGAAGTAAATCCGCTGTAAGTGTGGGGCGCAGGGGCTGACCACAAGTGCACCCTTTTCCTTTACCTGTCATCAGTGAAAGGCTTCCACTTATACCCCTGGGGAAAAACAAATGGCTTCATTTCATGTTTTGGGAAGGTAAAAGCTGCCCACCTCCCAACAGGTGGTGTTTGGGGGTGGAGCCCTACATTTTTCATTTGCAGCCCCGAATGTCTGCGAGACTACCTGCACGAGCACTCTTCTGTCCCTGGGCACTTTCAGAAATAAAGGCTCAGGGACGCCAGTGGTCCCTGTTGCCTCCGATCCCCCAGGATTAGCTGCCTTTTTGCCCACACATGCAGCCACTCCTGCTGCCCCATGAACCTTTCTGCCTGAGGGGCTTCAAAGACCCTCTTCCTCCCTGTCCTTTAAAGGGTCCAGACAGGGCCCTGTAAAGATACAGTCATATGCAAAACAGCTTGTGCAAACGTGTGCATTTCTCTTGCCCTGTGAGCCTGAGTTCCAGGTCTTTCTGGCACCCAGCCCCACTCCTGTCCCTGAAACTGGATGCTCCGGCCTTTACAGATGGGGTCCCTGTGAGTAAGCACCTGGTGTCATCTTCCGTCAAGGTTCTCTGAAGAAATCCAGGTCACTGGAAGTAGCTGGGAGCACGGGCCACAGTGTTGTTGGATGCGACGAATAAAACTGCTGCAGGGGGCTGCCTAGCCAACCCACTGTTGCCCACACTGACTGGCAGGGCAGCCTGGTCCCTTGAACGGGAGAGGCATGCAAAGCCCGTGCTCTGCTCCTAAGCTGGGCCTCCATTCCTCAGTCCAGCCAGTCCTTCTGCCCTCTGCCCCTTTTGGCAGCACTTTCCTAGGTCCTCAAGAATTGCGACTTGCCCTTCAGGGGAAACCTGAGTCTTTTATCCAACAGGCCTGGCATTGCCTGGGATGGAACGAAGGACCTTCTGCTCAGCAAGCGCGCTCTGACCTCATTCTCCCCTCTGAGCCTCTTCAACAGCGATTCCATGACTTTAAGCATTCAATTCAATTCAATTCAATTCAATTCAATTCAATTCAATTCAGCATTGCATGCTTACCTTGCCCAAGCCGAGCTCCTGTGATCGCCTCCTTGGCGGACCCGAAGCCCAGCTCTCGGCAGACCACGCTGGCTGAAGCAAGGCTCCACTGGTCGTCGCAAACCGTTCCCCATTCCCCATTCATCAGGACTTCGACGCGACCTTCTCCAGTCTTGGCTCCACCCTTTAGCCTCACCAGTGGGTGCTGAAAGAGGAAGGCCCACCAGGTGGGGAAACACTTATTGTTTGGGCTCCTCCAAAAGGATTCTGTAGAGCTGGGAAAAGTGTAGAAATCAAAGGATCAAGGAACTACGAGGAGTTCCAGAAGATTTTATACAATTATGCAGGGGGGGGGGGGGATTGTTCTGCATGTTGCAACCTGCAGATCATCCCATAAGACTGAATGGTGATTCAGGAGAGCTCAAAGGAAACACTTCTTCACCAAGCACATAAATATGGAATTTGCTAGCACGAGATAGAGGGAAGGCTGCCAATTTGGGCAGCTTTAAAAGGGGATTCATTAAATTCATGGAGGACACGAGTATCCATGGCCACTGATTTATGAGTCAGGGTAGACAGGGCTACCAGTGACCCCTCCATCATGAAAGGAAATGTGCCTCGCAGTCCCAGTTGCAGGGGAATAAGATGGAGAGGGGACTACTGGACTTTCCATTACATGTGTTGGAATTATATTTATTTATTTTATTTTATTTATTTACATATTTGTATGCCACCCCCTTGCCGACAAGCCTCGGGACGGCTCACAACAAACAAATAAACAAATTAAACAATTTCAGTATCTAAAACTACTTAAAAACTGGCCCATCTTGAGATACGAATTAAAAATACAAAAAATACAATAAATATAATAAATATAAATTAACAATTAAAATAACTTTTAAATAAAAAGGTCTTTGCCTGGCGCCGAAAAACAAATAACGACATATTTGCAGCACATCTGGAAGGCACCTGGTTGGAACAGCTGCCATGAACATCTGGCTGGCCATTGAGGCTGCTGAATGCTGGGCCAGGCGGGGCTTGATCCAGCATGGCTCTCCATGTGTTCTCAGGGCCTAGGGCAGCCTTCCCAACCTTGTGCCTTCCAGACACGTTTGGACTGCAACCCAAATTGGTCGCAAGCCAAATCAAATTTCCCCATAAGGTTCAATGTAAATAAGGTTAATCCATTCCGTAAATATTTTTTTAATCACAAAAAAATGAAACAAAGTAACAAAGTACAACACAGTGGAGAACACTAGCCTTGGGGAGGGGGGGGGAAGACGGGCACGATCACGGCCACGATTGTGATCATATTCGTGTGGCAACATGGTCGCGATGGCGGTCACCACCCAATGCAGAGTTCGTGAACTGAGGCAAAGTTTTTCTGAAATTTCTGTTTGCGACCCGATTTGAACTGAGGCATTGGTGAGCCAAGGTACCACTGTATCTATCAAATCTATATTTCTCATCACTAGTCCTATTGGACCCTCTAAGTGCTTTACAACAATATATAACAATGGGAACTGAAATAAAAACACTACGTAGTAAGCAAATAATAAACAGCAAAATGAAGATACGCAGGAGCTTGTAGCAATAAACAATGATATGATACAGTGGAGAGTTAGAGAGGAGAGATTAAAATAGGATAAATTTAAGCAGTAGAGCTATATAAAAATGTAACACCTTTAAAATTATACAGACTAAAATTATTAAAATGTCTGGAGAATGAAGTTCTATGCAGCAGAAGCCCCAGTAGGCAAATTTTCTACATTTGGGGGAGGGGGGGTGATTGCACAGTTTAGATTTACTTGGCACAAGGTCCAGATTTATTTAGTATATAATTTTGTATCATGCATAAATGTCTCATATACTTTGCATAAATAGGAATTAAAAAGAGACATGCCCATGTCCACTGCAGACTATCACTTATTAAGACTTTGAGAGGGCCCCAAATCCCAGCAAGAAGATCAACTATTCACATGAGCCGTAGGAAATATTTTGAATAGACTGACAGATGATCCATCATGCAAGGCTATGATGCACATACTTTCCCATAAGGTTAGAGGGAGAAAAACACATGTCTATTAAAATATTGCACATCCAACAATTCCTGGTACTGGAATAAATGCACTCCCTTGATGATTTGCAGGGTAACTGGCTGTCCCAGCAACTCCATCCCACCTGGCTTGGTTTGTGATTTAGTTCCAAAAAGGAGGAGGAGGAGATTGATCCTGCTAATTTCAGGATCATTGCGTGGTGCATTCTGGAACCAACCTTGCTTCTGACTATGCAGAAATTCCCCTAACTTGTTTGTTTGCTTGCTTAATGTTCTTCATGGTCCATCAGTGGATGGTAGACCAAACTGGGACTGGGTTGCCCACTTTCGCCCTCAAAGCTGCTGCATGGGTAGAGCTGTCTTCTGATTCTGCAGCATCAGTAGAATCAATCAGTCAATCAATCCAGCCTAGAGGCACCTCTTCCCCTGGCCCTAGAGTCCCTTAAGCACCATTCAGCACATTGTAGTTTACAGATTGCAACTGAAAACAGTGTTCTCTTCAAAGGTGAGAGGATGGGTCAGGGCAAGATGAGGGAAGCCTCTTTATAATTGTCCAAAGGCAGTTGTGGAGGCAGGACAGAGATAGCTTTACGCAGTACTGCAACCAAGGCCAGCCAACCAGTGCTCTGCACAGCCCTGAAATGGCACTGGCTGATTGCTTCTGATGTCAGTTCAGCTGGGAAGTTCGCACAGCTCTCCAAAGGGGCTGCGTGGACCTACAGCAAGTTCATGGACCAGCTACGTCCATCTGGCTGTAACTTAGCCGATACCTGCATTCCCTGTGTGATAATTTGCATCTCTGTGCTAACATAAGCAGTCAGGCTTGCAGCCTTTTAAGCAAGAATGCAGGCCTGCTTTCCCCAGGAATGGTGCTAGCTTGGCTGTTTGTACCAGCATCAAGTTCTCCTCTAAATTAAAAACAACAAAAGCCCTTGCTTGTACTGGATGTTCTCATGAACAGTTTATCAGTTACAAGCCACTGTTATGTAAAGCACAGGGATTCTGATGCACAATTGTCCCCATTTAACATTTACATAATAAGAATAATCAACAGTCTGAAAGAAATACTGAGCAGCGAGTCCGGCCAGATAAGCAGTCAACTGGTTTGAACTAAACAATTTAGAACAGGAATGTGGCAAATCTTTTGCCAAGGGCCTCGCCATTTCCAGCAATAAAGGGAGCCACACTGTCCTTAGCCAAAAGAAGTTCTGAGTCAAAACAGGAGGAAAGCTATATAAATGAGGCACTGGAGGATTAAGAATGCTAATGTTGTTCCAGAAAACAATCTGGGCTATGCTACTGAAGTTGAAGGCAGATTTTAAGAGTGGGGGGGGGGAGCCCTGAAAAACATCTTCTGCCGACCTTCAAACATGCACATCTGCTTATGTGCTGGGCAAACCAACTCTGGAAAATGAGGGCCTGTGGGTTGGTTTTGTATGCAGCGTGGTTCGCTCTGCTTCTGGGGAAGCCCTACTCTGGTCAGTCTCTTACTGTTTAGTGCCTGTAAGGACACCAACACCACTTGCCCCCGATTCTCAGAGCAGTTTTACAGGTTTACAAATTGTGACTTCGTTGGTGGTAAGGGGAAAGATGAACCTATATGTGGATGCCCCTCTGCATGCGCAACTGTGCAACCCACAAGAAGCAGGACAGGAAGAGGAGGCTTGAGAAGACAAGCGGGGTGGGGAAGGCACTCTGATGTCCTTGGAGGAAAGGGGGATATAGATGTAATGAATGAATGAGAGCCCTACAGATCTTGGAGCCACTGCATCCAACTTAATGCCATGAGGATGGCTTAAGAGAATGAGGCCAGACACCGGATGTGGGAATGTGAGTCCCTGGCCATGTGCTGGCCATTCTTTGAGAGCCAGCAGAGTGCGTAAAGATCCACAGCTTGTTATCAGCTTCTCAGAAATCCCACTCCCTCTGCAAAGAACAAATGGGGTTCTTTCTCTTACCTCCGTCCGGAAAGCCTTTTGGAAGCCATTGTGGCTGCTGGGGGCGAAGGCACGTCCAGGGGTGCAGCTCACCACGACTGGCATCCCGTTCTCACATGTAATGTTTCCCCGAGCTTTGCTGATGCGATTACCCAGTTTGCAGCTGGAGATGTGTGCCTCTGTGCCTGTGCAGTCCATGGAGTAGGCCCAATACCTGTGCTTCCTTCTGTTTGCCACCATCCTTGAAGAAAAAGAAGGCAATTGAGACAGTCAGGGGGGTTCTAAGGAGTTCTTTTGGTAAGCCTTAAACCTTGCCTGCTAGCAGATTGAGAGCTGGTGCAGTTCCCTCGTAAAGGAGCTGCATGCCCAGAAAGGACAGCTGTTCCGATAGCATGGGGATTTAATCAGAAAGGTAAGACACAAATGTTGGCACAAGTGAATATTAACTCATATTTCTATGCCTTGATGTGCCCCCGTTGCTAACATGCATTAATTAATTAATTAATTAATTACACTTATATCCCATTCTTCTGCAGCATGGACTGAATGCTCTTCCCCACACCACCCCCATCTGATCTTCACAGCAGCCCTGCAGAGCAGGTTTAGGTGAGAGAGGGTGCCAGGCTCAAAATCCCCATTGGCTGCCATGGCTTGAATGTGCGTCTCCCCAGCCCTTGAACTGACATGCCAGCCAGGACGCAGCACAAGCACTCCTCTGCATACGAGGTTGCAGCCTGTTATGGGGAATGGGAAGCCCCCTTTTTTCTCCTGATGACAAAAACATAGAAACACAGCGAGTGGTCCCCCGGGCCATCTAGTCTGACCCCACCTCCAGCCGGCCCCGCTCATATAATACCCAACAAGTGCTTGTCCAATCTTTGCTTGAACACCCTCACTGATGGGGCCTCCACCACCTCCTGTGGAAGCCCAGTCCATATCCTGGGGGTCCTAACTTCCTGGCATCCGAGCTGAAACCAGTTCCTTGAGCTTTGCCCCACTGGATCACATCCTGACCTCCACTTTGGGGAAGATCAGGTCATGACCCTCTACTGTGTGACACCCCTTCACATACCTATATGTCAGTATAGGATCCCTTCTGAGTATAGAAACATGACCTGCCATCTTGGAACACATCCTTTCAAGGCTTTGGTGCCAAACACGTCCATCAAGGACCTTCACTGGGGGGCAGTCATCTAATGAGTCAGAGGTGTCTTGAGAGCACGGAAGAGCAACCTGGTGTTTTCAGATGTGTTGAACCACAACTAACATCATCCCCAGCCAGCATGAGAAATGGCCCAGCTGCTGTTGCAGTCAACACATCTGGAGGGGCTCTCGTCTTCATGCCCTACTTGCCCACTCCCTCAAACATCTGGTAGACTAGAGTGTGAAGCAGGATGCCGGACTCAGTGGGCCTCCAGTTAGGCTAGCGGTGATGGGCACTGTAGTCCAACTCATGGACCATTGCCTTCATGCTCTCCTCGCAGCGCTCCCAGCTGCATGCGACACCAGAACAAATTAGCAGACGGCTTGACGAAGCGTGACAAGGAAAATGCAGTCAGCAAGGAAGCTCCCCCAAGTCGCGAAGTTTGCCTTTCCTTTAATATAAACTGCACTGTTAAAGCAGAAACTAAATGACATTCCAAGGCGAGAGCCTGGCAGCAAAAGAGGCGATGAACTAAGCTGTTTCCTTTCGCAAAAAAGCCATCTGTGAAGCATTACGCCTCCCACCAGCACAAAGGGTGCTGCCTCACGTGGGCTGCCCAGTTGTGGCTGGGTTTGCAAATGCAATTGCTGGGTTCTCTGGGCAAAAGAGCTGTGGGGGGTGGATCTCAGGGGAGGGCTCCTTTTAATCTCCTTCCCACAGAAGGACTGAGTCAGCTCATTGGAACAGAGACCCACTCTGGGAACTGGGTTTCCAGCTGTGGAACCACATGTGAATTGGACGACCTCACCCTTGGGACAAGGCTGTTTATTACGACACTACGTGGAAATGAGAAATGAGAAGCATGCTAACAAGCTGTGGGCTCACGTGTCAAAAAGGCAGGATCCACGTGACCAGAAGCATTGCTTTCCCTTTAAGGCACTGAGTGTATCAAGGAATACATGGAGAAACCAGGGAGCTTTTGCTCAAGCCCTTTCCACATTTGCCCAAGACAAGCGCCAAGACAGCTTCATTCTGCAGAAGATACTGGCCATGTTCCAGAGCACACAGTAAATCTGACATGAGGAATGGGCCAGGCCTGCTCCTGTTGCCCTGCACGAGCCAGAAGGTCAGCTTGCACCCAGCACTCTTCCTTTGGAAGTCAGAATGCAAAATTGGGAACAGGGGACCAAATGGCTTCCCCATATGTTCTGAGGAACATGGAGTCATCAGGCTGGAACTTCAGGTTCTGCTTGTTTCCAGCCAAACTGGCCTCTTTGGAGACCCTTTTTGGAGTCCTCAAGTCATTGGAGGTATGGCAGGCAGTGACCCATGGACAAGCCTTTCTCAGTGGGTAGTGTCACTGTGGCCCTGGAGCAAGACACTTTCCAGGAAACCCTTCCCTCAGGAAGTCTTTCCCTGCCACCAGTGTGGCCACCAGCTGCTCTCGCTCCTCATCTGCTTTCTCCTCATTTCTGCCCTTGTTTGCTTGGCAGGCAGAAAGCCAGGCAGCAGGGAGGCTGCGGTGTCCCCTGCTCCTCCTCCTCACCACTGCCTTTGCCTGGGTCAGGTTGCAAGCATGAAGAGGAGGAAGAGCAAGGGCCTGTGGGAGCAGCATCCTCGGCCAGGCCTCCAGCCCTTTTGCCAATTCTGGGTGATGCCCTCTCCTTGGAATCCATTCTTTGCACAGACTGATCTCTGCTTGCTTTTTGCTGCCTTTCTGTGTTTGTTCACCTTTTGCCCCAGATCTTAAGTGGTTTTAACCATTTTCTTTACATCCTGATATTCTGACATTTTTAATGAGTTGTTTTAATGTTACTGGAAAGTCTTTAGAGATGAAGAGAACCATAGAAACAAAGCCAGTCAGAAGGGATCTCCTGGGCTCTCTAGTCCGACCCCCAGCTCCAGCTGTCTCCACTCAAGTGGTTGTCCAATCTTTCCTTGAACACCCTCACTGATGGGGCCTCAACCACCTTCCTTGGAAGCCCATTTCATATCCTAGGGGTCCTAACTATCAGGAAGTATAAGAGAAGGATGGAAACAGATGTCTTGCATACAGACAATGCACACGGAATCTTTCCCTTCTTTAAACTGGTCGATATGGCTGCTGAGGTGGAGCAGGGCAGGACTGACTGCCTTCCAGAATCTGATGCTCCCACAATGTATTGGGCTACAGCTCTCCTTGTGTCTGGCCAGCATGACCATTGGCTGTGCTGGGTGGGCAAGGTGGGAACCAGCTCATCCTATCTGGGAGGACTTCAGATAGGCATCCAATTGACTACTGTAGGATGCCAGCCTACATCACTGGCGAGGCTGACCATCTGTACACCACTGGCTACAGGCATGAGTTAAGACATAAGGTATCACTTTAGCTAAAGAGCAGAAGCTGAGCTTTATGTTGGCAGAGCACCAAGCCAACTGAATCAGTGCCATGTTGAAAAGAAGATGTTCATGCAGAGCAGTCTCCCAGCCCTTCTTCTGAGTAATCTTGTGTGTGTTTCTGTGTGTGTATGTGCAGTGTGTGGCAGACTGAGGTGTAGGTAGCATATTTTAGAGACCCAGAGTGGGAAAGAGCATTGGTGTAAACAGATGATCTTTTTTCCTCTAGTGCAGAACAAAACATCAGGACACCTGGAAGCTGTTATTTGCTGCAGTATTATATAGCCATTCTGGATGTCAACAAAGAGCACTACAATATGGCTTCACATGATTTCAGTCCATGAACCTGCTTTTGTTCATTGGATAATTTCTCCCTAATGAAGTCCATGAAAGCTCACAAGCAGAATCCTGAAAACAAGAGCTTTGAGAATTGGGATCATGTGAGCCAATTGAACAAGCACAAACTCCACAAACAACAGGCCTTCAGACCATCTCCTGGCATAGTTGCTCCCTGTCTTTGGATGGGAAAAATAATGCAAACTATTTCTCAACTTAAGCTGTTCTACAGTTGCCGGAGGGCCTTATTGGTTAAAAGTGGTGGAGGAAATTAAAGGAAGAAACAAAAACATAGAATCTATTTGCCTGGATTTTTCCAACTCCAGTTTGGAAACCAGCAATTCTAAAGAGAGCCGTGTATGTGTGCTTTAGAAAACCTTACCCACCTTTGAGTTTTAAGAACACAATAAATCCTTCTGAAAGCCTTTGCTTACTTGTAGACTTTGACATTGTATTTCTTGTCAGCTGGAAACCCAAACATGCCACAGATCACACGAGTATTCCTGATGTTCCAGTTTTTGTCACAGATTTGCTTCCAGCTGCCTCTTTCTTTCACCTCCACGTAGCCCTCCGTGACGGGAATCCGCTTGCGGGAGGCAGAAAGGATGGGCCGTATCCGGACATCTTCCACATGAATGTTCATTTGCTAGAAAAGGAGGATGAATATTTTATCATTTAGCTATCACTTTGCTGCTTAGCTGTTGGCCACAACAAATGTATCAATCCACAATAAAACTGGTAACAGATCAATATTTGTTATATAGATTTTTACAAAAGAAAATTTGTCTGTGCAAAAACAATAATTCAACTTTTCAACTGGGATCCTAATTGGTTTCTATGGTGTGGAATAACCTGAGCCCCCCTTTTCAGCCACTACTCTGACCCCATCTGCTCCACAAGCTGGTCCCAAAGCTCTGAGGAACTTCACAAAGAGGCTGGCCAGAACATGAGCCGAATCCTGCAAGCTTCCTGCTGCAGCCCCAGTGCCAAAATCTGGAGACAAAGCAGTGGGAAAAGGCATCGATTTCTCCTTAAAACAAGGCCTTCCAGGAGCATGATTCTGCTTTCTGACAAGGCATACAAAGCCCATGTGTCTGGTTTCACTGGAAAATCATGGTCTTGCATGTGCACATGTGCTTGTGTGTACACGCCTCTGCAGCAAGTAGCATGTCCCACAAAAACACTCATGGGAGGAACTGTTGCTTATCCCAGCTTTGAACACTGTTTTGAACACAGTGAGACTCAAATCCTGCTTCCTCCCCAGTTCCCTGAGCACTGGCGATTCAGTTGATGCTCCCCTAGCTTCAGGTCTAGAGCCACTCCAGCCCATAAACCATGGTCCAGTCTCAAGCTCTAATCAACCTCTTAAGACTGTTAACAGGGCCGTCTTAACTCATCGGCCTGATGGGCACTTGCCCATGGGCCCCATGCTAATCTGTGTATATCAACCCTTGGAAAATGGGGAAACTTCCAAAATTAACAGTAGTTGTAGTTGTCGTAGGGGCCCCAGTACACTGCTTTGCCCGGGGCCCATAATGCGGTTAAGACGGCCCTGACTGTTAAGCAGAATGACCCTTATCCATCCACACCAGAAGGAGATGACACAAAGAAAACCCAAGTTGCTGGCTAAAACGGCCCTGCTTGTTTCTCTTTCCGGGAGTGGCTGGGTCCTGCCAGAGAGTGAAGATTGATTGGCCCATAGAATGGTCTTTCTAAGCTTTCTGTGAATTCAGTCCCACTCGTGGAGAGAACCTGGATTTCCTTTGGACAGAAGAGGTAAGGCTGGAGTGACGGAAGGCATTTTTACATTTTGTGCCTATGTGAGGACAACAGCAGGGCAAACCTCACAGCAGGGCAAACCATTTTTATTTAAGCAATATTTTAAGTGTTAAATTATTTTATGTTTAAAATTATTTGTTAATTTATTATTATATTGTATGTTTTAATTCGGACCTTGAGATGGGCCAGTTTTTAATATTGTGTATGTTTTTAGGGTATTGTGAGCCGCCCCGAGGCCTGTTGCAAGGGGCGGCATATAAATTTGTTAATAAATAACATAAATAATAAATAAAAAATAAACTTTGGCCCAGAGAGACTCAAGCTGAAAGGCAAACAGAGAATGAAATGCTTCTGGAAGTTCATGCTAATTTTTCAAAAAAGGTCGGTTTCCTTTATCATTACATCACTGCAATGGAATTAGTCCCTTCCAGCTCATGAATGTAGCAATGTGGAAAGGCGGGGAAGGGCAGCATACTAAGGGATGGGGGCTGGCTTTGTTTTGGTTTTGAGTCTACTGTTAGAAGTCAGTTGTCTTCTGACTGACACACACACACACACACACCATTCCTTTAAAATTTTGTGACTGAGACAAGGTGAAGGTGTGGAGATGACTCATCTGGAAGCATCCATCACTTGGACCCGTCGCTGGCACCTAAACGAGTTCTAACCAGAGCAGTACTGGTCAGAACCTGTAAGCACAGACTCGTACTCCTCCTTTACGTCCTGGCTACTGTCCCATGAAGGAAATACAAATGCCGTGAGTCACGCACGGAGCCAAGGAACCTTTGAATAATCCATTGATTCTTCATATTAGAGAATGAGGAATCGCAGCTTTCCACAGCTTCAAAGAAATATCAACTTGTCAATACTCAGCACAGATTTTGGGGTTGGAAACAATTGAATGCATGAAAGGACAAGCTGATTTTGTTACCTTTCCTATACACTGGCAGCCTTTCTAGAATATAACCTGAGAAATTTGAGTTTAGATCCCTGGTTGGCCATCATCTGAGTAGGTGGTCATGAATAAGTTCACTTCTCTAGCTTCCATCTCTTAAAAGGAATATAAACAACCAACTTCCCAGAAATATGTGGACAAGATGAACGAAATGGCACTACTGAACAACCTTGCAACACGAAACACTGCCAGAGAAATTATCACATTTACGACTTCCACAGTTTCCTTGTGGCTTCCAGATTCTTCTGCATTTATAAGTAATCTGTTCCAATGATGCAAAATGAGCATTTCTGTGTACACCGACTCCAGTTCAGCACTGAAAATGTTTGTGAGAATTTGCAAAATAATCTATCATGTAATGCTATATGCATCTGAGGTGATGTTGTCGCTTCCATCACTAAAGAGCTTGCCTGTTGTTGTATTAGTAATGCTCTCGGGCTAATCTGCACAAAATATTTATGACACCTCTTCCATTTCTGTGCCTCCTTTCCAATCTGTGTCCAAGGTGGCTCACATTAAAAGTATTGAGCCATAAAGGAAGCATAAAAAACATAAAACAGCACAATAAAATACAATAAAATCAGAAGCAAGAGGGGTTTTTTTTAAAGGCATATATCCTTAACCTTATATATCCTTAGAAGGCACAACAGGATGAAGGACACCTAGAGGAGAGTAGACTAGATGCCCAGTGAGCTGTCTCATGAAGACTGGGAGAAGGTGTTTCTAAGTCCTAAAATTACTGCCCGCATTGCCTATGGGGTGTGTGGTCCTGGATCTACCAAACCCCTAATCCTAACCCTCATTCTCCTAACCCTAAGCCCCTAGCCCTACTCCCCCAACTGCCACCTACCCTCACTAACCCTCATCCCTAGCCCCCACCCCTAAGACTATCTTTCCATATGGGAGATCTTTCTTCTCCATCTCATGCAGTCCCTGTCTGAGGACCTTCTGGGATCAATATGCAGCAGCCTTCTGGGGTAGACCTGTCAGAAAGCCAGATTGATCATTCCTCATGCTGCCACTTGGCAGATCTTGAGCCAACACTAACATTGGCAGATCTCAACTATTGGAAGGTATTATCATTTATTTATTTTTATTTATTTATTTATTCTTCGATTTATATCCTGCCTTTTTCCTACAAAGGGCTCAAGGCAGCTTACATCATTCTCCTCCTCCATCTTATCCTCACAACAACAACCCTGTGAGGTAGGTTGGGCTGAGAGTCTGTGACTGGCCCAAAGTCACCCAGTTGGCTCCATGGCTGAGTGGGGACTCGAACCTGGATCGCCTGAGTCCCGGTCCCACACTCTTAACCACTACACCACACTGGCTCTTATCATTTAATGGTGCTTGTGGCTAACTCAAAGAGCAACCAAATGGCCCAATGGCCATGATAAAGCTTTGTGAAACCTGCCCTGGTACACACGATGCTTGACAATGGATGCATTATTAAGGACCACACGATCCTTGCTGCAGGGAGTTGAGCAGCTGGAAAAACACACCCTCCTGCAGGCTACACTGCATGGAAGTCTATTACAAAGGAACGTTATTATATTTCTTGCGGGCACCATGGTCTGGCCATCAAGTGCCTCTAAAATAGGGGTGCACAACCGTTGATCACACCCATCGCAGCCTGCTGACCCAGTCTGACCCCATCCATTTGTCTCACAACACAGGGAGCAGAAATGCTGTTAGGAGCAGCAGGTATCACTTCCAGAAACGGAGAAGAACTAATTCCCTTCTACTCTGCCTTAGTTAGACCTCACCTGAAATGCAGCGTTCAGTTTTGGGCACCCAGGTTTAAAAAGGATGCTGATAATCTGGAGAGGGTGCAGAGGAGGGCATCAAAGATGAAGTGACGTCTTAGGATGCGAGGCTGAAAGGATTGGGCCTGGTGACATGACAGCACTCTACAAGTTCCTTAAACCCAGTCCCAAAGGAGGAGGAGGAGAGCTCTTTTCACTCATCCCAGATTGTAGGACATGGAACAATGAATTTAAACTATGGTACATCAGGTGCAGGCCAGACACAAGGAAGAATGTATTGACTGTGAGAGTAGCATGATGGTGAAACCAGCTGCCAAGAGAGGTTGTGGGGTCTTCCACACTAGATGCAGTCAAGAAGCAATGGGGCAGTTACCTGATGGGAATGATGGAATGGTGTTCTGCACCAGCAGAGGGCTGGACTCGATGGCCTTCCTGCCCCCTTCTGACCCTATTATCCTATGATTCAGTTAAGGGAAGGACAAGCGAAAGCATCTCTGTGTCCAATAAGACACTGCATCCTTGCTTCCTAGATTCTCCACTGCTAGTGGACATCACTAAGGGATGAGAGTGAATTTCCCCTCTCTCAACCCCCGGCAAGATTGCCCTTTCCCCATTGCTAGCAGTGGCAGAGAAGCAGCTCTACAACATACAGATTTTAGGACAGTGTGTATATAAAGCGCAATGTGAGGAATACACATTCTCTCTTTTCCCAGCATCTGATGGCACTTTTGCCCAACCCTTATTTTTTCACGAGGCTTTTCCAGTGATCGTGCAGCAGTGTGGTTATTTAAAGTTTCCACTGTCCATCCTTTCCGTAATGACTCTGCTAGCATGTGCAGGCAGTGAATGGAAAGAAGAAAAAAGAAACGTTTGCCCGCAATGAGCTTATCACCACTCAAATGGGTTGCAAGTGGATGGCCTGAATTTTTGTAACATATGTTGGCTTAGCTCTAAATGTTACCTTCCCAAAACGGGGCATGTAAACAACAAGCAATCAGCTCTTCTGAAACCAAGTTCGCTGAATTCAAATGTTTGATCCAATGATCCTGGAATAAACTTTGGCATTAGGATATAATTAAATTTTTCTAATTTAAAACACTCCTTTTCCCTCCTTCTTTCTTTGTGGTACATATTCAGCTTTGGTGATCTTTGAAGAACAAGAGAATTTGGGTCTCTGTGGGATTCAAAAATGAATTCCTGAGCCTTCGGACCCCAAACCAAAGCTGCACAGGACAATCCCCATCAATGCACGTTGACTACAGCTCAGCATGCGACGCTTTGCACCCCCTGAAGCTAAAACAGAAATCTGGACCCTTCCTAGGAGGACTGAGTCTGTCACTCCCCCTCGCCCCCCCCCCACAAACCCCACCATTTGAGGCACGTCTGAAGGAAGAGTGATATAACCGAATCAGGACTTGTGGTGGGGGCACACAAGAGAAGAACACGACACCACAATTTGAAAACAGCATCCTCTGAATGCTCTGTAAACAAGGAGCAAATAGAGGGTGGCGATTTCAGGAAAAACTAATGGGAAGGTGACCCTGAGTTCTCCATTTTATAGAAAAACAGGCAGACTCATATTTTAACAATTAGGGCTACTGTCATCTTTTACTTGGCACAGATTTTCCAAAGTGTGCTGAGGAGTGAGCCAAGAATACACCCATCGGGATTCTTCTTTGCTCCTGTTGCACCCCAGTTCTTATTCCTAGAAGATTTCCATGGAAACGGAACGCTGTGTTAAAACAAAGACGAAAACTCTTTCCTCTTTTGTTCCGATTTTCATCCTGTGCTGGCTAAGGACACCTATGACCAATTTCTTAATCATTCTGTCATAACTTCTGTCCACAGAGGATGCCTCAGCCTTCTAATGGATTTACCAGGTCAGCACAAAATAGCATTGTTAAATCTTCCAGACAAGCTGACGGAAGTCTTGGGACTCTTCCTACTCCCTGCTTTTTCTTGAATCATGTATGCACTAATATTATACCCCAATAAACCTGGTTGGGTAGTATTACATAGGCAAGGGTGATGGAGTAAAAGGTATCTCGTGAGTCTTAGGATTACACCTTCTCCTGGAAAATGAAGGGGTGCCAAAAAGGGGAATGGAGAAAAAGGAACTCTGATGCAACACGAGGTAAAGGCAGCCACACTCGGATCCTGTATTAAAATGGAAGAAACATGTCCAGCTGTCTAACTGTACTAGTTGAGTTGCAATGGTTCATCAATTCATTCAGCAGATTAATTCAATTAAAACATTTTGAGGAATGAAATAGCAATCCCTTGATGGATAAGGCAACAGGGCAAAGGTTTTATTTTTGGGTTGGGGTCCTGCAAGACTTGGGGCTCCCCTCATATGTGTTAACATCAGTCTCTTGTGTGTGGAGGGTGCCTTTTTGGCTCTAGGTGTAGTTCTCACAGCCTGAATGTTTCCAACAGAAACAATTATGTCTCTGTGTTATCTGGATTGTCCACCAGCAATACAATAACCATTGCATATGTTGTGCTGGAAAAAATATTTATTGAAAATTATCTATTTGCCTTGGTAGGCTTGGAAGATTTCCTTATGTTTCAATGGTCTTTAGGTAGCAGTTAACTTGAGAGCCATGGATAATGATGTCTAAATATCTGAAAAGAGATGGGCTGATGGAGAAAACATTTCTTATATGCAGTGCAAGACAATAAAATACTAGATTGGTTTGAAAGCTGGAACAGTGTCTGTGCAAGTTTCTCATCAAAGAGTGAGTTATTGGGTAATGTTGCTTCCCAATTTCCAGCAAGGCTCTCATGTCTTAAACAGCTGCAAAATAGGCAGAAACCTAACAGGCAAAGTGATGCTGAATTTCTGCATCTCAGGCCAGTTTTCAAGATATGAACCTGGCCAGAAAACATGAATGGGTGGCTTACTTTTGCACCTTTCAGATATCAGTTACCTCAAGGTCTGTCATAAGATGGGCCTAAGGGCCAATATCTGCACCCAACATCCTTTGGGCAGTTGCTGGAGGGCCAACCGCCAAGAGAATCTGGCATGGATACTTTTTAAAAACAAAATGCCTGTCATCACTTCCAGGCAGCCACCATCTTTGTGTTCCTGTTTGACAATGCCCTGGAAAATGGCTGCCAGGTTTTTGTGATGGCAGCCCTGTTTTTTCACCTCTGCATTCTGGAAGTCAACTCATTTTGAGGGGGATTATGGGAGGAAAACATGGTTGCTGCATAGATCTGTCGCTGTCACAAAGCCAAGTCCCCCAGGCTTCCCGCAAACCCGGGCAGATAGCACATTGCTGTGAGCTGAAGAGCACAATCTTTGGATGCAGGGGACCCAGGTTCCATCACTGGCATCTCTAGGTAGACAGGCTGAAAAATCTCTTGTGCAAGACCCTGGAGAGCTGCTGATATTTGGTGTTGACCTGTTGGTCCACATAGACCAACAGTCTGACTCAATGTGAAGCACCTCCTGATGTTCCCAACTGTGCTGCTAGCTCTGGGCTGGCTGTCTGGATGCCAGCTTTCCCCATCACTGCCAGATACCAGCCCCATGGAACCAGAGGCCCGTGTCTTTGAGTCTGCAGACCTCAACTGTTCAGCCAAAGAAGCCATGGACCTCCTCTACCTATTTTTTTATTCCTGAAGGCTTCGTTCCCATAGCCCTTCCATCCGACTGCCACAATCCAGGACTCTCCTGTCCCCGGGGGCCTTCCAGTTCATGCGTCTTCTTTCCCACCCTCCCTTTTCTCCTTTGCCTGACATGAATGATCACTTTGGAATCTGCGACCATCGACACTGGGCCGGATCCCTCCTCCAAGTGAGTCAAGTCATAGGTGTCTTCCACGAACTCAGCTTGGCAGTCTGCCCCTCGGCTGCAGCTGCTGTTGGCCAAACTCCTGACAAGCCTTTACCTGGTAAGTGTAGCTGGCTTTGCCAAAGTTTTGTGCTTTTTCTCTTTTTTTGGCCCTGTGGTAATTGCCTCCAAAAGATGATTTAAGGCAAATGTAAACAAATGTTTCTTCTTTGTCTAATCTATTACCCTTTCCAATTATAAACAACTCTTTGTAAACAGTACGACTTTTCCTAAGCAAAGGAAGCTCCTGGTTAAAAATCACAATGTTATATTACTGGTTGAACAACCCAAAGATTTCCTGAAGAGCTGCTGTATTTAGAAACATAGTAACAAAGTGAGTCAGAGGGGGTCTCCTGGGCCATCTAGTCTGACCCCTGGCTCCAGCCGGCTCCACTCAGGACATGCCTCCCATTGGGGTGGAGTGGCCTAGAACAGTCCTCTCAGCCAGACCATCCTAACTCAAACTTAGTCTGGTCTAAGAGGAAGGACCCCCCCCCCCCCATATTTCCCAACCAGCTGCAGCTCTGCCCAACAGAAGAGATCGCAGTTGCTTCTTGCGAGGTGCTGGCACTGCAATGCCACCTCAGGACCAAGAGCCCCCAGTTAGCGAACCCCCAGTGCCCACCATTCCAGCCATGCTAGAGGAGGGATGGGGAGGCCTGGCCCTGCCTTCCCGCCTGCCCACATGCTGGCAAACTGTGGCTTGGCATGTGCAGAACATGGCCGGGGGGGGGGGGCTGCTGCCTGGTGGGCAGCTGGTGAGCCCCCGTGTGAGCAGAACACTGGATTAGATGGGACCGGGCTGTTCTTACGGCTCGGCGCAGGCATGCACGACGAGCAGCCAGGGCCGCTGCCGGGGCAGCCACTGAGTCATGGAGACACCATCCCACTTCTCCTTTTTGGTGGGGAGCTTCTGCAGTTAGTGCTGGTGATGTGCACAGGTGTGTGGTATGTATGGAAAGGAAAGGTAATTGAGTGTGCTTGCACACATTTGTGGGTGGAGGTGTGCGTGAGGGTATGAAGGAATGCAGAGGTCCAGTGGCTACCTATCTATTTTTTATAGAAGATGCCAAAAATTGAACTGGAGATCTTCTGGATTCTGCCACGCAGTTATGGCTCCTCTCCTTACTATCTTCACATCCTGACCCTTTGCCTTCACTAACCTCTCCCACAGTTTTCTTGGGGAGGGGGCAGGATGGATGCTCCCATCCTTCTGTCTAAATTTTCCCAAGGGCCCGGACAGCCCCAGCCATCTGGTGTTCCTTCAAGAGACCGAAGAATCCAAGGAATGTCACACGAAGCACATTAAGTATGTACTTAAGAATCTCAGCCTAATGCCATCTCAAATGTGACACAAGAGTCAGCCCTCCTACATAAGAGAGGGCTGCTCAGACATCCCTCTCACTGGGCTGCATATACATGGTAATCTTTGGGCACAGGATCCCCTTCCCTCTTCCCTTCTGTTTTCATGCCTCGCATACCTCATGTTCTTGAGAACTCCAGGAGAGTTCAGCTCACTCCTGTTATGGTGAAAGGGAGGAAAACGGAATTGCACTAGCGATCAGCAATCAGAGGATCCATCAGTCAGTTGACTCGGCTGTTGGTGTAGCAACTTTAACAAAATGCAGAATGGATTTTGCATTCAAACATCCCAAACATCCCATTCAAACAAGTCAAACGTCCCATAACAAGATTTTTAAAAGAAACATGAAATACAATGAGTCCAGGATACACCCCAATTCCTTCAAATATGGAAGCTGAGATAACTTACTGGGAGGTAACACCAAAAAAGGCACCCTCTGGAAGTGTCAGAATACAGCACCCATCTTTCCCAGCCAGCATGGTCAATGGGTATGGTGGGCTGAAGCTGAATGAAGTTATAGCCCAATACATTTGGAGGATGCCAAAGAATTATTGCATTGCAATTACACCCTGCCTTTCTTCCTCTCACAAGGAACCCAAAGCAGTTTACTAGGTTCGTCTGTTTTCCATTTTGACTTCACAACAACAGCCCTGTGAAGTAGGTTAGAGGCTGCAAGTCTGTGACCGGTCCAAAGTCACCCAGTAAGCTTCACTGAATCATACAGTTGGAAGGCACCTAAAAGGCCATTGGGTCCAACCCTCTGCTCAACACAGGACTCAAGTCTCCCATCCAGATTCTAACCAGGCTGGACTCCGCTTAGCTTCCAAGATTAGGCAGGATCAGGCATGTCAGGCTATACAAACTACCTACATGGGGATTGGAGCCTGGCTCTCCTGAGTCCGTCTTGCTGAATATCAGCTTTCCACAGTTTCGGACACAGGTTTTCTTGGCCTAAGATCCCTTTAGCTGAAGTGGCCTGAGATGGCCTCCCGCAGGGTTTTTGCACTGTGCTACAGCCTGACTATGAAATGATGCTTCAGCGGCACTGGTAGGAGGTTTCCTCTTGGGGCTACCAGCAACTATAGGATGGGGGAAGATGCTTGGCACTGCAGTATGGAGGAAACAGTCATGCGCCACTCTTCCAGTTAATCCGCAATCATTTAATTTTTTCAAACCGTGGACATTAACTGTTTACACATAATTAATGCCACGTTTCAGTTTGACCCCCAGGCAGACTTTTTGCTCTGTGGCCCTTTGGGCTGAAGGTGCAAAGACGGGACTGGGAGCCCATTCCTTGAGCTTTCCTCTGGCCCCTTGCAGTGCACGTACACAAACATCTGGGTGCCGCTCAGTTTGTGCAAGTCAGTTGCCACGTGAGTAAACCGCAGCAGATGGGTCTTTATAGGGAAATCCCAATTACGGTGTTAAACACACAGCACCCACTCAGTGATCTCACTGGAAAAACAGCTGGAAAACGGCTGGGATGATGCAAGCAAGATGCTTCCCCCACAGATAAATATTTGCTCCAGTCCTAACCACGAATTACTCAGCCTCTCAGACAGAGATTTACCCTATCTTGTTGCAGGCGTTTTCCCCAAGTGCCCGGTGAACAGGTCGGCTTTTACCTTTCCTCATTTCTGTCAGGCAGCGTTCATTCATTCTGCCTTCCGCTCCTTGACAAAATGTGGGAGGTTTTTAAAAAACCAGAATTCCATTGTACCTGTGCTAATTCTCATTAGCACTAATTTGTGCTTGTGCAGAAATGCACTCAGGTAAATGCACGTCTCTCCTTCCACATTTTGTTCTAACTGACCCATTTGCAAGACACAATTGTCTAGAGTTGTACAACCCAGGGGCTGCCTTGTTCAAATTGTGATAGTGAGACCGGCTAGCATGTTCGTCAGCGTTCACCCCAAGGTCTCAGGAGGGAAGGCCTCCATGATTACCTGCAAGTATGATCCGTCCAGCTAGCGAGGACTTTTGAGCACACCTGTACGGGGCTGTGCACGGAGGTTCTCAGTGGGTTGGGGAGTCAGTGCATCTCATGCCTAGCGCACATCCACATGAATGTGTGTGCATGGACAGTAAGGCACCAATGCAGAGGGCAAGTTGCCATTTCTTCAACTGTAACTGCTCGGGTGTATTTGGAGCAGTTGGTAACACATTTTGGTTCTCATCCGTGTTCACCCTGAGATAGTGAGCACATGTTTGGCTTCTTGGTTGCTCAACCTCTGCTCATAACCTCAGGCAGCTCAGTCTTCCAGTACATATAAACAGATCCACTTTGCTTTTTAATACTCCAGCAGTTGCCCTAGATATTTTATTTGAGGTGCTCTATTATTTTACTGTTTTTTTCTTTTTATCTGATTCATAACTGCTTTATTGGAATTTATGTATTTTTATACTCTACTCTTGTAGGTCAACCCGGAGAGCTTTTGGGTTACGGGGCAGCATAGAAATGGAAATAAATAAATAAATAATAAAATATTCTTAATTGCAAGGTGGCACAGAGCAATACCATCCCCACCAACTGCCTGGTTTGCATCTCATAACCACTGAGTTGCGTGCCTGTTTTTAAAACCTGGTTGGTTGGGAATGAGTGAGTGCGCTGGTGGATACTGCAGAATCATTTATTTATTTGGACTTCAGCCTCTTTTGCTTACACTATTGCTTTCTGGCATCGGCATTACACCCAGACTATATAATCACTCTGTCATTTCATTTACTGAAAGTGGTAAGTGGCACCGAAAACAAGTCCATTAAGAAATTAAGTGTTTTCACTCCCATGAATAACTTGGGGAAACCAGTGCACTGCCCAGATTGCAAAGCTTAAGGCTCAATCTTATGCATGTTTAGGATGCAAACACGCAGCATTTCCCTCGTCTAGCCAAGTTGGATAGAGAATGCAGTTACACAAATTCTTTTCTTTCTGAAGATGTTTAGGAATGTACCTTTAGTACAATCAGAGTAATACATCTGGAATTTTTTGATCAGCTAAAAATGTGATCCCAGTTAATTGGGGAGCTGATTTTAAAATGGGAGAATGTTGAAAATGCAAGTATGTATAAACATGAGGGCAGGCCTCTGGAAATGAGAGGGACTGCGATTCTATCTCACCTACAACAGAATGATTTGTCTGCCCATAACTGTCCTGGTGCTAGAATTCAGAACCACAAAAATTCTGTTTACATAGTGGTTTGATATATTTAGTAGCAAGACTTATAATAAGCAGAAAAGGGCAGAGACAACAACAAATATTTTTCAAAGGAAGTTTGAGGGAGAAATTCTTTCAAGAACTCTTCTGTGTGTGTGTACGAATGTGTGTCAGCATGATAGCCTGGTTGACTTTCCTGTGCCCATTCAGGGCAAACTGCTAATGAGCATATTTCAACTATGTTTGCTAGGCAACACCGGGTGATGGCATGAGCTGCATGAAAAAGTGAGCATCCCAAATGGAAACCAATACACACCAGCTCTCCCAGTGAATTCCAAATAGGGCCAACTGGAGCTTGTCGACTGTGCACTGTTTAAGTGCTTGCTCAGCCCTTAAAACAGAAGGAAATGACAATATTTACATATTTAGCTGAGCATTTCCATGCAACAACATCCGATCGATGGCTGATCAGTTCCCCTCTTCCTGACGTCAGATGCTTTCCTTTCTCTACGAAGGGGCTGTAATGGAATTATGGGGCACATGCTTTGTACACATAGGGTGGAAGGCCCCATTTCTGGCATTTCAAGGTAGGGCAGGAAAAATGGCTGCCTGAAACCCGGGAGAGTTGCTGCCAGTCAGTGTTGACAATACTAGGCTGTATGGCCCAGGAGGCGCTCCTCATGTTCCTCTGTTACCCAGCATGTAGAGGTGGCAGGAGCAGCAGAAAGAAGTGGCCATCCTTGAAAAAAATAGAAATAAGAAGCATGGGGACTGCCGAGCAACGCTGCAGCCATTTCTGCTTGCTCGGAGTGCTTTCGGACCCATAGCTGCCCCGTTACTGACCCCTATAGTCACTCATGCATCAACCTTCCCCTCTGCAAAGGAATGGCACAGGCTTCCCCACTCTGGTACCCTCCATGCTGGCTGGTGGATGCTGGGAACTGTAGTCCAACATATCTAAGGAGCACCTGCCTTGGAAGACTAGCTAAAATGCCCATATGCTACGGTTTAGGTAAAAGCTGCATATGCTAACTTAGGCACAGAGATTCACATTTTGACATAAAAACTGCAATTTAAACAGAGACGTGGTACAGGCCTTACCCTAGGCGGGAGTGGGGTGACTGGGAGAACTACACATCCTCATGTTACTACAGATGTGCAACTCCAAGGTGAATTCAGGAAAGTAGCATTAAAAGGGCGAAGCCGGACAAATCAGTGAGATCCATTTCAAAGAGGCATCTGCAGCCATGTGCAGACTGGGCCGGGTGGGGGTGTTTCCTGTTTCCCCCAGCACCAGTATCCTGGTAATACTTGCCCTGCATGTGGCCACTCTCCCTTTGCAGAGCAAACAGCGGCCTCCAAGGGGGAACGGGTCTGGGCCGTTCCCCTCCACTCCAGCAGCTATTTAAGGCTGCAAACAGGATGCAGAGAAAACGGGGCCTGGATTTCCATCACTGGCCACATGTAGGCAGCCCTGGTACAAACCCCGAAAATGTGTGGGGATACGCGACACACAAGCTCAGGAACAAGTCACAGAAACGGCTGTGCCCCCGTGCCCCATTTCAACCCAGCTGCCGTCCTGCCATTCTGCCCAGCGAGAATTAACCGGCTGCTTCTCTTTGGAGGAGCAAATGCTGACCATTCTCCAGTTTTCTGTGGCGGGCAGGAAAAATGTTTGCATTAGCTCTGCTGTGGAACTGAGGTGGCATTTCAGTGAGTTCTGAAGGGGGAAACATACCTCTGCCGGGGAAATAAAAGGGCGCTTCATCTAAACGCTTAGACAGTGTCTCATTTGATACTATGGAGGGTGGAGGCAACCGGTAAATGCAGTTGGCTCTTGCAAACAGTCTTGCCCCTGGCTGCACGTACAGAATTAGGAAAAAGGATCGCAAAGGTCTGCCAGCTTGGCTGCAAAACAGCTAGAGGGTCTCCAGAAGAGCACTACAACCAGTGCTTCTTTGCAGCAGGAGAAGGCCAGAACTGTGGGCACCTTGTGGTCCTCCAGATGCTTTGACCTACAGCTCCCATGATCCCTCACTATTGGCTATGCTGGCAAGGGCTGATGGGAGCTGTGGGCCAAAGTTGTAGGTAATGCGCATCAACCAAAAGTTCTCTGATTGCTCAGTGGTCTGGGACTATATACTAAGTCCTTTCATGGAGTGGTCTTCTCCATAAATGTTGACACTTATAGAAGAGAGATCTATCTAAATAACATGCACGAGGAACCCACCGCCTGGAGTGTGTTCAAGCAAGACCAGGCCAGCTGAGCATGGCCCATCCACGCCTCCCAAATAGCATGCAACACAGGTTTGTCTGGGCTCCGCAGAGGCATTTGCTGCAACTTAGGGCAGAGCTGGGCTGCCAGCATGTGGGGCGATGGGAGCTGTAGTCCAACACAGCACAGGCTGCGCATACTTTTAATTGGACGTACAAACAGGAGCGGGCTAGGAATGACCTCTATTTGACCATACCACTCGCCACGGAGATCAGTTATGCGGGGTCCTTGCACAGCTGGCCCCTCGCTTCTGAAGTTCCATCTCAAGGGAGGGGCTGTTGGTCTCCCCGTGATGGCTGTCAGCAGAGTCTTGCCGTCTCACTTGCTCCTGGCTGCTTTGGGATGCTGCTGACTTTTACACAGTTTCTTTTGTTTTTGGGTGTGTTGATCATTTGCTTTTGTTTTAGCTGGGCTGAAGTATGCATTAAAGGGCGTGCTAAATCTTCCTTTCCAGAGGGATAGCTGCAGGATTGTGCTGCAAAACAACCAAGTATTGTGCGGAACCTCAAAGGTTAACCAGCTGAGTATAGCAAAAGCTTCTGTGGATATGATGTCCATCGGATGTCCAAAGAAACTCAGGACAGATTGCATTTGCTAGTTTTCCAAATATCATATGATTTGCTGTTCCTGATATTTCCTTTCTACTTTCATTGTATCATCTTGTTGTGAGTTCAACCCACTGCATTATGTTTGAAAGCTGATAAGGGGACTTGGAAAACTCTTAAACAGACAAACAAATCCTTTCCTTGACTAAGTTTTGCTCATCTCCCACAGTTTCCCCAGCCCGAGCTAGATTTCAAGGCCAGAATTAAATTCAGCTGGAATCAAGTGGCAGGCAGAAGCAAGGTGAAAACAATCCCACTTCTGACTTCACAGTTCCCCCATTCAGATGCCCCTGTAGCTCCAGATGTTACCTAGCAAGGAGAGGTTTGGGAATGTACATTTGCTATGCTATTGTACAGTGCTAGATTAAGCTTGTATCGATGTTTCCAAAAGGTCTGAAATAAGAGTCCTTATGCTCAGTTTCCCCTTCATGGATCACTGCCTTGTCGTGGCGAAGGGGCTTGCGTAGCTCAATGAAGCGATGAGCGATGCCGTGCAGGGTCACCCAAGACGGACAGGTCATAGCAGAGAGCTCTGACAAAACGTGATCCACTGGAGAAGGAAATGGCAACCCACTCCAGTATCTCTGCCATGAAAACCCCATGGACAGTACCAAAAGGCAAAAAGATATGACACCGGAAGATGAGCCCCTCAGGTTGGAAGGTGTCCAATATGCTACTGGGGAAGAGCAGGGGGCTAGTACTAGTAGCACCAGAAAGAATGAAGCGACTGGGTCAAAGCCGAAAGGACACTCAGTTGCCGATGTATCTGGTGGCGAAAGGAGAGTCCGATGCTGCTAAGATCTATACTCCATAGGAACGTGGAATGTAAGATCCATGAATCAAGGCAAGCTGGATGTGGTCAAACAAGAGATGACAAGACTGAACATCGACATCTTAGGAATCAGTGAACTAAAATGGACAGGAATGGGTGAATTTAGTTCAGATGACCATCAGGTATACTACTGCAAGCCAGAATCCCTCAGAAGAAATGGAGTAGCCTTCATAGTCAATAAAACAGTAGGAAAAGCAGTACCAGGATACAATCTCCAAAATGACAGAATGATCTGAGTTTGAATCCAAGGCAAACCATTCAACATCATCACAATAGTCCAAGTCTATGCCCCAACCACTGGTGCTGAAGAGGCTGAAGTTGACCAGTTCTATGAAGGCCTACAACACCTGCTAGAATTAACTCCAAAAAATGATGTCCTTATTATCATGGGGGATTGGAATGCTAAAGTAGGAAACCAAAAGATAACTGGAATAACAGGCAAGTTTGGCCTTGGAGTACAAAATGAAGCAGGGCACAGGCTGGTAGAATTTTGTCAAGAGAATACGATGGTCATAGCAAACACTCTTTTCTAACAACCCAAGAGATGACTCTACACATGGACATCACCAGACGGTCAACACAGAAATCAGATTGACTATGTGCTCTGCAGCCAAAGATGGAGAAGTTCTATACAGTCAATAAAAACTAGACCAGGAGCTGACTGTGGCTCAGATCATGAGCTTCTGGTTGCAAAATTTAGGCTTAAGTTGAAGAAAGTAGGGAAAAGCACTAGGCCACTCAGGTATGACCTAAATCATATCCCTGATGAATATACAGTAGAGGTGACAAATAGATTTAAGGAATTAGATCTGATAGACAGAGTGCCTGAAGAACTATGGACGGAGGTTCGCAACATTGTACAAGAGGGAGCAACTAAAACCATCCCAAAGAAAAAGAAATGCAAGAAAGCAAAATGGCTGTCAGAGGAAGCTTTACAAATAGCTGAGGAAAGAAGGGAAGCAAAAGGCAAGGTAGAAAGAGAAAGATACAAACAATTGAATGCAGAATTCCAGAGAACAGCTAGAAGAGATAAGAATGCCTTCCTAAATGAACAATGCAAAGAAATAGAAGAAAACAATAGAACAGGGAGGACCAGAGATCTCTTCAAGAAAATTGGAGATATGAAGGGAACATTTCATGCAAAGATGGGCATAATAAAGGACCAAAATGGCAGGGACCTAACAGAGACAGAAGAAATTAAGAAGAGGTGGCAAGATTACACAGAGGAACTATACAAGAAAGAGCTTAACATCCCTGATAACCACGATGGGGTGGTCACTGACCTGGAGCCAGAGATTCTGGAATGTGAAGTCAAATGGGCCTTAAGAAGTCTGAGCAACAACAAAGCTAGTGGAGGTGACAGTATCCCAGCTGAGCTATTCAAATTCCTGAAAGACGATGCAGTTAAAGTGCTACCCTCAATATGCCAGCAAATTTGGAAAACTCACCAGTGGCCATAGGATTGGAAAAGGTCAGTTTACATTCCAATCCCAAAGAAGGGCAATGCCAAAGAATGTTCAAACTACCGCACCATTGCACTCATTCACATGCTAGCAAAGTGATGCTCAAAATCCTACAAGCTAGGCTCCAGCAGTATGTGGACCGAGAACTAACGAAAGTACAGGCAGGATTTCAAAGAGGAAGAGGAACTAGAGATCAAATTGCCAACATACGCTGGATCATGGAGAAAGCTAGGGAGTTCCAGAAAAACATCTACTTCTGCTTCATTGACTATGCTAAAGCCTTTGATTGTGTGGATCACAACCAATTGTGGCAAGTTCTTAAAGAGATGGGAATACCTGACCATCGTATTTGTCTCTTGAGAAACCTATATGCAGGTCAAGAAGCAACAGTGAGAACTGGACACGGAACCACTGATTGATTCAAAATTGAGAAAGGAGTTTGGCAAGGCTGTATACTGTCACCCTGCCTATTTAACTTGCATGCAGAGCTCATCATGAGAAAGGCAGGGCTAGATGAATCACCAGTTGGAATCAAGATTGCTGGGAGAAATATCAACAACCTCAGATATGCAGATCATACCCCCTCATGGCAGAAAGTGAAGAGGAACTAAAGAGCCTCTTGATGCGGGTGAAGGAGGAGAGCGCAAAAGTTGGCTTGAAACTCAACATTAAGAAAACTTAGATCACGGCATCCGGTCCTCTCACTTCCTGGCAAATAGAAGGGGAAGAAATGGAGGTAGTGACAGATTTTATTTTCCTGGGCTCCAAGATCACCGCAGACGGGGACTGTAGCCAAGAAATTAAAAAACGCTTGCTCCTGGGGAGGAAAGCTATGGAAAATCTAGACAGCATACTAAAAAGCAGAGACCTGCCAACAAAAGTGCGTATAGTCAAGGCTATGGTTTTCCCAGTTGCAATGTATGGCTGTGAAAGCTGGACCATAAGGAAAGCCGAGCGCAAAAGGATTGAGGCCTTTGAATTGTGGTGCTGGAGAAGACTCCTGCGAGTCCCTTGGACTGCAAGACAATCAAACTGGTCAGTCCTAGAGGAGATCAACCCTGACTGCTCTTTAGAAGGCCAGATAGTGAAGATGAAACTCAAATACTTTGGCCACCTAATGAGAAGGAAGGACTCCCTGGAGAAGAGCCTAATGCTGGGAACGATTGACCGCAAAAGAAGGAGGGGACGGCAGAGGATGAGGTGGCTGGATGGAGTCACTGAGGCAGTCGGCGTGAGCTTGGGTGGACTCCGGGGGATGGTGGAGGACAGGAAGGCCTGGAGGAATGTTGTCCATGGGGTCGCGATGGGTCGGACATGACTTCGCGACTAACAACAGCAACAATGCTCAGTTTAAGACAGGATGAATGAGGTTACAGGAAATCCCACCAGTTTCCAGACTAACCCACAAACATGGGTTGCAAAAACACTGGTACAGATCAGCCAGAAGCAAATAAGTTTCCTAAGAGAACAAGGATCCATGTTCCTTGCTCCTCCGTGACAGTTTTCATGCTTTTCCTTTCTGCAAAGCTTTTAGGTTGTGCAAGCTCTTGGAAAGAGTTAGGTCAGTGTAAAGCCACTGACTCATCAGGCCAGAAAGTAATGGCCTTGAATTAACCCCCTGCACTTTGATCCTTAGGAAATGGGAAAGCAGAGGGCCTGGCTTGCATGATTAATACCTGAAGCATCCCAGAGAAGGCTGACCTCTGTCTAGACCACTCTGTATCCCCCCGAGCCCCGCCTCTGCTGTGAGAATCCAGCTGTAGCCCTGGGGAAGTGAGTGGGCTGCCAAAGCCCTCTCGGAGACCGGCTTCCCCTTCGCACAGAGCCACCCCGGGAGAATGCGGCTGCCGGAGTACAAAAGCCTCCGACTCATTCCAGGGCCAGCTTGAAGCAGCCAGCCATGCGTGGTGTTCCCGAAGGCAGCAGCGCAGGAACCGCATGTGGGGAAACGGAACGTAGAGGCCCATGTGGTACACGTCACACATGGTGGGTACACATGCTGTGGATTCACACCCCGTCCTTCTGGGAGAAACATGCTTGTCTCTAAAGGGAGCCAAACCCTTGGACTGGCTCTTCCTCCTTCCGGTAGAAGCTGTCCGTGCGGGGCACTCACCAGCTGGCTGTGGCACTAGGGCCAGCCCCGAAGCCAGGCATGCTTGGGCCCCTGCTGGGGGTCCACGTATCAGCAGGGGCCCATGAACAGAGTGCTTGTGGCCTTATCACCACAGCCTGCTTGTTCACCCGGCTCTGGCTCTGCCTGGACAGCAGGGGCGGTGCAAAGGGGAACTGGACATGCACTGCCCGCTTGACCCCGGTTCCCTTCCTGATAAGCAGCCAAGGGGTGAAAAAAGGGAGGAGGAAGAGAGACAGCCCCTGGTGATGGTGATCCGCCGAGTGAGCTTTGTCCAGGAGGCTCAGACACCTGGAGCCTGCCCGGCTCATGGCAAGTCCCTCCCACCGTCCTGGCCAGAGCCTGCGACCCTAATTGGCCAGCCCTTCCGGCAATCATGAAGCCCAGCCGGCCTCTGCATTACTCAGAGGGATATTTCAAGCTAAAGCAGCACCCGCTGTTAAGCGGGCATCACATTGGCATTTCGATGCATGAACAAGGCAGGCCTCTCCAGACAAAAGCAGAAAAATACCCGCTAGCACATTTCTGTGGGGGGAACGAAATCTTCACTGAAATCTGAACCAGGTAAACATGCAAAAGTGGGGAGTTTGGAAAACCAGTGTGTGCCACAGCAGAAAGCTCCCCGCATCTTTCTCCACACCCTATTATTACATTGCACTTTTATCATGCTTTCTCTCCTCTTGCAAGGCACATAGTCTTCCTGCACTACATTAGAGCCTCAGAACAGCAACCCTGCGAGGTAGGTCAGGCTGAGAAGGAGGGCCTGCCTAAAGGCACCCAGTGGCTGAGTGAATCCGTACTTCTCAGGTCTCCCCGTCCAGCCCTCCGTCACCGCATCACAGTGGCTCTCGAAAATCACCGGAGTGATGTGATAATATATTCCTCAAAGGACATGACTTCTGAATTTCCCTGGCTTAGGACACAGTAAAAGAAACCTCACCTTCTGCCTCCTTTGCCCGATCAACACAGCCAATTTTTATTTCATTTTACTCCTCTACTGCCCAGTAACCCAAAGGTTCTCTGGGCAGCCTACAATTGCTTATCTCCTGCCTGCTGCAGGATCCATCCCTCAAGCTGGCTTTCAGCACGTCCAAAGCAAAGATGTGACTTTGGTGTTCCCCCAGTCCATGAGCACCATCTCCAGCAGGGCTTTGGCACGGAGCTAGGCCTGCAGAGCCCCACGGGCCCAGCACCACCTGCTTTCGCATCCTGCCTCAGCTGGGATCGGATTGCTCCCTTTGGGCGTTCCTTGAAATGGAGTGGGAACGACAGGTGCCCTGCCTGCGTTTGCAGAGGAGAGAATCGGAAACAACTTGTCCTTGCAGGCCTACGCAGAGCTGCGGAGGTTTCCGGGGCTAAGCCCCTTTAATTCTGAGCCGTGCTCACCTCAATTTGGTTGGGCAGAGAGTCGTCCAGTTTGAAGCCAGGGATGCGCTTTTCGCTGCAGAACACACCCACGTCCTCGGTGTGCTTGCAGTCTGACACACCCCACCCATTTGAGCCACAGGCGGCCAGGGTTGCTTCTCTGCCTGTACAATGGACATTGTCCAGCCAGATTTTGCCTGTGGAGGAAGAATATTGAAAGAGAAGGAAGTAAGAGACTGGAAGCCTTCCTCAAACTCTGCCGCCCCTTACAAGCACCCAAGATTACGATCATGTGAGGACCTCTTCCAAGCGCCTCTGCCAAATAGGCAAGGTTGGCGGCTACAAGCAAGACGGTCTTTTTGGTGGTGGCTCCTCATCTATGGAATATTCTCCCCAGGGAGGTTCACTTGGCATCTCCATTAAAATCTCTGTGGCTCTTGGCAATGACCTTTTTATTTGCCTGGCATTTTAGGAACCCCTTTGTCTTGCTTTGGTGCACTGAGAGTTTCCTACTGTTTTTCTCTATCATTTTACTTCTGGTTTTCTACACAGCTGCTATTTTTATCCTGTTTTTATCTAAGTCGGCAACAGCCTCCGCCTGCCTTCTGCAATCCTAAAGAAATACGTGCAGATTTTTGCCAGAGGCAAAAGGGGAAAGACCAAAATTCAAGCCCCCACTGCTAGTAAGCTAAAGACATTTCCACCTTTTTAACAGGAAAAAAGTCAGCAAACCACATAAAGATCCCAGGTTGTGGAAATAGATACAGCCATTTGGAGTATAGCTGAGGAACCCCACAAATTTGGTCCATCAGCTTCAGCTTCTTCACCCTGTTCCTACACACTCATCTGGGAGTAAGTCTTTTTGAAAACAATAGGCTCACACTCCTATTATGGCAATTATTTCACAGTTTATTTTTTCTCTAATAGAATAGGTAATGGTATTCTGCACAAAGGGTTTTTAAGCAAGCCTTTATCCACTTTGTGGGATAAAGTGCGATGGGCCAGATTCCACTTTGGACATGGTGGTCTGCTTCTGGTTACCACTTGCTAGCAGAAGGCCAAAGAAAGGGCAGAAATATCCTTCACTTCACATGAGTGGGGAATCATCTACCTTCTCCTTTGCCGTATTTGGAACCAGGAAACCAGGATATGGCCTCTTCGTAGCCCATCTCCCGACAGGCCACGTGGGCAGAGTGGAGGGAGAAATCGTCATCACAGATGGTGCCCCACTCGGATTGGTAGTAGACCTCCAGCCGTCCTTCGTTGTGCTTCCGCTTCTGCCCCACCAAGCGCAGCTGGATCTTGGAGGTGTGAGCTGGGGCTGGGTCCTGCTGGGGCTGGTACGCGGGTCTGTAGGGCCACTGCTCGTGCTGCGCCCGGGCCAAGAGGGCCAGCTGCGCCAACAGGAACAAGGCGGCCAAGCAGTGGCTCAGGCTGAGCTCCAGGACCCTTTCCATTTTGGTCCCCCTCAGAAGCCGGGAGGCAACTAGGCAGGTCTGCTGGAAGGGAAGGAAAAGACATTCAACATGGAAAGGACACGTGTGAAGACAGAACGGTTGCTTTCCCCCTCACTGGGGGGAAAGCTGGCTCAGAGGCGCATCTCCCACGCTTGAGGATGGCAGTGTTGAGTGAGGATGGGGTTAGCCTTGTGGGTGACACTCCACAGACCAGTTTGTGATATGGCCCCACATAATCGATATGTCTGGTCTATGCTGCTATTCAGATATCTACTTATCAGACAGTACTGATGTCAGTTTTTTCTTGTTTGTTTGGTTTGCTTCATTTTGTGTTGGTGAAATGAACAAGAATAAATAAATAAGACACCCCATACATCACGGCTGAAGAAGCACCTCACATCATGCCTTATAGGGGCTCTTCTGCTTGGTCTCCCTGTTTGTTTATGCGTCATTTATTAGATTTATATCCCACTTTTTTTTACAATGAATTCAAAGCAGCTCACATTATTCCCTTCCTCTTGCTCTCAGGCTTCTCCCCATAACAACAACCCTGCGAGGTAGGCTAGGCTGAGAGTCTGACTGGTCCAAGTCACCCAGTTGGCTCCATGGCTAGGCAGGGACTAGAAACCAGATCTCCTCAGTCCCAGCCCCACAGTCTCAACTACTGCACCACACTGTCTGTCTCTCTGCTCAGTTTATCCAGTGGCAGTACTCCTCCCCTTGGAGAGCAATTACATTTCCCACAATGCTTCAGAGTGATGTTACCCTGGGGCATTATGGGAAATTTAAAATGGTGTCTGCTGAGCCACTGAAAAGTAAAGGGCACTGTGCCCAAGTGCAGCTGATGTCTGAGCCTTTCTCACTCCCCCTCAGACATATTTGATGGAAGAAATATATAAATAAAGGAGATGGCAGAAATATGACATCATTGAAAACAGCAGCAAGACCTTCAAGGAAGAGGTGCCACTGAATTCAGTGGGGCTTCCTTCCGAGTAACATGGCATTTCAATGTTAAACGTTTGGGCCTGGGTTGCCTTGTCCAGTCCTTGTTCCTGTGGAGATGGGCCACAGCTGCTCCACAAAGAAGGGGAGGCATTGTGTACCTGTGTCTGTCATACCTGTCCTCTTAGGGCTCTGATCCCGCCTATTACAAAGCAATTTGGGGAATACATTCCCTGTCAGGCCAGCCCAGCCACCTGAAAGGAGGACAGTGCCTGCCACACCTGGAATTGCTGCGCTGCAGGTCTCTCGAAAATGCCTACCTTCACACACCTTTCTTGATCTGCAGCCCTCCACCCTGTTTCCGCTTCCACCTCGCACCTGATGGGTAGATCTTGCGGCCCAGGGAAAGACTCGCAGGACCCCACTGAGTAGGCTGCACTTCCTGGGAGCAGCAGCCAAGAAGCGGTTGGGGGCAATGCCCAGCACTTCGGGTCTAGAGGAAAGAGAGGCCCCCGCTGGAAAGATTTCTGTGGAAAAGGCTGTGCCAGACTGGGGTGTGGGCAGAAGGCTGCCAGCTGGGGCCTGTGGGGTGCCGTCCACCAACTTTGAGACCCTGCTCACCACAAAGAGATCTCCCCCTCCCCCAAAATCCTGCCTGATAATTCTGATACACTGTCACAATGTAAATTTCCATTACTGAATGTCTGGTTTTAACCAAACTTAAATACACTGAAAAGCCCAGCGGACCTCACTCCCCTTCCCACTTTTATGGTTTGGCATTTTGCCCTGCCTGTGTATCATTCTAGCCCTCAAGGTTCAGCCAACAAAGACAATTTATGTTGAATTCCGGTTGTTAAACCCTGTTGCCTTGGAGTGTCTCTTGAGACTCTCCACTCGAGCAGGCGAAGGGACTTAAGACAAGGGAAAGAAAACGTGAGCCAGACTTCTTGGCTTGGAGCAGAGCGGTCCGTTCCCGCAGTGTTATTTATTCCCTTTGTCATGTGTGCAACCGGCACATGAAGTGGTCGGGGAGGCCATGTGTGTGGAATAGTTTCCAGGTGAAGCAGAGCCAAGGAGCAGCAAGCGAAGCCTACCGCCGGACTTCCAGCTCGGATCAGGATTATGAGTCCTTGGCAGCCGCCAAAACACAGGAAAAGATCCGTTCATAAACATACTGCTAGGAAAGAGGGTCCTTTTAGCACTGAGCACACAATGTGATAAGGAAAGGGCAGAAGGAAAGAGTGAGTGAGTGAGTGAGAAAGAGTCCTATTTTGCCAACTATTCGTTTATTTTTTGACTGCACCGATCAGTTGCATCTAAGTTACTTAAAACAGCCTTCCTCAGTTGCCAGATGTTTTGCGTGACGACTCCCAGCTTTCCTGTGCATTGGCCATGCTGGCTGGGCTGATGGAAGCTAAAGTGTGATGCAGCCAGAGGGCACCAGATTCTGGAAGGCTGCATATATATCTACCCACCCATTAAGATTGGGACATGAGCTCCTTCTGAAGGATCTGTCCCTAAAGGAAATGAAAGGTGTGGTGATTAGAAGCAGGGCCTTCTCAGTGGCTGCCCCCACCTTTGGAATGGGCTTCCTAGAGAAGTCTGCCAGGTGCCGTCACTACTTTCATGCTGGTGCCGGCAAAAGCTGAGCTTTTTCATAGGTATTTTGAGACCTGATTTTAACAACTGGTTTTCCAGCAGGTCTTTTCCCCTCAAGAAGAACCCTGGATAATTGCACCAATGGTCTGTTTGAGGCTAGCAGCTTGGTTTCCAGGGGGGGACCATTGGCTGCCCTTGGGAAGCCTAGAAGTACAACATGAAGGTAACAATTCTCTCCTGGAATTGCTCCCTGATGATTGGCATTCTGCCGCTGAGTGGAAAGGTTCGGCCAGATTCCTTTGACAGCGACCTTAGGCAAGCTCTGGGAAACCTGAGTTGCACAGCAAACCAGAGCTGCTGAGAAGTGTGCCACTTCTTTTCAGAATTCAGAATCAAGAAGCTCTTCCTGAGGATAAGCATTCACAAGATACGCTGTTTAGGATCAGGGAGAGATGAAACAGAGGAGTGATTTTGCGCAATAGCCTGCAGTGGGTGAGAAGAGGTATTCCTTTCCTGTTTTAATAAAAGCATAATAACTTTGCAGATTTCATCATAAAAAGATGAAAAGAACTTGAAATTTTAAACATTCAACTGTGAGAGCTGATGAAATGGGTGGATTTCTCCACCTGGGCTGAAGACTTGGATTGTTTTGCTTTTCAAAAAGTTCTCTTTGAATCTCAGCATGTTCAGCCATGTTTCTGGTGCTGAATTAAGTTGGCCACCTCTTTTCTTCTTTTAGTAGCCCCTTCCTCTTTAACACCTGGCTGATAGGCAAGTACTACATCATCCCATCCAGGCTGGGAATAGCTGCACTTCCTGAATTTGGCCAGTACAAAGCTGGTCATTGCGAACTGCGTAAACTGAGAGCTGACAGCATGCATTGGCTCAGAGCTATGAGCAACCAAGTCCTCAGAAAAATTTAAAGGCAATGAAGAATCCACATTTTCTATGCTTTTGTTGTGGTGTTCTTTTATTCATTGGCAGATTTGGTAAATACTTAGAACTTAAGTCGTTTTTATTCTAGAATGCAAGAGAGCTACACAAAAGCCTTCTGCCATCATTCAGCACAAGAACCACTGGTTTGCCTCTCATGGGGGTTATTTTTAACTTTTCTTCCTCTTCCAAATGAAGAACTGGGCCTCAGAGTTGCCCATGTACAGTGAACATCTGGCTGGCAGGCTGGACAGAGAGGCACAAAGCTCACCTGGTCACACCTTAGGGTGCTGTATTGTATTTCTATATAAGATGTGATTGTAACATTTGCATCTATGCATATAAAATAGCCTATGCGGGTGTCAGGGAAATCAAGCCCCTCCCCTTCCTTCCTTCTTTTGCTTGGCAATGCAATTCTGCTTTGCTGATGAGCTGGTGCCCGTCCTAACGGCAAATCATCCCTTTTTATTATTTATTTATTTTATTTATTTTTCGATTTATAGCCTGCCTTTTTCCTACAAAGGGCTTGCTGGCTGTCTTTCCGGAGATCTGGCCTGTGGAACAGCAGTCTTTGGATGTCTGTCACAACCTGTGCATTGGTACATAAACTCTGCTACTGCAAACCCCCAAAGAGCTTCCGCTGACCTCCTTCCAAAGCTGGGGAAGGGTTGCATCCTGCAAGTTCTTGCTACTCAGAGAAGTGCGGTGAGCATAAGGGAATCAGAAGTCATTCGCTGGGACGCAACCTTCCCTTGTTTGATAGCTCTTCACTAACCCAGTAGAGCAAAACTCTCTATGCATAAGCACTTTCCATACTGAATGTTTTTCTTAACTGTTCTCCTTCTCAAAGTAGAACCATTAAAACCAACACATGCTGAAAAGCTATTAGAACAGATCTATCCCCCACCCCAAGCTGGCTGTTTCCGGAGATGATTGATTGGCTTAATAGCTTTTCAAGATGCTGAAAAGGCTGCAGTTCTTCAGGTTTCACTGCAGCAGAATCCTAGCCTGGAAGGAATCTAGAAGTATTCAGGTCCGATTCTCTTCTCTTTCTCTAAGGTGAAAGACTTCTCATGTCATTACCCATGTCTGCTTTTATGATGGCATCTAGAGAGACAATATGGCATCTGCACTCAAAGGCTGACTGGAAGTTGTTGAAGTCTAGGCTGTTGCTGAAATGGAGGTTATGTTGCCTGAAACCAGCTAAGATAACAAATCAAGTAAACAACTCTCAGTTTGCAACCCAACAACAAACCGCAGGTTCTTTTCTTGGGTTGTTTATACTTAACAAGCCATGGCTTATTGGTTGTAGCTAGGTTCAGAGAACATAAAAACCCATGGTTCAGCAAAAACCTATGCTCATAGTGGGTTGTCTGAAGTTGGTCTGCAGCAAGAACTGAAGGATGGCTGCAGCTGTGTGAAGTCAGACTCTTTCTGAAAAGGGGGCAGAAGAGAGACTAGGATCTAGTCTGTGTGATTCATCCCACAAGGGCAACAACTGAAAAGCTCCTCCACCCCTCTCGACTGGTTTGTGAAAAAAAATTCTTTGGGGAGATCCAGGTGCAAAAGGACTTAGGTGTCTGAGCCTGGCACTGATCCAATTCCTGGGCTGCGCGTGCTCCAAGAGGCACCCTGCTTCGTAATTCTTGGCTTCTGTCCAGCACCTGAGTTACTGTTTTGTGCTGAGCGCAGACTGGTGGGACTCAAAAGTCAGGTAGGAGAACAATGCAGAGCTTGCCCATCCCTTTGCTACAGGAGCAGAGCTCAGGCCAGCTGTCAGCCTAAACATTCTGCCAGGGACAAACAGAAAGGGAGCACTGTGGGACAGTGGAATACTGCAAATACACAAGAGGAAATCCCACTTTCTTTCACTACCAGAAATAATATTCCATTTCCCCCACTCTAAAAAGATTTTGCAGAAAGCGCTATTTACAAACAGAATTGAAACTCAAGGGTCACAACAGTTTAAAGAACATGAAAACAACTGTGAATAGGGAATGATCGGTGCACAAAAATACCTTGTGTAGAAAACCCTCATTAATTCCCCATCATGCCTGCTGAACAGGGCCTCATAATCTGAGCAACATCTAGACATAAGATATATTTTAATAATATGAGGAAGGGACTTTGCAGAGCAGGTCTTACTTGCGACTAAACTTCATAGAAAGATCTTGAACACTACTGGACAAAAAAGCCCTGTATTCAGTATTGTATGGAACCCCTATTTTAATTCCACATTCAGCTGGTTGCAAAACAGCAAGACCTCAACAATGCTAAAGGGTTCTCATCAGGAAGGAGCTCTCACCAGGGGACAAGACACCACCCAAGCGGGGTGGTGGTGGGGGGATGATGCTGGTGCTGTTGAGCCAACCCACCATTAAGCCAGTGTAACCTAACAGGTGAAGAAGAACAATGTGCTACGATTCAGCCAGCAGCTTAGTGCTTACGGGATTACGCTAAGAGTCAAGATATCCCTGGTTCACCACTGCTCAACCGTGAACTAACTGGAGAGCCTTAAGCGACTCATTACATCAGCCTTCCCTATTCCAGTACAGGTGGGTTGGACTATGACTTCCATCATCCCTAGCCAGCAGGGTTGTTGACTAGAAGCAAGTTTACTGTCTAAGGCATGTGCTAACTCTCCCAGTTGGGTGTGTAGAAGGATGCTGGATATATGGAACCTAAGAGAGGGGAGCTCAAGCATCTGAGGGCAACAGAGCGTTTAGCAGTGCTGAAGCTCGGCTTCCACCCCTGCTACCTCCAGGTACGGCCAGGAAGGAATCCTGCTCAAAGCCCACGACCCCGTGCCAGATCAGCTCATGGTCTCGCCCAGGGCAAGGTGGAGCCCTGTGTTGCAATGCACAAGAGTGTGTGCGGATGCATGCGCGCCTTCCACAGCAAAGCGCATGCGATCAAGGAGCCCATGACAGAGGTGCTACCATGTGCCAAGGAATAATATTTGAGCCATCAACTCCTCCTTTGTTGCTTCAAAAAACCGAAACACGGTTACCTGCCTGCAGCAAATGTAAGTTGGCACAACGCTGAGCCCTCTTGGCTGAGAACATGCCTTTGGCAGCCGTCACTGGCAGGGTCAGCACTGCGGTTTCCTGCAATTATATTAAGCCGCTTCAGCCTTTGCAGGGAATGGGCTGTGACAACACCATGTAGCTGCCCTCTCCATGCATTACTCTGTGAGTGGCATTATGCTTCAGAGAGCATCCTAGGCATCAATAAGCTATGTGTAACTTGCCTGTTTCCACATCCGTTGAATCTAAATCAGGGTGTGTTTTATTTTCAGCGTGTGTTTAATTTCAGGTATGCAACAGCAGCCCTTGCCAAATGTATTTGTCTTCAGATCAGTGCCGCTGATACCTGGGAGGCATTAATTCGGCTCTCATGATTCCTCTCTCCCAGTGCTTTACATGACATTGTCATCCTCTGGGATCTCTCCCATACTTCCTAAGCATCTCATGTGATTTTTAATTATTATTTTTAGAGGGAGGATGGTATTATCTGAAAAGGAACAGAAATTAAAAGCTGATGTATTTTTGCAATTCTGCCACACTGTACTGCCATCTTATGGTTGCGTAATGGAACATACAGAAAGAAAGAGAAAAACAGAGGAAAAAAGCACAGGTAAAGGAGCCTATTTTAATTCCTTTGAGAGTCAAGAAGCAGAAACTTTGGTAAAGTGATGGCTTAAAATCCTTATGCAGAGGATGTGTGTGTTGGATTGTTCTGTTAATTCTCCAGTCTTGATATTTATGGAGATACGAAGATAGAAACCACTGCACTAATTGCTCATTAAAAGTCAATCAACTTCTGCCTTTCAGTGGGTGATAGACCAGCATGGGGAAGACAAGCACAACTGCGGTGTAAAGACCACCTTGTGCTTGGCCTTTGCATTGTCTTTTGCCCTCTTTCAGGGGGCACTGGCTGCTCAAAAAGGCTTGGAAACTCCCTATCTAATTAACGCACCTGCAACGTATCCCTAAATCTGCCACTTAGGTGGGCCATTCCAGCTGCAACAGTGAATGGTGGCATGAAACCCTTGTGTTATTTGTGTAATTCTGCTATACCACAGTGCCACCTAGTGGTTGTGGAACTGAACAGCTAGAAAAGGCAAAGAAAGAAAACTCTGGAAAAATATGTATAAACCAATCTTAATTCTGCAAAATATAGGGAAACAGAAGCCTTGGTAAAGCAGTGAGCTTAAAAGCTCATGTAGGGAAGCCTTTAATTACAAAAGCGCAAGACAACTAGGCAGACCTAGGGCTTCGTTACAAGCGGCATTTACTATCCATTTATGATCCCTCACGGATGTCTGTGAGGACCCTCCTCCTCTCCTTTGTTTTCTAGCCATTTTAGCAGCGGGCAGACTGGAGTGAAGAAAGTCTAGTATTGGAGTTTAAAGCCGAACAAACCAGAGCAAAAGCCAAAGGTATTGTAGCACATGATGCTTGTTGGGTGACTTCGGGCCAGTTAATGACTCTCAGCCTAATCTACCTGGGATTGTCACCAATTTAAGATGACTGATATGAACTATGGTAGTAGTATATTGTGTTGAAGTATTTATTAATCTGACTGGGGTTTTATGGCAGACGACCTTCAATGTATTTTCTTCTTTTTAAAATCTAATTTATTTATTTAATGAAACTGGTCTTTGACTGTAATAAAGTTTCTATCTATCTATCTATCTATCTATCTTGCAGGGTTATTGTGGAGATAAAATGGAGAGGAGGTGGCAAATCATATTTCGTTATTAGTTTCATATCCCACTCTTTTCTTACAAAGAACTCAAAGCAGCTCACTTCACTCTCTTCCTCTTGATCTCAATTGTATCCCCCAACAACAACCCTGTGAGGTAGGCTAGGCTGAAACTCTATGACTGCCCAAAGGCATCCAGCTGGCTCCATGGCTGATCAGGGGCTAGAACCCAGATTAGTTGAGTCTCAGTCCCACACTCTTAACCACTGCACCACAATGGCTCTCAGAAATTGCTTTGGAAACAGCAGCTACATAGAAATAGCATAGTAAATAAAAATTAAATAGTGTGCTAAGACATTTTACCCATCAATTGAGCAGGACATTGCAGTACCTGCAAATCTCATCTCTTAATGCAATATTTTTTTACAATCTTCTCCCCTGCCCCCAGTATCAGGGGATCTACCCGTTAAAAATATGACTAGTCCTTGTGGGCTTCTCTCCATGAGGTTTAACCCACTACTTTGTTGAGGCTTCTTCCATTTTCATTGCAGGGGGAACAGTATGCTTTGTATTTCTCTACCCTTTCCCTTGGGATTTGTACGTCCATGCATTTCTTTGTATTCTATTAAGCAGCCACAAGGTGGCGCTGTAGCACAACTGGACTGTGGTGGATGTGCTGCAATACCTTTGGCTTTTGCTCTGGTTTGTTCGGCTTTAAACTCCAATACTAGACTTTCTTCACTCCAGTCTGCCCGCTGCTAAAATGGCTAGAAAACAGAGGAGAGGAGGAGGGTCCTCACAGACATCTGTGAGGGATCATAAATGGATAGTAAATGCCGCTTGTAACGAAGCCCTAGGTCTGCCTAGTTGTCTTGCGCTTTTGTAATTAAAGGCTTCCCTACATGAGCTTTTAAGCTCACTGCTTTACCAAGGCTTCTGTTTCCCTATATTTTGCAGAATTAAGATTGGTTTATACATATTTTTCCAGTTTTCTTTCTTTGCCTTTTCTAGCTGTTCAGTCCCACAACCACTAGGTGGCACTGTGGTATAGCAGAATTACACAAATAACACAAGGGTTTCATGCCACCATTCATGGGTAATACCAGACTTTCCTCAATCTTAATAATAATGGTAAAGAAGCTGTGGAAACTCTTGCAAAGCCCAGGAGAACTCTTGGAAAATGACAACATCATGGAAAACACTTGCAAACTACCACTGGGGAGGAATCACAAATGTACAATAAATGCTTCCTGTAGAAAGGCTCGTTGTCTTTAAGAAAACCTAAGTATGTGTGAGCAGGTTAATATCATCATCATCATCATCATCATCCCTATTCCATCAGATGCCTATGCCTCCCTTAGCCAAAGTTCTCTGGGCTTTTCACAACATTTAAGTCACCCATCCACATTTCAACCTGGCCCCATCCTGCTTAGCTTCCAAGATGAAAGCTGATGCTATGGATAAATATGTTGATCCTAAAGATGGTGAAAGAACCTGCTGCCTTTGCTGTACGCTTACCCCACCCTTCACCACTGCTAAAAGTGCTGCAAATTACTCATTTAGTACAGTCGCTACTTGTTTTTATTTATTTATTTATTTATTTAAATATTTATATGCCACCCCTTGCAGCAGCCTCGGGGCGGCTCACAATACAAAAATTGTTTTCAGTGAATTCCATGCATGGCCTCATCCCTCCTCAGTGTGGTGGACATGGGCAGGATTTGACCCCCACCCCTTACATCCAAACACGGCACATGAGGCGCTTCTCTCCAGGGACAGGCAAATCTTCACCTTCCCCCACATGTCATTTTCTCAGGGATGCTAATCAGGGATTCATGCTGAGATCTTAAAAGCAAAGCTCTGGGCAGTGATGAAAGATGGTCTGTTTTCAATTTCTCATACACTGATTTTTTAAAAAAACCTTGTTCTTTCTTATGAATTTTGGTGCATTCTTACAAATCCCAAGTGGAAGCAAGATTCTCACTCACACCCACTTTTCTCTCATTCCAACACTGTGGGCACATCTTGTCATGCATGACAGGTACACATGGGAAATGTGCTATTTGCCACACAGAGCAGTCTTCCTGGTCCTGCTTTTGTAACACCCCACAAAGTCCCTCCATCTCCACGTTCTGCAAATGCTCCCCATATAACTTGCCTCCAGTGCCAGTCTCACTAAATATGGGGTCTGCCGACTACATTCCAGAGGTTGCTTCCATCTCTTCGGAGGGGTCTTTGATCCTCAGAAGAGGCAGAAAATCTGCTCGAGTTTGGGACCGAGGGCCAAAAGCTGTAAGGGTTGCATTCCTTCCCCAAAGAACCCATCAAGCAGCAATCGTATTCCCGCCTCTCGCCTTTGCCGGCTGAGGCACATCTGGGCTCACGTTGCAAAAACCACACACACCTCTGAACAATCAGGATATTTGCACTCTGGGGGCCGTTCCAAGTCCTGCCGGGTATGGCTCAGAATCGACTGATAGGAGGATCTATGGAAGACGCCGGGAAGTCTTTTCACTGTGTGCTCTAATGGCTAGGACTGGGGATCTCCCTTCGCCGTGACCATTGCCGGGTATGACTGAGCCTGGTGCATGCCGTCTCGACCTAACCTCCCTTGCAGGGTTGTTGTGCGTTCAAGAGGGGGGAGTGTTTGGAAGAACCAGCCCCATGAGAAAAATGAACAATCACCTCCATTCTCGGGCCACTGTATATGCTGATGCTGGGAAGTATATGCCGAGTTTATGCCAAGAGCAGGCTGCCCTGGCCGGGTCCACCCTTGCCTTGAGTGACCCGACAGTTTGCCATGATCAAACCTTTGACTCGTCTGCCTTTGCATGGAAGCAAAGCCATCGCTTACAGAGGAGTGCCTGATAATGTTGCCGGATGCAGAAAACCAGTGCTTTGTGTTCCTTGAGGATCTACAGGCAAGGGCTTCTCCCATCAACTGAGGCTTGGGGGAGCCCTGCTCCATGTTTCACCATCTCTAGAGGTTGCAGTAGTTGGGAACAAGGGACAGGGCCTTCTCGCTGGTAGCTCCATTGTGGAACTCCCTGTTACCTCATTGTTTGGCCCTTTCCCTTGCAGGAAGTCAATCTGGAAGACAGGCCTTGATTCTACTGAGCTTCTGTTACTGGAAGGTGCTATTTAGGTTTTCCCCTGCACTGGGTCATTTTCTGGGGTTAGGTTTTGGTTAGAAGAGACATTAGAAGATGCACCATGAAGGCAAGAGCAGTCTGACAGTGGAATCACTTTGTGATAGGAATCGTGGCTTTCCCTCTCTCAAGGTTGGACACAGGCTGGCCAACCATCTGTTTAGGAAACTACCTCCAGCTTTCTGGCACTTCCAGCTCTTGTGATTCTGGATGATTTCAGTATTGGCAAGTTATTCCTGATCGGGGCGGTTGGGTCCATCACCAATTTGCTTTGCCCCTGCTTTGTGTGCTGTATGGGATTCTTGTTTTTTTACAGGGTCTAGTTTTTTCTCCCTCCCCTTTTGGCAGATCCTTCTTTGTATTTATTTGCTTTGCTAAAAGCCTCTTTTCCTTTTGGTGGAAAAGTCATTTATAAACTTTAAAACCAATAAATAAGCAAGTGCATCTTCCCATGCAAAATAGGCAGAGCTTCACTGGTGCCTGGAGTCTCAACCTTGGAATGTTTGAAGATGGGATATACTACATTGCCCCCTGAGGAGGTGCAGAGTGCATTTCTCTTGATGCTGAGAAACTGCAGCATTTCCAGGGGATTAGAGGGAAAGGTTTCCAGCAGAGAGAGGCTCTTGTTGCCAAGCAGGCAGGTGTGGCTATGAATGTTTTCTCTTTTTTGGAAAAGCAGCACTGAAACCAGGGAGAATGTTGATTTCAGAGAAGCAGAAGACTGTGCTGCCTTTCCCCCCTTAAAACAGCTTTTGCTCAGTTCGGTTCAATTCATTCACTCAAAACTGTGACTCATCGCAAAACATCTCTCACCGCTCATTAAAAAATCAGGATTAAAAATGCACCCATCCCAGAATGTGTGTGACATTCCACACCACATCACAATCCAACAAGTGTCCTCAGCTTCTCTCTCTCTCTCTCTCTCTCTCTCTCTCTCTCTCTCTCTCTCTCT